>OX104062.1:51331539-51563441 GCA_944474145.2 Dicrocoelium dendriticum
ACATACAACCATGACTTTCTCTTCAAACATAAACTTCATCCTGCATCGGCCGTCGCGCAGATTATCAAGGGTCGCCTTATCTGCTGCATACAGCAGGGCGGATAAGCGAAAACATGCCACTGCTGGCGCCTCCCTTCTTTCTTTTCCACCTGTTTCTCTTACTCCCATCCAGACCCCCATTACTAACCTTCCTTCTATAATTCCCAGCTTCATTGACAGCAACCGCAGTGCTACTGGAGTAGAACCATCTGCAGCCACCATCCCACAGCACCTATCGGACGCACATCGCAAAAACTCCCTCGTAAGACCACGCTGTCCCGTTTCCATGGCGACATTCAACGTTTGCATTCTAAGACAAACAGGTCAGCAGGCTGCACTCGCACGCCCCTTGAACACACTGGATATTGATGTGTGTTGTGTGTCCGAAACTAGGATTAATGACCCTAACGAGGTTATTGAATTGACTGCATCCGCCTTATCCTCTCGTTATTGGTTGCACGCATCCGGAGACGTTGATGCGTCACTCACAAGTCAAGCTGGTGTAGGTATCATTCTAAGCTCCAACGCTGTGCCATCGTTGGTTGATTGGATTCCGGTGAATAGCCGTTTATGTGCAGCCCGTCTGACGACATAAGCTGTGAATTCACGAAGTAAAACAAAACGCTGTTTGTTCGTGATTTCCGCTTATGCTTCCACTGACTGCAGTTCTAACGCTGTCAAGGACACATTCTATCACGAACTGAACACGCTACTACGCGGTGCTACTAGTTCAGACATTATAGTACTTGCAGGGGATATGAACGCACAAGTAGGGCGTCTGAGCTCTTCAGAAGCTCAGCTGGGTGGTAATTATGGACTTAATCCCGAACGGACTGACAACGGTGAGCGTCTGCTGCAACTGTATGCGCAGCACCAGTTGTTTCTTACTAGCACTGCTATTAGACACAGTGGGCGCCGAAGTGCCACTTGGCGTCCTCCTGTAGCTGGCCAACGATGGATCCAAATTGACCACATAGCCATAAGTTACAGGTGGCGCGGTTCCATCCCGGATTGCCGCTCATACTGGAGTACCTGTGTCGACTCTGATCATGCCTTGGTACGTTGTCGTTTCTCCATGAACTTTACCGGGGGGCGCACAAAGCGTCTCCTCCGATTGGCAACGGAGAAATTGTCTCAGCCCTCGGTCAGGCAAGCCTATCAAGAAGCACTGTATACCGAACTCTCGCTGTCTTGTCCTAATGACACTGAACTTCAGAGGAATAGGATCTCGGCTGCCATGCACGACGCAGGAGCATCTGCTTGTGGCACTATCCATCGTCACCGCACCAGTCACTGGATATCCGAGAGGTCCGTGAACCTGTTGGAATCTAGAAGACACCTCCCGGCTGGCTCTGAACACAATGTGACCAGACGGGCTATTAGGCGTGAACTAAAACACAGCCTACTTGCTGACAAGGAAGCCTGGTGGACCAGTCGGGCTCAAGAAATGGAGGCAGGAGCAGTAGGCAATTACCGCAAGCTCTTCCAGCTAATCCGCACCACTGGTCCCAGAAAACCAGGCGTCAGTGAGACAATCCAAGACAGCGCGGGTACGCTGATACACAGTAAGGAGGGCCGTATGGCTCGCTGGGCGGAACCCTTTCAAGATCAGTTCAGCTGGCCCGCTGCTCCCGGACCTCATCCTGATCAAGTGATGCAGGACGTGCCATGGACGGTTAGTCTAGAGCCTCCCTCAGAGGCCGAGGTCCGAAACGCGATCACAGCCCTCAATCGTTTCTGTGCCGCTGGCCCAGATTCCCTCCCACCTGCACTATTTAAGGATGGAGGTGAGGTCCTCTGCAAAGCACTGACCATATTCGAATATATCTGGAAGGATGTGCCCCGGCTAATTGGAGCGAATCGATTATAGTGGCCATTTACAAAAAGGGCAATCGCACAGACTGTTCTAACCACAGGGGTATTAGCCTAACACCAGTTGTGAAAAAATAACTGGACTCGATTATCGTTCGTCGCCCAACTGCAGAACGGGAATACCGGATTAGGGAAGAGCAGACCGGTTTTCGCCCAGGACGTGGCTGTATAGACCATATATTCACTTTGCGGCAGGTGCTAGAGCAACGCCACGCATACCGAAGACCGACAATAGCTGTGTTCCTCGATTTCAAGAGTGCGTTCGATTCAGTCGATCGATCGATTCTGTTCGAATTACTTGCGCGGAAAGGTATTCCCACGAAGTATGTGAACATACTTCGTGCTCTATACTCGAACACTACAGGCCGCGTCAGGGTCTGCGGCTAGCTTTTCGACCACAAGTGGCGTTCGTCAGGGTTGTCCGATTTCCCCATTTTTGTTCAATTTCGTCGTGGATTCTATCATGGAGTGTCCCTGACGGAATCTCACGATGTAGACGTTGAAGTGCTGCCTGGTGAAAGGTTAGTTGATCTAGATTTTGCGGACGATATCGTCTTGCTTATCGACGATGTTGCGGCGGCACAATCAACCCTGAATAGCCTGTCCAGAGTGGTCCTACTATTTGGTATGCACTTCGCACTTTCGAAGTGCAGTGTTGCTGCAGGACCACCAGCCACTTGATGACCCTTTGACGCTTGCTAACGAGGAACTCGAGGTGGTTGATCATTTCACTTATCTTGGCAGCTGCATCAGCAATGATGGGCGCATAGAAACTGACGTCAGCTCACGCATCGCAAAGGCCAGAGCTGCCTTCTTGAACCTACGGCATCTTTGGCGACAGAAGGGAGTTTCCATCCGTCTGAAAGGCCGTGTATACAAGGCCACAGTGAGGGCTGTTCTGCTGTATGCAAGTGAAACCTGGCCCCTTCGGTCTGAAGATCTGAGGCGCCTTCAAGTCTTTGATCATCGTTGTTTGCGAAGCATTGCTGGAGTCGGATGGCACCAGCGTGTCCGCAACGATGATGTGCGTAGGCGAGTACTAGGTGATGACAACCATGCTAGCACCCTAGAACAACAGATAGCACTGAATAAGTTGCGTTGGCTTGGGCACGTGCTGCGCATGCCTGGTCACCGCTTACCTAGTAGGGCCTTGTTCAGTCTACCAGGTGTAGGATGGCGCAAGGCTCGGGGTGGACAGAGGTTGACTTGGCAGTGGGAAATGAAGTCACTGAAGACCAGACTGGGTGCCGTTGGTCTGTCTCGCCTTCCGGGTTGGAGTCCAAGTGACTCACCTTGTGCTTGGCTCGAGACTTTGCAGGACATGGCTCGCAACCGACACCAGTGGCGCGTCTGCTGCCGCCTTCTAATCGGATTGCCTGTTTAAAGTCTGTTTGGTGGAGTTGTCTGCGGGGTAATGGCTGATTATGACACGTGGCAGTGAAAGCCGCAAGGAAGCTGTCTCGCCGATGCTGCCTTATCTTTGCACGATAGCCAGCTGTTTGTGGTGGTACGTTGTCTACACAAGATGTAGGCGCCTTGACCCTGAATGTTTGCTTAAGGCATTAAGGTTTTCAGGTAAGTCCCCCTTCTCTCCCTCTTCTTATTCTTTATTTCATAGGTCCTCATTGGTTGTATGACAGCGAAGCATCAGTTCAAATGGTTGATGTACTGCTGTCGATGATGATGATGACCAGCAGCTGCACCAGGGTTCACAACCTGGTCCCGCAGAAGGCTGGCCCGCGACGCACAGCCCTCACGTAGATCGAAGGACTGCTTACACAGTCACTTCTGGGAGAGGGCTATGTAGCAGTCTGGAGATTCCCCGGTTTGCCTGTGTAAAATGCTAACTAAAATTATTCCATTGTAAACTTAGGCAACCGGTGTGTTTGTGTTGAACTGATTGCTGAGTTCAAATGTTTGACTTGCTGCATATAAAAGAGCAATATTCCAGATGTGGCCTGACGTGGCTCTTATAAGGTTCAAACCTTGCATCTGCGGTTTTTATGTAACGGCGTATGTGGAACGATATCCCCTTACTCTTGCCACTTGATAAGGAACTTGCTCTGCAAAGTTGAAGCTCATGGAGTAGCGCAAGCCCAAATCTGTTGTCATGGCATTCTGTTTGATAGTGATGCTATTTATTGTTAGGGACGCAGCAGGTATAGAAATTTTGTGGGTTATGACATTAGATTTTTGAGCGGAGAACGTCATTTCCAAATGTTCGCACCACTTTTCAAGTGCTTTAAGGCCTTAACAGATACTATTAATTGCGGATAATTCATTACCAGGGGGAAACGCGTAGACAACTTTTATGTCGTCAGCAAATATGAAGGATCGACCGTGCTGCAAAGTCCCGCAGAGGTCGTTGATATAAATCAAAAATAGGGTAGGACCAAGGATGTTCCCCTGCACCATGCCACTGCGGACACAGGTCGGGGTGGATATAGTTTGCTCAACCTTAACAGACTGCGTACGTCCTATTAGACTGGAACCCAGTAAGTCTAATAGAGGACTGTCTACCCAGTAAGCCTTTACCTTATGCATCGGGCGCATGTGCGGTACCCTGTCAAACGCCTTTTGCGTATCAAGGTAACGAATGACAACTGAAAGTTTAGACTCAATGGCCTCGGTGACTAATTTAAGGAAGTCCAGCTGACAGGTTGCACAAGACAGAGCACTTAGAAATCCGTGCTGTGATTCATTTATGTGTAGCGGCTTGACGAATGCTACACAAGAAAACCGTAGCCCGGTGAGACAGAAGACGGCGGGATATAAAGATTGTCTTGAGAAAATAGCTATGTACAATAGCTATGTGAATATAGCTTGAGGAAAATGGGAGAGTGGTGAAGCAACGAGTAACACCACGTAGGAGCACAACAGCCGGCAGCGCGCGGGCAAGATGGCGAACCCGGTTCAAAATTGCAGTCCAGTATATATAGGCTTGGGATGGGTGCAAAGTAAAACAAAATGTGCACAAGTCTGAATGTGATGTTTGATGGGGTAAAATGTCATGGTCACTACACAGGCCTCCCCCTAGAAGGCCGAGGGACGAGGACTTCGATCGCTGTTGGCTTGCAAATGTATAAAGGCAGAATCACAGGAGTTCGGTTGTATTTGGATTATTTAATCTTCTTGTGGATTGGAATGCATCATCGGTGGGCCGTCCCAGCGGGCACACCGGACTACAAAAAAACTGGATAATCCAGAAAAAGGGCCGGTAGGACCTTTCACCGCTGCTGAAGGACGGTGCGCTTGGGAGAGGTCACTCCCCCCACCGCATTCCAATCCACTGCCACAACGAAGCTGAAATCCTGTTCGTATTGGCGAGCCGTGGGGGGACCAAAAACAACGAGCCAGGCACACGAGCAGCCAAAGCCAGGAAGGCGAGCCAGACAAACGACCAAGGCGAGCCAAATTGAGCCAAGCAGACCACGATCCAAAGGCCAAGGTGGGCGGCGAGACGACAAAGCGTTGGGGGTAGACCAAAGCATCCAAACGACCAAACAATTGAGAAACAGCCAGCCATTGAACGGACGGACCCAAACGTGCCAGCCTCATGACTTTACCTGATAGATGGAGGGAAAAAACTCGGAGACAAATTCCGATATGTACTCTGCTAACGGAAAAGCATAATACAAACGATGAGAGAAAATGAAAAAGATTCATGAGGTATGGATGAGTTCGACAAAATCGGAGAAACGAACAGGTTTACGAACTCTTCTACCGTGACTGGTATTAGTTTGAGGCGAATCTGGTGACTGGGATTGTGGTGGAGCTAAAAAGCTGGGCGTCGTAACAGGTGGCCCTGTAGATTGCGTTAAGGTCGATGACGAGTCGAGGGCATAAACTAAAGGTTTGTGGTCAGTAAAGACGGTAAAGCTTCTGCCCTCTAGAAAAGGACGAAAATGACGGATGATACCAAGTTCGAGCATGTGCTCGAATTCCGCCTTAGCGGCTTTTAGCTTATCAGGGGCGAGAGGTCGTGGCCGTGCAGAAACCGGTGGGCCACGGGTTCGTATATGGTGCGTAACGCTAGATGCGACCGGAAGAGTAGCGTCAGCTGAGCGGACGAGCTGCGGAAACTGTCTGAACAGATCTAAAAATTCCTTACCAGCTTCGGGCTGGATGTAAATGGGAGTGACAGAAACACAAGGTGTGCGAACTCCACATGTGAAAAGCTGGGTCCTTTGGTCAACGAGTTTGCGATGACGCGCATCGACGAGAAGATCGAAGTGTTGGAGGAAGTCAATACCCAATATAGCAAACGGAACGGCAGCGATGGTGAAAATCCATCGAAAGGGACGTCGTAGTCCGAGGTCAATGGTAAGGGAGCGTTGACCGAAGACTCGAATAGCAGTGCCGTTAGCGGCACGCAAGTTAGTTGTCTGTGACTTAGTCGCGTCGCCTGGAACCGGTGGGATCACGCTAACTTCCGCCCCGGTATCAACCAGGAACATGATCCCGGTGTTCCTATCAACGATATTGAAGAGGCGACTTGGACGACTTCGGCCGA
The DNA here is from genome assembly GCA_944474145.2 of Dicrocoelium dendriticum. Classification (NCBI taxonomy): domain Eukaryota; kingdom Metazoa; phylum Platyhelminthes; class Trematoda; order Plagiorchiida; family Dicrocoeliidae; genus Dicrocoelium; species Dicrocoelium dendriticum. The sequence goes on from OX104062.1 coordinate 51,337,964, forward strand.
CGGCGTTCATCGCCAATACGTGTCGGCCTGTCCTTTTTCTCCTTACGGGAAATGAGCATGGTTTTATACAATTTCTAGCGGAACTTCCAAAACGTGCGTGATAACGGCAAATTGGGAGTCGTGTTCGGCTTCGAGATGGGCTAGGAGAACGGGATGGAGAATCCCGTGGGTGCCGATGTAACTTTAAGCTTTGAACTTCTTGCCGTAGCGCGGCTATCTCTGTTAAGAGCTCACCAGTGGAAGGTGGAGTAGTGGTGTCGATGGTCTGGACCGAAGGGTCAACAGTGAAATCTACGTCAGGTGAGCGAAGAGAACTAGACGACGGACACGGTGGTCCGGTGAAGCGATCCATCATATCATCAGCAATATCTGCAACTTCTGACAAAGGCTGGGATTTAGCAAGCGATAGCATAGCTTGTACGTTTTCAGGCAAACGCTGCAGCCATAACTCTCGAAGCAGCGACTCGTCCATATGCAATCCGTGAAGAAGACCACGCATCTCTAGCAATAGCGCGGATGGCTTACTAGAACCTAGCTGTAGACCAGTAAAAAGTTTATGCAAGCGGGACTTCTCTGAGGGAGTAACACGCTTTATTACAGCGTTCTTGAGCAAAGTATAACGGTCGGGAGAACGACATGTAATAATAAGATCGCGTAGCGCTATAGTAATATCAGTTGGCAGGCGTGTGAGCAAGTGGTTAAACTTTGCAGAATCGCTAGTGACATGCTTAGAAGTAAACTCAGCTTCTAAAATCATGAACCATAAAACGGGATCTTTTTCAATAAATGGTGGAACTACCAGAGATACCGCTTGCACAGACTGTGAGTCCTCACACTTTTTAGAAACTGAGGCCATGATTTGCGTGGAAAAAACCAAAAAAATGGAACGAACTCACCGGAATGCGACTGGGGTCACCAATTATGTAGCGGCTTGACGAATGCTACACAAGAAAACCGTAGCCCGGTGAGACAGAAGACGGTGGGATATAAAGATTGTCTTGAGAAAATAGCTATGTACAATAGCTATGTGAATATAGCTTGAGGAAAATGGGAGAGAGTGGTGAAGCAACGAGTAACACCACGTAGGAGCACAACAGCCGGCAGCGCGCGGGCAAGATGGCGAACCCGGTTCAAAATTGCAGTCCAGTATATATAGGCTTGGGATGGGTGCAAAGTAAAACAAAATGTGCACAAGTCTGAATGTGATGTTTGATGGGGTAAAATGTCATGGTCACTACATATGTGCTCGCGTGCATAAAGGTGAATCATGAAGGCTTTTTTAATCCACTTCCCCTTAACTCACGAGATAACAGAAGTGTGGTTAATAGGGCAATAGTTACCAACTTCCTGTAGGATTCCGCCCTTATGCCTTGGCATAATGATGGAATGTTTCCAAGCGGTCGGGCACTGACATTTCTGCATTGATAACGTAGAGTTACAAAAGAAGAAGAGGGGTATCTTCACCACCATCCTTAAGTAGACTGGGCGGTATTCCGTCTAAACCAGGGTTCCAGGATGACTTGGCAGTTGAAACCGCAGAACGGACACTATTTGTCAAACTGTACAGAGGACAGGGACTGCCTAACGGGTACTTGCAGGGCCTGAAAGGTTGAATCTATTTCTAAACACTGCGATTCTTTAAAATGTGAGCTGAAGGCTTCACATAAAATTCTTGCGTCACTAGTAGTGTCCTTGGGACTAATTTTTATGGCAGAGATCTGTCGTCCATAGTTAAGGGTCCGAGAGCGCAGCAGCCAGCTGAGATTCTTAGCTTTGTTCGCACTATTTAGTGCGGCTATTTCTTGATTGGTTTGCTGCTGCTTAGACCTGGCAGAAAGCTGATGTGCAATCTCATTCGCTCTCATGATGTGGGCAAAATTGGTTTTGTTATAGGGTCGTCTAAGCTGACGCATTCTGTTATGCATTCTGGTTTGGGTAACATTTTTACATAGTTGTCTTATTAAATGTAACAAGGGAGTTAGTGAGTCGAGACAGTGAAGTATTTCCCCATAAAACAGCTTAGCCGAGCGATCCACAGAATCAGACATAAAGAATTTATCCCAATTTCTTGATCGGACGAGTACAGCAAAGGTTGCCCAGTTAACGAGCTGCATCTGGCGGTATGCTACGACTGCGTCTGTTTCTGTTGGGTAGGCAGTATGTTGCTTTAAGTAAACCAAGCAGTGCACTAACCTGTGATCACTACCTGGAAACCCCCGGCCGAATGACACACGCGTTGATGGGATGCCTAAACATTAGGTCAAGAATATGTTTCGCACTGGTTGGAGCAGATACATGTTGCGTCCAGTCGCCTAAATTGATACATGCTAGTAGGCCTGCATACTGCGTTGCTGTAACAGGTGAGAACCACTTTAACACAGGCAGCTTGAAACCTCCTGCAATCAGTTTGCATTCGCAGGAAAAATTTGATGCTTGCGCAAAAGTGACCATAAGTGCGTTGCCACCCTTAAATAAGATATCGGGTGGTCTATAAACACACCCAATAATACCGTCGATCCCAGGATGTCAGCCGTTATCCATACTGAATCTATCGCCTCAGCCACGTCCATGATTTCGGACATTTTGCCTGGTATTTTTAAAATAAATGGCGCACCCACCCCCTCGTTTATGCACACGAGATTGCATAAACAGCTGATAGTCAGGAATTTAGTAGTCCTCCACTGAAGCATAAGGGGAAAACCATGTTTCCGTGACAAATAGTGCATCAGAGTCGGCGAGGACAGACAGAGGACGCAAGATATGCATTTTATTGTTTAAGGACCTATCATTTATAAGTAGGAAGAAAGAACACTTGAGGTCTACTAGCCTTATGGATGACGAGATGAAGCCGTTGATAGTTACTTCGCTATCTGCAGTAGTTGTCAGAAGTGAGTGAGAAGACATTGCAGTTGGTAGCTGGGCGACGAGGTATTTAGTGTCGAGATGAAACTGTCGCGGCTCATCCCCCACCTTGTCTAAAAAATGCGCATGTTACGGGGTAGGAAGCAGTGGACTATTTGGCCTTTGTATCTGGACCGGCGGCATAAATCTGAGGGATAAAGCAGGTGCACAACAACCTGGATGCGAATGAAGTTGAGCGGAGCTGTGTAGATTACCAAATGTAGTGCTCGCGGTAGGTGAATTGGTTGCGGTGGTGATACGTGGTGCCGTCTCACAAGTATTTAAGGTACGATTCGGTAGAGTCCATCTTGGTGGGCCGAAATACAGTTGCCTTAACTTGGTATCACTGCGAAGTGGTTCACAATTCAATAGTGCGCAAGATTCTACTATCGTCTGTTCTCAGTTTGATTGGGGCTGGGAATTTGCTGATCCTTTTGGCCATCCTCTCAAATTGTACCGAATTTTCCGCAATACAGTTAACTTTAACGATTGTGCTCTTAAACTCGCCCGTCGATATGCCATCCGGAACATTAAATGCAAGTACACTGAACTCCATATTGTCCCAAGCAGGCTGCGGCGACTGCTTGTCTACGGATCTCGATATAGTTCAGGCAGTATAGGTGACATAACCATCGTAGGTGAGTGACTAGGTGTGTTCCCTCTGCAAGTCGCTTTGGCACGAGAAGCCCTCGTAGTTTTAGACACAATGCTGTCGCAACGAGACTGCATCCTGTACGCAACGAGACTGGACCTTAACATGGTTGACGGTTTGCGTACCTCATTGACCCATTGAGCTATACTGGGTGATGCCTCCAGGCACCTTGAGAGCTACTCCTACCAGGTTGGTCAATGGTGAGAGGTCAGACAAACTCAGTCTCCTGATCCTCCAGGTTGGGGGTTTGAAATGGGATGGCGTCCATTTCTGTAAAACTAAATCATTTCCACCTCCCCGCTGCCAAAGCCTTTGGCTTTTGAGCCAAAGGCTTTGGATGACGATCCTAATCGTCCTTCTGTCTAGGTCTGGGCGCCATGGCAATATCTCAGCCCACATACAACCATGACTTTCTCTTCAAACATAAACTTCATCCTGCATCGGCCGTCGCGCAGATTATCAAGGGTCGCCTTATCTGCTGCATACAGCAGGGCGGATAAGCGAAAACATGCCACTGCTGGCGCCTCCCTTCTTTCTTTTCCACCTGTTTCTCTTACTCCCATCCCTGCCCCCATTACTAACCTTCCTTCTATAATTCCCAGCTTATTTGACAGCAACCGCAGTGCTACTGGAGTAGAACCATCTGCAGCCACCATCCCACAGCACCTATCGGACGCACATCGCAAAAACTCCCTCATAAGACCACGCTGTCCCGTTTCCATGGCGACATTCAACGTTTGCACTCTAAGACAAACAAGTCAGCAGGCTGCACTCGCAAGCCCCTTGGACGCACTGGGAGTTAATGTGTGTTGAGTGTCCGAAACTAGGATTAATGACCCTAACGGGGTTATTGAATTGACTGAACCCGCCTTATCCTCTCGTTATTGGTTGCACGCATCCGGAGACGTTGATGCGTCACTCACAAGTCAAGCTGGTGTAGGTATCATTCTAAGCTCCAACGCTGTGCCATCGTTGGTTGATTGGATTCCGGTGAATAGCCGTTTATGTGCAGCCCGTCTGACGACATAAGCTGTGAATTCACGAAGTAAAACAAAACGCTGTTTGTTCGTGATTTCCGCTTATGCTTCCACTGACTGCAGTTCTAACGCTGTCAAGGACACATTCTATCACGAACTGAACACGCTACTACGCGGTGCTACTAGTTCAGACATTATAGTACTTGCAGGGGATATGAACGCACAAGTAGGGCGTCTGAGCTCTTCAGAAGCTCAGCTGGGTGGTAATTATGGACTTAATTCCGAACGGACTGACAACGGTGAGCGTCTGCTGCAACTGTATGCGCAGCACCAGTTGTTTCTTACTAGCACTGCTTTTAGACACAGTGGGCGACGAAGTGCCACTTGGCGTCCTCCTGTAGCTGGCCAGCGATGGACCCAAATTGACCACATAGCCATAAGTTACAGGTGGCGCGGTTCCATCCCGGATTGCCGCTCACACTGGAGTACCTGTGTCGACTCTGATCATGCCTTGGTACGTTGTCGTTTCTCCATGAACTTTACCGGGAGGCGCACAAAGCGTCTCCTCCGATTGGCAACTGAGAAATTGTCTCAGCCCTCGGTCAGGCAAGCCTATCAAGAAGCACTGCATACCGAACTCTCGCTGTCTTGTCCTAATGACACTGAACTTCAGAGGAATAGGATCTCGGCTGCCATGCACGACGCAGGAGCATCTGCTTGTGGCACTATCCATCGTCACCGCACCAGTCACTGGATATCCGAGAGGTCCGTGAACCTGTTGGAATCTAGAAGACACCTCCCGGCTGGCTCTGAACACAATGTGACCAGACGGGCTATTAGGCGTGAACTAATACACAGCCTACGTGCTGACAAGGAAGCCTGGTGGACCAGTCGGGCTCAAGAAATGGAGGCAGGAGCAGTAGGCAATTACCGCAAGCTCTTCCAGCTAATCCGCACCACTGGTCCCAGAAAACCAGGCGTCAGTGAGACAATCCAAGACAGCGCGGGTGCGCTGATACACAGTAAGGAGGGCCGTATGGCTCGCTGGGCGGAACACTTTCAAGATCAGTTCAGCTGGCCCGCTGCTCCCGGACCTCTTCCTGATCAAGTGATGCAGGACGTGCCATGGACGGTTAGTCTAGAGCCTCCCTCAGAGGCCGAGGTCCGAAACGCGATCACAGCCCTCAATCGTTTTTGTGCCGCTGGCCCAGATTCCCTCCCACCTGCACTATTTAAGGATGGAGGTGAGGTCCTCTGCAAAGCACTGACCATATTCGAATATATCTGGAAGGATGTGCCCCGGCTAATTGGAGCGAATCGATTATAGTGGCAATATACAAGAAGAGCAATCGCACAGACTGTTCTAACCACAGGGGTATTAGCCTAACGCCAGTTGTAACAAAATTATTGGCCTCGATTCTCGTTCGTCGCCTCACTGCGGAACGGCAATCTCGGAGTAGGGAAGAGAAGGCAGGTTTCCGCCCAGGACGTGGCTGTATAGACCATATATTCACTTTGCGGCAGGTGCTAGAGCAACACCACGCATACCGAAGACCGACAATAGCTGTGTTCCTCGATTTCAAGAGTGCGTTCGATTCAGCCGATCGATCGATTCTGTTCGAATTACTTGCGCGGAAAGGTATTCCCACGAAGTATGTGAACATACTTCGTGCTCTATACTCGAACACTACAGGCCGCGTCAGGGTCTGCGGCTAGCTTTTCGACCACAAGTGGCGTTCGTCAGGGTTGTCCGATTTCCCCATTTTTGTTCAATTTCGTCGTGGATTCTATCATGGAGCGTTACCCTGCGAATCTCACGATGTAGACGTTGAAGTGCTGCCTGGTGAAAGGTTAGTTGATCTAGATTTTGCGGACGATATCGTCTTGCTTATCGACGATGTTGCGGCGGCACAATCAACCCTGAATAGCCTGTCCAGAGTGGTCCTACTATTTGGTATGCACTTCGCACTTTCGAAGTGCAGTGTTGCTGCAGGACCACCAGCCACTTGATGACCCTTTGACGCTTGCTAACGAGGAACTCGAGGTGGTTGATCATTTCACTTATCTTGGCAGCTGCATCAGCAATGATGGGCGCATAGAAACTGACGTCAGCTCACGCATCGCAAAGGCCAGAGCTGCCTTCTTGAACCTACGGCATCTTTGGCGACAGAAGGGAGTTTCCATCCGTCTGAAAGGCCGTGTATACAAGGCCACAGTGAGGGCTGTTCTGCTGTATGCAAGTGAAACCTGGCCCCTTCGGTCTGAAGATCTGAGGCGCCTTCAAGTCTTTGATCATCGTTGTTTGCGAAGCATTGCTGGAGTCGGATGGCACCAGCGTGTCCGCAACGATGATGTGCGTAGGCGAGTACTAGGTGATGACAATCATGCTAGCACCCTAGAACAACAGATAGCACTGAATAAGTTGCGTTGGCTTGGGCACGTGCTGCGCATGCCTGGTCACCGCTTACCTAGTAGGGCCTTGTTCAGTCTACCAGGTGTAGGGTGGCGCAAGGCTCGAGATGGACAGAAGTTGACTTAGCAGCGTGAAATGAAGTCATCATCATCATCATACATGTTAGCTAGAGGCGGGGAACACCTCAGCTACTGTGCCGCAATACACGGAAAAAAGGAAAAAAATGCAACTGGTGCAAGTCGGCTGAGCTACCGGTAACGGATGGGCATCGTTCCGGTAAGCTAACAGTCCGCTACCGTGCATCAAAAAAATACTATGCGAAATTATGTAAAGCTAAATAATGAGATCGTAGTTGGAGGGGGAGGCTAAGAGAAATAGGGTGGGACAAAGAAACTCACAGCACGAACGCCACTGAGGTCGGCTCCTAGCCATATCAGCAAGTGTGTCCAACCAAACGTGTTCATCATTTTTCGAACCCCAACCAGAGCCGAGACGCTCCAACCGAGGCCAGGTCAGAAGTGAGGGCCTTCATTCCTATCGATCAAGTCGTCGCTTGGCCACCTCTCCTCTTCTTCCATCCACACCCCCGGCGCGCAAACAACGCACGTCGCGGAAGTCGGTGGGCTGGCATGCGTAACACGTGGCCGAGCCATGGGAGCCTAGTGTGTGAAATAACGGTGCTGAGCGGTTCAGATCCTTTTCCTATGCCGTAAACAAGGCGTCGAACACGCTCGTTGCTCACGCGGTGTTCCCACCAGATGTGAGCTAAATTACGAAGGCACCGGTGGTCGAACGTAACTAGCCTCTTCAGGTCCGCTGGTTTAAGCGGCCAGGTTTCACAATCGTACAGTAGGGTCGAACGTACCGCTGCATTGTACACTCGACCCTTCAGAGCAAGAGTGATGTCGCGCCGACGCCATAAGTGGCAAAGGTTACCAAACGCGCCACGAGCTTTTGCTATACGGTTCGTGATCTCATCCTCAATCCCACAGGCGCAGATACAACTTCCCAGGTAGTTGAATTTTTGAACGACTTCTATCTGATCCTCACCAACGGTCAGCGTAGGAGGCGGTCCAGACCAATCTTGGAGGAACGCTTTGCACTTCTAGGGTGCGAAGCAAAGCCCGAAGTAACGGACAGCTAGTGCTAATCTGTCCAGTGCCGCTTGACACGTTTGTGAGCTGCCACAGATTAGGGCAATATCATCAGCATACTCTAAGTCAAGAAGTCGTTCTCCTGGGAGTAGATCCACACCAAAGTCGTGTCCTGTGAACGCGATTTAAATGACTTCGTCAACAGCGAAGTTGAAAAGGAAGGGTGACAGCGGGTATCCTTGTCTTACGCCGCTGGAGATATTAGAGGGCGACGACAACCTGCCGTAAGCCCACACTCTGCCTGAGCTACGCGCAAATAATGCTCGGATAATATTCACAAATTGCTCAGGCACACCTTTCCTGAGTAGACAGTCCCAAAGTGCATGTCTATCCACCGAATCGAATGCACCTTTGATATCGAGGAACACGACAACGGTGGGCCGCCAATATATGTGACGGTGCTCCAACAAATGACGCAAAATGAAGATGTGGTCAATGCAGCCACGACCTCGACGAAATCCAGCTTTCTCTTCACGAATCTGGCTTTCACGAGTGCCAGTCAGTCTGTGAAGGATGACAGAGGCAAGCAATTTGGAGGCGATAGAGATCAGACTGATTCCTCTATGGCTGCCGCATTCCGATCGTGAGCCTCGCTTGAAAATTGGGACTATGACGGAGCGGCTCCAATCGGTTGGGACAGTTTCCTGCTCCCACAATTTGACTAGTAACTCGTGTAAATCATCCACAAGAGCAGGTTCACCGAATGTGAAGAGGGCTGGAGGAAGATCATCAGGTCCCGCAGCTTTGTTCAACTTCAACAGTCCGATCTCATGTTCGACTTCTGAGCGAGAGGGTGGATCCAAAGGGACAGCCCAGGTAGCGGGACGATCAGTGACCGGCGAGAAATCTAACCATTCCGACCGATTAAATTGCCTTTCAAAGTGCTCAGCCCAACGCTCTAAGCGTTTTGATAAGTTGTGGATAGGCTGTCCACTCTCATCACAAATTGTTTCACTAACGCCAGGTCTCCCTGCTGCCCGTTTCCCGTATCAGACGGAATAACTTACGATGGTTACCAAGGGCAGCAGCCATTTCCATCTCTGATGCACGATGAGACCAGGATTCGCGGTCTCTTCAGGCTAGCACGGAGTTTTGCCCGGAGCTCTTTGCGAGTTTCACTGTGTTCGGGAAATGAAGTCACTGACGACCAAACTGGGTGACGTTGATCCGTCTCGCCTTCCGGGTTGGAGTCCACGTGTCTCACCTTGTGCTTGGCTCGAGACTTTACAGGACATGGCTCGCAACCGACACCGGTGGCGCGTCTGCTGCCGCCTCCTAATTGGATTGCCTGTTTAAAGTGTGTTTGGTGGAGTTGTCTGCGGGGTAATGGCTGATTACGACGCATGGCAGTGAAAGCCACAAGGAAGCTGTCTCGCCGACGCCGCCTTATCTTTGCACGATAGCCAGCTGTTTGTGACGGTATGTTGTCTACACAAGGTGTAGGCACCTTGACCCTGAATGTTTGCTTAGGGCATTAGGGTTTTCAGGTAAGTCCCACTCCTCTCCCTCTTCTTGTTCTTTATTTCATAGGTCCTCATGGTTGTATGGCAGCGAAGCATCAGTTCAAATGGCTGATGTACTGCTGTTGATGATGATGCTGTCTAAACGCTTAGATGTCGCTCTTTGTTTCTTGCTGGATGCGCTGGGATCTCGTTGACTAAAGCCTGTTTTGATGTCAGGATTCGTCGCAGCCCAACAAGCTTCTTTACAGCGGCGCGAACGTAAGCTGGTTTAGCAGTTGCACTGCGAATTTGTTCACAGTTAGCTATGAGAGTACGCAGTACTGCCTCATCCTTTGCGTTCAGTTTGACGGGAGCCGCAATTTGGGTTACACGCTTAGTCAGTCTTTAAACCTGCGGTGCATTCTCTGCAATGCCATTAACCGCAACGATTGCACGCCTAAATGCGTCCACCGATATATCGTCTAGAACATTGAACACTAGTGCGCTGCACAATCCATTCCCGCCCGCAGCATTATATGATGCTAAGGTCTCCACTTATCTTATTTTCAAAATTAGTGTCGTTGACCAGGACCGCTCAGTGAACCCGGTGGTGTGGTCCATATACGGGGTATTTTGGCTCGAGGCGCCGGCGGCTCTGTTGAGTGTAGGTTATGCTGAGCTCGCTTCGATCGTCGTAGAATTTTCCCAACACGTCTGGTTTAACTGAGCTGTTTAAAGTTTGCCTTAGGGTTTCGTCTACCATCGACCCTTCCGGTATAACTGATCGCGTTAGATCAGTAGCTGAGCACTTAGTATTAACTGAGGGTTTTTCTATATTGTTCTCGGGTTGGATGATTTGATCTACGTATGATGTGGCTTTATGGATAGTACTAGTCCCAGGGTTTGCAGGTTCTTCCAAGGAATCAAGCGATCCAGTATCCATATCAGACGAAATGTCAAGGTCCAGAGTACGTAAGAAACATAAGTTCACAGGCTTCGGACAGCTGTCACAATTCGCCTGAACACATCTACTCTGTGCGGAACTCTATCTTAGACTATCGTAACGGCGTTGCAAAGCCGTTCTTGCTGGTACTAAGTTTAAGTCAAGGAACGTCGTGCGTGTTCTAAATTCCCTTTGATAGGAGAGAAACTTGACAGCCGAGCTCTCATTATCGAACTTTGCTAAAAGGGGGCATTGGTTATTCATAACATTTTTTCTCAGCCTTGTACAGCTCAGAAGCTTGTGTTCCAAGCCACACACTTCCACCAGTATTTTACGAATGGCGTGCAGTTTCAGGCGGTCTGGAACATTATACACCACTACCTCATTAAGACATTTTAGCCGATCCATCACTTTGGTGCAAATCGTGTTAATGAACCTTCCAGCCAACTCCGCTTGCTTAACCTCCATACAGTCCTTGGGGCGTATCACAGTCGCTATGGCTGCCAGTCTATCAGTAAAAGGTTCTATTGTGTTGAGGACCATTTTGAGCTTCACCACGTCGCTTTGAAGATCGGCCATTTGGGAACTCAAAGAAAAGATGTCCGTTAAGTTAACGGTGTATGGTATAGTTGTGTCTGATAAGTTCCTGCTGATAGTTTTAGATTTGGCGGGAGCACGCCCTACTGGTCTCACACCCTTGATAGAGACGTTTAATGACCACGTCTAAAGGAAGAGGTTCATTGCTCATTGAGTTGTAGAGAGCAGGAGGGAAATCCCGTGCCGTTGCATTACGACGTTCCTCGAGGATTCGTCGCAATTGCAGTGACAGCCGCAAGATTCCAGCATTCTCAGCGAATGTTTGTCTATCAGTCGCTTGAAACTTTCCTCGGATGGAGCGTCTGCAACTTCTTCCGGTAGGCTGTTCCAATCAATTACCACTCTAGTGGATAGGGTGACGTCCATGCGAATTCTGTCTTCTTTGCTTAAACAGCTTCCATGTGTGACCTAGTGTGGAACAGTCAGTGTTTGGTCGGAAGAATTGCTGTAACTCACTCCCAAGTTCCCCTCGGAGGACGCGTCTAGTGTGGATGAGAGCACCCCGGCGACGGCGGAGCTCGAGAGAGAACAGATTTAGCTGCTGGAGTCGAATGGGGTACGGGAGATCACGAAGCCCCAGAACAGCTTTCAATGCACGTCTCTGAACCTTTTCCAGCAGAGCGCTTTCAAACTTTGAAAGCGGATGGCTTTCTGGAAGGCCATATTCTAAGACTGGACGGACGTACGAAGTGAACAAAGGTCGAAAAATCTCGGGAGTCATTCGAGCGAATGATGGAAAAAGAAACACAGCGGCAGAAAAACTGTAGGTTCAACGAAAAAGAGTAAGTGAAAATCGCGTTAAAATATACGCTGGTAACCTCAAACGCCTTTAAAAGCCTGAACAAATTGAGCGGAGCGTCCTATCCGCACTTGGAAATAATGTTCTTTCGTTGGTGCGATTCCGGTACACACGGTTGTATGTGGTGGAGGTAAATTTTAGACCCTTGAACCCATAGTAATGTTTATTAATAATGTAGGATGCTTGTTGAAATACAAACCGCGGATTTCCTTAAACCATTTTCTATATTCCGTTTCCTTTGTAACAACTTTCGACATATCATCCTTGTCACAATCGGATTCGACAATGTGGACCTTGAGGTAGTTCTTTGTGTAGAGGATTACTCCGCCCCCAGACCTCCCACCAAAGCGATCGAATCGAAGTAGCTGATATCCTGAAACATGAACTTCCGAGTCAGATATGTCAGATGAAAGCCATGTTTCGGTGAACGCCAGTACGTCCGGTTGCTGTTCAGAGATAAGGAGTGGAATCTCATCTAGCTTGTTTCTGAGACTGCGCACATTCGCGAGTATTACCCGTAGTCCGTTCTTTATGTTCGAGGTCCTGCACCTCAAACATAAAGAACGGACTACGGGTAATACTCGCGAATGTGCGCAGTCTCAGAAACAAGCTAGATGAGATTCCACTCCTTATCTCTGAACAGCAACCGGACGTACTGGCGTTCACCGAAACATGGCTTTCATCTGACATATCTGACTCGGAGGTTCATGTTTCAGGATATCAGCTACTTCGATGCGATCGCTTTGGTGGGAGGTCTGGGGGCGGAGTAATCCTCTACACAAAGAACTACCTCAAGGCCCACATTGTCGAATCCGATTGTGACAAGGATGATATGTCGGAAATGCTCTGGTGCCGAATTCATGACGGATACCAGTCGCTGATGGTCGGGGTGGTCTACAGAGCCCCTGCAGCACCTGGCTCACACTTACTACGTTCCGTGCGAACCAACAGCAGAGGAACAAATTGTCTCCTTATGGGGGACTTCAACGCCCCCAACGTAATCTGGGACCTACTACACAGTGATCTCTCACCTGACTCCTTTGAAGTTGATCTCCTTGACACCGTTCACGAGTGCAACCTGACACAGCATGTCTTGACACCAACGCGAATGGTCCCTGGTCAGACACCAAACATTCTCGACCTGGTTCTCACCTCGGCACCATCTGATGTCTCAGATCTAACGATCCTCTAACCCCTTGGGACGAGTGATCACTGTACAGTCTCCTTTTCGTGGACACGACGCCTCACAATCCACGATCAGGGGACAGTGCGTCGAAATTTCTGGCGTACTGACCAGCCCAGATTAAGAACGACTGCAAGTAACATGGACTGGAGTATCCCGCAATCCTTAGAGCTTGATGACGCATGGGAACGCCTACGATCTATGATGATGCGGCTCATTGAACAGTTTGTTCCAAACTGCAAGAGCAGACCACCATCCAAAGGAGCCCCATGAATTGATAAAGAAGTAAGATCCCTAATGAAAAAACGTCGAAAACTATGGGATCATTTCAAGAGCACAGAACAGACATCAAGCTATTTAGAGTACAAAACTGTCAGAAACCTATGCACCCTGAGAAAACGAGACAAAAGACTACAATATGAACATAGGCTGGCCATGGAATCCCAAAACTGTCCCAAGAAACTTTTTGCCTACTTGAAGCGAAATGCCAAAACTGGTAGTGGAATCCCCGCTCTATCCTCTTTTAAGGAAGGTACCGTCCTCTACTGTGATGATGAAAAAGCAAATCTATTGGCTGCGCAATATTCCTCGGTCTACTCAGTAGAGTCACCATTGCTCAACAACTGTTTGCCTGCATACCACTCCTCTATGGACCAAGTTGAAATTAACCCCGAAGTAGTCACTAAGCTACTTCTCGAACTGGACCCGAACTCCTCCCCAGGCCCGGACGGATTGCATCCCAGCTTCCTCAGAACGATAGCTGAGTACGTCGCCGTCCCTCTCTGCCAAGTGTTTCGGCAATCCCTCAAAGTCGGCTGCCTACCCACAGGCTGGAAAGCAGGCACCGTCCTGCCCAAATACAAGGGGGGAAACAAACAAGACCCAGCCAACTACCGGCCAATATGTCTGACATCAGTCGTATGCAAAACGATGGAACGAATAGTCAAGTGCGCTCTCCAGCTACACTGTGTGCATCTAAACCTTATCTCACCTGCTCAACATGGCTTCCGGAGAGCACGCTAATGCATCACTAACTTACTCATCGCCAGGGAAACATGGGCAAAAGCCATAGATACCCGAAAACAGGTTGATGTAATATTCATTGACTTTAGCAAAGCCTTTGATAAGGTTCCACACGTACGACTGCTACATAAACTCCAGGGAATTGGCATTACGGGAAATCTCTCCTGGATTGCCGATTTCTTAAGGGGTAGGACAATGCGCGTACAAGTGAACCAAACCCTCTCTGCTCCAGTGCCCATGACTAGTGGCATTCCCCAAGGATCAAACTATACATTAACGACCTACCGACTGCTTGATCTATGCCGATGACCTCAAGCTTTGGTCAACAGTATCCAGCATTGAGGATGCGGACAGATTACAAGGGGCTCTAGACCAGCTACACGAATGGTCCATCAAGTGGGAACTGCCAGTAAACCAAATAAATGCGCTGTTCTCCCAATAGGTGGCACCGAAACCCTACGGTGCATACCACATTGGTGGGTTTCTCTTTAGGAATACCACCCACGAGAGAGATCTCGGGGTTATCGTGACTTCTGACCTTAGAACGACGCAGGACACGTTAAAGAAGGTGGCCACTAGAAGGAGACTGGTAGGTGCCTTAAGAAGATCATTCGCTCGAATGACTCCCGAGATTTTCCGACAGTTGTTCACTTCGTACGTCCGTCCAGTCTTAGAATATGACCTACCAGCTACCCATCCGCTTTCAAAGTTTGAAAGCGCTCTGCTGGAAAAGGTTCAGAGACGTGCACTGAAAGCTGTTCTGGGGCTACGTGATCTCCCGTACCCCATTCGACTCAAGCAGCTAAAGATGTTCTCCCTCGAACTCCGCCGTCGCCGGGGTGACCTCATCTACACTAGACGCATCCTCCGATGGGAACTTGGAAGTGAGTTACAACAATTCTTACGGCCCAACACTGACTGTTCCACCCGAGGGCACACATGGAAGCTGTTTAAGCAAAGAAGACACAGCGGATAACGACGTCCGGTGGCTCGTTCCCATTCTTGATATACGTTTATCTTACAAGTGAAATACGCTTGGATACCCGTGTTTCATCGCACACTGGTAATAGAATTTGACGTCTGTCAAATTCCTTCACACATCCAACGGGATTGCACACAAGCTTCACAGCATTTATTAGCCATGTTTTCCACCATTTCTAGCCATTTCTGGCAGTGCAGATGAATGGAACGGACGAAGAACCAGGTAGCAACCGATTAAGCAAACTTTATCTAGTTCATCGCCAGATTGGTCAACTACCGTTCCGGAAAAACGCCGAACCATAGTTTCGCCCTATTGAGGTTCATCAGTGGTGCGCATTCCCTCGGACCTCCTCGGGAAACCGTACCCATGACCTCTAATGGGTGGCGTGCACCACTAACCGACATCTTATACTACCAAGCTGTTGGGGACGGTAGCTGACCATTATGGACTGCAATCTAGCTGCGATTTAACCAGACCCATCCTCCACTGCCATGCAAATTACTGCCGCTGCGGAAGACAGTGTAATCAGAAAATACTCGAAAATTTAGCCCTGCCAGTTTTCGAAATGTTGCTTGTATTCATGGTTCTGGCAGCCGAGGGCCAAACACTGTTTTCTGCACCACCAGTCACCTGCATGGCTGTGGAGGATGGGTCGGGCTATATCTCAGTTAGATTTTAATCCATGGCGGTCAGCTATCATCCCCATTGCTCAGTGGTATAAGCTGCTGGCTATTGGCGCAAACCAATAGCGATCATGCGTTCGATTCCCAGCAGGGGACCGAAGGAATGCGCACCACTGGTGAACTCAATAGGGGGGAACGATGGTCTTGTGCATTCCCGGATTGATATTTGACCCATCTGGCTTGTGTTGTAGTTGCATTGAATTAAATAAACCTTACCGATGCAAAAAACAGTTGCCGCTGGTTTCACAAACTGTATGGATTGCTAGTCATTATTTCGGTTTTCCCTAAGCCGCGTGCGTCTGTGATCTTGACGAAAAGAAGGCGGATTGATTAGAATCCACGACTGACGAGGACTGTGCCTATGCGGTAACCCTTGATGGACCAGGCTAACGGAAAAGCCACATGGATTGCTGACAGACGATCGACTGTTGAGCACCACAATTACATCTGCCAATGAAGCATACATCTGGCCACAGATGCATGGGTTAAATGGACAGCTTGGTGTTAGCCCGGTGGACCAGACGCGGCTTCATTCTGTGCAGAAAATGTTTGATTTGCTCGGGTCAGCAGCGGACAATATATGCAAGGTTGAGCCGGTGCGGGTAAACCGGAAACCCAGAGTAGAGAACGAGAACGAACAACACGGCGAGTCGAATTTAGGCATTGTATGAATGATTATTCCGTTTACAATACATTTTCATTCGCTGTCCGATTAGTCAGAGTTGCATGCACACAGTCGGTATGCACAAACCTGCCTATCATAAAACTGAGGTGACCTACTGGCGGTGCTGGTATGTGCTAGTGAACGCAAATCGCTTGTAAAGTGATGACTACTGCGAAAATAGTCGTGTTCGGGTGGATGACCACCTAACGGAATGGTACCAGTCCATTATCTGCCTATCCCAAGGCACAGTACTGGGGCGCATTTTGTTCCTGATCAACAACAACGGAGTACCTCAGCTTCTTCGGTCGCCCTGTGCATTGTTTGCAGACGAATTGAAGATTTTGGGGATTATTGATTCTCCCAACGACTGTGGCAGCCTTCAGACCGCCTATCCCGACGGTCTGCAGAAGTCGACCCACCGGACAACCCGGCCAAGTCTTCGTTTATGAACTTGGGGTGGGGTGGTAATAGACCCTAGCCGGCCACCTGCTGCATTCCACTAGTTCCGTAAAGGCGTGCTCTCACGCTGTGGTCTGGAGTCTGTCGATAACATGAACAGACTACGCAAACAGACTATGCCTGCTTTGGGCACTTAGACGCAGCTTCTGCACTTGGTCTGAAGAGATTGCCACCCGTCTGTTCTCTTCCATGATAAGACCGGTACTTGAATACGGTTCACGCACCTATTCGATCACAATAGGTGTTGTGTAGAGACTGGAACGAGTCCAGCATATAGCTACTCGGCTCATTTTCAATTTACGGAATATGTCGCACGAGGACCGATGTAAGAGACTAGGGCTTTATACGCTATCATATTGTCGGCTTCGATTTAGTCTCATTATGACACACCGGATACTTCGCTTGGGCCATTTCCCTATGTTGTGGCTGATGCTGCACGTCCGCAGACACGGGTACAAACTAATGGTACCGGATTTATAGCACATCACTCACTCTCTATGCCTCGAGCGTCGAGTGGTGAAATATTGGATCAAATTACCGGAGATACTAGTCGAGACGAAATCGGTGTCGGAATTTAAGTGATTCCTTGACACCCACTTTGCGAAGTACAGCCATAAGGAGCGTATCGCACCCGAATACGATGTAGTGCCACTGCACTATGCTGCTACCTCGCAGGAATCAGCGACGTGGTTCCGCGCATGTTCGCGATTCACCTACGATGGAGCCACACAGATTTCTTATCTTCTTACTCTATATTCTCAGTATTCAGTTAGTGTCCCTGTTAGGTGCTTTAAGTCAGGTCAAAAACTATACACTTTTGGTGGGTGAATATTCAGCTATAACACACACGATCTCAGAAATGTACCTGAATATAAACAAGTATTGCAGGTTTAATAAAGAACGGACAGAAACGCCATCGTACTGCGAATCGACTGGTTAGGTCTAGGACAACAGAGTTGGGGTCTCGCAGAAAACGCGAAAGATAAGGGATTATCGACGAGCGGTAGTCTTGTGTGCTAGCATAACTCAGCTTGTACTTATGCCTAGTAGACAAAGTTGACAGATATTCAGATAAAGCGATGTGAAGCGGTTGACCAGTATCAACCAATATCTTAGATGCCAGTTTTTTTACAAGTATTTGTGTGCGTAGAAAGGAGTGTGCTGACAAATGTAGGCATCGGAAACCCGCTACATCGAGATAAGTGCCGTAAAGACCTGACAATTAACTTAGAATGCTTACCTAGAAGACCGGGGAAAATCACAGGGGAGAAGTACGTCCGGTGAGAAAGAACACAGGCACTGACAAATCGAAGGATCAATTCACGAAGGCCAGAGGAGGCCGTTAGACGAGAGGCATAGAAAGACCATCATCTGACTTTTGTGAAATGATCATTTACATGAAGTCCAAGATAAATCATAGAACTGTATCACACCTAGGTACTTCACTGATGTGGCAGAGGGTAATCCATCGTCGTCACTAAACAGCTTGCGACACTGTGTAAGGAGCTGCGCGTACCTTACGCCTTCGTGTAGCGAAACAAGTATATCACGGCACTTTGATGCATGAAGGGACAGATGATGAGCTGTGTACCAAGTATTGTGGTCGTTCAGATGATTTTGCAGCCTGAGTGAAGAATCTACGGTTTGATGATTGATGCGCAGGACAATGTCCTCAGGATATTTTAGTAAGGTCGCTTCTGTGGGAGCTGTTATTGAATTGACGTAAGTTGAAGGCAATAGGATTGCTCCCTGAAGAACACCGGAGTTGATGGTTAGTGGGTGGAGCATCTGCCACGGAGTCGGCTAGTCTGAGTGCATCCAGCTACTTGATCAGTAAGCAAATGAAGGGATTTGTTCATTGAATGAGTAGATCTCTCAGCAGCAATTCGCGGTTTACACAGCCGAGTGCATTGCCATAATCCAGGAAGCAAATAGGACCTGATTTATTTTTGTTATCAAATAATGGCAGTAATAAATGCCCCAGGCAGGTCACTGCACCTAGAGTGGACCTTGAACTGTGATTAGCGAATTGAAGGGGGTCACTGGAACGAGGTTGGGACAGTATCATTTCCGGAATGATTTTCTCAAGAACCTTCAGGGCAACAGACGTGTAAGTAATAGGTCGACACTTATTGGTGCGATACTGACACTTCTCCAGCAGTCAGCGATTTTGCGTTGCTGCACATACATCGTGTATACAGAGGCAAGTGACGTTGCCAAAAAGTCAGCACCTTCTTTAACTACTATGGAAGATAAGTTATCCGGACCGCTGGGTTTACCGGAACGTAGGTGTTTTAGTAAATTATTCACAAATGCACTGTCGATAGGTGTTAGAGTTCACGGACCCAGAACTTGGGAACGGGGTAAGGCTCTGGTAAGGCTATGGTAATATCGTAGTTACAGAACTCCTTGTTCAATTCCTCTACATTCGCATTGAAACAGGGTGCATGTCGAGCAAATCCACTAAGCTGTTTCAGCATTCTCCACAGCTCGCGACAGCTGACGTTCAACAGCAATAGACTGGATATGCATTTGGTTAACTCGACGTGGCTCCTTGATCCAAACAGTAAGGTGCGTTACTTTAATGCTTTCTTCAGTTGGCATAGTCGCTTCAGATGAAGGGAGGCGAACCTGTCAGCGCCGACGTATAGGTTCTTAAGGATAGATGATGTCAGAACCGAAATCCAGATAACCAATCAAGTTGTCGCAATACTTGGGTACTTCAGGGTCAAAGAGTAAACTAACTTCAGTAGATCCAACCATTCCACGAACTCGTTCGATATTTTTTGCAGAGCATTGACTCAACCTAAACTTTCGATCATTTCTGCGAGTGATATCCTATTGGTTTGTTTTGCTATAGATGACGGGAAAAATTTTTGACTGTCGAATGATCGGAATTGCCAATCTGAGCCCGATTACACACAGAGAGCCACACCAGATCCAGGGTTGCGTCTAATCTGGTGGGGTAAAGCTACGATGTTCCGTAATCCCGGAGTGGTGAGAAAATTGGTATCAAATCTGTTGTACTCCCTGGCGAAGATACATGATGTACGGTCAATGTATTCCATGACGGCTGCCCTTAATTTCGTCGTAAAAATCTTCTGTTTCAAGTTTAGGATAGGTGGGAGATATATAGATGTTAGCCAACCTTGGTGTGCGGTACCCACTCAAGCACCTCGGCAATGTAGAACTAAACAGTGGTGAAGAGACACAAGAGTGGCCTTTTGTTGCAATACATCAGGATGGATTAGTGCAACTAGGGACTCCACCACCTCTGTTTCGGTACATGCATGGGCGATCAACACGATGGCAAATGAATTCTTCAACCGATATGACAACATTATGCACTTCTTCGTGGAGCCAGAATTCTTGCAAGCTAATGAGGTCTAGCGGCGAAAATTTTTTGGAAGAGATTGTACACGATCTTTCGTTTACTTTCCCAACGAACGAATGAATGTTGGCGCTAAGCAATACAGGCACGTTCACATCTCCATTTATTTTTCATTCGAAAAGCTACCCTCCATCCAGCACGATGTTTTCACACAGTATCGTTACAGCTCTTATAAATGCACAATTCACATGCGTAGAAACACATACTGATTACACAATATCGTGCGAGTAGATTAACATCGCAGACGAGTGACAACTAAAAACAGAAACGTTTTCAATTAAAATTATCAATTGAGAAGATGTGTATTGAAAGATTCCATAGTCAAGAATCATTAAGCACGACCAAATTTAAAGACCCTGCCCATATTTACTTTAAAAACTGCAGTTGTTCTAATGTGTCTGCGCGCTTCCTTTGCCTAGCGATAGTGAAACAAAGTGCGACATTGGTGATGTTCAGCCAATTCGGCCAATTAACACTTCGTGTCTTAGTCGCGTCTGCCATCTGTCAAATTCTACAGAAGTGGTTTTTAGAAATTTCCACTCTCTCTCTGAAGCACTTTGTACAATTTCGATCACGCTGCCCCCTTTTTTGCATTTTATTTCAAAATTTCACATTAAAGTTTCTAAACGTCTGCATTAGGTTGTACGGAACTGGTCGAACTATTCTGACCGTATTGCATCTCTTCAATTTCAGACCTTGACACCATTCTCCGACGATGTTTTCTACTGGCACTGAGATCATTGAGCGACACCCAACTTCCGATGCCTGTCAGTGTGTTCTACTCTCAACATGTGTTGCCTCAAAAGTATGCTGCTTTAATACTTCTCAGAAGATTTTTCCTTTCAGCTTAGCAGCATGTGTCCCATTCATGTGCATATCCCATTCAAATCTTAGCATTCTTGTCTGATCGGACCACCGAACAGCGCACCAACTGTTTTGCATCTATTTTAAGGAGATTCTTGTAGCCCTCACGATTTTGCTTCCGGTTTTGGTTCCGGTGGCCTATTTAATCCTAGGCAATAAGTATTACGTTGGTAATGCACTTGTTGCCGTTTTTAATCTCTAACCTTAACTGCACACATCTTGGCTCAAACGCAACATTTTGCTCCAAATAAAAACCATGTGATTTAATACACTTGCCAACGGGAACCAGGTTTATTTATCCCGGATAAATAAAATTCTGGAGTTCTGGTGTCGATAAGATCGTCAAAGGCGGTTTCAGAATCTCCTTGAGTTTCAAAATGTTTCTCTCGTAAGCAATTTTCTAGATGCTTGAAAAGTGTTAATCGGTAAACTAGTGGTAAGGGGAATATGGTGAGTGAAGCAAAGTTTCGTAGCTCAGCTCGTGCGGCTTCCGCATGGTTGTTTGTGCGACGTGCGGCCGAGCGTTATCATGGAGAAGAATTGGCCCCTATCTGTTGCCAGTACCGGGCACCTATGTTGAAGTTTTCGGTTTGTTCACAATACTTCTCCACTGTAATGATTTTTACTGGATTCAGAAAGTTGTGGTGGATCAGATAACCCGCAGATGACCAAACAGTTATCAAATCTTTTTTGGTTGCAATTTCGGCTTTGGGAAGTACTGTGGAGTTTGATCATGGTTCGACCATTGAGACGTCGTCGGTTGTCGTAAAGGATCCACTGTTCATCGTAAATCACAATCCGGTCCAGAAACATGTTGCTTTTATTGCACAGAAGAAGGGTAAACGACACCTCAAAAAGACGTTTCCTTTGATTTCCATTCAATTCATGCGGCATCTACTTATCAAGCTTTTTCTACGTTCCAATCTCTCGGCAACGTTTTAAAATTGTCTCATGTGATACTGATAAGTCAGAAGCAAGATATCGAATAGTTTTACGCGCATCCGCTTTAACTAAGGCCCTTATTTGATCGTTGTTCACTTCCATTGGCCGTCCACAATGCTCTTCGTCTTCATGCCCCTCTTAACTCTTCCGAGATTTTCAAAACCACCATTGTGCAGTACAGTTATTAGTGGTTCCAGCATCAAATGCACCGCTGTTGCTATCATGGGCTGCTTCCGCTGCATTTCGGCCAAGTTTAAGTGTGCACAAGAAAATTGTGCAAATTTGTCTTCTGTCCATGTTGCATTAAATGTCCTGTTGACATGTAAAAACGTGTTTCTGAGCTAAACCATCACTAGGTAGAGCGCAAAACAGGCTTCAAAATGATATGCAAGATCAAAGCGACCCATCGAAGGTTATTCGAAAACACAGATATTAAAGTAAAAATATTACAGAACCGCAGACTTTATCACCAACCTAATACTGCTTCGTTAACCTGAATGCTTCGCATGGTTAACAGAAGTACGCAGACACGCCATACCGATGCTTCGTTGCCACGCGACCACCACCAATCGCGAAGTCGCCCTCATCTACGCAGGCTGGAGCCAGGGACATTTGGGTTACAAGGTAGGCACATTATCCTTTTGGCCATCTTCCACAGATCGGCCTATTGGAAAATTCTAACTTCTTGGGCGATTCGCGGTGCGCAGTCTCGTCGGCACCTGTGTTGTTCTGTCAAATACTTCTACCGCACTCATCATGTTGTTACTGACAGTACGCCGAAATTCCCTAGCCGGGCTCTATTCTCTCACGCAGATACCAGCAGCCGCACGCCGGCCGGGGCACTACAAAATCGCCTGCACCTACGCAGCTTCATGTCAAAAATTCTCTCATTGCAATTAACACCAACAGTAACCGGTCACCGATACACTAATGAGCAGATCCAACTAGTTGAAGCGCTCATTGTCTCATTGGTTCTGATCCCAGCCGTCTTACTTTCAAATGAACGACCCAACCAGTGATGACGCTACTTTCCCTCGCCAGATTGAAACACGGTATCTCCACCGTTTACGCATACTTCAGCGACGCCACGTTTGTATAGCCCGTTGATGTTACTTTTTCCGTTTCTACAATCACTCGCTTCATATTCCCTGACAAAATATATCATTGATCCATTTTCATTCGGTTTTCCTACTTACTTCAGACCGAGTTCCATTCAATTGGACATCAAAAAGACCTCCTTCAAAAAGGTTGGTGCACAATTGTACTGCGATTAAATTCCTTGTCTCATCTGTAATGCTTTTAATCTACTGACGGTATTCGAGGCCATCAGCTCCGCATTGATCAACTGAAGATCAGGTAATCAGGCCATTGGAATCGACCGCTTGTTTACGGTGTTTGGATTGCGCACTAGTCGTGTTACTTTTGGTTCAGTCATCAAAGCTTTCGTTATAAGCATTAGTCAACGCATCGTTTCCAGACGCCTTTGAAATGCTCCATAGGATCGCGAGCCAACCAACAAAAATTGTCATCCGATCCCAGCTGTTGCATATCGATGCTTCGCTGCAAGCGCAGTTATACGTGAGAAGTGATGCTGCAGAGACGCCTCAAACCAATGGTGAAGGGGGAACGGCGACTGGAAGTCGTGTTTCACGTCAAACACTGTACCACCACTATACCACAGATTTTCTAACCATCAAGCAGTGGACACTGTGTGTGTATCCCCACTCACGGTTATTCACTACTTTTGGGTAGAGGTCTTTTGCCACTTGTTGGTTCAAGTCATTCACGTGATTCTTTTGATTCTTTTCTGTGGAAGATGCTCTCTCTATCACATTGCCATGATTTTTCCCATCTGGTAGGTTGGCACGTTTCTCAAAGTGATGGAAGATGACGGATTAATCTCGTTACTT
This sequence comes from Dicrocoelium dendriticum, assembly GCA_944474145.2. Taxonomy (NCBI): domain Eukaryota; kingdom Metazoa; phylum Platyhelminthes; class Trematoda; order Plagiorchiida; family Dicrocoeliidae; genus Dicrocoelium; species Dicrocoelium dendriticum. The sequence goes on from OX104062.1 coordinate 51,361,943, forward strand.
CAGGTCAAACCTGGTGTGTACACTCTGAAGTCCATTTCTCGGGACCATTCATCGTGAGCATTTTTTAATTTTTTACTTTTATCCGGTGACTTATCCCTTGTTCTTTCACGCGCCGGCGTTTGCATTACCTTATATTACAACTATACACTGTCAAGTCGACTCTAACCGTTTAGTTCTTGTTCTAGTGCTTGTACGGTCTGTAACGGTCGGTAAACAGTAACAACGCTTTGCTACTGCGCAAACATCACCAGTCACAGGTGGGCTAAAAATACTGCGATGGTTACCCTGTCCCCCAAGCATGCTCGAACGCTAAACCTCTGGGTCGCAAGGCAGGCTCGTGATCCTTTTATGGCGACCTCAATAGTACCTCAACAACCAAGAACTGGGTACACCATTCTGCAGCATTTTTGTTACTGTATACAGAGAGAACTTTCCTATTGTCTGACGAGAATTCTGATGAACTGATCTTTCTCATCGCAGGCACCTGTGCATCCGGCCGGTCCACAAACTCGTCAGCTTTGAGCTCTGATCTTTCAAAGACTCGGTAACGAATTTTTTGTCGTATCACAGTATCATACACTAAGTATGCATCATTTTCGCTGACCGGTTACCTATACGAAAACTTCTCGAATTCATCTGTTTTAATTTGGGCGCCGCGCTTGATTAGTTGGAACCTGAAGGTTACTCCTCGTTGGTATGGCATAAAGGTAGCAAGCAATTGTACCAAGTCCTAGTGATGCTCACCACCTTCATGTATGCGGCTGTTAGCCATCCCATTCGCAGGTTATTATACCTTTTCAATTCTTTCTTGTCAAATATCTGTCTTATCTTGGGCGTTTTTATACCTTCGATTATTATCATTACTATTGTCACTAGCATTAATTATTTTTAGGTTGTGGCACTTTGAAGTACTCATTGCGTGCGAATGCTTTGCGATGCGCAATCTTTATCGGAACCGCGGTTCACTTCGAAGGGAAAGTGGTCAGTTCGGTTACTGGAACTGGATCTCAAACACTTCCGAAAACACTGCACTCCACTACCCGTTCCTATCTTGCTTGATCTCATCAGGTAGTGAGAACAGGCGTCGAACCCGGGACCACTGGGATGTTACTTGGAACCTCTACCTCTTTAGCCACCAGGTCACGACGGACAACGCTTGGCACAAGGGCTGACGACTGATTGGAGGGTCATTTCGGGATACTTGTTGTGTGATTGGATTGGGACTCGCAATCTCAATGTGGCCTGTGATTTCCATTAGCCATTGGCCATTCAATCATTAGGGCCGTAGCTGAAGCGGATGGAAATTGTGTCTTACCCGCCCGAGAACTTCATACCGCGTTGCGTTTCGATCTCACTTGGTCTCATCAGGCAGAAATAAAACGACGGAAACTTGAGCGGAGGACATTACCATGTCGGCTGTTGCAATCACCTTTAAGCTTGGTTAGCTTTTTGTTCAAAGTATGTGTTGCTACCGCTTACGCTCCCACTGACTGCAGCTCGAACGTTGACAAGGATGAACTCTATCATCAGGTCTCTACGCTTACTCAAATGGCCTGAGGTAGGCGACATGAATGCCTAACTTGGTCCATTATCAGAATACCACCTCAACCGTTTCGGCGTCCATGTAGATCGCCTTCTTCAGCCGTGCTCTAAGCATAGTCTACACATTCGCAGCATACCTTCCCACCACAGGTGTTCGCATCGAGTTGTATGGTGGTCACCGAACGGCAGGCTGCTGTGGCTCAAACATATCACATCGCTGTCCGCTGTGGCTGACGAACGTCAGTACAAGGTTATCACTCGATCTGAGGTTATTCTTTCGGATCTGGCCATCCACTCGTGCGTGCGGTGACGTGTTCTGCTTCAAATTTGGTTGCTAATTATTAGTGTTATTATCATTACCACCATAAACTTAGTGTACTTCATTACATACATTGCAGTCAACTATTCCCTGGTCATCCGAGTGGTGTCGCTCCTTCTGAAGAAAGCATGGGTTCCTTTTTATTATCTTCCGTTTCCTTTTTCGACTACTCTACCTGCCTATGGTTTCCATGAGTTTTGATGGCTCCATGTAGACCGCTGAAAGTTAGTATTTATCTTGGTTAACTATTTGATTAGATCTTTTGGGCCCACGTAAGAGTACTGCTCTGGTGAATAATACGTAAAATTCCAGCTAAAATTCTCCTACTCATAAGTAATATTGAGCTTTTGTTTACTTGTTCTGTTTTCACGTTTACTAGTTCTATCAAGCCTTCTTGCGTAATTTTCTTTCCGTCAGTCTACAGGATGTCCAGCCTTTCGTTACGGACGACTCCACTGGAGCCTCTTCACAAAAGTCGTGGCCACCAGGCTACTTTGGACCACCGACGATAGAAGATGTTCGCATCGTGACCGGGCCGACTGCTTCCTTCTTTGCTCAGTTCGGTTTCAGGTAGCTATGCACTGCATTGTCCTTTACCGTAATAGCCTACCGGATTGGCTGACTAAGCATTGTTTTCCTTGGGCTCGCTACTTTGCTCACACTTAATCTTGAACTGATAGATGCCTTCAGCTTGTGTGACTCAGCAGTTAGTAGTAGTAGTCCGAAGAGTGGAAGAATTTGCTAGGTTGTTTTTTTGTGTTCTGAGTATCTGGCTCGTAGACGTATCCTTCCCAAAGCGGTCTGCACCATCTGTTCAGATTTCAGAGAAGCGGCTCTCCATTGCTCTACCTTGTCGTCGAACTCTGTCTCTCGGGGAGAAACAGTTTATTGAGGGGCAGCCAAATAACAGTAGAATACAGCATCGCTCGTTCACACAGCGATCTCATGCATGTTGTTCAACCACTGAACGACGCAGTTCCAGCGGTTACACATCAATCGGCGACCAACATCCAATCAACAGAGCTCGGCGCGGCCAATAATCGAGGTTGTTATGCTCCCATTTGATTCGCTGCTATGCCGGCTCCATGCGATACACCACTCCGATCACAGTTTCATCGTCAGCAGCAGTACACTAGCAATTCGAACTCATTCGTCGCTTCAGTACAACCGTGCTGATCTACGGATCGAAGAATAATAAGAGTGAGAGAAGGGGACTTGCGTGAAACCTTAACGCCCTAACCAAACATTCAGGATCAAGGCACCGACACATTGTGTCAACAACATCCCGTCACAAACAGCTGACTATCGTACAAAGATAACGTGGCATCAGCGAGACAGCTTGCTTGCGGCTCTCCCTACCCCGCGTCGTAGTCATCCATTACCCCGCAGGTAACTCAGCACCAAACACACTTTAAACTGTCAGTCCGACTACGGGACAGCAGGAGACGCGCCACTGGTGTCGACTGCCGGCCATATCCTGCAGAGTTTTGAGCCAAGCACAAGGTGAGTCACGTGAAATCCAGCCTGGAAGACGAGCAGGACCAACAGCACTGTTTTGTTGACAGTGACTTTATTTCCCGCTGCCAAGTCAACTTATGCCCACCTCGAGCCTTGCGCCACCCTGCAACTGGCAAACAAAACAGGGCCCTCCTCGGCAAGCAGTGATCGGTCATACGTGGCACCTAGCCTGGCCAGCGCAACTTATTCAGTGCTATCTCTCTTAGGAACTAGCCTGGTTATCACTACATAGCACTCGCCTACAAACCCCATTGTTGCGGACACGCTGGTGCCACCCGACACCAGCAGTGGTCCGCAAACAGCGATGATCAAGGACTTGAACGCGCCTCTGATCTTCGGAACTGGGAGGGCAAGTCTCACTCCCATGGAGTAGGATGACCTTCACCGTGGCCTTTAATACCGAGAAAAACTTTTTTCTGAAGCCACAGATGTTGCAGATTCAAGAAGGCAGTTCTATATTTTGTATAGATGAACCGACTTCAGTAGTTATTCACCTATCCGTGATAATGCAGCTGCCAAGGTAAGTGAATTGATCAACTACCTCGCTGTCAAGACTGGCTGATGTTCATGTTACAACACTGAACACTTTTAAGGTACGAGGCGCATGCCAAATGTGGGGATCATTCTGGAGAGGGTATTTAGGTTTGGTCAGTCGCCGCAACATCGCTTAACCCTCAAGACAATATCGTACACATAATCGGGATCACGTGGCTTATCACAAATCACTATGAAACGCCTGCATCGTGAGGCTCCGTAAGGGAGCTCTCCATAATGAACTCCACGGCGAAGTGGAGCAAAACTAGGGAACTCTGACGAACGCCACTGGATATCGGAAATATATCTGATAATTCACCATAGACCCTGACACGGCTTGTGGTGTTCAAGTACATGGCACATAAAATTTCACACATTTCATGAGAACACCTTTCCACGCAAGTATTTCGGACAGAATGGATCGATCGAATGAGTAGAACGCACTAAATCCAAGGACACACCTATTGTCGGTCTGCGGTATGCGTGGAGCTGCTCTAGCACCTGCCGCGAAATGAATATGTGATCTATACAGCACCTCCCTGGGCGGAAGCCCGCTTGTTCTTCCCTAATCCAGGATTCCCGTTCCGCAGTTGGGCGACAAACAAACACTACGGTCAGTAATTTTCTCACCACCGGCGTCAGGCTAATACCCCTGTGGTTAGTACAGTCGGTGCGACTGCTCATCTTGTATATTGCCATTATACTCGGCTCTTTCCACTTAGCAGGGACACTCTCTTCCTTCCAGATACGTTCAAATAAGGAGGTCAGTGCTTTGTAGAGGACCTCACCTCCATACTTAAATGGCGCAGGTGGGAGTGAATCCTAACCAGCAGCACGAAAACGATTGAGGGCTGGGATCGAGTTTCGGTCCTCAGCCTCTGATGGAGACTAAACTCACCGTTTATTGCGTAGCATGCATAACCTGAGTAGGAAGCGACCCGAAAGCAGGAGGCTAGCTGAACTTATCTCGAAAGCGCTCACGCGGTGTTTCTGATTATCACATTAACGCTTGGTTCCCTTGAACCAGGGATTCGGATCACTTGGAAGAGCCTCTAATAATTGCCTATTGTCCCCGCTTCCTCCATTTCTTCAGCTCTACTGATTCACCAGGCTTCTTTGTCAGCACGCGAGCTTCTCTTTAATTTGCGCCTAATGGTCCGTCTGGTAACATTATGTTCAGAGCCACCTGGGAGTTTTCTGCATTCTAGCAAGTTTTCCGACCTCTCGAATATCCAGTGACTGCTGCGGTGACGATTGTTGGGACCGCAAGCAGATGCTCCTGTATCGTGTGTGACGGCAACGATCCTATTCAACTGAATCTCAGTGTCATTAGAACGAGAGTACGGAGGTTCGTTGCACAGAGCATTTTGGTAGGCTTGGATAACTTGTCAGTTGCCAATCGACGAAGACTCTTCGGACGCCTTCCTTTAAAGTGCATGGAAAATCGATGGCCTACGAACGCATTGTCAGAATCGACGCAAGTATTCCAGAACGAGCGGCAATTAAGGATGGAACCACAACACCTCTATTTATGGTAATGTGGTCTATTTGGGTGCATGGTTGGCCACCTGTAGGAGGACGACAAGTAACACTATGGTGTCCTGTGTGTCTAAGAGCGGTGCTGTTAAAAAAAACAACTGGTGCTCCGTACACGGTTGCAACAGACGCTCGTCGCTGTACGTCCATTCGAAGTTAATCCCATAATTACCACCTAGCTGAGCTTCTGAAGAGCTCAGACATCCTACATTTGCGTACATATCCCCTGCAAGTAATAAAGTATCTGACCTAGTAGCACTGCATAGTAGCGCGTTCAGTTCGTGACAGAATGTGTCCTTCGTACCATCATAACTGCAGTCGCTGGGAGTATAAGCGGAAATCACAAACAAACAGCGTTTTGTACTACTTCATGGATCCACCTTAGCTAGCTTAGTCAAACGGGCTGCACACAAACGGCTGTTCACCGGAATCCAATCAACCAACGGTAACTCGGCCTTGGGGCTGCGGACGATGACCACTCCAGGTTGACCAGTAACTATCGCATCAACATCTCCGGCTTTGTGTAGCCAATGGCAAGAGGACAAGCCGGGCGCGGTTAATTCAACAACCTAGTGGGGGTCATTAGTCTTAGTTTCAGACACCTAACATCTGTCAATACCCGGCGCGTCCAACATGCGTGCGAGCGCAGCCTGTTGACCTATTTGTCTTAGAGTGCGAACCTTGAACGCTGCCATGTAAACTGGACAGTGTGGCCTTATAAGGAGCTGTCAGCAATTTGTGTCCCCTGGGTGGCACGGGAAGGTAGATGCAGATGATATGTCTCCAATGACATTGCGGCTGCTTTCAGTCAAACTAGGAATTACAGAAAGATAGTACTGGGGGTTGGGAGGGGAGTAAGAGAGACAGGTGGAAAAGAAAGAAGGGAGGCGCCAGCAGTAACATGTTTTCGATTATTCGCCCTGTTGTATGCAACAGATAAGGCAACCCTTGATAATTTACGCGACGGCTGATGTTAGATGGGGTTAGAATTTGAGGAAATAGTCATGGCTGTACGCGGGTGAGATATTACCAGAGCGCTTAGACTTAGACAGAAGGTCCATTATGGTCCTCATCCAAAGCCTTTGGCTCAAAGGCCTTTCCAGAGGCAGCGGTGAGGTGTCCATGTTTTGGTTTTACTTAGGCTGAAGCCATCTCACTTCAAATCCCTAACCTGAGGACCAGGAGACTGAGTTCGACTGACCTTACCATTGGCGAGTTTAGTAGGAGCAACTCTTATGAAGAGCGGGGGCACCACCCAGTATAGGTAGTTGGGTCGCCTAGCTACGCAAACCTTCGCAGTACGTTAAGGCTCAGCCTCCTTTCGACGCGGTGTGGAAGTATCCTCAGTGTCATACGAAGGCAGTCTTGGAGTGAGAGCAGAGTTGGAGTCTTGCTGACAGGTTTCCGATTGGCAGCAAACATCAGTCGATAGGACGCCGACTTGCAGTAAGGTTAATAAGTTCTGACATGCCAGTCTTAGCTAGGATCGAGGGATCCCAAAGCTACACATTAGTTATGTATCACATTGCTTACTTTTATTCCCGCTCCGCTTTCATCTCCTGGCTTCCATGCCCCCCCCATCGACCAATCGCACTGAGCACACAGGTGTTGGGTTGAGTGCTTGATTCTCTTCTTTGTCTCTTTAAGTTAAAACAAATTGCTTATCTGGTTGACAGCGTTTTGTGCACAACCTGTAGATCAGTGTTTACTGAGGTTTACACCGAGAGCCTATTGTGCGCTGACGCTTCCGGTGGCTAGATCCTGACAAATGATCTACCCCCTTCTGCCACTGCTATGCCATGGGCTCATATCCTGGACGCATTGTGGCATGTACATTTAATGGAAGGCTTTAGCTGAGGACCCGAGTCGCTCTTCTGTCAGGTGTGAATGCCCTGCCAGTATCCTAGTCCAAACCCCATCTTTTTCGGAGATTAGAAAGTGGTTGATGGTCCTCTTCCCGTAAAACCTAGCCATGGGAAACAACAGGTTCCACGAGTTACAAGCTCACAGCTCGATTGCCGTAGAGCACGAGCTCCACGCATTGTCTCTGACGATGGGTGGGCACCTCCTGGTGCCCAATGGTTTGCTACTGCCCGCCTTAAGCCAGGCAGCCTCTGATCAAATTGGTGCAAACCCGCCAAAGCTTTCCTGCATTTGGCCGTGGTCACAGCTGCGTATCTTACTACGATCGCAAAACACAAATGAATTGTTCCAGAGCTTCAAAAACTGCATATGACGGCTGTCAAGCAGATCTCAATCTGTCTCTGCTATCACGCTCCCGAGCTCGATCTGCCCCCCACTGCCTTGTGGATCAGGCTATTGAGTCAAAGGCTCCGGGTGGAGTCTTTCAAGCAAACCTCCGAAGCACAATCACCAACACGTGTGCGATTGCTCACAAATGCAACCGTATGCCTGCGCGCAAAGCACTCAGCATCGGGTGCTAGAACGAGCGCAGACTACTGGACCGGAACTCGAGTGAGAGCCCTGAGTTACACACTGCACGTCGCGATGGAACTGGCTCGCTACAACATCGATATTGCGGCGCTCAGAGAGACCCGGATCGCTGAGCAAGTTAAGTTGCATGAAACTGGTGCTGGCTACACATTCTACTGGGTGGGAAATGCTACCTCAGCACCACGTGAACCTAGGGTCGGATTTGCAATGTCCGATCGCCTAAATGACCAGTTGGTGAGTGAACCAACGGCCATCAGCGCGCGACTGATGGCTGTTCGACCATGACTCGGAAGAGGTAAGTTTGTCACTTTTATGAGCACGTACGATCCGACCATGTGTTATCCAGAGGACACGCGTGATCAATGCTACACTCAGTTTTCCTCCGTGCTACGGTCTGTGCCGAGGAGCGACCGACTATTTCTGCTGGTTGATTTCACCGCGCGCGTTGGGTCTGATGCATCGGTGTGGACAGATGTTATCGGTCCGCATTGCATTGGTTCAGCGAATGTGTACGGTAACAGGCTGCTCTCGCTATGTGCCACTCACGGCCTGACGATCACGAACATTCGTTTTGCACTGAGTGCGAGAGATCTAGAAACTTGGACGCACCCACGGAGTTGTCACGCTCACCTGCTCGACTATGTCATTGTACGTCAGCATGACATGCGTGAAGTGCGCTTGACACGTGTACTGCGTGGGGCTGAATGTTGCACTGCTCATAAATTGGTGCGGACCAAATTGTACATCTACGCGCGGAAAAGTACGTGCAGTGTGCCTGCCGTGAATCGGAGGCATAAACTTAACATTCTCTCCCTCGGTACTGTGGCGAAACGTATTGAGCTGGAGAAGTCGATGGCTGCACGCCTGTGTGGTGATGTGGACTGTATAGCCACCGTGGGCGACCTATGGCACCACATTCGCGATCAGGTGGTAGCTGCTGCCGAGGAGACCATCGGGCGCGCAGGCTGTAAGCGGCCTGATTGGGTTGATGAAAACCATGTGACTATTGGCGCATTGGTGTCAGAGTCGAATGCAGCATTTGCTGCACATGTGGCAGATCCCAGTGACTTGGGGAAGTACCGTAAGTTTCGCAGAATTTGACGACCACTGCCCCGAGAGCTCCGTCTTATCCAAAATGCATGATGGACGGAGAAGGCGAAGCAGTTGGAATGCTACGCCGAACGCCGCCAACACAAGGAATTCGTTGACTCCTTGAGGGTGGTGTGTGGGCCGAGGTTGGAGCTGTTGAGGAGGCTGATCGATGGTAGTTCATGCGCCACCTGCACACAGACTGCCGACATAATGCAAATCTGGTGGAAACACTTTGACCGTCTCTTGAACAACCGTTCAGAGATCGGCTGGCCTGCTTTGAACGGCCTGAAGCAGCACGATATGATGACGAGTCTGGCGGACACACCGACACTGGATCAGACGCATAGAGCACTTGTTTGGCTTCGAAATGGCAAGTATGTCGGTGCAGACGGGATCCCGTCTGAAGAACTGGAACACAGCGGACCCGCGTTGTTGACTGCGCTGCACCACTTGGTGCAGCGCGTCTGGATTGAGGAGCAGGTGCCTCCTGAGCTGAAAGATACCCTTGTGCTACCACTGTACAAGAGCGGAAGAGGCATGCAATGTGCCACCAATTATCGTAACCTCAATTCGCTGAGCTGTGTGGGCAAAATGATTGCCTGAATCCTGCTCAACTATTTCGTCAGTCAGGTTGTGGAACCAAACGTGACGAAAGAACAATGTGGATTCCGCTCGGGTCGCAGCACTATAGACATGGTGTTTGCGGCTCGTCAGCTGCAGCAGAAGTATAGAGAACGACACCAGCCATTGTACTCGCTTTTTGTTGATTTCACCAAGGCAGTTGATACGGTGAGCCGCGAGACATTGTGGCTGGTGTTGGGTAAGTTTGGTTGCCCGGGTAAGTCTGTAGGTTTAATTCAACCTCTGCACAGTGCTATGCACGCGAGGGTGCAAGTGGGTGGAGAGACCTTAGATGACTTTGCAGTTGTCTCTGGTGTAAAGCAAGGCTGTGTCTTAACTCCTCTCCTGTTTCATATATATCTTCATGACATGATATCGTATGCGTCTGATGCCGCTTGTGCTTACGGTGTTCGTATGGAGCACCGTATTGATGATGGGTTATTGAACATCCGTCGTTTCGGTGCGAGAACTCTAGTCTGTGAGACAACTATCCGTGTGTTGTTGTTTGCTGACGACTGTGCGTTGTTTGCACACAGCGTGGATGAATTGCAGCACATGGCTAGTGGTCTGGCTTCGACAGCGGCCAAATTCGGGCTCACCGTCAATACAAGCAAAACTGTCTGTCTCTTTCAGTCTTCACCGGAGATGCAAGCTTCGATGTTGCCGCGAAGCAGCATTGGTGCTGAGGTATTGGAATCCAGTTCCCGGTTCTGCTACCTTGGGATTGTGATGTTTACTGACCAGCAACTACATAGTGAGCTGCATATCGGCATCTCGAAGGCAGCGGCGGTGTTGGGGTAGCTAGAGTACCGAGTGTGGAACAACCATCAGCTTACTATTGGCACGAAGCTGTTTGTGTACAAATCCATAGTGCTGTCTGTTCGATGCGGCAGTGAAACGTGGACGATGTACCAGCGAGTTGTGCGTTATATTGAGCGGTTTCATCAACAGTGTCTGCGACGGATTCTGCGCATCGGTTGATGCGACAGAGTTGCGGACACGGAGGTGTTGCGTCGAAGTGGCATGTATACAGTGGACTGTATACTGTTGCTGAGACACCTGAGGTGGCTCGGTCATGTGAGCTGTATGGATTCGACGCGGGTACCGAAACAAGTATTATATGGTCAGCTGAGTGTATGGAAGCGGCATGTGAGGAAAGCGAAACTTCGTTACCAGGACATGATCAAAGGGAGTCTATCACGTTCAAATGTCGATTTCAGACCATGGGAACCGAAAGCGGTTGATCGGAGTGCATGGTGTGGCCTACTCACGAACGCAGTTGCCGAATTGCGGGAGAAGGCCTTCATGCATGCAGAGAAGAAGCGGCACTTACGAGAGCGACACTCCCCGATGGTGCACTCCACCGACGTCGAGCACATGGTGTTGTAGCACATGCGGTCACGAGTGCCTGATTCAAACGGACCTAGTGAGGCATGAGAGAAGCCATTAGGGACCAGCATCGAAGCGACGACGGGTCCTGCAGAGAACGTAGGCAGAACCGGCGCAGCGTTTGTAGGTACGATGAATTCGATTTACTAACCACATGCTTGTATGCTGAGTCTCATTATTTCAGGTGGTGGGTTTGCTACATTGTCCTAATGCTTCTCTTATCCCATATTAATGTCTACCTGAACTATCTGTTAACTTGCACACGTTGCTTAAGCCAACTGTAGTTAAGTCCGTTAACATTTTCGCGTTTGGCATTTAAAAAATTATTTTCTGACGTCTTGAATTTATCGCGTTTTTGTTGGTAACTAATTTGTTACATATGCTCATTTAGCGTAGATTTATGTCAACTTTTCCCCATGTCCTCATTTCAAGTGATTAGCTGTTGTTTGACATCCTCTATGTGGCTGCGGTTGATGTGCATGTTGACAAGGTGCTACCTGTCTATTACCAATTAATGGTGGATGTTTGTGAGTAGCGTAAAGTTCGAAGAAAGTAGAAGCCACGATTAAAATTCACGCACAATAATATGCCTCGACGGGGAGTCGAACCCCGGTCCACGAATTTCCGGTCCGCTGCTCTACCACATGAGCTACCGAGGGCTGACGATTAGGTGCGCAAATTTTAACACATGTCTTCTGCTTGGTGCGCGACGTGTTGCCAATAAGCTCACAGTACCTGTCCTGATGTTGCAGATTGGCTCACTCACCCGTCACTTCCCAATAGACCGAAGTTCCTGTCCTTCAGACGTCCAATGGGCGATGGTAGATTAATGGTGATTCGTGGCTTCTACTTTCTTCGAACTTCACACTACTCACAAACATCCACCATTAATCTACCATCGCCCATTGGACGTTTGAAGGACAGGAACTTCGGTCTATTGGGAAGTGACGGGTGAGTGAGCCAATCTGCAACATCAGGACAGGTACTGTGAGCTTATTGGCAACACGTCGCGCACCAAGCAGAAGACATGTGTTAAAATTTGCGCACCTAATCGTCAGCCCTCGGTAGCTCAGGTGGTAGAGCAGCGGACCGGAAATTCGTGGACCGGGGTTCGACTCCCCGTCGAGGCATATTATTGTGCGTGAATTTTAATTGTGGCTTCTACTTCTTCGAATATTACCAATTACTTCGTTCATACTGGCTCCAGAAGACAGTTGGTCGTTGCTGGAGAGGACGACGTGCACGGTCCTTGTGGCCGTGCTAAGTTTGAAGAGTGGTTCCATACACTCAGTTTCGAGCAGACTACGGTCCAGCCACTGCCTTGTGTGCGCTTGATTTCCAAATACAGCTTGATTGTGTTTGTCTGTGAAGGGGTGTGGGCTGCCTCCGTTGATGGAACGTGCACCCCATCCACATGCTTCCTGGTGTTATTCCTTCGGGTTTACACTTGATATGGGGTCCGTGGTTGGACCTGTGGGTGGTGCAGCGCAAGCCACCCATGGTTCCTTTGTAGGCGCAGACCTCCTGTGGCTGTCACCGTGGAGACCACTGTGAGAGGCAAATCGAAATCCGGATGCGACCAAACATATACACGGACTGTCAGGCGTCGATCAATTCGCACACTTTGCTGTCTTGGAATATGTGTGGTACTCATCGGGAAGTCATCATATTAGAACGCTTGGTGAACAACTAGTTATTAGGTTCGTTAAGCCTACAATGTTGCCCATTTTATACGAAAACTCTAAGGCAAAGTGAACTAGTTAACACTGTGTCATTACTATGCCGAACACAGAATGTTAACGTTTTCGAAAGAATATCCTAATATTGTGGTTGCAAGGGCGGATGAGTTGAGCAGTGACAACGTATAAAGCTAATTATTTGGAAAATTGAGTAAGCATTTGACCACAGGACTCCCTAGAGTGGCATACTTAACGAATGGAATAAAACCTGAGCTTCGGAAACGGAAAGTGGTGCGCGATTTCTCCATAATGAACTATTTCACGTAGCATTTACGGTCTTCCAATCTCGATGAACTCGCATGATATCTGGCGATCTCTAAAAAGAAGAACGAGTATAACGCGAATGGTGCTAAATGTGATCATCCATGTTACCTCTTCGTTCACAAACGTACCCAAAGATTCGCGGAAAGCTGCCTGATGAAGGACGGCAGCCTAATGAAATGCAACAAAGTTTACAGTGCATAAACTGATCGAGGGGATAGTGTCTTTCATCGATTTGGCTTATTTCACATTTCGACCTGATATGTACACTCATGTATGTGAATTGGCCCATGGGATCTCCAGTACATCCGTATTGGCAAATACGTACGTGGGCGAATTCGAAGAGAAGGCCACGCCAAATTTTCGTTGTGCTCCCAGAGTATGGTGGCACTACCTAGACGTTACTGTTGCGATTATACAAATAAATCGCAAACATGAATTCTTGTATTAGCTGAACTCTATAGACGATGCACTAAAGTTCGCTGTGGAACTCCAGTGGTATGACGGTACACACTCCCGTTCTTTGATTGTCTGGTTCACAGGAACGAAGGACTGCTCAAAAAGCCGATGTGTCGCAGACCATCACCATCATCATCATACACGTTAGCTCCTGTGCCGCAATCCACAGAAAAAAGAGAAGAAAAACAACTACTGCAAACCGACTGAGCTACCGGTAACGGATGGGCGTCGTTCCGGTAAGCTACCAGCCGGCTACTGTGCATCAAAAAAATTACTATGCAAGATTGTATAAAGCTAAATAATGAGATCGTGGTTGGTGGGGGAGGCTAAGTGGGGTGGGGTGAAACAAAGAAACTCACAGCACGAACGCCATTGAGGTCGGTTCCTAGCCATATCAACAAGTGTGTCCAACCAAACGTGTTCATCGTCTTTCGGACGTCAACCAGGGAGCCGTGACGCTCCAACCGAGGCCAGCTCAGAAGTGAGGGCGTTCATTCCTCTCGACCAAGTCATCGGTTAGCCACCCCTCCTCTTCTTCCATCCACCCCCCCGGCGCGCAAACAACGCACGTCGCGGGAGTCGGTGTGCTGGCATGCGTAACACGTGGCCGAGCCATCGGAGCCTGGTGCTGAGCGTTTTATTTCCTTTTCCTGTGCCATAAACAAGGCGTTGAACACGCTCGTTGCTCACGCGGTGTTCCCACCAGATGTGAGCTAAATTACGAAGACACCGATGGTGGAGCGCAACTCGCCTCTTCAGGTCCGCTGCTGTAAGCGGCCAGGTTTCACAACCGTACCACGCAATACATTAAATCTGTGTCGCAGACCAACGGACACAGTTGGAATACTTAGTTATATTTCAGGCTACACCAACATGTTTCTGCTGGAATCACCTCATCACTCACAGAGCTTGTCTTCTGTGCACAAAGGATGAAGATAGAAATGTGACATAAAGTGAGACGATGAGGTACCCAGCAGCTAACGGATATCCGAGACGATTGGAGAAACATTAGCTACAGCAATGACTCATTTCACATTTTAGATTGACCACGGAGTGGATAGTGACAGTGGGTATTTCTTATAAAGTAGATACTTCTGAGATGACCTGGAGGTTGTTGAATATGGGCATCAAGATAGTTTTTCAAGAGTAGAACGCTGCGGTCAATGCTTGTGTATTTGGAAAATTCCCTTCCCTTAACTAGAACAACTAACCGCGTTTATAACTTCAATATAAAGATAGCGCACAGGTCTATATAGTCCAAACAGTGAGGGAACTACGCACCAGAATTTCCGAGCATAGGCGGTGCTCTATTTTTGGGAACGATCTCGACTATAGAGCTAGCTACCTGGCATGCAATTGACTTCGGAAATATCGAGGATGTGAATAGGGGATTGCGACCAGCCTTACAAAGGTTGATTGTTGAGGCCGTAGAAATTTATGAAGTTTACAACTGCGTGAACAGAATAGGTGAAGTTGTGCTAACGTTCAGTCTTACTCCGGCCTGTTTGGCGAATGTCGGCAAATGAACTATGAACACCCCCTACCACCAGGACCATGAGTATCGAGCGTATTTTCCATGAGTCCTTTGACCAATTTCCTTCTAACGGACCACTTTAAGTAGGCCGACACGCTTGTAACTGCCCTCCGACCGATACGTTTTGTTCCCCATGTAACCCATGGCTTAAACCCGGATTATACAATCACAAATTTCGTGACCAGCCCGCTCTACTCTGGCGAGGTCATTGGTCAGTTTCCTCCAACCGGATTACATCTGATTCTACTGCACTTTAACCGTTGTAACCTTTTACCAATGAACGGCATTTTGACCACTCCCTTTCTGCGGTTTACCTGCGATCGCTATAAAATATCACCCATATTTAAACTTGTTCACTTTGCCTGAAGAAGCTTTCGTGTCAAATGCGAGATCTTTATCCGTCATTTTTCTACTTTTTTATGCGTTTTACTGCTTCTGCTCTCTTTTTTCGATGTTTACCTGATCGCATTAGTTTGACATCCATATAAACTAAACTTATTGACATTTGACCATGTCGCTTGATGATCTGGCAGTGTTCGTGCCAAGTTTCCTTGTTGTCTAACCTGCTATTTGTCACCGTTTCTACAGGTTCTGTAAATTGTTTCCACTATTTCCGCTGTTTTGCAGACGACTTTGGTGCATTCGAACCATTATACGGATCGGATGTTCTTTCTGTTAAGCCGACATCGTGATTTTCTCGTATATTTGAGGATCTCTTATCCTCACACCCCATCTCAGCGTTTGTTTCCAGAGGCATGTGCTTAGTTGTGTTTGGAGTCACACTTGCTGACCGTCATATCTCAGTTGTTACTCCCCTGGATTTCTCCGCCAATGTCCGTTCAACCTTGATGGTAACTTTTTATCAGCTTGGTAATTTATCTCGCGTTCGCGGTTTTCCACCACCCGTATCCATACGGATTTTTGACTCAGATCATTTCAAATTCCCCGGTCTCATGGGTGGTTTTCGAACAATTCTTTACCCCATTTGTTGGTATTGTACGAGTGTTCGCATGGTTAACCGGTTCTCGTGGTGGTTTTTTTCATCTCGATTTGTCAATCTACTTTAGACATTTTATTTGCGCAGCATTTGCCTTGTTAATTGTCAAGGTCAAATTCGAAGCGGTGGGAGATCGCGGAGGGGCATCAGAGGCTGATGATCGCGGTTACGTCACTGCTTCAAAACATAACGTTGGCCTAAGCGTCTGCCAACCATTCACTAGATCGAGTTTTGTCTCCTCTCCCGCGGCGGAAATTTTAAAATTGCGACTATTTGGCAGCGGACTGTTGTACTTTAAACACTGTGCACAGTGACCCCGGACTCCACATTACGTGCACTAGATTCTCATTTGCTACCTTACAATCATTATTTTCTCGCTGTTCTTCCTGATTCACCGGATGTCTTGTAGACTGTTGTAAACGTTTGTTATTTCCGAAGCTATACTATACCATCAAAGTGGAGTCGTCTCACACTAGCACTGATAGACGTCACTTCAAGTGCATCATTAGGATTACTCTGAATAACATTACTCTTCTTACACGCCTCTCCTTTCTCCATACTAACTTGGGATTGTAACCGTTTCTTCCGCAGTTTTGGTCTATTGATGCCATTATTGATGGACGCGGGCACATATTCGGCAACATGTAAACACTGTGATTGCTACAGTGTGTGTGACATGGACCAGCGCATATTTAGGAAGAAATTGACCGTTTGCAATCCTGATGGGATTCGTTTTATGGCCCGCGTTGTTCTATACCATCTAGAGTTTTCTTCTTATTTTTTGTTAAGTTGTTGATTCCGACTATGCATGGAATAGGACACCGGCTAATGCACATCTGATTAGTTGCGGCGTCAAGATTTTTAAATTCATTTGCAATTTGTCTACTAAGTTCCTGTATAGATTGATCTCCCGCAGGTACTCGCCGTTTTCCATTTTGCAGACCTAACACTTGCATCACCCAATCTGAATCACGGAACGCAGTGAATAGCTACGTCCGCGAACATGGGCTGCTACGACAGGATGACCCAAAGTGAGTGCGCGTTTACCTTCTCCATGTTTCGTAAACTACCTCTAGTATGCATTTGCTATTTTATGACACACAGCGAGCCCCCATGTTGTTCAGAGTGTTTTGGAGGGATTCACCTTTTAGCCACGGTAGGAAGGTAAATACGTGAACTTTTTTAACAGTAATTGGCACGTAATTATCTAGCTAACCGTGAACGTGACCGACCGCTTTTGTTGGGTTTTGAACACACAGGATTGGTTTCATCGGGCTCATTGCGATTGCTTGGGTGAAACAAAGGAAGCGAAGATTCATGTGACGCAGCACATAGTTGAACGGTTTTACGTGTTTAGTAGATGCTTGCTGATGGAAGAAACTGGTAGCTTATGCGTGCATCAAGGTTGTGGGGGTAGTTTTACTAGGCATTTTCTCGTTGAATCCATCTTAGCACATGTCCCCTTACCCTGAAGAGAAGAGAAGCGATAGATAAGTCACAATCTTATCGGTTCTGCTTGTGTAATTTACTCCGCCTTCACACATGGACTGGCATACACACTATGAGTTGGACCCGATAGAGATCCTTCGTTAGTATTCCATTAACGATCAGCATGATAGAACCACGTTTGAGAAGACAATACTAATCGGTAATCGCCTGAGCAGCTAGCATACCACCTCGATTGGTGGCGACTTGCATAGGTAATCTTAGCTCACGGGCCTGCGCGCTCATAACATGCGTGACAGTGGGAGATGAGACGCCACTGTTAGCAATCGATCATGGCAGTCTGCCGCCGTCACTCACGGCTCGTAAGTGTAGGTCGTTGGTTCGAATCCGACAGTATTCGGCGGGTGCGTGCTACTGACGAGTTTCAATAGGACAAAACGGCCGTCTGGCGCTTTCGTGGATTTGTGATGGTGGTCTGCCTGAGTTTAGCTACGACGAATCTTCAAAAAAAGCTCGCTAAATCCCCTTACTACTCGCAATCAGTAATTGCTTTAGCAGCTTACCTGCTGCCCATTGGTGGCGGCTTGCGAAGGAAGCCGTTGCTCTTGGGGGCCAACTCCGTTCTCTGCACGTTCATAACATGCATGACAGTGGAAGATGAGCTGCGCTATATCGCAGTTAGATATCAATCATGGTCTGCCGCCGTCACTCATGGCTCGGCGGCATAAGTCATTAACTCGTAAGAGTGCGGTTATGGTTTCAGGTCCAGTAGGATCCGGCGGGTGCGCGCTACTGATGAGTCTCAGTAGTACGAAACGGCGGTCTAGTGCTTCCCTGAATGTGTCGTGGCTGTCTGGCGGAATCTTGCTGCGACGAAGTTTCTCAGAAACGCAATAAATCCCTCTTTTACTCCCTAATACCAGATGATTGCATTTGGCTGTCTGATTTTATTTTTGTTGTCTCCCGGATCGATTTGGTTACATGGCGTTTTGTTACGGTCTACAGTTACGTTTCAGTCTACGCTGCCGAACCTTCCTTAGTATCCTTCATAAGGTCCAATTACGCGGAAGCGCCTACACAACTGTACTATAGACGAATAGGCCTTTATCAAAATGTAGAACTCCTCGTGAATCCGCACCGCATTTTTCATCGAAACTCAGTATTTTTTCTACGTGCATTAGTTCGTTTCCTGAGCGCTATCTGTACAGCAGAAGTACAAACACTTTAATACCTGTATTACGCGCACTATCATTCCCTGTTTTCACATTGAACGAACATTAGTAATGTACTATTAAGTAGCGAATAATAAACCCTCAGTGATATCTAGCTAGCGGAGCTCACACACTACAAGAGCCCGCAGTTGGTCGGTAGCCA
This sequence comes from Dicrocoelium dendriticum, assembly GCA_944474145.2. NCBI lineage: Eukaryota > Metazoa > Platyhelminthes > Trematoda > Plagiorchiida > Dicrocoeliidae > Dicrocoelium > Dicrocoelium dendriticum. The sequence goes on from OX104062.1 coordinate 51,380,758, forward strand.
ACGTCGGTTGTTCATGAACGATGGAAGAACGATAGGGTTATTGCAGACGTCGGCGCGTGGTCTGGTGGTATGATGGCGGGTGCAAATTTGCCAGACGATATCTCATTCGCTTGCAATGACGCCGGAGAAGACGGGACGAAGTTGTGGCACAGTATTCATCAGCGAAACGTGTATGGCGTTGTGGACGCTGCAAGGTAAATGATGTAGTGAACTAGTAGCCAGTTTGAAAGAACCAGCCAGTCACTCAGGTGCGATTAATCCGGGTTCGGTCATTCCACCTCCTTAGGGATGAATAATCGTCTGTCCGCTCGGCTCCAGCTGAATGCGTAACGGAATTTCATTGTGCTAGCATAATTGGTTCCAGTACGTTTTCCACAACTGCTTTTACTAAATCGACATGGTATTTTTCACATACAAGCTCAAAACTCCCTCGTTTTTAGACGTAAGTCACTTATGTCGTCCTTTTATGTATGCATCACAACCCCTCATGCGAACTGTTGTACCCGCTTTTGCCTCATTTCAGTAAGTCGCTTGTCTCCAAGGCTTCCATGATATCCGATAGAGCTGATGGGAAGAGTTCAGTTTCCACCGGTTGTGCGCCCAAGTAGAGTCCGAGAAGTAAGACAGAAGTTGACCGAACGTACATCGTCTCCCCTACTCCATCCCCTCTTCCAATGCTAGAGTACGGCTCACCCGATTATTGCCCGATCACTCTGAACCAGGTACGGAAACTGGAAAGGGTCCAGTTAACAATTTCGTCACCGGTTTACGGGGTACGTCGTACGAAGACCGATGCAGGAGTTTTGAGTTGTACATTCCTATCGGTTTCGGGTAGATCTCATAATAGCATACCTGGGTGACTTCCCTATACTAAGACCGTTACTGCACATGCGTGCACCAAGCAACATTCGTCAGTAAGTCCTTTGAGGCGGATAGCTCACCCTTTATGCTTCGAGGGTCGAATGTTAAAATATTGGAACAGTTTGCCCGCAATTTACGAAATTCCCTGTGGCTCGAATGGCGTATCATATATTATCGTAGCACATTGCACCTGAATAGTAAAACACGCTGAAAATGCGCAAGAATGAGTGACGTACTTCCGCGCATGTGCTTGATTTATTTCGCTGTAGCACCACTGACTTATATCTATTTTCACTTTATACTCAGTATTCGTGCCAACAGATAATTATTTACTTATGTGTTGCGGCGTAACTGCTGCATAAGTCCCACGCAACTGCTCCAATCCAGCGACCGCGATTGAGAGCGTGAAGAAAAGCTGAGACAAAACAGAATCGTACGCATGGGGATTACTGCAGCTCAAATATGGACGAAGCAAAACTACTAAAACACTTCGGAGCCAATCAGTAATATAGGAGTTGCCACTTGATACAACTCAATGAATTTCTAACCGGGTTCACGTCTTGAGTTGAGCTCAACTGGTTACCCTACATAGGGCTGCACTGAATCTGTGATTGCGTTCTATTTTCAAAAGAGGACGATTGATCACAGGCACCTTTGCATCGTTTCCCTAACATCTTTTTATTGTAAGCTTTACTCCACATTGAGGCTAGAACATTTTCGGCAACAAAAGAGCTAACTGGCCTCTCTCGCCGATGTTGTTGTACACCTAAGTGAACCAGATCCGACCCAAACCAATCGTTCCAGACGAAATCTGAGTCGTGATTTCGGCCGTCGGCTCATTTCCTGCTAAATCCGGTATTGACTTGTGATAATTCTTGGGCTGTGGTAATATAGACATTTGTAGTGAATCAATTAGTTTAGTCTACACATATAATGGATCCTTTTTTCCGATATTCTGGAGGCTCCGCATCTAGTTTCCTTCCGTCTAGGATGCTGTCAACTGGTGCTCAGTTCCAGCTCCGATATTTCTCTTCAGGGAAAACCACTACACTTGATTGGCCTTCCCGCCGCTCTGGTTGGTTGCTTCAGAAGAAACGCAGGCCTTATAAGTGAAATCGATTCTCATCGCAGAATGGAGAGCGGCTTCTCTCAACTGGCAGTAATGTTTAGTCTAGTCTATTGATCAACGAGTTGGAATCCATAAGTTGCTGCTTTTGTCTGATTACTGCTTTTTGAGGAAGACATTATTTCCCTTTCCGTGAATCTCGCCTCGAGAAATTGTGTTACGAACCGACATGCTGAATACTCTTAGACCGTCTCGCCATTCTTTCTGAATTCCTCGCCACCTACTCCGTTCATTTCCTTAGACGAGATAGGTTACTGCACGAAAAGGCATCACCTGCTTGATTAGCACCGTATCGTAGCCAAATCATGATTTCTTTTAGTTCATCTACCGTTCATACATATTCTTTTAATTTTTTGCTCACATGTTTGTGTTGCCTCCACATTTTCCGCCATGGAACGGGCAACAACTCCGCCACTGCCCGTGCACACTTGTGTTTTACGCACGTCTCTTTAATCATAGATCCCGTCTTACGCCTCGCGGTTTTCTCCTTTGTGGCTTATGCTGCACATTGGATAGGTGAACGAGGCTCGGAGTGCCACTGCGCATGCCACCCATTCTATCCCCCTTTAGGCACAACGACCTTGTATCTGTTTGCTTAAACGCTCATTAAACGTGAATACTATGCTGACAGATTATTGAGTTGTATTAGCTCCTGTATCCTCTTTTTCTCCATGATATTGTTAAATGAACTTGTCATTTTCATTTGGTTATGTCATTGCTGGTCTCAAAATACATCGCTTATGTTACTCTTTCTGGGCAATAAGAAATGCGAGTATTCCAGGCATACTGACTATTCATTGTCTTGAAACGCCTACCCCACTTGCGAAACCCGATTTATGTACACTCTCTTCCGTATACTTCTCGATCAACCAGGACTTCAGGTCTTCTATCTTACCCACTTCATCTTTTCGCCCACTGCGTTATTCACCTACAGTCTTGTTCGATTGGATGATTTGTTGGTAAAGCTGTGCGACCCGAAACTGTACACAGAGGCACCCGAAAGCACTTTGGCTCAACCGGTCTACCTTTCGCGTTTGGACCACATACTCTCCAGCATCATGCAGCCCATGCCTGTCGCGTATCGGATCACCTTTCCCACTGAGGGTACAACCCCCGTCCTGTGGCGCAAACCGGGTAAACTACCATCCATCGAACTCTCCACTGCAAAAAAGAATGGAAAAAGGCTTGTACGTTGACAGGTTTTTCAGCTACCTACTCGACTTCTGATCATTGTCTCTGGTCGTCTTTTCTGTTGTGATGTTCTCCATTTCATGCCTGCCAGTACTAGGGTGTTCTTGAACTTCAAACACCCGGTGCCACCAGCGAATGGGCAAATTCCACCGCAGACATTTTTGGTGAAATCATTCCAACCGTTCATGTGTACCTATAATGTTTCATCGCCGTAGAGAAAAAATACGCAACGGTCCACTGGCAATGCTTGCTGAATGCAGTTCTCGATTGCCCAGCTCATTGGTTGTCCGCAGCTCTGTTGATATCCTATTTCTAGGCAAGCATTATTCTGCAACAAATACTCACCGGTACGGATCTGTAGGCAGCGCAACACTTTTATTTTTGTAGCCGGCCGAAAAGTCCGTGTTAATGTACACTTCTAATCTGACTGCCGTTGAATCGAAGGTTGTTGCCCCTGCGTCCTAACTCATTTCCCGTGTTGAAGTAAAGTACCACCGATTACAAACCAGCTTGCTAATGGATATTCAACAGCTCGCTATCCATGTGATCCTCGAAGCCAACAATTTCTGCTCCTGTAATAAATGCCCTTTCTAGAATGGCGTTGTACCATATTGGGCTGTGATACAGTTTACCTTCACGCCAGGGACACTGTTGGCGTCACCCCGTGTTCGTCCACGCAGCTTCGCGCTGGTAGAAACCATCAGCAGTACACCGGCTCTCAATACCGACGCTTCGCTGCAGCAGAACCACCACCAATCGCACCCAGACTACGTTTACTTCGAGAATTGCCCGGTCCCTACCCCGGCTCGAACCCGCGTTCTCGGATTACGAGGCTACAGGTCGATATGTATAGTATTGTGCGAACAGCCAGCAGAGCGAATTTTACCGTGGCATCTAAAATAATCAACATCGAAGCACACATTGCACCGCATCTACTGCATTGGTGAAACCAACTTGTAGCGAGTACAATGGATGGCTCCTTCTGGGCACTGCTCCAGCAGCTGACCGGTTGCGGACTCCTTGTCGATTATGTATATAAATATATATATATACATGTATATATATATATATATATATATATATATGTATATATAGACCACAATCTGTGTACAGATATTATGCCATCGAAGCCATGGCAGAATAGGAAAACAGGGTTAGATTAAATGAACAACAAAAATAAATAAACTTTTTGTCTATTTTTCACTCAGTTTTTAGTTTTTTGATGTTTTTTACTGGGAGAGGGTAGAGGATGATCCATCCAAGGTTCGTTAGTAGGCGAGATGCTGCCCGGTTGTTCGGGCCGAAGTAGAGGGTTGTCTTAGGGGTCCCACCCCGAGCCGTTGATCCAAGATCTAACTTGCAAGGCAGCAGGGTGATATGAAGTTATCGCAACCCATTTGGAGCCGGTGACCAAACAAGCAGTTCATACGCCTTTAGGACCGCATAGGACCAGGGGTCCAACACACACTTGAATTACAATGCCACTCAGAAAGAGGCATGGAGCAGTGACTTTCTTTAGTAGCAAGTCACATCCGCCACCTTGTCGACTGTACTGCCGCCTGCGCGAACTCCATACTGTTTATTGGCCTCCATTTGTGCCCCTGCACTTGAATGGCAAAGAAGCGACCGGGCAGCTATCCTCCCAACGCGATCTTTTATGCGCACACCACGATGCTTGTGTGCGTGTTGATTCACTCTGCTAATGTCGCAGACTATCGCTATAGCAGGTATTCATCATCCCAGCTCAAACTTTCTCCTTTTTCCTTTTTGATTCCACCAATTCGTTCATTACGCTTGTCATTATCTAGCGTTATTTGATTTGTTCTGCTTACTCGAATATTTTTTTTATTAACTGGCACACGTTACTTACGCTAATTGTGGTTATCTTCGTTACCTTTATCGCGTTTGTGGCATTTTTGAATAACATGTGGACATTTTGTACTTATCGCGTCTTTGTTGCTAAGCAACTTACTTCATATACTGGTTTAGCGAAGAGTCATGTCGACATAGTCTTATGCCTTGACAGATATATTTGTTTTGATAACGCCATTTTATATGTTTATCTCTTATTTGACATCCCCGGTGTGGTTGCGCTTGATGTACATGTTGACAACGTGCCTACTTCGTCCAAACTGGCTCCAGTTGGTCGTTGCTGGAGGGCACGGGGTGCACGATCCTTGTGGCCGTGCTTGGCTTGAAGAGTGGTTCCATGCACTCCGTGTGGAGCGGACTACGGTCCAGCCACCGCCTTGTGTGCACTTGATTCCCCAAGTACAACGTGCTTGTGTTTGCCTGTGAAGGAGTGTGGGCCGGCTTCGTTGGTGAAACGTGACTCCCATCTACATGCCTCCCGGTTTTATTCCTTTGGGTTTACGCTGGATATGGGGTGTGTGGGTTGCAACGCAGCCACCCATGGTTCCTCTGTAGGCCCAGGCGTCCTGCGGCTGGCCACAGTGACATGCAAATCCGAAGTCGGATGCCGTCAACCAGGTGTATGTGTAGGTGGACAAGATGGATGAACTTGTCAAATGTGACTGGATTCTGGAGTTTGTTCCCTTTGTTCGCCATCGTATGACGAGATCAAAGGAACTCTTCGAACTGGATGCCATTCATGAGGTAGGGAAGCTCCTTCTAAAGTGGAGGAGGCAGTGACTTTATTTATTGGCGAGTCTCATCCGCCACGTCGCAGCGTTGTTAAGCAGGCCTTTGTGGTTTTTTATAGGGAAAACGTTTGTCAGGTGAAAACCCACCACGTCCTGGAACACTGTCGCCGAACCATTCGCTGGAAGGGGTTAGCCCGAAGCATTCAGCTGACACTACGTAGAGGTTGCTCGGCTAGCATTGGAACAGAAACTGGACAAGGGGACAGGTACACGGATGGTCCACGCTAGACGATGAGGCTGACCAATATAGAAGTAAACATTTGATAGAGCTGAGTCTTTGGTGGTTGCAAATTCGTTCTGCACTGCCCATCAAAATCCGATCTGCATTTTCCGTCAAGGCTGTTGAAGCTTTCTGCTCTGGGCCGCCCTACACCGGCTCCATCCACACTGGAAGGTCCAAGGACCAGTACGCCTGAGACATCCCACTTCAGCTGTTTGACTCACTGGGGTCCTCCCTGGAGCGGCAGTTCGAAGACCCGCCTCCCACCTGCGGAGAGCCAACAGCCGGGACTACATCCCCACTCGTGTCGCTTCCTTCCAATAAACGTAGCTTTCGCACATCTCCTGTGGTTTACCCATCCTTACTTCTAACCACTGAGCTCTTGACAAGCCCCTCTTCAGAAGCCATGGAGTGCTCAACAATCCCCATCGGCCATGTGCCCCGTGAACCTGTTTCTGAAAACAGCAATACTACATCATCTGGTCTGAGGTTCCCACTCCTGTGCAGCCACCTTTGTCTAAAGTGCAACAATGTCAAATAATCTGCGAACTACCTTTTCCAAAACAACAGTGTCAGATAATTGACTTGTCGCCAACAGCGTTCATGTTCTTCGGTTAATGAAGCCGTCCATAAATACGTTTCTTTAGGTCACCATATCAGCAAATCGTTAAGGGTGCATGCCATACGGTCCTATCCTGAATACGTCAATCGGTCACCAACACAGAGTAAGCCACCTCGTAGTATTTGGTATGGACGAGCCAAAGTGCCTCGTCGTGTTTCCACCTTAGAAGCTATTGAGTCTGCATTCGGCTTTTCGAGCCGTTTTAGCTCCGTTCCATAGGCTTCGAGTTGGGTGATTCGAATGACATCTTACTCTGCTTCGTTGTGTTCATACAGGGTAATCAGTCCATTGCGTTACGAAGGTTCATCAGCTCCGTGTCTGCGGGTGCTTAGTTGCTGCCTGAATCGAGATAACTACACCACTGCCTTTAGTGATTTAGTCCGTTGGAAATATCTGCTGATAATGATGAACTACACTGTCACTCCCTGATGTCGCACATACCTGAGCAGCGGAACGCTTCAATTCTACGTCAGCCTACTCAGAACTCGAGCAAACCCCGGGCCACTGCTCATCGACACTCATCAGAAAATCTGGCTCAAGAAACCAACTCTCCAAGGATGCTAGAAATGTGGTGCCTCTCGACTTCGCGTATAACAGAGAGCAGTATGCGGTGTTTTCAGCACGGAATCTAGCATAAGCAACCGCATCATATCCAGCTTCGGGTGCAACCCAAAAGATATGCAGTTGTGGCCGCTCTTCACTCTTCCCAAGCTTGCGAATGCACTGAAGAATCTTCAGGACATCTAACGCTTTCATTTCAAGTAGCCAAGGTCTCCAGATGTCACTGTATTCACCAGTGCCCGGATCTTCACTATGTAGTTTGTTTCTTCACGGCCTTTGCATCAATAACTAGGCGGGCATAACTAAAGGAACAATTGGACCCAGAAGGCCATGAATAGGAGACACTGAGGATAAGATGCCACTTCTCGTATTCACTTCACTGGTATTGTGAATTGATAGGGGAAATTGTCGTCACGGAAATCCCAGGCTATTCCCAACGTCCGCCTGACCACCTCAGGCTTAATTGACTCAGCGATCTGTGCTTGCAAAACCGTGACTACAGCCCCATTGGCACAGCTTGTATCCAATTTTATTTAGCATCTCGCTGAGCTGTCCCACAAATTGCATTGTTTCCCTTACGGTCGGTAGCGAGATCAAGAGGTCGTCAATGTTGGAGTTATTGTGAACAGCTTCTGCCATATCCTCGCTTTATTGAAATCTCCACTCATCAGCTGTTTGACACAAGGCGAAATTGGCGCAAAACGGTGACAAACGGGCACCGAGGGGATGCGCCTTCATTTGGTATTCGACCACTCTGAGTTTGTCGGGTTTTTCAGGTTGATAATGGCGTGAGGCCGCAACTACAATCCCGGTTTGTATTCAGGCCACATCTGGTTGCACGGTACAGGCACTGCGTAACCCGCCTCAGCATTCTTCCTTAAAACCGAGATGTTCCGTTCTCGTAATGATGGATTACTCAGTAACCGTTGACTCAAATAATCCAACATACGCCTAGCTACCTCGTGATTGGTGGAAACATCAACACTCCGATTTATCCACTGCATGGCTATCTTGTAATGCCCATCATCGAGGCGTACGGAACTTTCGACGATAGACGGGGCTGTTTTATCTTCCTTAAATAGTGGCCGACTGCTCGAACCAACACGTTCAAAACCGCTATCAAACAAGACTTTGACCTGCCCTTCGAGTGGCATATCATCAGTCTGTACATAATTCACGGAGGCACAAGCCTGCATACACCGACCAACGGGTCCAAGCACTATCCAACCAAGTAATGCTTTTGCAGCACAAGGGCTGTTTCGTCCAGCATCTCGTCGTTCAATCTGCCAATGGGCTTCAGTAACATCGGCTTCCAGCAGTGCCCTGACCCTGGTATCTCTCAAATCATCGATGTTGACCTCTATCAAATGTGGCTACCGCCCAGCTAACTGATTGACAGGCACTGTCACGGGTTGCAACAGTAGATGACATAAGCAACAAGGATAGTGTACGACAATATTATCGGAGCCACTCAGAGAGGGCAATCGGTTACAGGCTTTCACTGTTCGCCTTTTCAAGGAATCAGACTCGATCCTTACTCCAGCCTCCCGTAGAATATCTTCCTGTACCAGGCTTACATCGGAACCACTATCTACTAAAGCATTTGTCTCAATGTATTGCAAGGGGCCTATCAAGTGCACATGTACCACTCCGAGCGAGACTTTTCCTAGAGTGCTGTAAGTATTGTAGCAGTTGCTCGGTGCTTACTTGTGGGTCATATGCATTGACTCGTTATGTAACAATTAGTGATGTCGCCTCTTGCACGTGACCAGACTGCAACACTTGCTGATCCGGCAGCTGGCGGCGCGATGACCAATATCTAGACAATTGTAACAGCCACGCTTTTCTCTAACCAGATCCCAGCGTTTCGCTACATTCAGCGCTTCGAAATTAGGGTACGATGACGTACTGTGATTGTCTCCACAAGCCAAACACATAGATTCCTTGGGCGTTTCTAGCGTGTTGTACAGGACGAAATTGGGATCGCTTCCTTTGTCCCCAAATAATCGTCTCGACTGAGCCTCATTCAGCTGTCGTGGCGTACTTGCGGTCGCTATCTGCCCTAACCTAATACGGGCAGCACGAGCTTCAGTGGCGACGAAGTCCGCCAATTCTTTAAAAAACAGTTCCCCGTCCGTCAGCTGTTCTCGCCCATCTGGTTTGCCGTGAGGTTGGGAGAACGCGAACTATTCGCTCGTCCATAGTTTAAAGCAGCAGTAAAGTTCATCTGAAATAGGGCCACATAACAATTGCTAAGTTTCCTGGTGAGACGCGACAGAGCGTTGTGATCCTCATCGAGTGGTCTCAAACCAGTAAGCAGACCATCGATTAACAATCGGGCAACAATGTGGCACTGGCCAAACAGTTCGCGGAGGACGGATCTAGCCTTGTGCTAGGCCTGTTCAGGGAGCAGCATTAAACACTCGCTTATAGCCTCTTTTGCATTACTCCTGCAATAATAATAATCTGTATAGAGCAACCGCTGCCCACCGTCACTCACACGGTTCTCGAGCAAATATTGAAACTGCTTAATGAATTTCCAGTAAGCTGCCGGATGACCATCAAAAAAATCTAACTCAACCTTCGGCAAATCTAATGGCGTAAGACAAACCCCCTGATAACGGTTGATGATGTGGCATGGAGCTAATCATCAATGGCACGGTCTCTTGATAATCACTCAACAACTGACTCATTCGATCTATCCTAACATTAGGTACATAACTGAAGGCAACGAGATGATCGGTGCAATCAGGACTCTGTTCTATTTCTAGTCGAAATTTAGCTATCTCTAACTCTGTTTCAGCTTTTGTACTTTAAGTTCCGCTAGCCTTAAAGCTGCACGCGCACTACTTCTGCAACTACTGTGCGATCCAGAACTAGAAACAATGTCATCAACGATGCTCAAATTCCCGACTTACTGGGATTCATTCATGACTTCCTTGGCATTCGTGGTGGGCTTCTTATCCTTGGCATTGTGCAGTCCGGCGGGGCAGACATTTCCAAAGCAAAGAAACGTTGATCACTTGCTCCAAACTCAGGGATCATTAAGCACTGTAACATCACAAAGTGTTTGGAAGCTTGAGCCACGCGTATCCCGCCGGGATGTCCAACAAAAAACCATGTCCAGGTCTGATATAACGGTGCTGTTTCTACAAATTGTATCAAAATAGACATTACCTTAACGATTTCCGAACTCAAAAGTATGCCAACAATTTGGCCTCGAAACCTTCCTGTTGCTTACAAACTCGTAATCATTGGATCACAGTTCAGTAGGGCAGGTTAATGCTGTCATATCGCCAACTACACCTTCATACACAGGGATAGTTCATCGCATTCCACATTTACAACCGGGATGCACTTGATTCTTGAGTGTTATCACATTATTTTACTGGGGCTTTTACTCCTCATCACGTGGTTCTTTTTGGGTTTGTGAGTTAGAATGCGGCTCGTAACCTAGATGTGACGAGCTTGTCTCGTAATTTTGCGGCGCGGGTTCGAATCCGCTTAGGGGTGAGCGTCCTCGCGGTATGCTCAGCCCGCGTGCGACTGGTGGTGGTCGCGCGGCAACGAAGCACCGCTGCGGCGTACAGCTGACACATTATGTATACGCAGACGACATGAAAGGAGGCATGCTACTTACGTGCGTACTGACCGCTTAGCTCCTGTGGTTTATTCACTCCATGGTCCACTGAACTCCATTACTTGATGTACAGGCTAGCGACAGGCGGCATTTGTATTCCGGCACATTCCATCTACCTGTGATGCCTATTGGCGCGATTTCTATGTGTGTGATGGGATCAGAAGGTATACGCTAATAAAACTAAGATGTGTAAAAGCAATGTGCGTAGTTCGTATACAATAAAGTTTATAAATGAATGCAACAAGAACAAAATAATCTCTGACTTATCTGTGGTTCGCTGGGTAATCCGTTGATTAGGAAAAGCCTGTGTTTCGACGCGCGCTTGTACTTCATAGAAGGGCTTGATAGTGATGTGTGTTAAGGCCGCGTGTGCACATGTGTGTACGAACGAGCGCGCGCCTAAAATGTATGATTTTTACTTTAAAGTCTGTTCATTGGACTTTGAGCCTTCGCCCTGAGCGTATCTATTGATATCAGCTTATGTGTTCAAAACCGATAACCCACCGATTGATTAGCGTTTCCAAGGATCGGTGTCGGCAATATGACAAGACTTACACATGCCTTCACTGGTGATTCGCGGCTCTTAGCGCTTTCTCTGCTTCTGTTTTACCTTTGCTAACGCCTCTTCTTGTTAGCATGCTGCTGTTGACTATCTGGTATCAAGGCGACGTCAGCAAACGTGACTTCATCCATTGCTTTGGTCACATTAGTTAGGCTGTCTCATCATATTTCGTTCATATCGTAGCGTACTTGTGAATCCGCACCCTGTGTCGGATTAATGCGGTGACTGGCGAGCATCGCTTCGTGTGAGCTCTTGGCTTGGCGTAGTCACCAAATTGAGGATTTCAGTGTTGTTTCTCTCTACGCTGACACCCCAAGACGTGTTTCTCCCCCCCCCTTTCCGGCTCATCAGTTGGAGTTAGCCTGAACTGGGTGTTGAACCCAGGATCTAATGGTTAACGGCTAACGCCTTGATTCCTGTGCCACTGAGATTCATAAGCAATGTTGGGCACAACGGACAGGAATCCGCACTTAAGAGTTTGGTATACTCGCCATGTAGTTGGCTTGCAACATACATTCTTTTTTTGAAACCGCAGTATAGTTTGAAGTAGACCTCACCAATTTTGATCACTAGAACCGTGTCCGATGTGTAGGGGTTTTACTCACTGAATTCAATGTGTACTTGCTCCATATGAGGGTGCGTATTTACAACCATTTGATGTTGCATTTATGATGCTACTTCATCGCAGTTGGGCTTAACCAGCTTACACTTAAACTAGGTCTTTTTAAACTGGGTAAATTTCATTCAACTTTATTTAGTTTGTTCTGCCTACCGAAATTCTTCTACTAACTGGCCACGTTGCTTACGCTAATTGTGATTATCTTTGTTAACTTCATTACGTTTGTGGCCATTTTTTGAGTAACTAGCGGACATTTTGTACTTATCGCAGATTCGTTGCTAAGCAACTTACTTCGTATGCTAATTTAGTGAAGAGTAATGTCGGCATAACCGTATGCATTAACAGATATAATTCATTTGATAATGTCATTTTAAGTGATTGGCTGTTGTTTGATATCCCCGATGTGGCTGCGCCTGATGTACATGTTGACAAGATGCTTACCTGTTTACTACCAATGATTTCATCCATACTGACTCCATGAGACAGTTGGTTGTCGCTAGAGGGGACGGCGTGCACTGTCCTTGTGGCCGTGCTAGGATCGAAGAGTGGTTCCATGCACTCAGTTTGGAACGTACTACGGTCCAGCCACCGCCTTGTGTGCGATTGATTCCCAAATACAGCGTGCTTATGTTTGCCTATGAAGGAGTGTGGGCTGGCTCCGTTGATGAAACGTGGCTCCCATCCACATGCCTCCCGGTCTTATTCCTCTGGGTTTACACTGGATATGGGGTGTGTGGTTGGAGCTGTGGGTGGTGCAGCGCAAGCCACCCATGGTCCCTCTGTAGGCGCAGGCGTCCTGTGGCTTGCCACAGTGACAGGCAACTCCGAAACCGGATGCTGCCTACTATGTTCTTGTTTGAATTGAATGGTATGCACACTCTTGACATCTCTACCATGTCTTCTCATTTTAATTGTCTCTTCACAGGCAAGCCACTGTTCATTTGCATGGCCTCATGGGATTGCTGAGGTATGATTTCGAAATGCCGGCTTCATCCGGATATTGTTTGATTGTTGAAACTAAATCCACTAGTGTGGCTCATCTTTTTCCCCGATTAATGTTTATCTTTCTGGAAAATTTCCTATTTTCGCACTATCGTGTAATTGCTTAGGACCGACCGGGAAGTCATTGTTCTAGAAAGCGTTGTGAATAACTGGATAACGATGTTTCACTTTTGACACAAAAGCTTGCCTGAGCAAAGAATCGTTATGCGGTCGTCCAGGCGATTTGTTCACAGCGCGTCGGCATGGGTTTTGGTGCGGCCGCAGTTGTTTTGCCTGCGTTCAGCCACTTACGACTGCGTAATGCCGACGCATTAATACAGCGTACTTAGGCACTATATTTTTGCTTCCTTTTTACTCCCTATTGCAGACCTAGCAAGTAGATTTCTCGCCAACTCCACCTCGTGGCGCACCCTGCACCTGTAATCATGCTCTTTGGATAGTATCGCGTTGAATTCTCTCCTCGTAGGCTCTCATCTACGTGTCTTTTTATTTTGTTTCTTCGGTTTCACACTGACCTTGGGGAGAGGCTTGTCGCCGTTGCACTGGATGCCGCTCATCGTCAGTCTGTTCAACGCCTCGGTGACACAAATCCAGCAGCAAACATTGCCAGTTGCTAACATCTTACAAGGCCGAATGAAGGCTTCCTCAGCGATATCGCTTTATCTTCCCACGATCTCGGGTTGTCTGCCGTCGCACTGTGTCGCGAGTGTGTGCTTGCTTGATGCTCCTGTGTGTTATGTCTTGGACGCACCACGTTCCATTTTGGGTTCCCGATCGCCCATTTTATCCGCCTATTTTATCTTGGCGTAATAACTGCGTTGCTGTTTTGTTTTCACCCAGAGAACCAAAACATCACGCAAATGTTGAGCCAGTTGCTTACATTCGTTCGTTTCTCCAAATGATCCCACCTAATCTGTTCTCTTATATATCCTAACTCTCAGACTAGGATAACCAACTTGTCCGTGTTTGGGATCGATCCGGACGCGTTTGCTAAACACTTGCAGCTGACATTGGCTTGTTCTGCTGGTCGAGTTGAGGACCCACAGTTTCCTAATTCCGATATCATTCGAGCTCAGGGTTGGCATGATGCTGCTATCTCCAAGATGCTCGTAGGTAAGTTCGTTGTCCCCATATCAGCTTAGTTATAACTGTCAGTTGCTGCTTTTTCCCATTTTGTTTTGTTTCTTCGATACCTTGTGTTTGGAATCACTGTATGCTTGTGTAAGAATTATAGGCACCAGCGGTACGCCGTACTGACAATTCGCTGTTACGCCACCACCATCAGTCGCGTGAGGGTTAAGGAGATACTGCGAGAATCGTCCGGTCCCCTAAGCAGGCTCGAATCCTCCCACATCCGGGTTGCAAGGCAAGCGCCTTGTTCTTTCGGCCAATTTATTATTTATTCAACATCAAGATATCCGCTGTACTTGTGCCACCACAGTGCCAGCATATCCTCTTCATCCTCTATGGCAGAAGCAGTTCTGTGTATTAATGGGGGATATTTTCAGAAGTAGTTTTGAGTGGATACTCCATAAGCTATACAAGCGTCTTGCGTAGAATGTGTCTGGTTTCCGACTGAACTATGTTTTAACACTTCAGGTACTAGGAATTAAATCTAGTCGCAAGGAACAGTGGCAAAGTGCAGTTTTCGAGTCATCTTTTATGCCTAATTTGATCATTGTACGCACTTTGTATTTGGTTACTCAGAAATGGCGGATTAAATTAAATGTGTGAAAGCACACACGAGGCGAACTCGAATAGCGTTTATTGTGCAGCTCTTCTGGGTAAACTTTGTGGAGCAAGGTTATTAGCTGACGGATATGAGTAGTGGGGATGAGATTCCGTTCACCTTTATTATCATCTTCCGTGATGCCATGAGAGTTTTCAAACAGGCATCATGGATTGACGATAAAATAACATTGGGTGAGTTCAGTGTTATCAGTTACTTTTATTATCCATGTCGCTGATCCTAACTTCTTACGCTGTAGATTTTCTTCTATATGCGACCGCGAACTATCACTGTGACAGTGCCGTATGCCAATTTATCTACCTTGCTGGACTTCTGTCTCTGAAATGCTTAGTTTGCTTCGCAGATTTAATCGCTGAATGTGTGTGTTGGTGCAGAAGTGTGGTGGCTAATGAAAGATGTGTCCACATCCTTGCATACCTACGTAGTGTGCGATTTTATCCCTGTTAGTGAGGGTGATTTTAGTAGCAGCTGTAGTGCTCTGTGTTCATTTACTAGATGAAATATCCAGGTGAATGAGCACCTTCTTGAATCGCATCGAAAAGAAGCTACATATCTGGTTTCCTCCTAGTACTCCCTTTTTGTTGTTAATCTCACGTACGTCAATCCACAAATCATTCGGAGCGTATGTTGGACGTCGTCACTCGCACCACTTCGACCATCCCGTTGTATTTTCTGGTGCTGTTTAATACACTGAGTTGTTTGCCACTGTTGGTCCCTCTGCTGTTGTGGTGCTCCGCTCCATATCTCCTTTTAAACCACTCTCGACTTCTGTCTTTTGCGTTTATTTTCACATAGTTGCAGGTGACTTCGTTGTATACCCAACCCTCGCTCGGTTAGTGGTACTCGCGTGGCAGCGAAGCGTCTGGGTTGCGTGCCCCGGAGCAATGGATGCACCTTCTCTTGCGAGATTTTTAATGCAACTGTTCCGCAACCGCCAAGTTTTAAACCTTCCATACTCTGTTGAACAAGTGGAACCCCCTTCCCTCCGCTACTAACTTGAGGGCAAAATGTCCTGTCTGATATTCAACGCCAACTAGCCTGGTTGTAGGGTCGTGTAGTGGCATTTTCATCCAGCCCTCCGCCGGTGTTATCTGGGCAGTCTGACAGCTTCCTTGGTCTCATGCGGCTATTGCTAAGCACTGAAGGTACCGCGTACACTTTCAACTTCCTATGTTTTCTTTGGTTGTACGTATTCACAAAAGGGTGCTGTCGCTCTACATATAAATAAATAAATACATTCTGGTATACGGTATACGACCCCATAAGCGGGAGCCGTATGACCATACGATCGCTTATCAGTGGCCATTGCCGTCCGTCTGCTGCACCTAGCTAAATTATGCGTCCACCTTGCAAATTGGCAGTGGCACAGAATTGCGCGCTGCACCAACTCCGAATGATCGCTTTCCTGTTACTTCACCTTGTTCATTAGAAGCATCTTCGCTCGATGCGTTAGCAGATTTTCTTGTATCACTTCTACATTCTAGCTTCCGATGTGGCTCTGCTCACATGCCTCGTCTTAGGCTCAGTCATCTCTGTCCTGGTTTCAGAAATTAGACTCATTCAGCAATAGCAACTTTGTCGCTCCCATTGGCTTCGTTTAGATAAACGCAACCGTTTTTTCAATGCATGTAATTAATCTCTCAATTCACCTATCTGCTCACCATTCACCCTTTGCATCCATAGAAACGTATGGCATCAAAAAACAATTTATCAACGGATATGTTGAAGATCCAAAGAAGAAAAGAAAATGATTCTCTTCACCGATTTGTTTCATGGTTATTGCGCAGAGATGATCTTGTTGTACATAATGATGTCTTGCAGTATACTGACTTGTATGTATGATAACTGGCTTCTTTTGACCCTTCGCTCTGTACTCTTGAAACCTGGTCGCTTTTTCCACTATTTTGGTTTGCCGGAACACGGAGCAACAGGCTAATCTTTTTAATGGTCGCTCAATTCCCAATATCCGAACCAAAGCAGCAACCTTCGCAGCACAGTTCTGTGTCGATGCGTTTGCGCGCACACTCCTTTCAGAGCCTGATTCCCGTCATCATAGGTTTGTGTTCCGATCGATTAGAGCACAGTCACTCGATGACGGTGACCGATTTGCACACACTGGATGCAGGCATTTCGTCGTAAAAACCCAAAATATCGGACAGACTCATTTTGAGATGGGATAGGCTGCATTTTCTTTGCTTCACGTGCAGTTCATCATAAAACTAATTGAATGGTGTCAATAAGGATGTGATACGTGTAATTGATACCAAAACGCAGCAGTTACCGTCTCTATCTCCTATAACCTACTCTGTTCTCGATTTGCGAAAGTTGACACTGGCACTTAAATCAAGGTGTTAGGTTTCAGTCACCGGGTAGTAAAACCCTAAGAAAAGCGAAACACGCATGATTTATTTCATGTGTTGGCTAACTCGAACGCTCCGCGAATTTCGGCACATCGCATGGTCGATTGGGTGCCGAGCTTCTGAAATGGTTGACAACCTAGGACTACTGGATGCTAGGCTTCACGGAATACACCCCCTATTCCTGATCATTGACCTTTCAGTTCGGCCGATGGAGTTACTACCACCGGTTGAGACCGAGGCCTATCCATGCTGTAGTTAGGCAGTGTCATCTAGATTTAATGTAGCAACAAACACTTGGCTGCGTTGCAGCTTCATGTAGTAAGATAGGGATGAACGACTAATGTTGGTCTGGTCATGTATCTGTTACCTTTTGAAAACACTTGCTTATTCGGAATAATAACTTTTACTAACGTCTATTTTTTCCTGCAGAATGTTATCACCCAGCGAATACGTCGGCCTGTCCAGAATTTTCATAGCCTTTAGAGACCCAAATCCTAGGTTGACAATTTGATTTGTCACCTAAAGACATCGTGATGATAATAAGATCTGGCGAATATTCGACTAGTGGGCGCTTACTCAGCTCCGATGCTGATGCGTACTTTGATACGCATTTAGAAGACTTCGCCTCGCCAGTTAGCTGGTGTTGTCTGTGCTCTCACAACGACTTTGCGGACGTCTGCCAATACAGGCACACGCAGGAGCGTGATCGGAGTCCACGTTCGTGCTCCAAATCGAGGGACGGTTTTGGACGCAACATTTTCAGCGGGAACCGATCGTGATTTGAGCGATTTCCTTCAATGGCTTGTCCGAAGCTGGTGGGCTTCGAGTCACTCTTCTGCGGGTGCTGTGTCGAAATTTAGTGCTCGTGAGAAAGTGACGAACATTTTCACACAGATGTAACAACCGCTCACCGTTATCTTTACACGAGCCTACGCAATGTTCGGATAGATGAAACTCATCAGAGGATAATTTTCTAACTTGGGCGTTTAGATCGCCAGCAAGCACCACAGTATCTATACTTTTTCTGTAGCGAAGGGGATCGTTAATTTGGTGATAGGAATCATCTCTCACCGGATCAGAGCCACAGTTTATGTTGACGTGGGCCGCAGTGATAAACAAGCACCGTTTGTCGCCACGCAACGTCATAGCCTGGTACGAGCCAGCCCATCTGATGGCTTATATCCGGCTGTTGACTAGGATCCAATCGATCAGGGCGACTTAAGCCCGGGGACTCAAAACAATGCCAACCCCGGCATTCGAAGCTGCTTCCTCTCCAGTAAAACGCAATAAGAATGTGCCACCAGCGTCGCATGTGGGGGATCCCAAGATATGCACCGAGCTCGAATCTTGCAGGCAGGTTTCAGATAAGCAGCAAATATCGATCCATATGTTCTCTAGTGTTCGGGTAAGTGCTGCCTGTTGACCAGTCTGCAATAAAGTGCGCATGCTATGGCATGCCAGTTCTAGCGAGGATCGAGGAGTCCAAAGAGAAACGGACGAACTGATGTCCGCTTGCTTGAATATGGACTTGCTGGGTGGACTACTGCGACGCGCTGTGATTGCATATGAGTCGAGACTAGAAATCAAGTGACCATTGAAGCAATATGGGGGAGGGCTGAGAACAGGGGGATAAAAGTGAACATGGAGTGGCCGCTAAGGATGAAAAAGCGCAAGAAGGGGTATAAGAAGACGGAAAGGTCTGAGCAGTTGCATCCAAACCCATATCAACTTCGTTCAATGTAGCAGATCGAGCGCCGGCGCGAGCATCAACTGGTTGTTTGAGAGGAACGTCATAGTGTTGTATTGCATAGGCAGGATACTGTCAGTTTGCCCAGGCCTGGACAAGTGAACGATTAGGGTTCTCAACCAAAGCCTTGGGTTCAAAAACCTTACCACAATGCGGCGGGGTTATGACACTTGGCTGCTTAGATCCCGTTTTATGGAATAAGGAGCCACCATCGCTACAAACTTCGTTGAAACATGCAACCCCAGTAACACTTTTACATCCACAGTCCTCACTGTGATAGACACAATAACATCTGGTACCTTACAGGGCAGATATATGCACGAGTGAACCTCGCGATCTAAAACGCTCTATGCAACCTAACCGAAAATCAAGACCCAATGACTCACGCACAAAACAATTAGCCGCCGACACTCCAGTGGTCGGCTTAAAACTAAACACAGATTTAACGTCCATCAGCACACTTCTGCCATACGACATTCTAGTTTTTATTCTAGGGCACAAGCCCTTCCCAGCAAACTGTTAGAGCTCCGGCTACGTCATGCCACAATGTTGTGGGACCTCATCATGGTAACAGGGACATGGTTGACTGGAGGGATCACGGACACCGAAGTCGTACTATTCGGAATGTCCGTGCTGCACAATGATCGGCCGAATAGAGGAGGCTGTGTACTACTCCATTACCGCAGTAAGCTGCATCTTGATCTAATCGATGAACCGGATGTCTAGGCGCTTAGTTGCCATCTTCACTTAAGACACATGCTTAGTGAGCATCCTGCACCGCCCTCCATCGTCCACTTCAGAAATGGACAATCACCTAGCTTCCATTATGAAAACTATATCCGCACAGGCACACGGTTGCGTCCTCCTGGTTGGTGACTTCAATCTTTGCGCCTTAGAAACCTCAGGTTGTCTGAATGAGAAGTACAAAATGCAGTTGCAGGAACTAATCATTGATTACCAATATACAACCACGTTACCTCCCCCACAAGATTCAGGACAGGGAACAAACCAATTATCTTCGATCTCGGGTTCACAAACGAGGAGCTTGCGATCGAAACGGTATCGATAGCTAGTCCTTTGGGCCGCAGCCATCAGGTAACACACTTGTTCAACTGCATCTGTTATGCAGAGTGTTCCAGACAAAGCCGATGGTTCTCAGATTTTTACCGATTGCCCTGTGCTGACCACACTCATTACTTCAACCCACTGGTCCTTCCTAGCTGAACTATCATCCGCTGTTCATCCATCTAACAAGTTAGTAGCCAGCGCGCGATGAGAGTAGCCATCCGCGGAAATGTATGATCACAAGAGATACTGGCCTAAATACAAGGAGTCCTCAGATGCTGAACCATGAAAAGCTTACAATATCCAGTAAAATCACTGCGTGAGCCTGGTACGCGAGGATAGGCTAAAACATCAACAGGATTTAGCCGGTAATTTCTCCGTAAACTCCAAGCTCCTTTACAGACATGTCTGTACGCGAACGAGCGTGCTAATCGCGCATTTGTGCACTGGATTTTTTGCTGCCTCAGTGGCACTTTGTTGCACAGTACTGGACCTATACCTATTCGTCTTGATTTTACAAGCTCGACCTCGAGATACCATTTTCTCGAGCAAACTACAATGCTTCCTATAGTTACCTGGATTTGTAAACTCCGGGCAGTGTTCCACCTATGCTCACGTTCAAAAGTTGTACAATTCCAATCGCTGAACTCCCAGTTTGGCCTCACTCGATAGAGCAGTTCAACAGCGTTCGAGTCCAACAATGGCTTGTCGAACAACCTCCTCATGATGTCAGCTGGCTGGTTCAGGATTTTCCCGTTCCAGCAAATGGTTCGGCGGCAGTGTTCCAGGACGTGGTGGGTTTTCGCCATGCAACTTTTCCCCTTACAAAAAGCCACTTATGTCCGTTTAACAACACTGTGACTTGGCGGATGTGACTCGCCACTAAATAAAGTCACTGCCCCTTGCTTCATCCTGGCGAAGCATTCTCTTCCAGCAACTTTATGCTGTAATTCTGGGGAGCATGTGGCCCATGTTTGACAAACGAAAGGCGTATGATCTTAGCAAACAGTCACCGACTCCCTGTGGGCGCGATTCCCTGAATTCGCTCTGCTGCCCTGCGGGCAGGCTATTCAGCCAAAGGTTCGGGGTGGTGTCCCCTAACTCAACACCCTACTTCTGCTTGGGCAACTGGGTAGTATCTCGCCCTCTGACGAAACCATAGACTCCGATGTGTTGTGTTGTGTTTTCATTACTATTTCTGTACCTACTTTGGAGTCCCATGGTTTCTGATGGCTCGATGTCTATTCGTAGACTGTTGCATATATATATATATATATATATATATATATATATACTGTGTGGATCAGCTAAAGAGTAATCTTGATTCGCCCCGTAGCAAACACTACCCAGCTTCTAGGAGAATTCGCCTTGCGATTTATATAGTAAACCACCGATGGCTGGGCCACGTGTTGCGCATGCCAGCACACCGATTCCCACGACGTGCGTTGGCTGCGCGCCCGTGGTCTGGATGGAAGAGAAGAAGAGGAGGCCAAGCGATGACTCGGTCGAGGGGAATGAAAACCCTCACTTCGAAATTGGTGTAGGTCGATGCATCCCGACTGCCGGGCTGGGACCTGAAAGCGATGAGCACGTTTGGTTGGATACACTTGCTTATCTGGGGAAGTGCCGGCCCCAACGCGCTTGTGTTGTGAGTTTCTTTAGATTCCCAATCCAATG
Source organism: Dicrocoelium dendriticum (assembly GCA_944474145.2). Lineage (NCBI taxonomy): Eukaryota > Metazoa > Platyhelminthes > Trematoda > Plagiorchiida > Dicrocoeliidae > Dicrocoelium > Dicrocoelium dendriticum. The sequence continues at coordinate 51,402,424 of OX104062.1, forward strand.
ACGACCCCATACCAAATGTGTACTATGGTAGTCAACATTATGTTGCTTGTTTTTTGAACTTTTTGTAGTCTGTAATTTTCAGTATATTATCATTTTTGTAGTTCGGCACATTCACTGAAGTGTGTTTCTCCCCATCAGCTACCTGTATCTTCGTTCATGTCGACATTATACCCAGACTATGTGTTTGTTGACGACGTCGATGAAACTAGTAGAATTGCTAGGTATACATGGTTGTTCGACTTGGCTTAATAGTCTGTCGACATCTGACAAAGCAACTTTCGGAGGTGATTTCCTCATTTAACTATAGGCATAGACTCTTTAGTAAGACGGATTTTTTGGTTAGAACTGTCATTTAAAGTTGTCACTTCCCGATGCTTCACCAACAATGATCGCATAACGAAATGCATTGTGCTGTGGAATGGGTTTCACTTTGCAAAATGGTTGCTACCGTGCATGGAATATGCAGCAAGTTAAAGCGTTATTTGGAAACTTGCTAAGCTTGCATGATTTGGTTAGTGCAGTGTGAAAAGAACACGCATTTTATGCTTAGAGCCACGCGAAAACGACGGGTGTACAGAGCCCCATGGAGAAATACCCAAACGTTTGCTGATATATTGAGCTAGCTACATGCTGAAGAAAAGCTTCTTCAGTGGTTGTCTATATCACATTCGCAGCGTTGGCAGGAATCCAAACTGGAGCCACACCCCGTTCTTTCCGCGTACACTTTCATATTTTTCGTGAATGATTTTTGCTATTGCACATCCGCGAGCCACGAGTATTGGTTTCTAAGTCTTGCTTTCTCTCAGAGGCGTTCTCCCATTCCTTTCACGCTGTGATTCGCTAAGTTCCTCCCTTCTGCACCATATCAGATCAGTTACACCAGCAAACAACAAAAAATACGCCGTGACGTTTTGTCTTCACATCGTAACATACTTCTGTTAAGCTGTGTAAACTTTCCCACGAGACACCGATGTTTGCAGAATATTATTTGCTACTGCACGTACGTGTTTGTCGTCATTCCAAGCTATATTTTACTGGGAACAATTAACTAATATCGTAATATTTACGTTAAGCATTCCAACCTGCTATGGCGACCAGCCAAAATCACCCCCAAGGTATTCTTTAATGAGTAATGCACCTATGCATGAGCCTGGCCATGGCAAACACTTTTCGTCGGTCCCTTGAGTGGTCGCCTTACGTAGGTTTGACTGAGTTACCTGGTCCTTTGGTAATGATTTACCTGCACGGTCATTTTTGTAAAAGGCGTCATTCGATCGAATTTACCGGGCTCTTATATTTGGCATAATTCCCAGGTTGCTGTTGCCGTCACGGATTATGCCTGGAGTGATGAATTCGCTTATTTATGGCGATTTAAACCCCACCGACCGTAGGGTTTGAGAAATTACGTGAGACGGTGAACATCAGTTAAATTATCAATCAAAGTCGCCATAAGGTCAGATTTCGGCGTCGGTGATTATTCGAACATCTGGGTATTGCGGAATCTTTCATAATTATCCTACCGGATTGAGCCGTGACTTTTAACTCTGCACAATGATCGCACATTCTTAATGAGTTGATTATTTAAGTTCCCCTTCACAGATTCGTAAACATTGCGGAACGTTCCAATTCGGCCCGGTATTCGCCTAATCGTTGTATGATGAAGAGCGTGATTGTCTGGATCAGAAATAAAACTAATGTGGCTAAGATGATGATCGTCTTCGAGCACGGCACACATCAGGTAGGACTAGTAAATAAGTAATGCAACGGGTTCAACCGTTGGTGTTCGGTAATAGGCTCTCTGGGATCGTAAACTTGGATCAGTGTTGACCAGGTTACATTACTCACATACCTGTCGACAGATGGCCTCAAACTGCATGGCTCGTTAAGTTTAAACTTGGTTGGGCGACACCCCAGTATGAAGAACCGTTGGCATGTCATAAAGACATGAAGGAAGTACTCGGCGGGTCTGGTTCGAGAAAGCCCTACGACACATCAAGTTGCATAAACATCAGTTAAACCGATTGTTAGCTGCTATAACCTTCAGCTGCTTTATGTGGAGAGTGCAGTATCTGCTGGTGGAAACGGTGCTATATTCGCTGACAAAACGTGTTATATTTACCACAAACAAAAGTAGCCAAATCTCATAAGAGAACTCAGTTGGTGCGTCGCTCTTCGTTGTCAAGCACCTGCGACGTTGTGCTTTTGGGTACTGATGGTGTCGCAAAAGCCGCGATCCATGGAGAAGCGTCTCGTTCAGCAGCAGCAACTCAATAAACCTCACAGCTTGTCGGACCAGTAGAACACCTAGATATGTATTTAGGTGCTTCCTTTGATTCAGGTAAACGAACTACGAAGAAGTCTGTGTCTTGTAAGTTTGAAGAGGATTTATAGATAACAACTGTATGATTCGTTTGGACAAGGTGTGCGACTATTATGCGGATGCACTTCTTGTTTAGTCCTCTGCAAAGCCATGCTGGGTGACAGTCGCAGAAGCGTTCAGATAAATGCCTTGTGTTGCGGCCTATTTAACTTGTCCCAAAGGATCAGTTGATTTGGTGCACAGAGAAAATGATGACATCCACGGACAATTTGTCCTCTAGCAACAGACGTGAAAGTGAAGCGAGTGGGCAAATGCGTATAGCCATGAGTGGTATTGATAACCGCTCGTAACCATTTGCTAATATGCTGACAAGGATATGTGTATGGTTTTTTTCCTACTGTGGGTGTTTTGACCGCCACAGTCAGTTTGCATACTCGTGTCAATGAATGCCTCAGGATGGCCGTTGGTAGGGAACACTCCCCTTAATGTGGTGCGACCTGATTCAATCTTAGCATAGGAACATTTGCGCCGATTTTCCGACGAAAAACGCTATCAAGGTGCGTATATTGACCCGTCCAGATCGATTCTCTGTGAATTCTACACGACAACACGACATCTGGTCGATGTGACGGCTGAACATCCAAAGCTAGATGCTCAGCTGGCTACGGTCACATTCCAAAGTGCATGTTCCTGTGTGGCCGATTGAATTCCAGCAACAATTCAAACTGGTCCACGGAACTGTCGGTTATACACATCATGTCACCACTGTAGTGTTCAAAGTGTGAGCCGTTCACTCAGTGTACTCCATCAGTTCGCTTGAAGCACATAGTGCAGTTCCATAGAGCATTCAGTTTCCAGTCGAATACATCACGTATAAACTCAGTCAGACAGCCATCACGAGACCGAAAAAGCAGTGTACGGTTTTCATCCCATCGGGAATCGTCAGTACTGCGCATTCCATGTTACTGCCGTGCAGTAACCGGTTGCGGGTTCTTCCCTATAAGGGTCAGATAGAATGCGCACTGCTGATGATTCCCGAAAGGATGAAACGGCCGTACAGTGCAATTCTGGAGGTGTGATGGCAGTCTGAGTCTAGATGTGATGAAGTGCACCTTACCCTACTACTCCTCTGTAATCAGGACGCATACCAAACTGTTTAGAATGCTGAGTCAAGTGGCGATGAAGGTTCGTCGCTTGATGAGGGGGCTACCCTGTCCTCTGCACGGTAGTAACGCGCAAAGCTGTGAATAGCGAGCAGCGCTATATTACATCTAGTAATTAAATCACGACGGTCGCTGACGTCCCCTGTAGATCAGTGGTCTCAAGCACGGCTTGAAACAGTCGATTTGCGGGTCTGACCTTACAAGCGTCAGATGGAATGCGCACTGCTAACGATGTCAGAAAGGATGAAACGCGCGTACAGTGCTTTTCCGGACGTGAGACGGCTGTTTGAGTGAGTCTAGAGGCGACGAATTTCCACCTATAACATTCAACTCATTTGTAATCAGTACGCAGACCGAACTGCTTATAATGCCATAAGTTAATTGGCGGCTTAAATTTGGTAAGTTTGTCGCTTCTTGAGGGGCTATCCTGTCTTCTGCACTGCAGTAAGGTGGGAGTCAGTGGATAGTGAGCTTCGTTATATCACATGTAATATTGTATTCACGATGGTCGTTACCGTCCCCCGTAGCTCAGTGGTCTCAACCACGGACTGGCAAAAGTCGAGTTGCGGGTTCGAGCCCTATCAGAGTCCGATGGAATGCGCACATCTGACGATTCACGAAAAGATGAAACGCGCGTACATGCTTTTCCGGGCGTGTGATGGCTGTCTGAGTGAGAGCAGATATGAGGAACTTCTGCTTATACCATTCAGTTTTGAACAATCTCTTCCCAACAACAATTTCTTCGCACTTGACGTTCCAGCCTGCTTAGTTTCCCCATCCTTGCTTATAGCAATACTTCTTATTGTAGCAACCCCAGCCATGGTAGCTGGATTCACCGCATCTAAGTGCTCCGACAATGGCTATCAAACGACAACTAATTCTAATCCCATCCTAGAGGATCAACTTACGGGATTTGTTTGGCATCTAATCAGTGACCAAGTTGGTGAGAGTAGACCTCAAAGCATTCTAAAGCACCAGTTTGTACAGAACAATGGTACAGAGAAGTAGGCACACCCAGTACCACATTAAAGTGTAGGACAGGTTTCGACGAGAACGACCGGAACAATCTTGTTGGCTTATTTCCATGGTGGAAGAACGCAGTGTCCCATGGGATATCAGCAGAATTCCAAACACTCGAAATGTGAAGAAACAAAGAAGTAGACTTAGAAAATCAGCTCCTATTGTCAATTTACACAACGATTTCTGATAGTCTTTATACAAAAGATCATAGCAACATGCAGGAATGACATTGTTTCCCTAATGTTTAAAAAAGAGAAGAATGATAACAGGGAAAGAAACCTATATGCCGGTCGACTTAGATGGGGATTGTGATTCCTGTCTAGTGGAACGTAACCGCTGTGGACTTAGACGCCGGCGTCGGAATGCGTTTGTGATGCGCTCCAACACAGTGGGTTGTGGTTGTCCATCGATACGACGTTGCAAACGTGCAAGATAATTGGATTCGGTTTGCTGATCGCCGAAACGTAGCCAGTAAACGTCAGCGTGAGTTTTGCGGAACTAGAATCAGGAAATGAGTGGAGTAGAGAAAACAAGTGACAACTCACATGCCACATTTTTCTATGGATTTGATTCACAGGCTATAGGCGGGGTATTGCTGCTGTTAAAGATTGTGATTAGTAATATTCGTAAATAAATGTTGCAAGTAGCTGTCTGATGTTAGCAGGTGGTAACCAGTGAGGAAGCCATAACCGGAACAAAGCGAGTTTATACGAATACGCTAGCCTGTTGGCCTTCATGTTTAATTGAAGTATACAATCTTAGACATTCTCATGGTGTGCAAGGGTATATGCTATTTGCGATGTGAAAACAGTTGCACAACACCATACAATCCGTTGCTGCATCCGGAAAGCATGCTTCTGTCGTGAGGAGTATACGGTCGCACTGAGTGGGATGGTTCCGTTATGGACAGGACAGCGTTGCATAATGTCGATGGGCCAAGTAACAAAGGAGAAGCGTCATCGGATGCCGGCTAATTATCGCGACGATGCCCCATAGGGACAACAAGACGAAATACTGTAGAAAACCACGCCTGCTTCTACCCAGAGTTACACAGTATGGCGCATCACTTGTAAAACAAACGCGTGAAGGCAGCTCATAATCAAGTCCTGCAAAAGGCAACCTACGCGCATGATAAGTTGGTAAAAGCAGGGTAGAAAACAAACTCTGTGACAAGAAATCTGATCAACAAGCATTAGACGGAATCGATAGAAACGGGCGATTTGGTCCGTTTCGTAGAATGGAGTTTGCGATAAAGCAGTGAACTTAAACAGTTTCTGTCCTATAAATTAGAAACCAACATTGGTCCGCTTTGCCTTCGCAAGAGCTCGCAAAAGATACCCTTGACAGTGAACTAAAACGCGTCATCAACACAACTAGAAAATGGATACCCCGCGAAATGCTTAGCTCGGGATGCGAGCGAAGAAAATAGTAAGAAGCATTTGATAAGTGTCCCCAAGAAAAAGTGTTCATTACACTGCCGTTAAAAGGCGATCAAAACGATAAAAGATTCCGGCACTGTCTCCGCCAGGCAGTTGGGAAATGTTATTACGCGGCTGAACTGGTGTTATTGCATCAAGTCAAGAAGTTGCTCTGCAAATCCAACCTGGACAAACTACACCCTCATGTTACCAGCGCTTCTTTTTATCCATTCCACTGTATTTGTGGTGGCAAGTAGGTTAGCTGAACTGCGAGGGGGATATCCACTAGGATTTCAGAGCACATTCTACGAAACATGGTCGCTAAAGATCCCAAACTTCCGGCTAGCTCTAGTGTTCATCTCATCCCGGATTGCACTGCGTACCATCGTCCTTGTGATCAACCTGCGGACTGAACTTACGGTCAACCTCGCTTTACCTAGGTGAGGTTACTGATCGTTTTCCTTCGAACTGAATGACCTAGTACATTTCCTCCGTTTTGTAGGAAACGCAATAAATTCATGAATGTGTGTAAACAGCTGAAGAGAACACTCAAAATACCTGGACTCAGCGTAGCCTGCTTTTTCTTCTTGCTATTGTGGGACAGTAAAGACTTTTGGGTCGTACGTTTATCTAACTTTAGATGATACAATAAAAAGTCAAAGTCAATAATAATCTGAGAACCAACAAACACTGACTACCATTCGGCCTTAGGGACTCCTTTCATGACTAAGTCCTTGTGGTTAGCATCAACACTCGCACGAATCGGAACTTCACCAACATCAGCCACAACCTGTGAATGAGTGGGCGTTTTGCCGTGAGAAGTGGCTGTAAGCCATCATCACCATTATACACATTGGCTAGAGGTGTAAAACACCTCAGCTACTGTGCGGCAAAACATAAAAGAAAAAAGAGTAAAACGCAACAGATGTAAGCCAGCTGAGCTACCGGTAACGGATGGGCATCGTTCCCGTAAGCTACCAGCCGGCTACTATGCAGCAGATAAAGAAATAATTTACTAGGCAAAATTATATGAGGTTAAGTAGTGAGATCGTGTTTGAAGTGGGAGGTTAAGAGGGATGGGGTGGGACAAAGAAACTCACAGCACGAATGCCAGTGAGGTCGGCTCCTAGCCATATCAGCAAGTGTATCCAGCCAAACGTGTTCATCGTCTTTCGGACACCAACCAGGGAGCCGAGACGCTCTAAAAGAGGCCAGCTCAGAAGTGAGCGCCTTCATTCCTCTCGACCAAGTCATCACTTGGCCACCCGTCCTCTTCTTTTATCCACATTCCCGGCGCGCAAACAACACACGTCGCGGGAGTCTGCGGGCTGCCATGCGTAACACCTGGCTAGCCAACGGGGCTTGGTGCGTGAACTAACGGTGCGGAGAAGTTCATATTCTTTTCGCGTGGCGTAAAAAAGGCGTCGAACACGCTCGCTGCTCACTCGGTGTTCCCACTAGATGTAAGCCAAACTGCGAAGGCACCGGTGGTCGAACGTAACTAGCCTCTTTAGGCCCGTTGATCTAAGGGGTCGGGTTTCACAACCGTACAGCAGTGTTGAACGTACCGATGCATCGTACACACCACCCATCACGGCGAGAGTGATGTCGCGCCGTCGCCATAAGTGGCGAAGGTTAGCAAAAGCGCCTCGAGCTTTTGCTATACGGTTCGTGATCTCATTTTCAATCCCAGGAACGCTGATAAAACTTCCAAGGTAGTTGAATTTTTGAACGACTTCTAGCTGATTCCTACCAAGGGTGAGCGCAGTAGGCGGTTCAGGCCAATCTTAGAGGAACGCTTGCATTTCGAGGGCGCAAAGCAAGGCCCGAAGTGACGGACAGCCGGTGCTAATCTATCCGGTGCAATTTGGCACGTTTGTGAGCTGTCACAGATTAGGGCAATATCGTCAGCATAATCCAAGTCAAGAGGTTGATCTCCTGGGAGTAGCTCCACACCTTCCAAGTCGTGTCCTGTGAATGTGAATTCGACTTCGTCAATAGCGAAGCTGAAAAGGAAAGGTGACAGCGGGTACCCTTGTCTCACACCGCTGGAGATATTGAAGGGCGACGACACTTGGTCGTAAACCTTCACTCTGCCCCAGCTACGTGTGTATAATGCTCGGAGAACATTTACCTATATCTCAGGTACACCTTTACTGGTTAGACAGTCGCAAAGGGTACCGCGATCTACCGAATGAAGGCACTTTTGTTATCGAGGAACCAGAAAACGGTGAGCCGCCGATATATGTGACGGTGCTGAAACAACTGACGAAAAGTGAAGATGTGGTCAATATGTAGCCACAACGTCGACGAAACCTGGCTTACTCTTCACGAATCTGCAAGTCAGTCTGTGAAGGATGACAGGAGTAATTTGGAGGCGATCGGGATCAGATTCATTCCTCTATGGTTGCCGCATTCCGACCGTGAGCCGCCCTTGAAAATTGGGACTATGACGGAGCGGCTCCAGTTGGTTGGGACAGTTTCCTGCTCCCCCAGTTTCACTAGTAACTTGTGTAAAGCTTCCACAAAGCAGGTCCCCCGAATTTGAAGATGGCTGGACGAAGATCATCTGGTCCGCGGTTTCAGTTAACTTCAACAGTCCGATCTCACGTTCGAGTTCTGAGTGAGATGGTGGATCCAAAGGGACAGCCCAAAGAGCAAGGCGATCAGTGGCCGGCGAGAAATCTGAAAATTCCGACCGATTAAACTACCTTATACAGTACTCAGCCCAACGCTCCAAGCGTCTTGATAAGTTGTGGATAGGCTGTCCACACTCGTCACATATAGCCTCACTAACACCAGGTATCCTGCTGCGTTTTTCCCGTATCAACCAAAATAAGTTATGATGGTTACAAAGGGCAGCGGTCATTTCCATCTCTGAAGCACGATGAGACCACCAGGATTCGCGGTCTCTTACCAGTCTAGCAGTGAGCTTTCTGCGAGTTTCATTGTGCTCGCTTCCAGCCGGAATATGCCCGCGAGCATCGATAAGTTCCAGAGACTGCAAAAGACCCAATGACCATGTTGGCGATCAGGTTTACCATATTAGGATTTTCCTGCTGCTAGTAAGGTCTGAGGAATATGAGACAAGTGAGCATCAATTGCATCCAGTGAGCGCGAACTCAACCCGTATGTCAGCGTATACCGATACGCATGCAGAACAGCTGGCTTCGCCAGTTGACTGGTGTCAATGCACTCACAGCGTCGTCGTGGGCGTCCGCCCAAACGCATCCGCAGGTCAGCACATACAAGTGCATGGTCGATGTCCACACATGTGCTCCAAATCGGGCGAGAGTATTAGACGCAGCCCCTTCATCGGTAGCTTATCGCAATGTTATCAATTTGCGTCCATAGCTGGTTCGAGGCTGGTGGGCGCCAAGTCATCCTCCGGCGGGTGCTGTATCGGAAATTAGTGCTCGCAAGAAATAAGCGAGCATCTTCACACAAATTGAGTAACCGCTTACCGTTATCATTACGGGAGCCTACACCGTGCTGACCGCCCAGATGCATTTCATCAGTGGACAATTTTTCAACATGAGCCTTTATACCCCCAGCCAGAGCTACAGTGTCCAAGCTTCTTCTATGGCAAAGGAGCTCGTTCAGTTGGCGGTAGAAGTCATCTTTTACCGAAGTATCGCTGGAGTTTGTGGGTGCATACACCGCGATGACAAATAGATAACTGTTCGTCCCGCGCGACTTTGAAGCATCGAACAAGCCAGCCAATCGGACCACAGACATCCGGCTACTGATTGGGATCCAATCAACCAAAGCAGCTTCAGCCCGGAGACCTAGGGAATACCAACACCAGCTTGGCCGGTGCTCGAAGCTGCATCGTTACCGGACAGGCGCAATGAGAAAGTGTTGTTGGTTTCACTTGAAGGGGATCGCAAAGTGAGCACTGAGCTCGAGTCTTGCAGGCGGGTCTCCGATAAGCAGCATATATCGATCGAGAGGGTCTCTAAAGTTCGGGCAAGTGCTGTCCGTTGACCAATCTGTAGCAATGTGCGTACATGCCAATCTGAAGGATGATCGAGGGCTCTAAATGAAAGCCGATGAACTGGTATGGACCGCTTGGTTGGACATGGGCTTGTCGACAGGGCAGGAATGACGAGCCGCGTTCACAAGTGAGTTGAAACTAAAAAGTAAAAGCCTATCAAAGCTAGGTGGGGGACGGCCGATAATTGGGAGGTTGAAAACAGGGGGGATAGAACTGAAGCTGGAACGGGACGGTAAGGGTGAAAAAGCGTAAGAGTGGGAATAAGAAGACGGGGATGCTTGAGCAGTAGCATCCAAACCCCTATCTACCCTGCTCGATGCAGCAGATAGGGCACCGTTGATTATCCTCTGCGGTGGCCAGAGCATCAGCAATTTGTTTGAGATAAGATTCATGGTATTGCGTGGGCAGAATACTGTCAGGTTGCCTAGGCCTAGACAGGAGGACGATTAGTGTTCTCAACCAAAGCCTTTGGTTCAAAAACCTGACTGCAAGGCAGCGGGTTTGGCGTTGGGCTACAAGGAGTCCGTTTTAAGGAATAAGAAGCCATCCTCACTCAAACCACCAATCTTAAGGGCAAGGAGACTGAGTTTGTCTGGCCTCTAACCATTGACTGATTTGGTATGAGTGGTTCTGAAGGAGCAAAAAAGCACCGCCCAGCATAGCTCAATGAATCACTTAAGCACGCAAACCATCACACAACGGTAAGGTCCAGCCTCATTGCGATGAGGCAGTAAGTCAAATAACCACGATATGGAGTAATTGGCATTTTCTGTCATAATTAGACCCAAGTACCGATAAAAATTATGGCCCAGAGATTGTACACTTCTTGTAGGGGAATATACAAGTGTGTTTAGTCAATTATAACTGCCACAATTTCGTTTACCGCCGTCGACAAGCATCAACTATGCATGGCGTACCGAGACTGCTCGAACAAGACGAAAGACGTCCAACGTATGGAGAGCATGCACAAGACAGACACTCACATCAAGAATGCATTTCATCTTCTTCCTCGGATCCATCTGGCGATCGTTAAGGATTTGATTCAGCAATTTTATAAGGTGTGCTGTGTTACTCAACGAAGCCAAACGTTGTGGATCAATTCCCACCTGTAGGAGAAAAAACAATGTGCAAGGGGAAATGAAGAAGGAATCCGCCTGGATGACAAAGTTTGAGAGCAACCTAGCGGCACAGAAGTTCAAAATTGAAGATGAGAAAGATGGTGAACGTCAACGAAAAAAACGCGCATTCAAGAAGTTACTCCCGGTCAAAGATAACGTCACTACGCTGAATGAGTAGGTTCAAAACAAATGATATGGTATTCTTGCGAGAGCAACACTGCTGGAACAGTGAGACGAACCTGGGAATCGGTGCTCCCCGAGGTGCTCGAATTGGTGCGCCAGCGTCCGTTGAATGATGCAACGTTGGATTGCCAAACAGGCTGTGCAATCGGTTCACCGTCCACCTCGCCACAGGATGTACATGCAACGTAAGAGACGTGATGGGGACGGAAGCAGTCAGTGCTGTAACTTCGAGTTGGTTGGTACAAGGAATGAGAGTGACCCATCATCATACATGTCTTCATTGGAGTCGAAGCGAGCCAGTCTGCAGTACCAGAACCCACCGTGGTAGAACTACTGGCGAAACAGGTGGGGAAGCGTCGGTAACCGTTCTGTCGTTCGGTAGCCGAAGCAATGGATGGCACACAGATGGGGAGCGTGCAAGCAGAAGGAACACCGATATGATTTAAGGAGGACAGACTGAAGGAATGAAAATGGTTCGCAGGAAATAGGGCGGTTTGAGGTCTAGAAGGCGGGTTGGTTGGCTTGGCGAATCCAGTAGGAGGCTGCGTGCAGGTAAAACCACCAGAGGACACTTCAGTAAGTAAGTGGTACACATAAGCAAAGAATAGCTCATTCATATGCTACACTGGCTCTTCTAAGCTGTGAGCAATAGAAAGGAGAAAGTGTAAGTGATCATTTCACAAAAGGGAACCTCTGGAAATGTATCTATTTATTTACTGGTGGGTATTGGCGAGTTGGGTGTAATTTTTTGATGTGGTTCGTCGCAGTCTTCTCCCAGTCACACAGGTTCCCACACGTCTGGGAAAACGCCAGACAGCTGATCCGACCTACTGGGCCGCATCAGTGGTGCGAGTTCCTCGGTCCCCTGCAGGGATTCCAACCCCATGACTTCCGGATGTCAGCAGCTTGTGCCACTAAGCCATGAATGACGGTGGCGGACCGGCATGAGTGATAGCTGACTACGATATAGCAAACCTCATGTCACCCTGCGGATTGCTAGGTATGTGGGATTCACCACCACACTCTCATAGATGCCATCTGCGCATAGATTAAACCAAGTGGGTGAAAATTCCATAAGAATACATCCGATCCATCAAGCCACTAGCAATTTACTCCCATGTTCTTCAGTCGAATGGACATTATTTTACGTCGATCGCACCCAGCCACTGGGTTTTTTCTTAAATCCCACGCTCAATACTCCACCATTGCTGACCACTTAAACATTATAGTCTCAGTGGAATGGAGGGTCGCTTAAATGATATATTACGGGAACACGTGGATTATGTCTTTGATGAAGGTTACATTCAAACTGGTGCTCATCAATATTCGTTCTCTAGTACGAAGAATACACTTAATCCGCTGCTTCGTCGCCCTTTATCAACTCGTTATACTTCTTATTACCGAATCACAGTGTACGAGTGAGAGTTTGGACCATCTTATTGCTATCCAATGTTAGTATTTCTTTTGAAAGGACCGATATCATGATAGGGGACGTGGTTGTATCATTTACTGTATGAACAACTTATGTGCTCTACAATGCAGTGCCGAGTAATTCGCATCCCTCCATGAGTCCATTTGGATAAGAGTATCCTTGAAGAACAATAGAATGTTTATTTACCGCCGAACTCTTATGCCCTTGAAAGCGGATTGCTTCAGAATACCGATGAAGCATGCCCATGCATTTCCTATTCGCTTTAAGGTAGTTGGAGGATAATTCAACTTAGCAAACATTGCATGGACCGAATGCAAAGATACAGGAAAGCAAGCTAAAATCTTGAATTACCAGCTTGATGGTGGCTGGACACAGCATATAACATCTCCCACACGGTTGTATAAGGCACTAGACCACATATTCACTGTTGGATCAAGAGTTGCTGTTATCGACGTACTGGACTATCTACAAGTAGTGATCATAATGTAGTTAGTTGCAAAATGTATATTGCACCAGAGTGTTTCCCATAAACACTCAAAGCTCAGTAGGTCTGAATTGACCACAACAAGAACGTAGAGATATACAGCTAGGCCAAATGAGAAAAAGTGTACGTCCACAAGCTTCTACATGCAACACCGACACTGTTGTCGGGATAAGTCGCAGACAGCCGGCCCAATAGTTACCCACAATGCCTCTGAATACGTTTCCAAATCACGCGACCTCAAGCTGGCAAAGCCCTTATGTGTGCGACACCGAAATATCAAACAAAATGGTGGTAGGACACACGGATTTACAGGTAAGAGGGTGCAAGCCATATGTACCTCAAGTAAAAATTCACTCACCACCACCCCTTGTAGTACTCAAGTGGCAACAACACAATCCGAAGAAAAACGATCTTGCAGACTTCCGCATCCCCCACCCCTGTATACTACAGATATAAGTCCTTTTTTAGACTATCGCATACCACCACATCCTCCCCCACCAATCTAGCCCCTATCACGTGCGATTATGAATGAGAGATTAATCAAACTACTGAAGTATGTACTTCATTCAAGCCAGTACGATCTGAAGCTCAGTGTGCCTCAGCTACCTCACAACACACAATTCTCAGATACAATGACGATGAAACAAACATTACCCATCACTTTCCTTCCATGTTAACAATGTCTTTCAATGCTGTCGTCATTAACATTCGTTCCCTTTTACCTAAATTAGATATACTTTCAACACTTATGTTTATGAGATCCCCCGATATTGCTTCTATCACTGAAACCTGGTGCACATCAGAAATCAGTGTTTCGCAGCGTAACATCCTAGGCTATAAGCTTTTCCGCAAGGATCGCTCACACAAACGTGGTGGTGGCTGTGCCATGTATCTTCGAAATAACCTGACTGCTATTTCCGCAGGTCCACCTGTGTTCATTGGCTTAGAAGATACACTATGGCTAGTGATCCCATCTATTGATCTTCTAGTGGGTTGTATCTATCGGCCGCCCCGAACTACTCAATGTATAACCCAAAAGCTAATCGATATGGTTGGTGCTGCTTCCAGCACCACATACAAATTCAAAATTATGTGTGAAGATTTCAAGCTATCACATGTTAACTAGATGCTGCCTACACTCAGAAACACTGCGGAGATTAAGGAAGTCATCTCATGTATTCACCTCAATGGATGGACCCAGCATGTTAGAAAGCCAACCAGAAGTGCCACTACCTTAGACCTTGTATTCACGATGGGAATCGCTTACGCTTATACATTCATTGATAATCCACTACTTGGCTGTGATCACAACACGGTGCTTTGTGATATGACTATTGGTTTCCCTAAACGACCGAGTAAAATGCTAAAACCCATTCGCAACCTCCATCGTGTGGACTGGAACTTATCAGTACCATGAATTGAAATACGTCATTCCTAACTCACAACCCTACTGTGGCTACAAATGAGTTTACGAACAATATTGCCCTTGATGTGGATCTACTGGCACATACTGTATTGAGAAATACCCATGAACATAGTGGTGAACTCAAGCTTCTGTACAAAGCCAAAATCAAAAACTAAAGAAACTCAAATTGCTATATCGCAGAGCAACAGCTTCGTAACATTGCTACAAATACACGAGAATTTACTACATTTACAACGTCAAACCCAAACGGCCAAAAGCAAAGAAGAAAGTCGGGTACTTAGAAGTCCTGAGAAAGTACGTACATTGCTGCATCTACTCAAAAGAAGGAACCTAAACCAATCAGGAAATTGAAATCTTAGCTCAAGACGACGGTTCAAGAACGCGCGACATCTCCTGTATATGCGAGGCCTTGAACTCTAGTTTTGGCTCCTCTTTTGTCCCCAACATTCAGCCACCTCATCCTCCACTTTCAAAAAGAACGACCGAACTATCTTGCAATATCCCTGTGACGTTAAGAGAGGTGCAAAGTGCCATCGCAGCCATAAAACCCTCAACTCGTCCAGGTTCAGATGGCATCTCCCCAACTGTTATAAAACTCGGAGGAAAAAATCTCGCTCTATTGTTATTAAACATCTTCACACTCTCACTCACTACCGGCTGCTTTCCAACTCAATGGAAGCAATCCATTATAATGCCTAAGCACAAGGGTGGCCGAGATACAGAGTGTCAAGTTACCGTCCAATAAACCACACCTCTGCTGCTTCCAAAGCCCTAGAGCGAATAGACAAGAAGAACATTGTTCAATATCTTACAAGACTGGATCTGATCAACCCCTCACCGCATGGCTTTCTCTCAAAACGCTCCTGCGTTACATGCCAGCTACAATTTCTCGATCACGTCACGACTATGTTTGACAGAGGAATTGCAATTATTATAATTCTGTTGAACATGCAAAAGGCGTTCGACCGCGTGCCGCACAAGTCACTGCTGTCTGCTCTAGAGTCATATGGAATTCGAAATCTTCTGCTTAACTGGTTCGACTCATACCTAAACAGTTGAAGTCAAGTATTTAAAATCGGTCAGCAATATTTTACACCGAAACAAATAACCAACGGCGTCTTCCAGAGAAGTGTGCTCGGACCACTACTTTTCTTAACTTACGTAAACAACATACGCGACCCGATTAAACATGGACACCCATTTTTGTTTTCAGATGACATCAAACTGGTCTATTTATTTCGTCTAGACCAACTACAAATGTGCCTGGAAAACATATGTGAAGACCTATCCGCACTAAATATAGCTAGTGAACGTTTCTTAATGAAGTTCTCCGCAGTGAAATCCCAAGTACTTGGGTACAGATGCCGCATCCCAGAAGGCTCCATCATACTTGCTGGAAACGTGATCCCAACGTCTGATTCAGTTCGGGACTTAGGAATTAGGTACTCTAACTCTTTCAATTTCTCCGAACATGTTCTTTATC
Source organism: Dicrocoelium dendriticum (assembly GCA_944474145.2). Lineage (NCBI taxonomy): Eukaryota > Metazoa > Platyhelminthes > Trematoda > Plagiorchiida > Dicrocoeliidae > Dicrocoelium > Dicrocoelium dendriticum. The sequence continues at coordinate 51,418,468 of OX104062.1, forward strand.
AGGTTGCGAAAGCAAGGCAGTTATGCGAATATATCACCAGAACTTCCTCCCTACTAGAAGCACCACTTGAGTCATTCAAGGCAAAAGTACGACCGACTCTGGCATACTGTACTATCGTTCACAGCCAATTGAGAAAAAAAAGAAAGAACGGCTCTGGAAAACGTCCAACGATCTTTTACCAAGCTGGTCATGGAGCGCTGATCAAACCTGACTTATTCTGATCGCTATGGAAAACTCTAACTGGATCCTTTTTGGCTGAGACGCTTAAAGAACAACCTCGTTCTCTTCTACAATATTATAAACCAACGAATTTAAGCAGACAGCACCGCATCTGAACTATGGAAGACTGCAGTCTACCCCGCACGTAATGGCGGCTACTTGATACGCACAAAGCTTTCAAGTCATAAAACGTGATCGAATTTCTTCATAGTCATACACTGATTTGTGGAACAAAACTACTCCTACAGATATGCATGAGTACAAGCTATGTCACATTTCGGAATTCCCTCCAGACGTTCCTCACTATATCAAATGTGCTGAAGATCTTTGACTCACATCAAACTCTAGAAACATTGACAGAAGCCGGTGTAAAAAACATATGAGTAGATATTTGCTTACAACTAGCTTACCCACTACATGTCATTACCTACAATACCAAGTCCTGTGTCTGTGTAGCCTAGTATCCCCTCCCTTTTATTATCTACTCCTGAGACCCACAAACTAGAAAATGATGATACAAATATCGGTAAATTTTCCATATTAAGTGCTCTGATCTAGGACCAGAGGAAAAAAATTAGGATCCAAAATTCTATTATTAAACTTTTCTTTATTATTATGATTTACGCCGCATAAACCATGAAACCTATTCACTACACAAATGATCGCTCCCGCTTATGGGGGCGTGTACCGTTTGTTGGTAAATATACAAATCTATTTATGTAAAGTCCCGTTGAGACACGTGTGTAATTTTGGTAGAATAAACTGGAGAAACTTTGCTATCCTTGTGCATACTTATGAGTGGACCAATCACTTCCAGTCTTCAAACCCAAAGGTGTCATTTCAAGCATATTAAGCAAATATAAATCGATGCATCGAAACACTATAGTCAGCTCTAGCTCCCACTGGAAATAAGTCGCAGCTGCAGGAAAAACAGCACAGCACTAATGACTTTAAAGTACTATTCAGGTTACACAGGCTGTCATTAAAATACAAAAAACTGAGAATCCTTCGTCTCAAGAAGAGACTGAAATGATGAAAAGCGCTAATCTAATATTCGAAATAGCAGGGTTGCTAAAACAGCGAAGTCGCACACAACGAAAGCCGCCGCTACATCTTATTACGCCTGAGGGCAACCTTATCAATACTCCTGCAGCCGAAGCTTTTAACTATTATTCTGTCGATTCCTTTTCTACTGTGAACAAAATATATTGGAATCACCCCACACCGTACTGTGGGCTATGTCTCTTGAGCGTTAATTTCCATCAAGCATTAAATTAACGCTTTAAAGACAACATTTCATCCAGGTTTAGACGGAATCCGTCCAGTACTTTTAAAGTCCGGTGAATATGATGTCCCCAGCTTACTACTGAACTCAATTAATACATCAATAACAATTGGGTTTTATCCCGAGCAGGGGAAAGTTACGATAGTGACAACCGCCATAAAACTGGGCCTAGACATAACGTTAACAACTATCGGCCCATAAATCACACTGCTATAATTTCCAGAATCATAGAGCGCCTAATTAAAAGTAAAATCATTAAATTACTAACATCAAACAAACTTTTGTAACATTGGCAGTACGGATTTCTTCAAAAGCGTTCGTGTTACTTGCCAGCTAGATTTCTTTGGTCACTTAAAGAAGTCGACAGATTCTAGTAAGGCCTGTATCGTACTTCACTTAGACCTTCGACAGTTTCACATAAAACGCTTCAACATAAACTTCGCCTTAGTAAAATCATAGGATAACTACTATCCTAGTTAGAAGCTGACCTCATTGGTCGAAAGCAGAGAGTCAAGATAGATAAGTATCTGTCGGAAACAAGAGATATTACTAGTGGAGTGTTAGGTGGTAGTGTACTTGGCCCTCTTCTTTTCTGATATATGTAAATGATATTTTCCCTATAAGAAGGCATGACAGACTTTATTTGTTTGCAAATGATATAAAAATTTTGTGTGACGCTAATTCTTCATCTCTGTCTTTTATATCTGCGATCCAAGGTGACCTGGCTTCACTGGAAGACTGGTGTGTCAGATCGTCCATGCAATTTTCAACATCTGAACGCAGCATTTTGTGTTAGGGATGCTTGATTCCATCCGAATGTTTGTTTTTGCATGGAATCCCACTCTCTTTATGCAAATCGATGGATGACTTAGATCTCCGTTACTCAGTTTCGTTGAAATTAAGAGAACAAGTTGGGTATACAGTGGCTTAAACATGACAGACTATTGTAATGATAGGCTGCTTGTTTAAAACAAGCGATGTTAAGCTCCTGTCATTCAAACTGTACGCCAGACCATTATTAGAATACTGTGCCACCACTTTTAGTAGCATTAGAAGATGCGACATGAGTACAATCAAAGCTACAGAAAAGTTGACTGCAAAAAGAATCGTAGGCTGCATCTCTAAGCTCACTTATAAAGTTAGATGTCTTTGGTTAAAAATCGAACCGCTTTGGCTTCGAAGGCTAAAGCTGAATTTGTCTAGTATTCAAGTGTCCATCGACTGACACACTAGTTACCATCAGTCGGTGTTCCATGAATCTACACCGTAAGAAACAAAGGCTATGTGATCACGCTATCTCGTTGCCATACACGCCTATGGTACAACACGTTTACACATAAATATCCCACGCTACGGAACCGCTTGCTTCAGGCTACCAGGAGTTCATCTTCGCTGCCGGAATTTAAGATGCAACCAAAATCGTACTTAACTGTTAAAATACTAAAGAACTGTTTCGCGTTAGTTGAACAGACGACTGTGGGTACGAAAACGGGCCTGGTAACATTCATGCACCTGCAGAGTTCGCAGATAAAGATCGGGAGAAGGGTTTGTCATGAAAACGTGAAACACAGTGTTCTATTATCACGAGTTGTTTGCTAGGTAGATTAGCTGTCTCTTATTCCTTCCACCCACTTCATCAAATCTTTCGGTATTACTCAAATTGATGACCCGCCGATGGCCTACCAAGATATGGGCACATCGATAGGTTGGATGAAATGTAGCTCTGATTTTCTACTCGTCCATACTGTTATATCCTTCGCGTTACTCATATTGATGGCACAATGATAGCCTATGAAAACATGGGCACAAGTATAAATTGAATAGATTAGGTTTATTATTGATTTTTTCTTCATTTACACTGCTTTTCACTTAGTTCTTACTTAATCCGAAGACCTAATGATGGCATATGAAAAGATGCGCATATCGGCGATTCGAATCAACTAGCTTTCTCTTTTACCATGTAGTGTATCCTTTCCATTACACAGCCAGGTAAAAGGCATGAGTGCCTGCAAGACATGGACCTACTGAAAGGGTGAATTACTGATGCCTTGCAATATACCTACCCAATTTACGTGCGTAATTCCATTTGCCCCATATTATCATATCTTACCGCTTGGGCGAAGTACGTTGTTAATTTTAACTAATTTATTTGCCTCATGAGAGAAACAGTTCCCAGTTTAACAATTTACTGTGCTATCTTGTCTGTTCACCCATTAAAACTATTTAAAAATTTTCGCTATACACCAAAATTATGAATTTTGTAATTAGTTTCTATGTCCGTATTGTCAATTATCACTTTAAGGATTGTCATGTTTCTTTCTTCACACAACCATCCGCTTAAACGTGTCTAAACGATTTGCAACCGTCGTGAATCCCGGAGAATTTTGAAATGAAATCAATGGAAATATAATTACAAGTGTTCTTGCACAGCAGCGTTATAAAATCATTTTGCATCTCCTTTGTAGCTTATCATCGGACCTGCTTAGTTGGACTGTGTCACACCAAGTTGAGAATATCCCAATTTCAATGTGGTGCGGCTCATTCTCCACTGCCATGCCAGTTACGAACTGTGCAGAGCACAGTGGTTGGCCCCAGGAGTTACGACTTTCCGTATAGCGACTATTTATTTATGTAATGTGTTAACAGGGGATGCGCAGTTTACGGTACAAGTCGAAGAGGTCGGTAAGGGACGCAAGTACTCGCAAGGCAAGAGTCAGCGAAAGGAATCATTAATATCACCACAAAGCGACATAGGTTCAAGAGTGAAAAGAAACAGGAATCCAAAAGAATAATGGAAGACTTAGGACGACATGGTGTTTCAGGTTGCCTCCTAAATCATGTGCACGCAACAAACAAAGGACTAAAAATGAGGTCACGTGAAAATGAGGTTAGGGGCCAGAGACGATGGCCGATGAGTACGCTTCACGCTACCACAGAAATCTTAAATTCACGGTCACCTGTGTTTGAGCACAGATAGACAGCCGCATCAGGAAGTGAGACTAACTGCACACGAGGACCGTGAACGATGCATCGGAGTTGAACTAGTAACTGAAGACTTTGAAGTGCCTCATGATTGTTAAAGCAAATTTGCATCTCGATTAAATCGATGGAAAGGTTGTGTGTCGCTTTGAAATGACCTCGTCGATTCGGACACCTATATTTCGGGCAGTGTGCGCAACATAGCCGTCTTTACAGCTACGGGTAAATTCGCATAAGGAATGGGACATGCACTGACTCTGTGAGGAATGATCTTGAGGACACCAGCAAGCGATACTATTGAATTGTATGCCTTTTCGTTGAGGGATTTATTCGCTTTGCGATGACGTTCAAGATGTTATCCCCTTTGAACAGTAACTCAAGAAGGACTGTTTCTTTGCAACTCGTTGTCGCTCGACCTCGTTTCGTCTTGTCACTGGCGCGTTTATAAACTATGTCATCACACAAGTTGCATTTGGATATTTTTAGTTGGAAGTATAAAAGAAACTTTATGATGGACGAGAAGTTGGAAGTGAAGTTAGACCAGAGATTGTTGTGTGGTTTCTGTAGCACGCAACCAACGAAGTAGGTAAGAGGTGAAAGGCAGTATGCAATTACCGACAGCCGAACACAGCAGAGCGCATAGTGCAACGCAATGATTTGTTCCATGGGAATCCGGAATGAAACCGATTTTAAGTGCTTCTATAATGAGCAATAACAAAAGGGATGGAAAAGGAGAACTCACTTCAATGGGAGCGCTGCCGCATCGGCATTCATCGAACGCCGGAATTTTGGGTGCCATCGGCGAGGTGCTAGCGTCTTTGGCAGCAACAGGCTGAACATACTTGACGAAATTGAGGGGTGCCTCCAGGAGGAATCCACTAGAATCACATAGCAGCAGCCGAGTGACCAAGACTCTCCAATCCGGGTTGTTCGGTTGCGCTTGCAGTGGGAAGAGCACGTTAGCGAACAATTCTGAGAGCTGAGCGTGAAAATGAGAGACATGCAGGGGTGACAGAAGCCAATAATAAGGTGCGTACGAGTGCAGACCGAAAAAGCGACCAGTAGAAAACGCTCACGTGTAGCCGGACAAACGGCACAGTGCGGTCAAAGGGTTTAGACACCATTCGTAGTTGAAAATGAAAGAAAGCACCATCAGATAAAAAAGTAATTGTGCAAGAGCAGTTTAAAAAGTTCTCGGTCCGACAAAAGGGTAAAGGAACTAAACGCATTATGTCCTGGAAGTAGTTGTGCTAAATTTCAAGTTTCAATCTTTATTGGTTTGCGAGTGATGATGCACTGAACGAAGCTGGGATGCTTAATTTTTTGAAAATGAACAATCCCTGTAGAAAAAGAGTATGACGGCAAAAAATCCGTTCTGATACGGTTGAGACATGGTGAGGACTCTCCATTATATTCCACTTTTGAGAAATAGTTGCGAAAATCAAGAAGCGTAGGGAGAGTACTGAGGACTATCCACCATCTGTGTGCCCAAAATAGACATCGGATGACCAAGTGGAAGCAATTCGCCGAAGGATACTGAGTGACAGTATTTTATTGCTCAGATAGCTACGCCTATGGTCATCAGTTATGACTCAGTGCGCGTAAATCTAACAAAAATCCTGGATATGTGAAAGCTAACTGCAAGGAGAATGTTGACACCCGATCGAGAATCGGCAAATTCGAGGTAAGTTTTGACCCGTTTCGAGACAAATTCCGCAAATTTCCGCAAAAGAGTTGTTACGCAGAATGAAACAGGTTAATCACATTGAACCAGAAGCAAAATACACAGTGGGAACACAGCGGTTCTCTCCTCCCCCCTCTAAAGCAGTTCCGTTAAATGGCGTCCGTGGGACTGAGCGGTAAAACATCACACGCGAGTATTACCCAACAGAATTACGCCAAGTGAAACAAGCAATCAAAGAAATACGGAGAAGGAAGCTCGCAGCAGGCGTTCTACTTCTACATGATAACGCATCTGTTTACACTTTCCAAGCGACCGTGTCAGAAGCAGTCAGCTCTGACTTTGAAGTGCTGTCACCAAACCCTTTCCCTTCACTTATTCAGCGGATCTGGCTCCAGCACACTGTCATCTGAGCATTAAACTGAAATCTCACATCCGAGGTCACAGAGGTGCCAATAATGATAAACTGATGAGAAGGAAATTCTTCGGCCCATCCACACAGGACAGCAGTGCTTGAACACCGCTGGCCTAGGTGCATACAAGTTATAAGAGATTATCATATAAAGTAATACAGTATGACATACATAACTGGCTACTTTCTAGGTCGGGCCTAGAAGTTTAGATTTAGTATGTAGACTAACAAGTGTCATTTAATAAATGCTTCAAAGCGACTAATTGTCAGTTTGCATTGATTAAGGGCAGCTGTGTCAAAGAAGATGATGAAAAAATAACACCTGTCAAATGGATACTAAGCTATTGTGAGAAGGAGAAGGATGACCCAGTGTGTTTTTTCTTCCGAATGGACGCAGACAGTGAGGAAAACAAGGAACTCGATCAAACAAAATTGTCCGAAGAAACACTAATGAAGCACAAAACGACGAACAGATGACACAGAAAGCTCCTGTGATCTCACACCCGTTTCGGTCCATCAGAAAGTCGCCAACTTCTTTGTTACTTCTAAACGAATCACTAAAGCCGCCATACAATTGGTGATACGTCTGCGGTGCGTCCTGTACTACCCTTACAAACATGGTTCCGAAATTCGCTCCTGTATAGGAAAAGCGAAATCCTCTCCTGAGAATTAGTTCAACAAGGAAAGATTCATCGAGTCATAAGGACTCAGTAAGTGTTACCCACAATCTTTCCATGATATTCGGTCAGCTAGTGCCCAAAAGGGTTACGCGCTTGCCTTGTAATGCGGCGGTCATCTGTTCGGATCTGCTCAGGTGCGGGTGAGCTCGCAGTATAGGAAACACACGCGCAACAGGAGGTGAGTCATTATCGTTCAAAGGTACCTACCAACTTCCTTTTGGGTGCATCGTGTAGACCTACAAATGCAACAGAAACACCATGTTTTTAAAATATTACGAAATACTGGTAGCTCGGGTTGATGAATCAACTATTCATTTGTGCTCCGCTAAGCTCGGAGAACAAAGGAACAATTGACACCATGTATTAGTACAATAGGCAAGCCTCAGAGTAGCGTACTACCGCTTGTTACACGAAATAGTCCATCCGAGCGGAAGTTTGGTTCCCAGTTAACAACTCCCCCTCCACTACCCGGGACACCCACATTTTCCTGTCAACGGTGGTTTCACAGCGGCCATCATGTACATTTCCACTAAACCAGCTGAGTATATCCCACTGATTACTACGTTTGAACCTAAACCTCCAAGTTGCCCCTCACGTTGCAACGACATCGTGATCAGCCCACCCTCCTCCTTGTCCTCCATATTTGGGGAGATTGTAAATATAACACGCAATAAGCACAGCATCGACGTTATACTTCTAAATTCCCGCATATTACCTTGGTCAATGAGACATGATTAAATGATAATACGTCGTCTGTTGCCTACCAGATCGCAGGGTACAAAAGCTACAACAGCTTCCGATCCGGTAATCATGGTGGCAGATGCCTTGTATACACCAGAAATGACATCTATGCTTGCGCACTTACAGACCCCTATCTGAGCAAGCAGAAAAAATTCGGTCTTCTTCTCTGCTCATATAACTCAGCTCGACTTTCTTGTCGACTGAGTATACAACTCACCAAACTCTGATATAGCCACTGTAAACAAATTACTAAATGTATTTTACTGCGCTTCTAAGCATCTTGCGAACTATAAACTCATAATTGGCAATTTCCACATGCCGAATATTCCTTGGGGCACACCTACCTCATCTACAAAGTACGGTAGGTTTGCTACCTCCGTCCATTTCCATGCCTGGATTCAGCACGTAAGGTCGCCAACACGAACGAACCACATGCTCGATCTTCTCTTCACGCAAGATGTACCAGAAATGCCCGTCAATGTAATAAGCACGTTTCCCGGAAGCCAGCATAGGCTGATCGTGCATTCGTTTAGCTCAACGCCGCCAAAACTCGTTACCATCTACAAACCCGTAACAAGGTACCGCAAGCACGCCTTCACTGACTGGGAGTTAATTAGATATTTCAATAGATCGTCCCCATGGGACAGTTTTGTCTTAAATGCTGACCATCAAATCGTTGCGAATGAGTTCTATAGCAACGTCAGAACTTGTCTTGACGTGATCTTACCGCTTAAGCGTAAATGCCCTATAAAGCGAAAATATGGTGACAGCCTATTGGCTAAAATCACCAAAAAGATGGAATTCCTTCGCCAAAGTACAGACTGACGAACGATTTTTCACTAGTTCTACAACAGTAACAACTCTTAGCCAAGTACTATGCCTTTCGCCACTAAAGGTAAGCGGCGGAGAAAACGCATGCACTTTTGGGTGGCAAGAAAGAGCTAAAGTTGGCTGATCTCCCAAAACGTAGAAACCGCACGACGAATGAAATTAATTTTATCACGCTTCCCGATGGCTCTGTCGTTCATGACCCTATCTCCGTAAGGAAGCCTCTGAACTGGCAATTTGTCCACGTTTCAGCAAAACCACTCATTACCCTGCGTCCATCGTAACCTCCAACGTCTCTCTAAAGTAGAATTTTCACTCCGAAACATAGAAAAAACGGGGGAATGTGAAACTAGCTAACTACGAAGGTACTCATGCGCATGCTTCAATCGCACTAAAAGTAGGAAGGTAAGATATCCCTCTCCTTCTGCTCAATCGATTCTCTCTTTCAATGAAGGCCGACAAAGTACCCACACAGTGGTAGACAGCCACTGTTGTACCACGTCACAAAGCTGGACCCAGACATGACATTAGAAACTATCGGCAAATCAGTCACACGTCCATTATTTGCAGAATGATGGAGGGACTAATTGCCCCAAAAGTGGTAGATTTCCTACAAACAAGTGGCCTGCTTAATAGCGCACAATATGGATTTCTGAAGAAACACTCATGCGTAACATGTCACCTTGCCTTTCTCAACAATCTTACTTTCTCATTAGTGTGAGGGAAATCATCAGCAGTGATCTTCCTAGACATGCAGAAAGCTTACAGACAAAATCGCATCGGTTGAAATCAGCGACCCAGTGTTATCGTGGTTCAAGTCGTACTTTTCAAAAGGAATTCAGGTGGTTAGAATAAATGAAGGAAATTCATAGCCTAGACCAGCTATGAGTGACGTAGTTTAGGGCAGGGTTACCAGCCCACTACTCTTTTTAGTGTATATTAATGATATATTTGACGCAATACACTACGGTGTCACGTGTATTTGTTGATGAGGTGGAAATCGTTTACACCTTTGATTTTACTGACGGGAACCACATCACGAACGCTATTATATCTGATTTGAAAGCACCTGAGTTATGGTGCGTCAAATGTCATTCACAACCGAGAAATGCCGTGCCCCAACGTTCCGTTGTACAATCGCATGTGGTCCCTGGTTCTGTGTGGAAAGCAATAACATACGACTGTGCAGCAAAAGAGTTAGGTTTTCACTATTCGGGCTTATTGAACTTTATGCAGCACACAGCAAATGTAGTCGCTAAAGCTCGTCGAAACATTGGACTACTAATCAAAACATTCAAACTGCACGCTTCCATGGCCACCCTATAGAAGATAAAACCCGACCGCTTTTAGACGATTGTGCATTGATTTACAGTAACGCAAGAAAAGGTGATCGCCAGAAACTGGAGAAGTTGCAGTGATCGTTCACTAAACGTCCGCTGGGCGTGTGCACTCGAAGCTAATACCTACAGTGCTGTAAGGCCTTAAAAATGGGACAAGCTATAGTATTCGAGACAGCCACAATTTGCTAAAAATAGCAAGGCCTAGAACTCAGGCCCGTGTGAACTTTTACGTGATCGTTTACGCAAAGATATGAAACAAGCTTCCGTCTAAGCTACGAGAATGTAAATTATATGCAATCTTTCGTAAGGAGATCGGCACCTTCGTAAATGTTGAAAAGGACACCGAGATGCTGAGACAAAATGTCCCGGAGCAGATGGCATACAAAAGCGGTCTAGCGGATGTCTAAGATAGGACAGCAATCGCCACCATCCTATCTCGCCGTATTCAACATTTTGACACCCCGTAACCGTTGGCCTCAAGAAACCATTCCGGCCTGCGGCATAACAATACATGAAAGTGCCACACTGATCCCTGGAAAACAAAACATATATATATATATAGCTAATAAATTTTACAATCTTTTTGATAAGCGCCCATCTTAACATTATTTATTTATGAACAAACTATTTTCCGTATTTCTAAGCACTCCCCTTCCTGTCCGGAGGTATCAGCACAAACTACAGAATGCTTCATGATATCCATTAATGTCAATTCCTACACACCGATGGCATTATGTCTATTCGTAGACTTTTGCAAATATACACACCGCAGCTGCCAGAGATACATCAATCCGGAATCTTTTTGTTTGTGACAACTTGAACAGAAACTGTTTTCAACCCTCTATTTATAAAATTCAACCAGATCAACCTTAATCTGTATCTCACTCCGTCGAGACATAAACAGTTTTTCGTGTAGCATCTGTACATCCGTCTTGTAATATTAAATATTGATTCCAGTTTCCCGAAAGCAACAGCCCAGAAGCTAGTAGCAATGCACAGTAATCTGCGATACCAAATACTGTATTTTGCGGACACAGGCAACTGTCGGATAAACCTGAAGATTCCTTTCAGAACTGCCTCGCATATCGGTAATCCGAGTAGCCACATATTACGGCCATACCACCGCACAATTTGATCGAGAAATCCGTCGGCCTATCTTGATGGTATTTAAATACAACAATGTCTCATTTATCATCATTATCGTAATCAGGTTTGCACCTCATCATATTCTATATTCTTCTTTACTCTATTGATGGCCACAACTGGGTCGATCTCCTGAGGTGACGGAGTTTAGCTTCTAAACTAATACATGAACCCGTGTAGGGCAAGTTGCCATCGACTCTCTGACGAGTAATAAAAGTAGTCGACTCAAAAAACCGACTGATGATACGGGCTATTTGGTTTAAGTGTCCATATATATTTATTTATATGCACTTAAAAAAGTCCTAAAGATGAGTATAATTGGTGATGGCAAACTTACTTTAAAGCCACACCAGCACATGGTCAGAACAGACATGGAAGCTTTCGATGGACTTGCTTACATGGAAGTTTGTCTCCTGAAGACGAATCCACAGTTGGCCGTATTACTTCACTAAAACGTTTAGATTTATGCGCCCTTATTATTATTATAAAACAATCCATCTACTTGAAAAAAGCAACCGATTGATCAACCCCGTAAAAGAGTTTGGGAACTGCGCTGAAAAAAGAACTCGAAGAAATATTATTCGTTCTATGCGATCCTGTTGTACATACTGATCAGACTAATCAGTTGGACTGTGCCTCGCACCGTCGAGGAATTTGCTCGACTTCTTCATCAATACACCTTGGCCAAGGATGAGAAACACACCTCAGCCAATGTGCCGCAACACAGAAAATAAGACATTAAGCAATGTAGACTTAAAAGCTATAAAAAGGTAACACAATACCAACATCACATCTTTTTTGTTGGAGGAGGGAGCAAGAGGGAAGGGGAGGGACAAAGAGACTCACAACATAAACGCCACCGACGTCGACTCTTCGCCATGTCATCTAGTGTATCTAAACAAACGTGTTCGTCATCCTTCGGTCCCCAGCCAGGCAGTCGAGAAACATCAACCGACGCCAAAGTCGAAGTGAGGGAGTTCATTCCTCTAGACCAAGTCATCGCTTGGCCTCCCTCACCCCCTCTTCCAATAGCAGCCCCGACGCGCAAACAACGCACGCCGCGGAAGTCGGTGGGCTGGCATGAGCAACAGGTGACCGAGCCATCGGAGCCTGGTGCGTGATCTAACGGTGCTGAGCGGTACACTCACTCTTCCTGCACCAAATACACGCGTCGAGCATGCTCACTGCTCACGCGGTGTTCCCACCAGATATGAGTCAAACTGCGAATGTATCGATGAACGAACGTGACTAGCCTCGTTATGCCTGTCGACTTGATGGACCAAGTTTCGCAACCATACAGGAGGGTTGTACGGACGGCTGCATTGAAAACTTTGCCCTTCAGCCAGAGAGAGAGAGAGAGCGAGAGTAATGTCACCCCGGCGCCACAGATCGCGGAGATTAGCAAAAGCCTATCGAGTTTCTGCTATACGGTTCGTGATTTTATCTTCCGTTACACTGGCGCTGAATCAGCTGCCCAGATATCTGAATTTCTCGGCGACTTCTAACTTATGGAGGTGGGTGTGTGGCGGTACGGTGTGCAAGCGAACTGCTGGTACATCTATGATGTTCTAGTACAACATGCGACTTATCAAGCTATTTTCAGTAGATAAATTGGCTGTGGATAAGTACTTTCAGCATATGACTTCCACAGTCGCAGCTAAATGGATAAAAAACGCGAGTGTTTCAGTGTGTTTGTTACCGCTTGTACAGCTGTTACTGCGAACGCATTGGGTAGTCAAGGTAACGGGCTTCTAATTTTGACACAGCGTGAATGTTTGCGAGATATGGGGATGTATTTCATCGGAATCCCATGAAGAGTAGAAAAGTAAATAGGTCCAAACATGGCGGCGGAGGTATAGAAAACAGTCGAAGAAAACGCCAATAGAGTTGGTATGGAGAGGAGGTTAGGTATTTGGAGGACATTTACAACGATGGTACCCAAAGTCTGCAGCTCAAGATGGCACAACAAGCAGCCATCGCGTGTGAATCACAAGTCGCATTGCAGATGTTCGTTGAACGAAATAGATGAGCTGTAGAAATTCGGAGGAGGTATGGCGGTCAAAGTTCATCTGACGATGGCTGACATATCGCATAGAGGAGTGTGGCCATCAGTCTCACTCAGAAAATGCGAGACTGAGGACAAGTCGGTGGTCACATTCTTCTAAGCGGAATGCTGACCAGCGTAGGATGAACTTTGACCGCCATCATTTCATCAGTGAGGTGAAAGTATGCAGGAACCAATGGTTAGAAGCAGAACGGAAGCCATGTCTAATGACAGAGTAGTGAAGTGCTTGAAGAGACCGAGGTTATTTGATATTTCGCATTGGGATTATGAAAAGTGGTTACAACTGGCACCATTGTATCGGTAACGACAAGAGAGAGACGTAGGCTAGTAGACAAGAGGAGGCATTCAACTGTAAACTATGTGCCTGCACAGCGATGGTAGCTGGTAGGATAAGTGAGCGAAACCGACGCGTGGGCACTGGACTAGAAAACCAACCACCGCCACCAGCGCAAGCTGACCACACTTACAAAGAACGCACGAAAAACATAGAATCGGTTTCGGGTATTCTTAACGATACGTATTTCTTTGAACCAATATAGGGGTGATTTATATAACAGGGAACGAAAGTTGAGCGTGAAACAAGGAACTCAGACAGATGGTTAGCAAGAATCAGTCAATGAAAAATCGCTACAGAATGCTAGTGGTTACAATTTATGTGAAGCATAGAATGGCCTCTTGTTCAATAATAACAACATTTCGGATGGCTGCCCAGTCTTAATTTCGATTCTCGGAGTGCTATTAGAGTACGGCGACAGAGGAGAGGAAGCTGACATGCAGAATCCCGCAAGCTATAGGTGGACAACCGGCGATACAGTTACCAATGTAGCTGCAGGTGATAGAAACCTCATTACCAGACACAACTGGAGGATGCGTAGAGCCAAATTGATATTTTTTGCCGCTGAACCATTTGTTTGTTAAGTTAATGGCCCACCAGACGGCCATCTTCAGGTACACCAATGGTGATGAAGAGGGGCAGGCGCTAAAAACGTTGGATCATAGTGATAGTCATCGGGAAACCGAGCTCGTAGTACGCAGAGTCGGAAGGCAAGTCAAGTATCCCCACAAAAATGCGCCACAAACGCCAGCGTGTGGGCTGTGCTACACAGAGTTCAATTCCTCCCCACAACGTAGTAGGATCCAGCCACTCCGAGTCAGGGCGAAACTGGGCTAAAGTGGACAAGGTTCTTTCAAAAACCATCAGCCCTACGTAGTGATTCATTCACCCTCGAGAGGAAGCATTGTTCCAACTGTGATTCGGCCTTTGTGGGTCGTAAAAGAGCTCCCAGAGGTCCACTTTGTCTTCTCTTGTCACCTCTCGGTGGTTGGGATCCGCGTGGTCACAAGATCGAATGCGCAGCTCTAGTCGCGTGTTCCGCGTTCGTTTAAGCCTCACGCGTCTAAATTCCCTGGTCGTGTGCGTGTCGTTGTCCGTTTTCGCAGACGCAGACGCAGCATGCCACCCGAATACGCGCGTAAGGTCCGTGCTCAGGTTTCGCGTAACTCCTGTCTAAGCTAACTTGATCAGGCTTGCACAAATGCGTTACACACCCAAATGGACATTTTCAGGTACACCAATGATGATGAAGCGAGACAGGCGGTGAAAACGTTAGACCTCAGTGATGTGCATTGGGAATCCGAGCTCTTAGTACGCAGATTCGGTGAGTTCTGTGTAGGTCATCCAAACCAAACTTACCAAGATATTTATTCTTCGGGAGCGATCATTTCCTCGCAAATCGTTCGAGGCCTACACTACCGAGGTAAGGATAATGGGTGCAAACATGCAAGTTTGTGATTGCTTGCGGGATTCTCTTGTGCGTGATCGGATTGTAAATGGCACAAAAAGTGAGCTGATGAAGCGCCCTTTAAGGTGGGAAAATGTGGTTCTGAAAAAATGCGTCGACATCTGTCTTATTGAGGCAAAGATGAATCGACAGCTTCAACAGCTCAGAACAGAGATAATGATGAGGGAAGATGCAATACCCTGGAACCAAGAATGTTTGTCGCAGACATCGGAGGGGCAAGAACCCAGCTGCCATTTTCCGATCGTGTGCATCCCGAACGAAAGAAGGATTGATTAGCATGGGACAAAACCCCTAGGAAGTGTTCTAAGAGGAGCCACTTTGTATGTTGCGCCCGATCTGTCAGGGTCGATTCAGTGTACAGTGACAGTCATCAATAGTCTAAAAGGCTGTTATTCAATACCATGGGAAAACGTGCACGACAAGCGTGTGTATTTGCGGCAGCACTCCTTTAAGGACCGCCAGTTCGCTTTCGGCTGGAATCGAGAGCCAGTGTTAACATGCTGCCCCTGAAGTACAGTAGTGGGGCAGAACATCACACAAGAGAGACTTGCTTCAGAAAGTGTAGCGTCTCAAGTGGTAACCGAAAGGCTGTGTCACAGTGAGGGCCATAAATTCGGAGAATGCGTCGGAACACATGCTCGAGTTTCTAGTGGTGTCAGCAAACTGCATACACATCCTGAACATTGGTTCCATTCAACGTTTGGGTTTTGTCTCTTGGAACCATGACCGTTTCGTTCATTCCTGTGAAGCCAACAAAGATATAATCGAGTGTGTCGTGGGGAATTTCGAAGGGATGCTCATCTGGTGTGGAACGAGTCTACGCGAACAGTAGCAATGACAGATAGAAGAGTACATATTGTTTTGCGTGAGAAGCGCTCAGACGAATTGCAACGAATGATTCGTTTGGACGCTACAAACAACGTTGATGAACCGGGAGATGGAACGGATAGCGACCTCCGGTCGGTTATTTTGGGCTGTGTTGACAAGATCACTTTGTGTTGACTTTCTGCGTTCATTGGAATATTTCGTGAAAATTGAGATTCAATTCAGTTTCATTTCCGATTCTGAAATTTCCGACCAGAAATACTTGTGTTTTCATCACTTGGTTTCGGCGATCTTGCTGTCGCCATTTTCTCCGTCAATTGGTCGCCATCTTGTTTTCGGATTATTCGCAATGCCGAAGCAGTCATCCTGTGGTACTTGCTCCAAACTAGTCGGATACCGTGCAAATGCCCTCACGTGTGCATTTTGCCAAGTTAAATACCATATTTCATGTGTTGGATTATCAGTTGAGCATTTTCATCGTCTTCGCGAGATCCAGCACGATTTCGTCCAAACTATATGTGAAAATTGCCGAAATCAGATACAGCCAGAAAGAGTAAAGCCGACGTGTAGTCCTCAGCGTTTCGTTGCGAACAGCTCCGTGTGTTTGGCCCAACAACCTAGCGCGAAGAGCCTTCAGGTTTCGGCTCAGTCGTCCTCCTCTACCCGTGCAAACTCACTGACACGAAGTCCAACCGTTGTGAGAAGCCCAGTTGCACCTGGGCTAAATTGTTTACCTTTGTTGTGTCCACCGGACACTGATGTCCCAGCAGGTGAAAGTCTGAGTGCTGAAGACCAATGGAAAAATCAGAGGACGAAATTACGAAGGAACGTTGGGCGTTTACGCTCTGTAAGTCAACAGTTAGCCAAACCACTTGAGGCTGGTAGTATAATTCGCCCTGCAAGGCCAACCTCGTCCGACCAGAGGCGTTATAATCTCGTGATCTTTCACGCACCGGAGTCCAGTGATCCATCACCCCAAGTGCGCTACGATCACGATGTCGAGTTTTTACTGGGTCTAATTGATAGACTCATCGACGTTGGTGAGGACTCGGTAAAAGTGAGGCAGATTACCCGTCTTGGAAAGCAAGGTGATCAACAAAATCGGCCTATGAGAAGCACTTTTGTGGACGAAGCCAGTCCAAGACTTATCATGTCCCGCCTAAGTAGGCTGAAAGGTTTGAAGATCCATGTTCGTCCCGACCTGGACCCAGTAGACAGGGAGCGGCTCAAGTCTGCCATCATTGAGTTGAAAAGACACACTGGTGAGGGGGAAACAAATCTTCGTATCGTAAATTTTCGGGTGGTTTCCAACCATCCGCGAATCAGGATAAACAGGCTGCTCACACTTCAAGCACGCCCGGTGGCTCCTGCTGCGACCTGCGAGTAGCCTTCACAAACGTTTGCAGTATTATGAATAAGCGCGATGAGCTTTGTTGTTTCGTTGCGTCTGAGCGGCCAGACGTAGTGGGACTCGCAGAGACATGGCTGCATGCAGAGTTATACACCCAAGAACTTGAACTCAACGGTTACTCGTGTTTCTGATGCGATAGACTAAAGAATGCCCATGGTGGTGTCTTACTTTACATCCGGTCTTTCCTGCGTGGGAGACTTGTGAGCACCTACCGAAGTAACGATGGCCTGTGTGAGCTACTGTGGTACTCCATCCGCCTCAGGCGCGGAGAACTGTTTGTGGGCGCATTTTATCGCAGTCCCCTGAGTCGTTGTTTGGATTGGCTGCCCATTCTTCAGACCCACATGAGTCGTCCACACTTTCTGCTTATGGGCGATTTTAACTGTCCTCGAATACGATGGCCTGATGTGCATTTGATGCCTGGACATAGTGAGGTTGAAGCAAAGTTCGTGGATTTGGTACTTGAAACTGGTGCATCGCAACACATATGCCAGCCAACACGCATATCAACACGTTCAACCCCGTCCTGTCTCGACCTGATGTTAACGAGCTACGAACAACGAGTGCGTAACATTAGGATTCTGGAGCCCCTGGCTACGAGCGACCACTCAGTACTGATAGCTGATATGGAATTATCTTTGCCGTATTCACATCCGCTGCGACAAGCTCCCAACTACTGGAAAACGGACTTCGATGGTCTAGCTCGAGCCGCGAGCCAACTGGATTGGTCTCTGTCACAAACTGCATCTGTGAAGATTGTTGACATCATTGACATCATTGTGTTCCCAATTTGTACCATTGAAATGTCGAAAGGTTGGACCGATTAAGCCTCATTGGTTTGACAAGGAGTATAGAAACCTGGATCGGAGGCGGCGCAGGCTGTGGGACAAATTCCTTCTCTCTGGCTCTGCCAATGATTACGAAGGGTATAAATGTAAGCGGAACCTCTGCAACAGTGCAAAAAAGAATAAACGCCGACACTTTGAAGAGCAGCTCGCATTAGCCGCGAAGACCGTCCCAAAGAGAATCTTTGCATACGTGAAGCAACGCCTGAAGCCGTCAGGTGATGTGCCAGTGCTGGATGGCACGGATGGACAGCCCCTAACCTCCAGCACTGAGCGTGCGTCCGCGTTGGCAGCGCACTTCGCTTCTGTATTTGCGAATAACCAGGTGTCTGTTCTGAGTTCGACGTGTACCGCTTTTACCGAACTCGATAGTCTGCATTGCGGAGTCGAAGAGGTAGCTCAACTACTCGCCAACCTGGACGGCACCAAACCTGCCGGACCTGATGGGCTTCACCCACTGGTTCTCAAGTCACTTTCAACCATCCTCTCTCCTGTCGTGACTGACATTTTCAACAGGTCGCTGTCCGCAGGTTTGTTGCCGGCTGACTGGAAATGTTCGGTGGTGAAGCCTATTCCGAAAGGCGGCGACCCTAGCAAAGTAGACAACTACAGGCCAATTTGTCTGACACCTATTTTGGCAAAGGTTGCTGAGAAAATCGTGAAGAAGGGATTGCTGCAATTGCTACAGTCAAACGAGGTCCGAACGCCCGCACATCACGGTTTTATGCAAGGTCGCTCATGCATTACGAACCTGCTTGTGACGAGGTATGAGCGGTCGAGGGCAATAAACAAGGGGAAGTCCGCCGACGTGATATTCATCGATTTCAGTAAAGCGTTCGACAAGGTCAGTCATGAGGTTCTCCTTCACAAACTCAGCATGTGTGGTGTCGGTGGCTCACTGCACCGGTGGATCCGCGACTTTCTTGTTGGACGAAAGTGGAGGGTACAGTTCGACGACCATCTAACTGACTGGTACCCCTCTACAAGTGGCGTGCCTCAAGGCACTGTGCTGGGGCCCACCCTGTTCCTGATCAACATCAACGATCTATCGCAGCTTCTCCGGTCGCCGTGTGCCTTGTTTGCGGACGACATAAAGATTTGGAGAGAAATCGACGCTCCCGATGACTGTGGCCTACTTCAGCAAGACCTCAATCGCCTATCCACATGGTCTGCAGAAGTCCTTCTCCCGGTCAACCCAGCCAAGTCGGTATTTATGAGCCTGGGGAAGGGTGCTAACGGCCGAACCTACACCCTTGACGGCCAAACGCTATATCCCACACCCTCCGTGAAGGACCTAGGTGTACTCTCACGCTACGATTTGAAGTCCGTGGACAACACGAACAGGCTATATCGGAACGGACTGCGCATGCTTTGGGCGCTCAAACGTAGCTTCGGCACATGGTCTGAAGCGGTTGCCACTCGCCTGTTCTCTTCTATCATTAGACCAATGCTAGAGTACGGTTCGCCCGCCTACTTTCCGATTACCCGAGGCGAGGCACGAAAGATCGAACGGGTCCAACACGTTGCCACCAGGCTTATCCCGAGTTTACGTGGCTTTGGGTATGAAGACCGGTGCGAGAAACTAGGACTCTATACCTTGTCCTATCGTCGGTTGCGAGTCGACCTCATTATGACCTACCGAATTCTACATCTCGGTGACTTCCCCACGTTAAGGCCAATGCTGCACTTACGAGGGCCATGCAGCACACGCGGACACAGATACAAACTTGTCGTGCCAGATGTGAAATGTGTTCCCCACCCACTGTGCTTCGAACGGAGAGTGGTAAACATTTGGAACAGTTTGCCTGAACATGTGATTGAGGCATCATCTGTGCAACAGTTCAAAACGTTGTTAGATTTATATTTTGCCACTATTCGATTCAGAGAACGACTGCACACTTACGATGACATATCACATTCGTGAATCCTGAAATATCGTAAGTCGAAAATTTTAAATATTACATGAGAACGACAATGATATTCACGGTTGACAACTTTTATAATGTTTTGCACAATATTTGAAAGAGTTGTACAGAATCCATTTCTACTTGCTCTATAATACAGTATTCAGTCAGGTTGCGGTAGTCACAAAGAGATCGGGGGATTTATGTGCATGCAGCCATTCTGAACTGCTTAACTCCGCGCACAGAATAGAAAATTACATGCTAGTGACACTAGATGATGTTTTATCGCTGTTGTCCAATGCCAAATCTTTACAATAGTTGACGTCGATTTAGCATTCTGGTACGTTCCACTTGACGAAGAAAGCAGATATCTGACTACCTTCGGAACGCCTTTTGGACGTTTCCGATGGATATTGAATACTGAGAATAGAGAGCGAGAAGATAAAAAATCTGTGTTGCTTCATCGTAGGTGGATCGGGCACATGCGCGGAATCACGTCGCTGATTCCTGCGCGGCGGCAGCATATTGCAGCTACACTACATTTTATCCGGGTGCGATGCGCTCCCCATTTCATTAGTCCGTAAAATGGGCATCGAAGAATAACTTAAATTCCGACACCTATTTTGCCTCGACTAACGTCACCGGCAACTTGTTCCAATAGTCCACCATTCGACGTCCCATGCACAGAGGATGAGCGATGCGCTTTAAATCCGGTACCACTAGTTTGTACCGGTGTCCGTGTATGCTGATTGATGCGCGAAAGTGCAGCAGGGGCCTCAACATAGGGAAGTAGCCAAAGTGCGATATGCGGTGCGTCATGCGACGATATGACAGGGTATACAGCGCTAATCTCCTACATCGGTCCTATTATGATATACCTCGTAAACTTGGGATGAGCCGGGTAGTGACATGCTGGACCAGTTCCAGTCTCTGCACTTATCTATTGTGATGGAACAATAGGCGGTTGAGCCGTACTCAAGCACTTGCCTTATCATGGAAGAGAAAAGACGGGTGGTAAAAGCTGCGTCAAGTGCCCGAAGCAGGCGTAGTCTATTTACGTACGGTCAGTTCGTGTTGTCGATAGACTCCAGATCACAACGTGGGAGTACGTCTAGATCCCTTACGGAACTGGTGGGATGTAGCGGATGGCCGGCCAGGGTGTACGCTCACCCATTACCACCCCTCCCCAGGCTCATAAACGAGGACTAGGCCGGGTTGGCCGGTAGGTCAACTTCTGCAGACCACAATGACAGGCTGTCGAGATCCTGCTGAAGGATGTCACCGTCGTCGGGAGAATCAATAATCCTCCAAATCTTCAAGTCGTCTGGAAACAGTGCACAACACGACCGAAGAAGCTGAGGATTAGGAATAAAATTGGCCCCAGCACTGTACCTTGGGGTACAACGCTAGAGGAAGGGCACCAGTCCGTTAGGTGGTCATCCACTTGTACCCGTTATTTCCTCCTAACGAAGATGACACTGATACACTGGTGCAGTGCGTTACCAACACCACACATCCTCAGCTTGTGGAGGAGGACCTCATGATTCATTTTATCGAAACCTTAACTGGAAATAATGTATTTAAGATCCACTGATTTCCCCCGGTTCAACGCTTGCAACCAGTGCTGCCGCGTCAACAGTAGATTGGTGCTGCACGAGCGGCCCTTCATGAAGCCATGCTGTGGCGGCGTTAAATCTTTCGACTTAAATAGCTGGAGAAGACCCTTTTTCTCAATCTCCTGGAGCACCTACGCCAAAACAGAGGTGAGACAAATCGGCCGATAAGTATCCACATTGCGTTGGTCAACACCTTTTGGAATCGGCTTCACTATCGAGCATTTCCAGTCGCTCGGCCAATGCACCATACGACAGCGATTTGTTGAACGGATCCGCTACGGCAGGCGAGATGATGGCCGATAAGCACTTTAAAATATGCGGATGAAGTCGATCGGATCCGGCAGGTTACCTGCCGCTAAGATTGGCGAGTAGACTGCGAACATTTTCGACACCGCAATCCAGGATATCGAGTTTAGTAGGGGGTGCACACGTCAAGCTCGGCATAGGTGCATACCCACTTGTAGCTACGGAAGCGAAGTGCTCAACCAGTGCGGGACGCACGTTCAGTGCTGGAGTTCAGAGGCTGTCCGCCAGTGCCCTCTAACCCAGCTACGTCACTTTCGGGCCTCAGGCGCCGCTTCTCGTAAGCCAAAATCTTCTTGGAGGCTGTCTTCGCTGAGACTGCAAGCTGCTCTTCGAACTGCCGACATTTTCATGTTGTTGCAAACATTCCGCTGCCTTTTGTATGCCTCACAATCGTTGGCAGAGCAAGACAAGAGGAATTTATTCCACAATACGCGTCGCTGATGAGCGAATTGGCTATACACTCTGTCGAACTAATGTGGTTTCACTGGTCCAGCTTTCCTATATTTGAGCGGCACGAAACGTGCGAATAACGACTGCACACCCATTTTTACAAAAGACTAACGGGCTTCAATGGATAAATCCTGCGGTAGTGACCAGTCCGCTTCACTGGCGCCTCGATTGAAACCTTCGAAGTCTGTTTTCCAGTAGTTGTAGGACGGCTCCAGCGGACGCCAGTAGGTCAGCGGCAGCTCGAGACTGGCTAAGACCATCGAGTGGTTGCTAGTTGCCAGAGGCTCCAGGACCTGAATTGCACATACACGTTGCTCGTAAATAGTTACTAATAGGTCCAAGTACGATGGAGTGGAATGCGGTGCAATGAGCATCAGTTGGCAGACGTGTTGTGCTATCTAGTCTCAAATATCATCACCGCAACTTGCGGCGAGATTTCACAGTATCCGGGGAGAAGTTTGGCCTCAGGCCACAGTATTTGAGGGAAGTTAAAATCGCCTATAAGCGGGAAGCAAAGCGGACTCATGTAGTTTCTTACATGCGTCAACCAATCCAGACATCGAGTTCGTGGGCTGCGATAAGCACCCACAAACAATTTACTCTGTCTCAGGAGGATCTAGGACCATGGTTGCTCGCACAGGCCATCTTCACTGCGGTAGGTGTGTACCAGTCATGCGCACAGCAAGGACCGAATGAATAACAGCGCGCCACCTCCATCGTTTGATAGTCTGTCGCACCAGAGTAGTCACGAATAGCCACTAATCTGGAGTTCCTGGGTAGCGACCGCAGAATTTAACCAGGTTTCGGCCAGTCCCCGTATGTCTGGACGATAAGAGGAAACAAAGTGGAATACATCGTCATATTTCGCCCCATGGGGGCTCGTCAGTGGTGCGCATTCCCTCGGTCCCATACTGGGGATCGAACCTATGGCCGCTAGAGGCCGATGCCAACTACCCAGCAGCTTAAGCCACTGAGGCATGGGGGACGTTGGTTGGGCTACATAATTTGCAAGCTAACTGAGACATAGCACCACCTACCTTCCACTGTCACTGATAGTGGCTAGCCTGCGAGGTGATGACGTCCTCTAACTAGACGCTATATCCATAGCATTTGAAACTAGGAGAGGCTATTTATTTTATAATACCCGCGAGTGGCAGGATATTAGTTGTAATTTTTAAGACTTTCATCCCAGTAGTTCAAAGGCCACATAGCACAGCATAGTTCGGAAAAGCACCAGACGCGTTTCGCCCTATTAGGTCGAATTGGGGATGAATTCGTCACTCAATAAGGATAAATGTTTAAAGACAATGAGAGTTGGGCGCCAACAACTGAAGCGACGGATCGAGAACTAACGTTATGACATGGGATGACTGACTAAATGCGGGATTATGTCACAAACTGCTTAGCATGCCGAACACAAGAGATGTGTCAGCCGAATTAGCCCAGGATGCATCATGAAGTACTAGAGAGGCATTGGCATAAGACCGCCCTGGACATTTTCATTCATGAGGGGAAGGATTACTCCAGCGACTACTTCGAGATTGATACCAACATTACGACTAGTGCGTAAGCAATCATGAGCCATGTCAGTTCGCTCGACATGGAAGATTCCCAATGGTGTCGAATTTCGCAATTTCAGCAAGAAGTGGGATTTTCTACACCGACTCACCAGTCCGCACTATGGCCAATCAAACGTAAAGAACAACTCAAAGGTCAAGGAAGCAAAGAAGGTACTCAGCAAGGTCAAGTAGACCCACGAATATCCTTAAATCATGTTGCTTGAAAGGAAAAATACGCTGTTCGCTGAACTTGAGATAAGTACGGATCAAAGTTTGCTTAGTAGCAGAACAAGGACGCTGCTAGCGGTAGCAAAGACGCTAATACAGCCAGAAATAACTTCGAATTGTCTTACACAACATCTTGAAGGCAATAATATGTTGCGAGAAAACGTATTATGATTGCAGATCAAGAGAAGTCCAATCTCAAGCGTCGAGGGACGAAATATGGGTTGGATCGATTCCTGGATCTGACGGGTGTTGGAAGAGAGGAGTAAAAGTCATCAGCGGTGCGCCGGCACACGGTACCGACGCATCGCTGTCGCGCAACCACCACCGGTAACCCGTACACTAAGGATACTGTGTGTGTCGCCCGGTTTTCTACGCAGACGCGAACCCGCGACCTGAGGATTACAAGGCAGGTATGCGATCCTTATGGTCACGGGCAGGCGAGAGGTGAGGTCGTAGGAGAGAAAGAAGCTATGAAGTTAAGATAAAAAATAACGTCATTCCACGGCAACAAGTGCAGCAGAGGCAAGGTGGTGAAGTTGCTCTGTATCATGAGGAGCGGAAGCATCAGCAGAATGAGCCGGCTGAAGCCGCAGCACAGGACCACGAGACCATCTACAGTGGACACTTGCTGATATGGCTGGGAGCCAGACCCAATGGCGTTTGTGTTATGAGTTCCTATGTCTATCCCCTCCTGCTTAGCATCCCCCTGCAATCACGATCTCATTTGTTAGGCATAATATAGCTCTTTTTCTGAGGCACGGTAGCCGGCTTTTAGCTCACCGGAACCATGTTCACCTGTTACTGGGGGACTCAGCCGGCGTGCCAGTTTCTTCTTCTTCTTCTTGTCTTTTGTACTGCGGTACAATAGCTGAGGTGTTTTCCACCTGCACCTTAGGTGAATAATGATGATGACCCACAGTGGAAGGGAAGATGAAATAAACAGAACTGAACTGGCAGATTGCGAGAGCAAAACCGACGCGTAGTCAGTGGACTAAAAAGCCAAGCAGTGTCGCCAGCGCAAGTTCACTACGCTCAAACGGGCCAAATGAACAGTGAAGAATTGGGTTGCAGTGTTGTGAATGACAATGAACCTGAGCAGATGGTATACGGTGCGATGTTGGCTAATCGAACAGGCGGGGACAAAGGATGGAAACCCAGGTAGCGCAGCCGGCGCAAGCTGACCCCATGTGCAGGTACCGGATGAAGAGCTCAGAACGGAATGCAACTTTGTTCCTGGCTAGCTAGGAGTGGTCCATAATACGACAGCGAACGAACGACGAGCGTGAACTAATGAACCCAGGTGAACGTGTGCTGCAGTCAAATAGTGGTTTAAATTTGTGTACGGTAAAAAATTACCCTTTGTTCCATAACAACAGAATGGCAGGTCAATGTCCAATGTTGGTTTACATTCGCGGAGGATTATCTCGACATGCACGATTTCACCAATCCAAGGAGTTGAAACAATTCGATGCCAAACACAGCAATGGCTAAGATGGGGAACGTGTGTTAGCGAAATTTTTCAAAAAGCAAATGAAAAGGTTGCAGAGAAATCGACGACGCAGCAGTGGGCCAGACACTTAACTGTAACAGTGGCCAGGTTGAGCATGAAGAGAGAAGCAAACGCATGTGCATATCGCAACTTGAGTGAGTAGCTTCGAATGTTATGCGCATCGGTAATCTGAAATGCACCGAAATGAGCCATCCACGACCATGAGCAGGTGCTTTGTCAAGGAAAAATCACTAGAATTCGTCCACAACCGACTACAAGCTGTAAATTATACGGTACCACTGTCTTAAAAAGTGCAACAACTATTGGTCAATGTATTTATGGTGATACACAACGTTTCGCATTTGACACAAATGCTTCATCAGGCGAAGTGAATTATCTAAACATTGGCATTTTATAGCGATCATGGCTAAACTACATACAAAGACAAATCAATTTGCAGTTCATCTATGAATGATTACAACGGTCAAAGGTCAATATGTTCGTGGGTACACTGTAGTTTGTTTCAGTCAGAGTCAAATGGGGGAACGAAATTGCCGGTCCGTAGATAATTACATTGTGGCTAACAATCTTAATTGAACCGTTGCAGGGAACTTGGACACTGATAGAATTTGGCTTTAGTTCTTCGGAGGCCTACCGAAGTTAAGGCAGCAAGAGGACGGGAGTCGAAGGAGAGGCAAATACGTAAGTTTGAATACTTGATGGCTTCACATAATAAGGTCGATAGTCGTACTGATAAGGAAGTATCTAATAGCAACTATTGTAGCGTTGTTAACATGTCAGATAGAGTGTTAAGTGTAATAGAGCGTAGAGTTTTAGAAAAGGGTCTACATTTTACTATCAGTAAATCTAAACTAAGGGCAGAAGATGTAACTCCTGCAGTTGAACACGTCTTGACTACATTACCACTTGAAAAGGCGGAAAACATCCGCGCCCAATTAGTAAATATAATTAGATTTCAACAGCCAGTAGAATCGAATCTTGCTCCAGCTGAACACGTAGCGTTAAAGACCCTGAAAGAGGATAGTAGTATTGTCATTACAAGAGCGGATAAAGGTAAAATAACAGTGGTAATGAATAAAACAGATTATTTAGATAACATGAAGGAGCATTTGACCACGGGACCGTACAAAGAGGTTGAGCAGAAATGCATTACATCGGTAATGAATAAGAAGAAATCAGATGTCGCTAGTTACTTAAGGACCGTGAAGGACAGTTGAGGAAAGGGCAAATGGTACAGCATTTATCCGAAGTCGGCTATTCCACCTAGGATTTACGGTCTCCCAAAGCTACACAAGCCCAAGGTCCCCTTGCGACCTATAGTGGATGGCATAGGCTCTCCCACACATGAACTTGCGAGATATCTAGCGAGCCTGCTGCAACCCCTAACAGGGAGAACGAACACATTTGTAAAAAAGTCATATGAGTTTGCACAAATGGTGCGAGGGGTGAGCATCGAACAAGACGAATTGATGGTCAGCTTCGATGTTACCTCCTTGTTCACGAATGTACCCAAGGAGGAGACGTTACGATTAGCGAAAAACTGTTTGAGAGGGGACAGCAGCTTGGAGGACAGAACAAAGCTGACAGTGGATCAAGTGGTCGAGGGGATAGCTTTGTGTCTCGACATGACTCATTTCACATTTCAGTCTAGAATGTACACTCAAGAACAGGGTCTGGCCATGGGATCTCCAATATCCCCCGTATTAGCAAATATATACATGGAAGATTTTGAAAATAAAGCATTACCCAATTTCCGTGGTGCCCTGAAAGTATGGTGGCGCTACGTGGATGACACTTTTGCGATTATAAAAAGGGATAAAATGGAAGAATTTTTAAACTATTTGAACTCTATTGACAATGCGATAAAGTTCACCATGGAACTTGAGTCGCAGAGCGGTACACTTCCGTTCCTTGATTGTCTGGTACATAGGAAGGAAGGAACGTTAAAGACAACGATGTATCGCAAACCAATGGACACAGATGGGGTACTCAGCTATAGTTCAAGCCACCCAAAGCACGTGTACGCGGGAATCGCCTCATCTTTATTTCACAGAGCAAGAGCTCTGTGCACGGAGGAAGAAGATAAGAAAGCAGCGCAGAGGGAAGCAATGAAAACCTTAATAGCTAGCGGATATCCAAAACGATTGGTGAAACGACAGCTAAAGAAATGTCTCAACCCACGCGCAACTCCAACCGCAGAGTGGATAGCGACAGTGGGTATTCCGTATAAAGAAGGAATTTCAGAAGCGATTCGGAGAGTATTGAATAAGGAGAAGATAAGGGTAGTTTTCCAGAAGGGTCGAACGCTACGGTCCACACTTGTGCACCTAAAGGATACACTCCCTTTAGATAGAACAACTAACTGTATTTACAAAATTCCATGTGAAGATTGTACACAAGTGTATATAGGCCAAACAGCGAGGGAATTACGTACAAGGATTTCAGAACATAGGCGACACATATCACGACCTCCACGAAATGAGCTAGAGTATGGAGCTCTACTCAGAGATTCAGCAATAGCAATGCATGCGCTAGACACGGGGCATAAAATTGACTTCGAAAATGTGGAGGTAATCAGGAAGGGATTACGATCAGCCAAACAAAGGCTGATTGCTGAGGCTATAGAAATAACCAAGGCTAACAACTGCGTGAATAGAATAGACGGAGTAGGGCTGTCCAGTGCCTGGCGTCCAGTCTTACTCCGGCCAGCTTTGTAAACATCGGTGGATGGATCCCAAGTCGGAATGAACTATCGACCCACCCTCCGAAGAACTAAAGCCAAATTCTATCAGTGTCCAAGTTCCCTGCAACGGTTCAATTAAGATTGTTAGCCACAATGTAATTATCTACGGACCGGCAATTTCGTTCCCCCATCTGACTCTGACTGAAACAAACTACAGTGTACCCACGAACATATTGACCTTTGACCGTTGTAATCATTCATAGATGAACTGCAAATTGATTTGTCTTCGTATGTAGTTTAGCCATGATCGCTATAAAATGCCAATGTTTAAATAATTCACTTCGCCTGATGAAGCATTTGTGTCAAATGCGAAACGTTGTGTATCACCATAAATACATTAACCGGTCTTACTTATGAATGGAAGGATTTTGGTGAGTATTTTGTTCGTCGCAATCAGCCGACAATTCAGATATGTCGACCAGCTGTCCGGAAAAGCACCAGACGGCCGTTTCGCCCCAATAGGGCGAAACGGCCGTCTGGTGCTTTTCCGGACAGCTGGTCGACATATCTGAATTGTCGGCTGATTGCGACGAACAAAATACATTAACCGGTCGTTTACCAAGTTTTCTGAAATGATGACTTCCCGATCGGTACCAAATATGTTCCAATATATTGTGCAACAACTATTGCTACAGTTACATGCACATGATGCGCCAACCGAGATGTTTCGAGTCGGTTGTTTCAGGCACATGAATTGCGAGATGTCGTAGCCAAAGCGGCCAAGGTAGGGATGAAGTCACCCAAACTACCGATCAGAATCATCAGGTTGATTATCAAGACGGCTTGGTGTCAGGATCTTCGTACTGGACGCCAGAAATGTATGGGATACGTACATTGCTGGCCATCGTCTGGTAGGCAAAACGACCAGAAGATGCGAGATTTCACATCATAGTGAAAGAAAGCTAACCGACGTGCAAAGTATACACAAGCACAGTGCACCGTGAGAGAGGAACAGACGCGAACTGGACAATAACGCGTATACATATATATATATATATATATATATATATATATATATATGGTTGGCGGCATCCGGTTTCGGATTTGTCTGTCACTGTGGACAGTCACAGGACACCTGCGCCTACAGAGGGACCATGGATGGCTTGCGCTGCACCACCCACAGCTCCATCCACACACTCCATATGCAGTGAAAACTCGAACGAATAAGACCGTGAGGCTTGCAGGTGGGAACCACGTTTCATCAACGGAGCCGGCCCACACTCCTTCACAGACAAACACAAGCACGCTGTATTTGGGAATCAAGTGCATACAAGGCGGTGGCTGGACCGTAGTCCGCTTCACACTGACTGCATGGAACCACTCTTCGAGCCTAGCACAACCACAAGGACAATGCACCCCGTCCCCTCCAGCGACGACCAACTGTCTCCTGGAGCCAGATGGACGAGGTAGTGGGTAATAGACAGGTAGAGACCTCGTGAACATGCACATCAAGCGTAGCCACACCGGGGATGTCAAACAACAGTCAATCATTCGAAATGCCGATATCGAATAAAGTAAATGCATATGACGACATAAATACTCGCTAAATGACCATATGGAAGAAATTGGTTAAAAGTGAATACGCGATAAGTACAAAATGTCCGAAAGTTTTTTTTTAAACATAATGCGATAACATTACGCAAATTTACCACAATTTGCATGAACGAGGTGTGTAAGTTGGCAGAAGATTACCAAGTAGGCAGAACAAACCAAATAAAATGTAATAAATTGTATCCGCATTAAAAAGACCTAGTTTAAGTGTAAGTTAGTTTAGCCCAACTGCGGTGAAGAAGCATCATGAATGCAACATCAGTCTCAGCATGGGGCAACAGTTATATATATATATATATATATATATATATATATATATATATATATATATATATATATATATTCTACTCGGACAAGCAGAAATAGAATTAGAAACAAATCATGGTGGCAGAACAAGCGGAACAATCCAAGGAATCGGCTGCTATAAGTTCGTCAACCGCTGCTGTACATGATCGTCAGACGAATAACAGCGGTTCTGTGTTCCACTGCAAATGGGTATGCATCGTTTAAGAATTTCAATAGCCTTGTGGAGTTGTGAGTAGAAACATTCAGCTGCTTCGTAACTTGGAAACGAAAATCGGCTATTTTACGCCTCAACCACAAGCGTTCTTACCATGTGGAAGTTCCAAAGAAACAGTAAGAGTGAACGGACTAATGAAAAGTTCATTGCGGACGGGTTAAGGTAATTCGACAAGGCATTTCGCAACCGAGTGGAAAGCGGAAGCCGATGTACCAAACCTACTTCAAGATAATGATTTGCTCGCCGAGCTGCGTGATTCACCTACAGACCTTGCAATAAAGTATGTCTTATCAAACGGAAACCGATCAACTATGCTTGAGCACAACAAATGATAAGTAATAAGGCTGAATGGCGCTCAAAAGGCATCTAAGGAGCAGGAAAGTGACCGGTGCCATTCACCACCGGATTTGGTTCTCATTACTACTGCTACCTCGATTAGTGACCATATGCGTCTGTAAGCGAATTACCGAGCTCAGCGAGGAAGTCAACGTCTCAACACACGACCCGAGTTGGAAATAATTTGATCTATTTCACAGTAAAGTGTATTGTCAAAAAATACACCAAAAGCAGAGTATAATCCCTGAGGCACGATAGCACTGGCCTACAGAATGAGAAATCGGGCTTAGCAGTGCCTACACTGACAATTCAGGCTGGTTTAGGCAAGACAGCTGGAGATAAGAAAGGAAGCTACTGGAAATGGAAGCGAACAAACCGGGCACATGCTGCCGAGGCGTTTATGACTCCCAGACACCGTTTCAGAAAAGCCCTACAATCTGAAACGTGATGTGATGAAGTCCATCCAACCGCAACAACCGTTTAACCTTGCGATTTAAGGTTTGAATGAGCTTCTCCAGGAAACCACAGTGTCCCTTGCGGGGACAATTACGTGCGAGTCAGAAACTTAGCCAAATAAACCGTTACTGCACCAGTGATGGTAGTCACATGCTTGGAGCATTAGGATTGTGGAGTCCAACCCAACAAGGGGAAGACAGAACATGCACCGGTGACAAATCCCTAAAGAATGAAACGGCCGTCCAGTGCTCCTCTGGACGCGTAATGGCCGCCTCTATCTACTTCGGGATGTGATGAAATCCTTTCACATCTATATCACCTGATGTCCAACGCTGAGAAGACACCGTTGTGTGGATAAATACGTCAGCAAGTAAGTAAGGCATAAACTATCCAGACAATTCGAAGACCGAACCATCTGGCTGGGTGGCACGTAGCAGAGGAAACGGAGTGAAACAAAAGTGGCCCAATTACGAGGGACAGCAGCCAGTTTCGTAGAACATTTAGAGTTCATAAGCTCTCCACAATATGTTGACCGCCCTCATGACGGTGATAAAGTAGATGCGATGTGGGAGAAAAGCTATTCTCTGTAAGGTACCTATAAGGAAACTGACAGAAACACTGTCGAATCGGAGTTACCCCCGACCAAAGCGGAACCAGAAGAGATGAGATCGGAAGTGTGGAGCATGAGAGCAATAATTAAAATGGTGAGGAAAATGTGGCAAGGTGTAAAGTAAAAAAGCGGGAACCAACACGAAAAATAAGGAAGCGAGGAAGTTAACAAATATGAGAGTGAGTGAATTTGCGACCGCACCTTGCCACGTAAGGTTTCCACCCAAAGACTTTGGCCAGAACGACACTCACATCCAAGAAAATGGTGGATATCAGCAACACCCATTCCCTTATTCAGTATCTATCTACTCTGTCATCCATACAATGGGATGATGACAACCCAATGGGATGTGGCGGCCACAAATCATGTTCGCTGAGATGGGTGGCCAACTGACATTCGAAGGGCGTGATCTGGCCAAAGTGTGGGAAGCAAATCGAACAGGCTCTTCGGCGAGACACAGTAGGGTCTTTTTCTACACATAATCTGGCAGGGTATTTTGTGCAAGTAGTCATATCGAACAGAGCTGTTGTAATTAGAAGATATTTGATAGGATCCAGATCAAATGAAGGAGAACCGGTCGACTCAGCAGGTGGCCTATTGATACAAGGTGCCCTCCAGGTTGTATTGCAATGGTCACCGGTTCGAATCTGCGTAGGTGCACGAGACCTAGCATTATTCCTAACCAGGGTGCGACTGGTGATAGCGCGTAGCAGCGATGCGTCGGTATGGCTTGCGGGCGTACTGATGCTACCTCTCTTCATCTGGAGGTTCCTTGGGCGGCGAATAATACGTAAAAACTTTTGGAAGCTGTTTCATAAAATGATAGATCAAGAATCATTCAGTGTGAATAGATCATCACTTACCACGGATAAGGTAGACTCGTGTGTGCTCACGTTTTGACTGGACTCATCGCTCGATGAATGGTAGCCGCCAACAAGTGCAGGACACAAATTGGCATGATTTAGTAGCACTTGTTGCAGACTGCGGACAAGAATTCGAAGGCGTGAGTAAAATAACGGTGGCAACAACAGCAAAGTTAGTTGGGCAGCCAGAGTTAACTCGTGACTTCGTTCCACAGGCCGGTCAGGAAGTGCGCGAGCAGATGTGGTGAAGGAGGAATGTCTTCTTCTTGACCTTCCGAAGTTGATACAGGCGATTTGATTGGTTAGCGAACTAGAATCGAAACAGCACAGGGGAGTGGGGCAGAACGGTGATACTCAGTGGAGTGATTACCACGATTCAACGCTGAGAAATCACCGTAGAGAATGGAAACATCGTAGACGTTAGCTTTCATACTATAATGGAGTCGCAAACAAGACAGGCATTTAAAAAAGGAATCCAGGCAGCAATTATATAGGGTCGCTGGTTAGAGTGTCGACCAAATCGTCTGGGTCAAAGGTCACAATAACAGGGACATTGGCGATGCACTCTAAGAAGGACAGTGTATATCACAAACTTACACATCTTACAGCTTGATAACAAGAAGAAAAGCGTTAACCAATTTTATGACAGAATAATGTAATGTTCACACACCTCTGATGGTGCATGCATCTGGAGTATTTGGTGAAATATCCAAAAGCACGCAGTGATAGGTTACAGCTTCTGAGACGGGCGAATCACTTTAAAATCATGGCGATTAAAAATGAATATTATCGGAAGTTGTCATTTCTCCAACCTAGCCAACGTCCAGGTTCATTCCAAGAATGCTTATCAACCACAATCCGTGTGCTGAGGTGCCGTTAATTCAGTCAACTTGACACCAAAATAATCAAGGAAATAATAATGGCAATATAAATAATAATGGGTCAAGCTGAATGAACAAGAAATTCGATGATCAGGAGTCCGAGCGAATACAAGAGTGCTCCATTTGTCGTTATCCAATGGGGGATAATAAGTGGCGATAGTTCAGGGGTCGAGGATAACCATTTGCCAAAAAAATCGAAAGAAACAAAACTGGATCAAAGGAACGACCATCATATATGTCAAGGAAAAAAACGGTATGTAAAAGTCGCCTGAGAACGATTCACTTAGCAAGAGGCTATATAAAAATACACCAAGTGAGAGAGCTTGCGTTAGAAAACCTCTGAAGCGAGCCGTGTGCTGATCAACAGGTTATCATTTAATGATGATGATGGTGATGATGAAGTTGGTCCTTCACTATAAACGAGAGCGAACCACACGATGATACAGAATTTACTGTTACGCTCCAATACTGAGCAGGCGACCTCTCTAACAAATGACTTGCAATGGACAAGGTGAATAAGTAGACAAAAAGGAACTGAAAACAAGTTAATGCGTGGTAAGCAGAGCAAACTTCAGACGGTTGCCAGAGTCGGTGGCGCAAACAGGGCGGAGTGAATCAACCGAGTACTCAAAATGTTCGCGGTTCCACGCAGTCTAGTGTCTAGATGAAGTGGAACACACTTCCCGCATCGCAATCCTTGACGGGTATCCGCAGCAAGCTGATCAAAACTCGGTACAAATACAGCACAAATACATCCGGATCTCTAACACCATTCGATCTGTGCACACTGGTACATCGTACAAAGGTCTGAGAACCTCTCCGATGGTGAGTCTGTCAACTGGCTATTTTCACTTCAGCTGTTATGGTAGCTAGGTGCTTTGTTACTGCTAACCTTAGGGTAGTAGATTACCTCTGGTGATATCGTGAAAGTAGCAACAATCGGTTGCTAAGCTCGAAGCAAATACAAGAGAGATTGCGTCAAGTTCCTGCATATCAGTCCTTTGGAAGTGGACCATGAGGTCGATGTGGCAAGTGGCTGCAGACCTTACAGGGTGCACTCAAGAAGTCATAAATTCTGTGGACCGCTAAAACCTCTCCAAAAATAACCCTTCGTCAGATATTTCACGCGTCTCAGCTGCACCACTATGAAGATGTGAGCCAATACGTCTGGATGCATCATCACATTATGGCACTCGAAACGCAAGTGGATAGCGGAACCGAGATATTAATTCGCAAGCAAAAATAGCAAGGGCAGGCAAACCGAATTAATTAACGCGTCATACGGATAGCGTGTAAGACTAAATCAAGCGCAAACACAACTGGGTAGAATAGAGTACAAGTAAGACAATGTTGCCAATGGGACTAAGGGTTCATCGCATTCGGAAAAAGATACCAGATGATCGTTTCGTCCTAGTGGGACTCTCCAGTGTTGCACATCTAAACGCTCCATAAAGAACCGAGCGCATGACCTCCCGACCCCATCGACTAGCACCACTAACCATCGGGTTATGCCATGAGGATGCAGGGACGACGACGGACCGCCACGATCTGCAAGAGAACTGCGATATAGAGCGACTCATCCTTCACTGCCATGCAAACTACGTCTGAACTGAGGAGGGCGAAACGGCCGTCTGACGCATCTCCGGATTCGTGGTAGGTGACCTAATATGGAATCCAATGCAGCGAACTATTGATAAACAGGTAAATTATAGTGCAGTAAGTCAAGACGGTTTTCCGCTGTCACCAATTGCCAAGTAGCGTAAGCTGTTGGCTAGTGACGCAAGCTGCTAGAGGCCATGGGTTGGGATCTTGATGGAGCTAGGGAATGCACACCACGGACGAAACAGCTTTGTGGTGGTTTTCCGGGTGTGTGGCAGGTTATCTGATTTAGTAAGCAATGCAATTAAGTCTCAATACAATTACGTCAAAACCCCCTACTCAGTAGCAGCGTTAGAAATGCTAATAAAATTAGTAGTGATCTGGGATGAACGTTAACCTGCAGCCCGGTAAACATAGGTGTTTAATGAATATTGGATTCATAGCCTAGCAATTAAATTTACTGACTGTCACGTTGGGCGGTTGTACACATGAATGGTGTAGACATAAGTAGGGAGAGGCAATACTTACTCTATAGCATGGGTGGCGCTTTTCGGTGAATGTTCTCCTCGTTCAGATGAAGGTGACGCGTCTGTCGAATTGGAGCGGCCAACACAGGACACGGTCTGTCTCATACCATTTCGGCGCAAACAAGATTTCACAATTGGAGCGATCATGGTAAGGAAAATGCACAGTAAAACATGTATGGGGTGAAAGCTGGCGGAGAGAGTGACGCGGCAGGTAGTGCACCGGTGAGAGCACTGTCACGCCAATCGCAAACTGAGACAGTGATTGTGACGCTCAGCGGCGCAAGATAAATTATCGACATTCCACACACAGACAAGTAGAGGATAAAGTGGGACGAAGCAAAACATATTTGAAATGAAAACACATCCATCACAGAATTAGGCAGTTTGGAGGAAGATTGAGATAAATTTGTCTCTCAAAATCGAGTGTCGTTTTACCCATGGGTGAACACCGGCGGAGTAAGCTGGACGCTAAGACAAAGTTGTGCAGTTCCTGGTTTCCAGTATAAAGTACATGTTCTAAACTCTTAAAGATAAAGCACTTATCGACACTGAATATTAATAAAGTGCTATACAGGGTAACACGCTGGTGGCGACTGGACACCCTATAAATAAGCGGTGACCTGGTCAAGCGACAACAAAACCGGACGATTTACAAGTCTGGAGTTCGTATGGTGTGGCCGATGTGTTAAGCTCAAAGGATGACATCTGATCGGAAATAGGACAGTGAAAGCAGACGCATGGAGAACAACCTGGCGAACCGAAAAACATAGAGGCGACAGAATGAAACTATAGGACAGCAATTGGATGGTGAGAGCAACCAGTTCACCAGCAGATGATGTAAGTGCTCAGTAACCACCCGTAAACAAAAATCAAGCTGGTACACCTCGATTCATCGTGACGAGAATAGGTAATCACATACTGGCCGATTAGTAATACGTCCGAACAATCAGAATGACATCCGTACTTCGCTAGATAAAGGCCATACTATACCACGAATCCTCCAAAGATGGATGGTCGCTCATAATTTGGACAAGATATCCTCCTTAGACAGCTGAAATCAGCATCGAATAGCTAAATCGCGGAAATACCATACTCCTTTCAGTGAATTCCAAACAAAGGCCTTCAGTTTTTAATCGCGACCGCGCCCACAACCAACAGCAAACTGTTGATGTTGACCTGCTAGCAAGTGGTTGGGAACTTGTTGTAACTATCGTTATTGTGAATAAAAAGGTATAAAGATTGACTTTATCGTCCAATGATATTCGAGAAATGCACGCTCAGTGTGTGAATTGCTGAAGCTTATTTGAAGTGCTTTGAGGAGTAAACCTCCAAGAGTCAAATAATGCATGGGAAGCGATCAGAACCCCTTAACAACTACAAGATTATGTATGATGCGCATAAATTCGAAACGCCATCTGAATGTGGCAACTTCTTCACTGGCTATTTCCCGCTATCACATCCCGTAGCAACTGCCTACGTTTACTAGCCACACGCGCCGTTCGTCCGCTGCGATCGATCCAATCAACGCTTGCACTGGATCGAGCCATTGAGCTAAACCCCATCAGTTCTGCGTTGTCTATCCGGCCTGTACAAACCCTAGCATGCTTGCTGTCCACTTATTTGTGTCGGTTTAGCTCGCTCACTTGACCAGTTACCACTATTGCATGCCGTGTGATCAGCTGAGCGCTGTTCGCTCACTGTCGTCTGGGCGAATCCAGCCCGTCTGTGAACACGCTGCTCTTCGCTGGTGCCCTAATGAATGAACTCTGTCGCGCAACAATTGTTCGTGTGTTTGTGGCCCCATCGTAAGTAGGCTTCGCATCTACCGGTTCCGAGCTATCAGCGGCCATCACATAGTTCGGATTCCAATAGAGCGCAGAATTATCTACTTTTCGTATCAACGCTCACTTACCACTAACAAAATGCGTAGCCAATGATACCTTACTGCACTGACTAATTCTCATTTGATGCACATCACTGGGACCAGGTTTAGCGACGGACTGTCCAGACATAAACATTCAGGCGGCAGTAAAGGAGGGTGTTCCATCTGTTATGTGCAAAGATGTAACCGATTTGAAACTGCGCATAACCGATCGTTGCGTTTGGATAGGTGGGAAACCAGTAGTCCAGACATTAAGATAGGCTAAAACTGCAAAGTAAATCCCATCAAGTATCGGTTAATATGTAATCTTCAGAAAAGTTTCACATTCATATCAGAACGTTCCTACATGATGAAGGTTGCTGTTGGAGACTTCGACACGCCCTGCCTTGAAAGTGGCTTTTACAAGTTCATGACTATTCAATGCGCTAACCAGAGAGGAGAGACGATCAAGATATTGTGACACGATACATAAAAAGGAAAAACAAAAAACGCTATGCTTTGTTTTATTTTACTCGTCGTGACTGAGATTGGGGTTGGAGCGGGAGGCTAAGCGAGAGGAGCAGGGTCAGAGAAACGCAACAGAAACGCCATGGAGATGTTCTTCGCCATAGTAACAAGTGCATTCAACCAAACGTGTTCATTCGCACTGAGACCTCAACAAGAGAGACAGGAGGCGCCAGCTAAAGGGCCAATTCGTGACGAGAGCTTTAATTACTGTTGATAATTTGCAGAATTGCCTCCCCTTCTCTTCAACAAAGACGATTGTCGTGCAAACGAAGCACGTTTGGGCATGCGCAACATGGACTGTTCAAGTGTACTATCGATTGCAGCTGCTTTTGCTCCTGCTAGTCAGGCACCTTCATTTGCCACCTGTTCATTGGTTACCAATCGGTATTATCCGTTACCAAATGATTCTCGTTACCATGATTCTACTCCGGATGGTTCCGTGGACACCCAGAGAGCTCGCGCAGTCGCACTCCTTCGGCCTCGATCTTCGTTCCGTCTGGCATGCTTCAATGTACATACACTCATGCAGATCGGGAAGCAAGCCAATATTTCGCGCCCCTGGAATCCCTCACCATCGATGTTTGCAGTCTTTCCGAAACGCACTCTCTGATTGTGTTGAGATCTCACACCGATGACGGAGCCATATTTCACCTACGTCTATCTGGTGACGCAGAAGCAGCTGTGGCATGCTTGACTGGCGTTGGTGTAGCGCTAAGAAGCAAAGCGAAGGAAGTACTGCTCGACTGGTTCCCAATTAACAGCCGACTGTGTGCAAGTTCAGCTTCGGGGATCATACAAGATAAACAGACGTGGTGAGGAGAGGTGCAACTTGTTCGTGATCTCAGCTTACGCTCCAAATGATTGCAGTTCCAATTCTATCAAAGACGATTTCTATCGTGAACTTCATCAGCTGGTTGTCTGATTGTTCGCTGAGCTCGGCAGGTTGACTGCAAACGTTTCGTCACCACTCGAGGTGACATCGTCAGTGCACGTGTACTTAGCAGAGTGGTGCGTACGAAGCTTCTAGTGCTGAGTTGATTGGACGTGTATTTCAATAAGCTTCATCCCTCATCTGAGAGAAATTTTGTCCGATCACTAGAATCTACAATGAAACTTAAACCTGTATATCCGGTTGCACACATGTGAAAGATTCGTTTCTCGGTTATGTTATATATGTAATATTGGATGTTCACTAATTATATCAGATTAATAGCAAACTACAACAAATAATAAACAGCGAACCGTTTAAAACAAGGCGAAACTCGAATGGGGAATTATTCATAATTATGCATATCAACAATCGGTGACAAAAACACCGTATAAGAATGGTGCTCTGCACAGCTGAAAGGCAACGAGTAATTGTCACATCACACCTATGCGTATAGAGAGAGGAATCCTAAATGAAGTGATGGTGTTTCGAAGTCAATACGACATAATGTAAACATCATCGATCCGCTCTCTATATCAGATGTAGCTTAAACGCTTTGAGAACAACTCAAAAAATAAATACTTAGGGAGTTCAACTGATCATGTGTCATAGCTGGTTAACCGCATGAACTCATCGTGGTGCCAGGAAGGTGGTTCGGGTTTGCCGTATTCTGCCGAATGGTTCCACGACGCGGTAGGTTTCTGAGCTGACAAGAGTTCTCCGTCTAAAAATCCATACGTCCGTTTAATAACACCGGAACGTAGCGGATGTGAGTCGCCGCTAAACATAGTCTCTGCCCCTTGTTTCACTCTGATGGAGTATTGTATTCCAGCAATAGGAATCTGAGAGAAAATTTTGGGGGTGATTGGCCCTCTGTTTGATAACCGACCAAATGAAAGGCATATGAACTGAAAACTCAGTCAGCAGCTCCCACTAAGTGCGAACGACGGAATTCCCTCCGTTGCCATGCTAGTAAGCGATCCAGCCAAAGTTCGGGGTGGTGTCCTCTAAGTCAACTCCCTACTTCAGCTTAGGCTGTTTGTCAAAACTATGAATATCTCTGTTGTGTTCGGTTTTCACTTTGCGAAAACTATATATATATATATATATATATATATATATATATATATAATTTATCATGCTCAAATGGTGTACGTTTTTGGTACGGGGAAATCGGAGTATCGAGCTCTGAACAAAATATCTTTATCTCAAAGTAATGGTGTCATCCGAAATCCATGAAGATATGCTCAAGGCTTTACATAACAACGCCCCTTCATATGCTACAGTAAAACGCTGGGTACTAGAATTTAGGCATAGTTGGCAGTGCGCTGAAGTCATGAGGACCGTCAATTGCCACTACAGAGCAAAGCCTTTACAGTGTTGTGGACTTCTTTATGCAAGATCGTTGATTGTCCACACATCAAGTAGCAGACAGGTTGGGTAGTTCACAAAAGCGATATCATATTCTGAAAAACGAACTTGGCTAATTAAAAGATTCTGCTTGTTGATTCTCTCGTTTTTTGCTTTGCGAGTAGAAGCGCATTTGACGCAGCATGTCAATTAAGCACTAGGTGTTCGAGGCCAAGGTAGGCAATTTCCTATTTTGGCTCATTACTAGAGATCAGCTATCAGTGAAAAACAAAAGAACAATCCAAACAATGGAAGCATGCCACATCTCTGACAGCTAAGAAAGCAAGTGGATCCGTGCTTCGGGTGCTCGGAGTGTGGTGTTTGAATCGACTTCCTTGTAAGAGCTCATATCATCTATGGATCCCATGTTCACACCAAAGCGGACATCAAGTTGTGACCAAAGACATTTTTAAAGTTTTAAACGTTGTAACAGAACACTACACAAATGTTCGAAACCGGTGGTGGAGTGCAGTTTGCGAGCGGACAACACCCAACAGCCATTTGCCACAAGTACGGTCTCAGAAATCGAAGTGACCAAGGTTCACTTCAATGTGAATCACGGTCCACATTGAGGCAGCGCATCACAGCAATTCAATTACGCAAGAAGTGCTTTAAAACGACCCATCAAATGGATAGTAAGTGTCACCCACCCACCCGTCCTGTCTAATTTACTCAAAGACTTCGAAAACGCCTGTCGATGACGGATAATGCAAATAGAACTGTGCAAGCAGAGTGCGCTGATGCACGTGCTTCTTCTGCTTTGGGCATGAATCGACTGTGGAAGTCACAAATATTTATCATCAGCGGTAACTCGGACTGGCACTCCATCGGCCGGGCTAACCGTCAAGCGAGGGGTGCGCGGATGCGCGGGTATGCCCTAGTGGGCAATTATCACCATTGATTGGAATGTCAGATTAGGGAGGAGTCAACCAACCCAGTTCAACTTTGCAAACGGTTTGATGATAGTTGTTGATAAGAAAATTTTCCGCAGAATTGTGTGAAAACGATTGCGCTGATCTATCGCTGAGTTTCAGACAACAAATTTGGGGGAAATGGGCCAACAAATCCGCAGTTGCCGTTGCAGCGATCTGTGAAGGGGGGTTCCAAATTGTTCCTCATCCACTCTATTCATCAGACCTGCCCCCAGGAACTTTTAATTATTTACAAAAGTGAAAAAATTAACTGGTGGGCGCTTGCTGTATGATTCTGACGTCATGCATACCATTGATCACTTCGTAGGGTTACAAGATGAAAACTTTCTTCCATTGTGATGAAGGCGCTTCAGTACCGATCGCATAATTGCATTGACTTTTAGGATGATCATGTCAAAAAATAACTTTTCAATCATGTCAAGCATGTAAAAGGTGTTCGGTGAGATATTGCTTTATCGTTTATCAGTGAACCCGATCCCACTAATGTCAACTAGACGACTAGAAAGACTGTGCACCGAAAGAAATAGTTATACTACTCTGAGTTTGTAAGTCTACTGGAACCGGACCACATGGTATTCATGCATGGAAACGATGAAGCTTCGCTTCTTCTTCTAAACACGATTGGTCATCCTCTAGAATGTGATCCATTTTCTAATCAGTAGAAGCATTCCGTCATCATTCGGGGCAAAAAGTGGAACAAGAGATGCGGTCGAGAACTACCATCCCATGAATCGCACTTTAATTATGTCTAGTGTGTCCGGAAAGAAGTTAAAAACTCGGAGTTTGGTTTACTTCGGGTACAGAAACAATTAGGCGACCAATTGTGCGGACATAAGAACAGTTGCTAACGTAACATCTGTCAACTGGACATTTTGAATGTGTCAGCACGGCAATGGAAGCCAAGAGCGTGGCATTGCGCAAAGCATCTGATCCTATGCCACAATAGAGGAGCTGTTAAAAGTTCAACTATTGGGAACAGGCGATGCACATCTGACTTCGCGTAACTTCCTGTTAGACGGACGTTGACAAACTGTCTCGTTAAACGGGAAGTACTCGAAACCATGGTCGAAAACAAGTGAGCTCCCGTCAGGCAGTTTTCGGTCTGACGTTGTTCTTCATCCATATCAACGACCGCTTAAATAAAGTTCGCTGAGGAGTCAAAGATTGTCTGTGTGTGTTTAACTGGAAGCCTGTAGATATTTACGAAAGTGATTTAACCGGACTTCCGTTCGCTTGAGCTCTGGCCCAATGATTAAATTTTTCACACAAACACACATACAAGTCGCGCATCCCCTGGCTTCATCCCGTTACGTTGAGCAATTCTTAATGACGAATCCAGATCCACTGTCCAATCCGCTATCTAGGAACAAGCAACATCGATCTACTCAGCTTGTGTCCAGCAACAGTTATCGAAGACAACACACAGCGGAGGTTTGATCAGCGACAAAATAAGAACATCCAGAGCCAAATTAGCTCTTTATTTGGTTCGTGTTCGGCCAAGTTAGGAGTGATACGTAATTATATACAGCTACATACGCAAGAGAGAAGCTGTCACCAGCGCAATTGCAGGTGATTCTATCGAACTGATACAAAAATAAGGTCTAGATCAAGTCAGAATCTGCGGTTTGTCGTGGACACTAGGCACAAGCTAAAGAACAAAAGGTTTGTAATTTCACAAGAAAACAAATCGGTGAAAATGCGTAAGAACCTCTCTAAAGTATGACACTCAACAAAATGGAGACGACTAGGCGAATCAGCCGGCAGGTCACTTGCGAGTGCAGTCATTTTTGCACTGATTTAAAGAGGCAGATCGTGAGAGGATTTTGTGAAGACTGACTGGATGCATAAAACATACACCTGCAGGTTCAATGAATAAGCGCGGAATGCGGAACGTCGTAATGTAAGTTATGAAGTAACGAAAAACAGTAGTAAGCCAGCGCTATCTATGAAGAGTACCGCGGGAACAGATTGGGCGGCCCAGTGTTAAAATATACATCAAAAGAAAGAATTACAATGCTACCCTATGAGATCGAACAGTTACCATCGAGTAGCCCAAGTACCACATATGCAGTCTTGATAGGTTCTTGTGTTCGATACCGCTTAGATTTAGGTTTTTAGAAATGAAAATTAAAGAATTGACGGAAGTATGAAAGCCGGAGTTAGAAATCCGAATACCGCTCGAATAACGATCACGGAGTCGACCAAACCGACCGCTGAAATAGCCAAGAGTGTGGATCGGCAGAACCGTGATCAATGATCTTTGCGTATGCAACCCGCTTCCTTCGGAAATCTCGAAGCACTTCTATACGAAAGCAGTAACATGGTACTCTGAAGTCAGATATTTTTGGTAGTTTCATCAGCTGTTTACATAACTCCCGTGGAATAATTCTGTTGCTGAGAGGAAACAATGTTTAAGGTCATCCAGTTTAAGGTCAAGACTATCGATAACCACACCAACGTTATCAGTGTACGGTAGACAGCGAGATATGGCAGAACCGAAATTGACAGCTAAGCTACAATAACAAAATGTTCCAGGTGTCTAACAATCAATGCGAAACAAGTGACGGAAACGCAGGGAGTACAATGGCAGAAAATCCAGAGAACATGCAAGTGTCAGGTAATCTGAATAGAGTATGCGCACTTCACTTACCAGTTTAACAGTCGGCTTCCGGGACACAGAAGCAGGCTGACATTTTGAATAGAGCATCGAGGTCATTGGCAAAGGTTCGTAGTCGTAACCTGGAACAGAGGTAGTTCAACACTAGGAAGTAACATGAAAATTGCAAAACGGAAACAAACTCAAATGAAGTGCAACAGAGTTGACATCAAGGGAACCGAAAGACCATCGTGTATTCGAGGTATGCTGAGCCAATCGATAGTAACATAGAAAGAATGAGCGAATCGGGCGGTAACCGGTCAGCTATAGTTTGGCGATTGAAGCGTCGAAGTATGGCATGCACTTTTCACCATCCAAATGCGAAGCGCATTTTCAAGACTG
The DNA here is from genome assembly GCA_944474145.2 of Dicrocoelium dendriticum. NCBI lineage: Eukaryota > Metazoa > Platyhelminthes > Trematoda > Plagiorchiida > Dicrocoeliidae > Dicrocoelium > Dicrocoelium dendriticum. The sequence continues at coordinate 51,463,040 of OX104062.1, forward strand.
GTAGACACCCTTGGCCACACTCACCATCGATGGTGAGACGCTGAAAGTGGTACAGATTCATTTACGTGAGAAACTGTATCACTGCTGTGGGGCTGTTGAAAACCAGATTTTGTTGCGTATCTCAAGAGCACGTCTCGGCTTCTCCAGGCTGAGACATTTATGGCGTCGCCATGACATCCGCCTCCATATCAAAGGGCGGGTTTATAGTGCGACCGTCCGCACTGTACTGTTTTACGGCTGCGAGACTTGGCCTGCTCGTATCGAGGACATGTGCCGACTGTCTGTCTTCGAGAACCGTGCTTGCGGTCCATCGCCCGTGTGTGGTGGCTGCACCACGTAACCAACGTTGAAGTCAGACATCATCTTAGATGGAGTCAGCCACTCCCTCGAGGTGCTTGTCACGCGTCGGCAACTACGATGGCTTGGACACGTATGCGTATGCCCGTTCAGCGTCTTTCACGTAGTGCCTTGTTCGCGGTCGCTGGACAGGGCTGGAGGATGAGGTGTGATGAACAGCCTACAACTTAGAGAAGCAGGATAAAAATGCTGACAAAACAGATGGCCTCGGTTGGTTCCTCTCGACTCCCTGGATGGGCTCCAAAAGGTGCTGAGCGCCGATGGTTGAAAACCTTGGAAATCATGACTCAAAACCGAACTCAGCGGCCGGCGTGCATCTCTGCTTGTTGCGGTGATTCCCCGTTTTTCTCCCAATAAAAAACATCAAAAGCTCAAAAACGGTGAGCGAGAAAATGGACAAAAAATTGCTTTAACTGAATCATGGGGAATGCTGATCCTCAGCAATCCAAAAATTCCCATTTATTAGAATGAATCAAGGGAGGCAGAATCTGAGTAAAGAATTCTTTTCGTACCACGAGGCGCCTATCTCACAGGATTCGCAAACACATCCCAAAGTGGTTTTACAAGGGCGAAGCGAGGTCCAGTAACAGTTTCATATTGTCTCACCTTCTAGAGTGCAGTCAGGCAGGGACGGAAAATGATTTTAGAGTCATCTATACTGTTCCTGAAAGTTTCACGCGCGGATTCCGGAAGCATCTTCTGTCTATTGCGGAAGCTATCTACATCCGCCACCTCAAGCCAGAATTGTGTGTACAAAAACTGTTTGTACGTCCTTTACTTCTACCGTGGCCTACAACTTCGGCTGTGATTTCCCCCGTACATACTTGCCATTTTCAATGACCCCCGTGATTTATTGCAGTTGAAATTAAACATCCTGCTCAATACACAGCCCAATCCGGGATATTTAGCACTTTATCGTCATCATGTAATGTTTGACTCTAAAAAGAATTACCTAGAAGAATTCTTTACTCAGATTCTGCCTCCCTTGATTCATTCCAATAAATTGCTTTAGTCTTAATCCTGTTTTCCCATTCCGCCATGGTGCTGATGACACATTATATATATATATATATACATATATATATATATATATATATATATATATATATATATATATCGGCGTCCTCATACAAGCCGAATGTCCGGAAGCCGGAGTTGGACGTGAGCCCAGAATAAGCGCAGAATCAACGCTTGATGAGAGCTGCGAGCAAGAGTGCAGTATCCAAGAGGAAGCTGGCATATGAGTGGAGCCCTGTGAATTCAGTTCTAATACACGTGATATATGCTTGGTGCCACAATAAACAAGTGTTCGTGGTGTGCCAGTGTTGAGAGGAGTAACACTCAAATATTTCCAAATGTTCGCACCTCTTGGGTTTCTTCAGAGTAAGTTGATAAGGTCTTATATTCCAGCACAACCTCAATGATTGGAGAAAATGGAGTATAGTGACACTAGCTAGAGTAAGACTCACCCTAGAGGGTGTAATGAACGAAATGGACGACACTTACCTGATGCATCGCTCAGTTCCGGCTTCGAAATACGTACAGAGGTCATGCGAGAGGATCTGGCTGTAGGTCGACAAGAGAGAAAGCGCGAATCATCCGCGAATAGGATGCTCCGGTCCATTAAAGGTGTAGCCAGGGGAGGGAGAGACTGTGGTGTGGTCTTCTGTCCATGGAACTCGGATTCATCCAAGTTCGGGGTCCGCTGCTCTTGTGCGTGGGTCGTTGAGGCAGTGTGTTCGGAGCAAGATGGAGTGGTTCCCTTGGGACACAAATCGGAGGGTGGCCAATTTTCTGAAACACAAACAAGGCACATAATACTTTGCTTAAACGATAGGTTCTGTGTCGACAGTTCGAGCGTATACGACAGGTAACTCCATTCGAAGTGCAATAGAACGAGATGAGCAGATTTAAAAACAGAAGACGCACATCGACGGCCGCTAAGGGTCCCATTCATCAACTATGAGAGTTAGCGTTTCATCGTGATTATGTTCTCCACACACACAATTGGTCATACAGCGGCCAGATTGCTACAGCATATGTTGGTTGTTCGAAGCTCTTGCGTTGGTGCGAATGGTTGAGTTATAAATTCTGGTTGGACGAACAACAAGAATGCGCGGGAGCCTGAGAGGGCCAGGGGACCACTGAACAGCCTGCGGTATAGACTGTCCTTCCTCCACTACCGTGTGCGTTCCCAACCTCTAGTAGATTTACGATTTCACTTTCAAGGCGCTATCAATCGAGATGCTGGGCTGTGATGGGAACGCACATATCCCCAAAATCGCGCGAACTAGGTCCTCGCCTTTCAACATTCAAAGTAGATACTTTCACTAGCGCGAAGGTGCATGCTCCTCAAGCTATGCCTCCGCGTCACTCATCTCTGAAGCAAACACCCACTCGTGTGCACTTACAGCCTCATCAAGCTACATTCATGTTCCGTTCAGACGTGGAGTTCACATACGTCATCAGTCGTGGCTGTGAAAGCTTGTATTCGCCATTACACCGCATGGTAAAAGAACCCTTGCAGAAGACATGTACTCTCTGTTCTCTTGGGCTCGGGTACATTGTGCGGTTAGCATTTCCATCGCGTGCGCGCGCGTATTAAGGCTCAGTTCACAAAAACTGTATGGTTCGACCGGACTAGGAAGGTCGCTACGACTAAGTCAACATAACACATGTAGACTAAGGGGATGAGTAACAATTGTTGAAGAGGCGAAATTACAGAGAAGATTCATCAGAAAGTCGTACGGCTGTGAAGCGCTTTTTCGAAAGCTGACATGGCCATCTGACTGGGAACTGGCTGAATCCGTGAGAACACCCAAACAGTTTGTGCTCATACCTTGCGACGATGTAGTCGCGAGCGGTTTTGCGCAAACGCCTGAATCTAGGCAGAAGTGGGATAACTCAGATCAGGTCGGAAGACTAACAATGATGCGTAACTAGCCCAGTAATGACGAACAGAACATTGACATCCGAAAAAACGTCTGCCAGTATCGTGTCTGTCAATAAGGAATACTAGATCGTGAAATTGTTAAAGAAAGACGAGCGATTCACATATTAGAGCAATTAAAGCAGCCGCGGAGTTGGTGTAGAGCTTTTCATTTCTGCGATTCCGATAACCTTGCCAGATATTGTCCAAAGGTGTTGAATAGACCAGCAGTTATCATGTAATCTGGCTTCCCTCCCACATGTGCAGAGTCCAAACGCTCAATTTATAACAGACAAGCTGCATTGGTAGTTCCGTCAACTCCCGTCGCCACAAAAGGAAATGCATTAAGCAAATTTTCAGCGTAGCACTATGTTCAAAGACAAATGGTAGAGACAAACAGACCTCGAATTTGTAAAAGACTAAAACCAATCCAACAGTGATGACTGATGATGCGTTAAAACTTCCGATGAAACAGTGATGCAAAAACTGTACAAAAAAGGCACAAAAGACCATCTCGAAGCTGCAAAACAAAGACCGAAGCGACAGTGATCAGTACTCGTACAGCGATCCTGCCTAATAAGCCATAGAAGTGAATAGCTTAGTTAGTTTTTCCAATCCCCAGGGGGCCCACGTCATGTCCTCAGCAAGCAGAAGACGCGAATCTACAAACGGCCGGCTGATAATAACACCGAGTTCAACAATGAAACAGGCTCGTCAGAAATAAAGCTACTTTCGTCATCTTCGTCCAATTTATAAACGCTGCCGAAAAACCAAAACTTTCACCATATGGAAGTAACCGATGGCAAACAACTATCTCGATCAAGATGGCAAAGCTTTAGTGAACTTCAAGACGTACAGCCCAGCGGCGAGTTGGAATACTGCTCAATGGTGTACAGCAACAAAGACAAACGCGATCGCAATGTATTAGAAAATGCACAACTAAAACTCACAAGGCAATTAATAAAATATCTTGAACAATATGAGAAACACAAGCTTGAGCCCATTTGGTTGAGGCGAATAAAGTACAAGCTCATCATATTATATAACATCCTGTACAAGAAAATGCGTTTCTAACCTCAACATGGCAATAATACCACACAATACACGAAAAAAGGAAAATTCAGTAGGGGGATGCATGTCGGAGACCATCGGATCCGCAGACTACTACCTTAACACATATACCTGAATCTGGAGCAAACAACTGCCATTCAAAATGCGCGCTTGTAATTCAGAGCACGAGTTTCGCGTAAGCAACAGCAAATATTTGACTATGCAAAACGTGATCCGCCTATTGGGATATCACAATAACAAATAGCCAGGCAGACGAACATGGTCCAGGATTTATACGAACCAGAAACTAATTTACAACAGAGCGAATATTGCAGTGGTAAGGCCCCTACACTCATCGATTTTATCTTCTTTCTTCCTCATACACGGTTATGCTAACCACAAGTTTAACACCAACAATTGTGTACTGAGGGAGAAAGTTAAATTAATACACCACTGCATCCGCCGTCTTAACAATCGATGTTCCGACTAATCTTATTGCAGTCTACTCGTACATTTCCCTTTTCTAAGTGCCTCTCTTGTTCCCGTATCATGTGAGTACCACAATCAACATTCGATACTACTGAATAGCTTTGAGCAAAGCAACCGTCACAACGAGTTAGAAAAAACTATACACACTTTATACTTATGTTAAACCCGTTTCCCTAGTTTGCAAAAGCAGCTTTTACGCGTTCCGCAATCATAATCTCAAGGGGCCCACCAATGCAGATAAAGACATGAGACGACACACAGAAACAACAATCAAATTTTATGCTCTATCAAAGTTGAAAATCAAAGTGTATTGCTGCTGTGCACTTTCCGATCATTCGAGGTTGTTGCATAAGAAAATACTTACATGTTGTCACAGATGTGTCCCACTTAAAACGAGAATATGCAATTTAGTTATTTATAGCATACAATGACAATTCCTGATGGATCTTAATAGCATCTTGCATGAAACAAATACAATTAATGGGAAAGCCTATAAGGTCATTGTGATGGTGGTTGAAAGCTGAGGCGAACCGAATCGCCCGCCTCAGTGCGGTCCATCAGGCGATCGATCGAGCGGACGAGTGGGTCTTTGAATATACAGCTTGTTGTACTTTGTCTGAGTTGTGAATAGAACGTTTGTGCGCAGAGAGGTTTGAGCTCTTTCTCTTGACGTAGTTGGGGAACTCAGGCACCAAACATGGTGACAGGCACAAACGTGTCAAAACTTGCTCGCGATTGAGAAGCAATCAATGATCTCATTGGCAACCCCACCAGAGATGAGAGAAAGCACATTGTCGGAGAACTGGAAAGCGTGGAAAGCGGATTAGATGAAATTCGCGGAGTTGGATGAATATGCAAGACCATACCAGTTGGCAATGTTCAGATACTCCACCGGCTCTGAAGCAAGTCGGATAATGGAGGCCTGGGATTTTTGGAACAATGAATCGGATCTTTTGTTAATAATCGAGCGTTTTGAAGGATACTGTGAAGGTCGATCGTATTTTTTTTACCCATTGCCGACGAGTGGACGAGAACCGTTCAGTCGAGCGTGAAAGCGATCAACAGTCGCAAGACCGATTACCGAATAACTTGGAAAATCAAGATCAGCAATGCATTTCTGCACTACTCCAGATTTAAGAATTACCAGTACCGTCAAGACTTGATTCAAGAGCCAACGTGAGTGCGTCGCCCGGGAAACAATACAGCGTAATGCAGTGTAGTGTGAAACAGAGTTGTCACAAAAGGTGGAACGACTTCGTGGTGCACCCAAAGGGGAAAGCTATGGTGCGCACACATTCAAGAAAGCAAAAAAGAAACTTATCGAAGTCAAAGCGACGCATGAGGATCCTAATCGAAGGCAACTGGGAAGGATCAGTGACAGAATAGTGCTGAGCCATCAAATATGAGGTGCTGATGGCTTCCCAAGTGATGGTCTGCCTCGTGTTTTACACGCACATGCACACAATCACTGCGCATGAGGGCAAAAACCTGGGTAAACGCGCCCAGAAAGAGATAAACCAGTAAACGGTAAGGGAGAACTCACGAAAAATTAGTTCGAAAATTTTGCCGACCGCATCGAGTGCAACCGCGCTGTCATGACAGCTAGTTTGAGCAAGCGCAAATGCGTTTGATAAAATCAGGTGCGGTACACAAAATCCTTCGCACAGTTCGGACTGATGCGTGTGACCCTCTGGCCCTGAATAGAGGCAACGATGGACACAAAAATAATTAAAAAGCTGTACGAAAACCAAATCGAAAACATCAAGACAACATGGCATTTAACGTGCTGAAAGTGTTCAGAGATCAAATCAGGGAAGTGAAGGGGAAACAGCGCATCGAAGGCACGCATGGAAGTTGGTTAGGAAACCGTGACAAATCAACGGTCAGTGTACCTCATGTGTTCAATAGATTATATAGACGAATGTAGCTAATATGTAATACATAAAAACATAGTGATGCAGCACAACCCAAACAGAAAATCGAACTAGCATTTAAAGGAAGACAAAGGTGAGAAAAATGTGCCGCGTAAAGTTTTGTGAGATCAATGTTACACATCATTACGAGAAAAGTATGGGTTAACGCAATTATTGAGAATATGGCTATCAAAAGATGGAGAGAGGGAGAGAGGTAAGGTGTGTGTGTGTGTGTGTGTGTGTGTGTGTGTGTGTGTGTGTGAAGAGTAAGAGCCACAAGTGAGGCTTTTAAGACGTCGTACGGTGTAGTCAATCGCAAGCAGGTCCGAAAAGCAGAACACTGTAGTAGACACACGACCTTAGTAGTCAGTTCTGTTTAGTTCGGTCAAAGAACTATGACATTTGGGCTGAAGTGTGTCGTCAGGATAGTAATGAGAAAGTCATCAAACGGCCATGCCGAAGTATCACCAAACTAAGTATAGAAACAGTATATACTGCGCACTACACCATGACCTTTCCTTCTAACAGTCTCCTGATGCCCTGGCCATCGCAGAGGATAATAAACGGCGCCCTATCTGCTGCATCGAGCAGGGTGGATAGGGGTTTGGATGCTACTGCTCGGGTCTTCCCGCCTTCTTTTTCCCTTCTTGCGTTTTTTCACCCTTAGCGTCCCGCTCCAACTTAACTTTTATCCCCTCATGTTCAATCCCACAATTCTTGGCCCTCCCCCATCTTGCTTGAATAGTCGTTTGTCTTATAGTTTCAACTCACACATAATGGCAGGGGGTCGCTCTAAATCAGTCGACAAGTCCATGTTCAATCAAGCGGACGTCAGTTCATCCGTTTCCCTTTGGAATCCTCGATCCTCATTAAGACTGGCATGCCTCAACGTGCGCACTTTGCTACAGATTGGACAACAGGCACCATTTGCTCGAACACTCGAGACCCTCTTGATCGATATCTGTTGTTTATCGGAAACCCGCCTGCAAGATTCGAGCTCCGTGCTTACTCTGAAGTCCCCCATATGCGACAGTGGCGGTAAATTCTCACTGCGCCTGTCTGGCGAGATCCAGCTTCAAATGCAGGTCAAGTTGGCGACAGCATCGTTTTGAGTCCCCAGGCTGAAGCCGCCCTGATCGATTGGATCCCTATCAACAGCCGGAAGTGCGTTGTTAAGTTGGCTGGCTCGTTCTAGGCTTCGAACTCGCGCGTTTGACAAACGGTGCGGCTCATGCCGCCACAAACTGCAGTCCTGATTCGATGAAAGACGATTTATGTCACTAACTTAACGATCTTCTTCGTTACAGAAGAAGCACGGATACTGTGGTGTTTGCTGGTGATATAAACGCGCAAGCCGGAAAATTGTTCTCAAGTGAGCTTTATCTGGGCGGCCAAAATGGTATAGGCTCCAGTAATGAATACGGTGAGCGGTTGCTACATCTGTGGGAAGCTGCTAGTTTCTTTCTCGTAAGCACTAACTTTCGACATAGCACCCGCAGAAGAGTGACTTGGCGCCCACCAGTCTCGGGCCAGCCATGGACGCAAATCGATCACATCGCGATTAGTTACCGCTAGAGAGGCTGCGTCCGAAACTGTCGCTCGATTTGGAGCACCAGCGTGGACTCCGACCACGCTCTTGTGTGTGTGCTGATCTGCGGGTGCGTTTCGGCGGACGTCCGCAACGTCGCGCTGAGCGCATTGACAACAGCCAGCTGGCGAAGCCAAGTGTTCTGAATGCGTAGCAAAGTATGCTGGCATCTGGGCTGAGGCGTTCACTGAACACCGTTGAAGATCACTGGTCGCATATTCGTCAAACGTTACTATCAGCAGGCACGTCTTCATGTGGCAAATCAAATTGCCAACCTAGACATTGGATCTCTACAAAGTCTCTGGAACTTATGGATGCTCGTCGACGTATTCCGGCTGGAAGCGAATAAAATGAGACTCAAAAATCTCGGGGCAAAACTGCGTGTAAGCCTGAAGAGAAACGGCGAATCCTGGTGGTCTCATCGTGCATCGGAAGTGGAAACAGCCGCTGTCTTTGGTAATCATCGAAAATTATTCCGCCTGATACGGGAAATGGGCAGCAAGAGACCTGGTGTTAGTGAAACAATTTGTGACGAGAGTGGACAGCCTATCCACAATTTGTCAAAAGGTTTGGAGCGTTGGGCTGAGCATTTTGAAAAGCAATTTAATCGGCCGGAATTAATCGATTTCTCACGTGCCATGATCGCTCTGCTCCGTGGGCTGTCTGGATCCACCCTCTCGCTCAGAAGTCAAACGTGAGATCAAACTGTTGAAGTTGAACAAAGCCGCGGGACCAGATGGTCTTCATCCAGCCCTCTTCAAATCCGAGGGCCCCGCTTTTATTGATGATTTACACGAATTACTAGTGAAACTGTGGGTGCAGGAAACTGTCCCTACCGACTGGAGCCGCTCGGTCATAGTCCCAATTTTTAAGGGAGACTCACGATCCGAATGCGGCAACTATAGTGGAAGCAGTCGGATCCCCATCGCCCCCAAATTGCTTGCCTCTGTAAGCCTTCACAGACTGACTGGCGCTCGTGAAAGCCAGATTCGTGAGGTGTTAGCGAGACGAGAGTGGACAGTCGATCCACAGCTTGTCAAAACGCTTGGAGCGTTGGGCCGAACATTTTGCAAGGCAGTTTAATCAATATGAGTTATCGCTTTCTCTTCTGGATATTGAGTGCCCATCTCCATGGGCCATCTCCTTAGATCCGCCCTCACGTGCAGAAATCGAACGTGAGATCAGACCGCTGATATTGCATAAAGCCGCTGGTGCAGATAGAACTCCCCCAGCTCTGTACAGATTCCAGGGACCTGCTCCAGTAGATTATTTACACGAGTTGCTTGTGAAACGTTGGGAGCAGGAAACTGTCCCGACATAGTCCCGAATTTTAGGAGAGGCTCCCGTTCGAAATGCGGCAACCACAGAGGAAGCAGTCTGATCTCAATTGTATCCAAATTGCTTGCCTATGTCGTTTTCCACAGACTGACTGGCACTCGTGAAAGCCAGATTCGAGAAGAACAAGCTGGGTTTCGTCGAAATCGAAGCTGCATCGACCACGTCTTCACTTTGCGTCAATTGCTGGAGCACCGCCATGTTTATTGGCGACGCACCGTTGTCGTATTTCTCGACATCAAAGGTGCCTGCGATTCGGTGGATCGATGTGCTTTGTGACTGTCTGCTAAGAAAAGCTGTGCCCGATAAATATGTAAATATTATCAAAGCGCTAAACGCGCATAGTTCGGGCAGAGTGAGGGTTTATGGCACACTGTCGCCGCTCTTCAATATCTCCAGCAGCGTGAGACAAGGTCGCCCGCTGTCAACTTTCCTCTTTACCTTGCTATTGATAGAGTCATGGAAACAGCATTCGCTGGACACGACTTGGAAGGTGTGGAGCTACTTCCTGGTGAGCGACTTCTTGACTTGGAGTATGCGGACGACATCGCCCTCATAATGTGACAGCGCCCAAACGTGCCAGGATGCACTGGACCGATTGGCATTGGTTGTCAATTGTCTTGCGCTATGCTTTGTTCTATCGAAATGCAAAGTTCTCCAAGATTGACAAGGACCCACCTCTGCGTCGAAGCTTGGTGGTGATTAGATAGAAGTTTTTCAGGAATTCAAGTAACTGGGGAGCCATATTAGCGTCCGTGGGATCGAAGATAAGATTATGAACCGCACAGCAAAAGCTCGAGGTGCATTTGCCAATCTCCGCCACCTGTGGCGTAGAAGCGGCATCACTCGCCCTGAAGGGGCAGAGTTTATGATGCAGCCGTTCGTTCAACTCTCTTATACGCTTGTGAAACCTGGTCCATCAGGTTGACAGATAAAGAGGTTAGCCATGTTCGATCATTGCTGCCTCCGCAGTTTAGCTCATGTCTGGTGGGAGTACCGCGTGAGCAATGAGCGTGTTCGGCGTTGCGTACTTGGTGCAGGAAGAGCTAGTGAACCGCTCAGCACCATTATATCACACATCAGGCTCCGATGGCTGGGCCACGTGTTGCGCATACCAGCACACCGACCCCGCGACGTGCATTGTTTGCGCGCCGGGCGTGCAACTGGAAGAGGAGGAGGAAATGTCAAGCGATGACTTGATCGAGAGGAATGAAGGCCCTCATTTCGAAGTTGGCTTCGGTTGGTGCATCCCGACTGCCTGGCTGGGGTCCTAAGGACGGTGAACACGTTTGGTTGGACAGACTTGCTGATACGGCTAGGAGCCGGCCCGAAGGGCGTTTGTGTTGTGAGTTCCTTAGTCCACCCCCTCCTGCTTAGCCTCCCCCTCCAAACACGATCTTATTCGTTAGGGATAATATAACTTTCTTTTTGCAGCACGATAGCCAGCTGTTAGCTCTCCGGGACGATGTCCATCAGTTACTGGGGACTCAGCCGGCATGCCACTGTTTGTATTCCCTTTCTTGTATTTTGTATTGCGGCACAATAGCTGAGGTGTTTTCCACCTGCAGCTAACGTGTATAATGATGATGATGATGGTGCGCAATGAGAAAGGCGGCCAACGAATCCAAGATGATATGACCTAAGTAACCTAAGAGCTTCGAGTTTGACAAGCACTGGTGCAACGCCAGAGGGTTTCTTTCTAAGGGGAAACTGAGAGCTACTGTATTGCTCATTCGGTGCTCCCATTAGATGTGAGGCCGAAGTACGGAAAACATAACGATCACACAATAGGAAGAAGTGGAATATGTAGCATCCGATCGATGGAGAAACATGCAACTGTGCACAAATGACAAGTTGCAAATCGAACAAAAGGCATCCACACTGTGGGACCAAAAGAAAGAGGAGAGAGTTGCCACAACGGGGCCGGTGGACGAGTGGATAGACAGGCCTGGTGAGGTAATCTATAGGCCTGCTGTCCGCATTTGCGGTTGACGTTGCAGTGTCCTTAGCACGGCACTCGATTGGAGGTGGTGATCTTGTGGCACTGAAGAGTGCGTGGAGTACGTGTGATTTTGTTTCTGTTTCACATGCTTTACTAAACAACATTGCAGAAAGAACAAAACGAAAGGAGATGGGTTGATGGAGAAGTTGCACCAAAGTACTGAGGATGACGTAATAATCCACATTCACTCACATTTCGCCAGCGTTTCCAAGCAAGCCAAAGCGACTGCATTCACCAAGTGATCTTGGCAGTGCAAGATAGCCGGTTCCGATGAACGAAGACAGTTAGACCGAACGAACGAGCCCAGATTCGTAAACCCGAGCGAAACGTTTTCTTTCCCCGACAAACCACAGAGGTCGGAAATCTCAGCGAGTGGCAAAGCGGATATTAGGTCTTTGCGATCGAGATCCAACAAGCACGCCAATCTGGGTTAAAAACGCAAAAATAACACGGAGGAATGTCACAGAAAAAGCAACAGAAAAGGAAACAGAAATGTAAGACGGTATTTGATGTTTTGGGGTTAAAATAAGTTGCCACAAGGAAATGAAGGCGCGTATGCATTGATCCGTTCAGGTTTTAGCAAACATAAATAGAGGATAAAAAACTTTGTTGCAGCAATGCAAAATGTTGGGCAATGCCAATGACAGTGAAACGATGAGAGGCGTTAAAAGCGACGAGCGCCCGAAACCAACTGAGCTAGTGGACTTAAGGCTCAAATAACGCAAGACATGCCTTTACAGATATGATCATATTAGGATAACAAAGCGTGATCAAACATGTACAAAAATATAAAGCGTTTGTCATAACAGTGAATGTTTGTGTAAGGGCGTGTATATTTATCTAGTTGCGTAGGTGTGCGGCTGTGTGGTTTGTACTTGTAAGTGTGCAGCTGCATTCTTGACTGTTTACTAGTGTCGGCAATGTGAGAACAGAATGATGTCCGTGAGTTGGATAGGATTATCCGGATATTCACGGGGCAGTGATTTCAGTTTGTGGAGAGTCACGACCGCCAAGTTGCAGTATTGATAGACATACATTTCATAACGGGAACGCTTACAGGTGAAAACCCACCACATCCTGGAACACTGCCGCCTAACTATTTGCTGAAACGGGTTAGACCCGAAACACCCAGCTGGCATCCGAGGAGGTTGTTCGGTTGGCCAGTAATAGTTCAGGAAAAACATTAGGACTCAGGCAGGCCATAAGTCGAGTTAAACGAGAACATAAGTTCCACACATGGGATAAAATGTCTTCATAAACTTGTACATTTACAAATCAGACCTAAACAGACGATGGATACTTTCTAAAAACAATTCAAATGAGTGCGATTTACCGGTGCACATGAGGAGTGGCAAAGAGACTAGTGCTGTTGCTCATCGCGAGGACTCCATATAAGAGCGCGAACCAGCCTAAGTGCTGTGGTCATTTGTTGCACGTGTCTACGCAACGTCATCGACTGGCCACTTCATGGCACCAGCAAACTGAGTGCAGCGACGGTACGTGAGTCAGTTAACGGACAAACGGTGGATATGGCACGATTCAGTTTGGTAGAGAGTTCAGCGCGAAGCTAGGAGGTTCCAATCAACGCACTTCAACTGGCGGACCTCAATATTACTCACCCGGTGATCCCCTCAGATGTTAGTAGTAGTACTCCGTAAAGATCGGTGATCGAAATTCATTAATTGCTTAATGCCAGTTTCGGACGCATGGAGTAACATCGATCTCACGCTGAAGCAGTATTGCGCAACCTACATACGACTGATATGCTGATAACCAAATAGGAGCTTGGAAAGCCACAAGGACTTGGTTGTCATGCAAAGTGGGCTTTTCGGTTATGAGATGACTAGAAGTGACAAAATTGATCAGACAAATGAAACGATCGGCCAGATCGGCATTGGAAGAGCGCAGCATCAGTCCAGGCTTGCAGCAGTGCTTGGTAGCTTGAAACGCGTGCAGTGCAATTCGCCAGCTCATCTAGTGGGTTTGCATAGCCGCTGAGTACGATCCGAAGTGGGCTGTATCGTTCAGTGTGAGAATCCGCCAGTCGGCCAAAAGGCAGAATTTCATCGTAGAGCAAGGTATTATTCAATTACAAAGTTGATGAGAAAACAGCAGATACGTTAAACTTGACGAACTCCATCATTAACCTGCTTCGAGCGTCGCAATAGAGATACTTCAGAATAGTGTGGGACTTGACTGTCATGCAAGCAAGAGCAAAAAGGAAGCGGTCACTATTAACTGAGTCGATGTGGATTTCGCAAGTACTACAACGTCGCTCATTTTTGCCGGCCATCATCTATCCTTCGACCCCGTTCTTCATCCAGCCTGGCAGAGTTCAATGTTCGGACCCTCCTACAAATGGGATGACAGGCTGACCTGGCGCGCACTTTAGAGTCCCTCGGCATTGATGTTTGTTGCCTTTCCGAGACTCGATGGCGGGATCTCAGCACAGAAGTTAAGTTGTCGTCCCCAGCTGCTCTTGAAAGTACACAGTACCTACGTCTCTCTGGTGACATGGAGGCAGTAGCGGTCGGCTTACCTAGCGTTGGTATCGCATTGTGTGAAAAAGCTGAGGCTGCATTACTCGACTGGTTCCCGATCAACAGCTGGCTGTGTGCGGTGCGGCTTCAAGGCTCTTATAGAGTCAACAGACATCGTGAAGGGAGGCTCAATTTGTTTGTCATTTCTGCCTACGCTACAACCGACTGCAGCTGTGCAGCGGTTGCGGATGATTTCTATCGTGGACCCCACAACCTTTTGTACAAGGCCGAAAAGTCACATGTCATTATCCTTGCCGGAGATCACAGTGCACGTGTAAGTCGCCTGCTTCCGCGCGAACATTATTTTGGTGGCAGTTACGCGCTTGATGAGAGTCGTTCTGACAACGGTGATAGACTTCTCACTGCGAAGACCACTCTCTCTTTCTCTCAAGTACGAACTTTAGGTATTCCAGAAAAAGTGTAGTCACCTGGCGTCCACCTTCGCCAACGCATTGCAATCAGCTTTAGATGACGAGGCAGCGTCCAGGATTGTAGATCGATTTAGTCTACGTATCTTGATCCAGATTATAAATAAATAAATTTATATATTTACCGACGGACGGTACACGGTCTGTGCAGACATCTGCATGAGCTTCAGCGGTTCCTCAAAACGAAAGCACCATACGCTCGACACCAACAGTTTAACTGACTCTTCTGTTCGATCAGCTTATCAAGTTTCCTTGTCGCATGCATTCGTTAGTATTCCACCTCGAGACATCGAAAATCGGTGGAGTTTCCTGCGGAGTCACAAGACGTCCCCTGAGGGTCTGAATTTCCGCACACTCACTGGAATTGTTTGATCATCGTAGAGCTATCCTGACCGATTCAAATAGCAATACAATGAGTTGCATCCTCAGCCAACAACTTAAGCAAACCCTGCGACCTGATCGTGAAACTTGGCGATCTCAGCGCACCTCAGGAATGGAAACGGCAGCCCACTCTCAAATGTTTGGCAATCTCTACCAGGTCATTCGGGCCACTAATCATAAAAGTCATGGTGTCAGTGAGGTTATCTGCGAGGTTGAGGGAACCCCGATCAACAACTTACACAGGCGCATGGACCGCTGGGCTGAACAATTTCGCACTCAATTCAGCTCGCCTCCTCCGCCGGTGTGCCTGACGAGTATATCTAGTTGCACGCTTTGGAACGTCTCACTGGAATCACGCACAGAAGCTGAGGTCTGCCTTGAGCTCCGACACTTGAAGTGCTTCAAGTCTGTTGGCCCAGAAGGACTTCTTCCGGAGCTGTTCAACTTCGGTGGCGAAGCAATTGTCAATCAGAAAACAGCTCTATTCTCTAAGATCTGGTGTAAAGAAACAGCTCTATCCGTTTGGGGCGCCAATTATCGTTCCGCTCTTCAAGAAGGGTTCCCGTACCCTATGCGCTAACCACTGAGGAAGCAGTCTAATGTCCGTTGCCTCCAAGCTGTTAAAATCCGTACTACTTCGCAGACTAATCCCGATGAGAGAATTGTGTTCCCATGAAGAAACTGGTTTCCGTCCCGGTCGATGGTGTACAGACCACTTGTTAACGCGCTATCTTTATCGCCAGCCCACTATGGTTGTTTTCCTGAACACACGAGCCGCTTTCGGCCGGCCAGCTTTAGGGCGCTGCTTACAAAAGAATGGAGAGCCCGGAAAGTATATCGCCATCCCTCGCGCATTATATTGCCATGTCTTCAGTCAGGTGAGGGCTTACAGTAAGCTCACTTCACCTTTTAGCGTCACTTGCGGTGTACGACGGGGTTGACCCATATCCCCGTTTTTCTTCACTTTTGCGATCGAGGAGGCCCTATTAAGCACTGTCGAGGGCTTTTAGCATTCAGGTGTAGAGCTTCTTTCTGGCAACCGTGTGACCGATTTAGGTTATGCTGATGATATTGCCTTACTTGGTGATGACACACAGAGCACACAAACCGTTTGGCGATTGAGGCATCAAAATATGGAACGATCATTTCTCCTACCGAAGTCCTGGTCTTGGATTGGCATCCACCTGCCCCAGTGCTCCCAGTTGAACAAGTGGACAACTCCGTTTATCTGAGAAACGGTGTCTCTGCTGATGGTAAGATTGGAAAAGAAATTTCTCTCCATATTGCCAAGGTCCGTTCGGGGTTCGACAACCCGAGGCATCTGTGACGACGCCTTGACCTGTCAGTATTGCTAAAGGGCAGGTCTACAATGTCGGTGTTCGCGCGGTGCTGCTGTATGGGAGTAAGTCCTGGTCGATTCGTATGAATGACTTGCATCGGACTTCGGCCTTTGACAATAGAGGTCTGTGGAGAATAGCTCGAGTGTGGTGGAGGAAACATGTTTGCAACGACGATCTTAGACGTCGCGTCTTGGGCAACACGGATCTTCCACTTGACAGTCTGGTACCGCTGCGTCAACTGAGAGTGCTGGGCCACGTTTTATGCATGCCACGAAAGCGATTGCTCCGACGTGCTCATTTCGCTCGCACAGGACCAGACTGGAAGAAGTCGCCCGGTGATCAGTCTATCACGTGGCGACAAGATGAGTAAGGCGTTGACTTCCAATTTAGCTGTCGTAGGTCCCGTGCGTCTACCGGGCAGGGCGATCAGAGATGAAGCACGCCGCTGGCAGGAAAAATCCTTCAAGCATGGCGCAGTACCGGGCCCAATGGAAAATGCGTATGAATTTCTCGTTCAACATCGCAACGATTAAGCAGACAAAAAAGACGAAACGGCGTGTGGAAAAACAAAAAAAAGCAAGAAAGCGAGCAAATATCTTAGGTGTAGACAGAATAACAAGAGTCAACGAATAAGCGCGTTTTCGGTGGACCTCATCGGGCTGGTACACCACAACTGTTAGGAATAAAACGAGTTAAAATATCAGACAGGAGTACAGTTAAAAGGTCTAGGTCAGCTAAACGACAAGGTCAAGTGCTTCGTTCACAAACAGTCAAGGACAGGTCAGCTGCATGTTTCGCAACAGGGTTTACTGTGATATGGGGGCAGGGAAGAGAGAGAAACTGAGCGATTTGTTTTTGTGGACATAGGTCTGGGTTCTGGAGGCGGATAGCGATCGCTCCGGCTGTTGTTAATAAGCGACATCTTCCGGCTCGTATATACATATATATATATATATATATATATATATATATATATATATATATATATATATATATATAGTGCGTTGAGACTGGTGGTGGCTAGATCCTAACAGATGGTCTACTCACTGCTGCTACTATTATGCCATTGGCTCATGTCTTGCGCGCCTCCTCGTGGCGACCGCTGGGTGGGAGTTGGGTTACGCCTATCTCTAGAATATTGGGGTATATGACCTGAAGACAAGCCCCCAGGAACATGACCTCGGTGTGCTGGTGCAGGACAACTTCGGTTATTCCAGACAGTCGGAATCCAAAAGTGGTAACCAGCATGTTGTTAGCTGGCGGATGGCATTCGAAAGTCTGGGTTCATTCATCTTCTCTATGATGCTTCATGCCTACGTGCGTTAACACGTCGAATACGTAAGCTAGGCTTGGCACGCTTGGCTAAACCGTGATTTTGAAGCGCCTGAAACTCACCATGGTCGAGCAGCGACTAAAAGCACTCGGAGTGTTCAGTAGACTCTACAGGTGGCTACGTGGAGACCTTATATATTAGTCTACCAGATACGGAACGACTCCACGTATTCATGTTGCCATCTACTGCAACCCATCCCTAACACCAACTTCACAAGCAATAGCCTGAAACTGAAGCAACAGCACAGTCGAATTTTCATTAAAGGTGGACGAACCTCAGCTCATAGCGACTCAGTGATTCCGCCATAAGTAGCCATCGAACGTTTCGGTGCCTATGCTGTGCTCAACGACTGCCTGGACGTAATAAATTCTATCCGACCAGACGCATCATTAGCACCATTTTCCAGCGGGGACCAGTTTAGTCGTTAACACATTTGTGAAAGAGGATAAGTATATTAACAGAAATGTATTGGAACGATCATTTATGCTAGTGAAGGATATGTTCAAAATGTCCGCCGGCATTCTGCTTGCAGTGCAGAAACCGCTTCATGCAATTGGCGAGCACTTTCTCCAATGTATCCCACGTGATCCCACGACATTCCTTCAAAATATTTTCTTTCAACTGGTCCAATGTACGCGGCCTTGTTTTGTACACTCGCGGCTTCAGATAGCCCCATAGAAAAAGTCCATCGGGGTTCAAATCTGATGAGCGAGCAGGCCACTTTATTGGGGTACCGCGTCCGACCCAATGGTGACCAAATTTGTCGGGGAGGTAAGCACCAAACCAAATGGTACTGCATGCCCCTTCAGCCTCCAAATGGGGAAGCACAAATGTCTGCAGCATTTCTAAATACGGCGATGCTAGGAACAGATAAGGCTTTAGTAGTTCAAAACAACAACCTACCGGTCACATTCCTGGAAAAGAAAAATGGGCCCAAGATTTTCTGGCTTGTTAATCCGACCTAAACCATCAGTTTCACACTGTGGTGCATACGTGATGCGGCAAATTTTCGTGAGTTGCTGATAGCCCAACAGTAATGTTTCATTGTTCCATGCAGATGAAACAATGCCTCATCTGCAAAGATAACAGAACAAATATCCCCGTGATCCAGAAACCAGCGGCAAAATTCATGCCGCTCCTCCAGATCCCATGGGTTCAAAACCTGCACTTGAAGTGCACGGAATCTTCGAAATTTTCGTCCCAGTAATATCCGGTGTACCGCATATCGGGTCGTGTCACAGTGCTGTGCGATCCGACGAATGCTGAGATCGGGACTTTTTGACAC
This sequence comes from Dicrocoelium dendriticum, assembly GCA_944474145.2. NCBI lineage: Eukaryota > Metazoa > Platyhelminthes > Trematoda > Plagiorchiida > Dicrocoeliidae > Dicrocoelium > Dicrocoelium dendriticum. The sequence goes on from OX104062.1 coordinate 51,482,010, forward strand.
TTCACTGACTACAGCGCAAGCTAAACAGTCGGCCGTGGTGATGCGAGGCGGTCCGGTTCTCTTCATGTCACGCACACACACTCCCAGTTTGCTCGAACTTCTTCATTAGTTGAAGCACGTACCGGGCAGTGACGGGATGCATTCCTGCGTTCATCACATTGTATTTTCTTGAAGCTGATGCGGCGATTAAACCGCATTCACGGTACAACCGAATAATCAGCGCGCGCTGAGTAACAGGAACGTTACCTGATCCCGACTGCATTGTCTGCTCGTGCTCCACTACCTGTGATTCAATAACATTGACAAGAGTTCCAATGCCTAATCTCGTCCTCAGCTGAGCTGCCATCACGTGCGCACATGCACGTCGCAGTTTCGGTTGCCTAGGCCGACTTCGCTACGTAGCCAGCGAGAAAATCAATCTCTTCAACGCCTATGGTTGGCCATGACCTTCAGCACCCAGCGCGAAGTTAGCTGACAGCTAACGAACGCTGGAAACACGTTGTGGCTGTCTGTACTCTTCGCGCTCGATGAGCAACAGCCTCATATCGGTGTCTTTAGAGGTTACGCTTTTTCTCAGCTGAGCCCTGCACTAAATCACTCGTCTGCCGAGAATTCCATATGTGCGCACCACTAAGAGAGAATTTCATGTATGCACGCGTAGTAGCATGTTGCGAATTTCGCTAAACATTGGACGGCTATCGGATGTTGGGGACAACAACTATAAATGACCGGCGTTCACCATAAGAGAGTCACGGTAGGTAAATGAACGCTAATCGGCCTTCTTTCGTCAGACTAACTGTATATTTTCGTAAATCTATGTATTGCACTCCAGCCGTGAATCGGCGTAAACTTAACATTCTCTCCCTCGGTACTGTAACAAAACGTATTGAGCTGGAGAAAGCGATGGCTGCCGCTGTGTGATGTGGAAGGCATAGCCACAGTGGGCGATCTGAGGCACCGCATTCGCGACTAGGTGAGAAATGCGGCCAAAAAGAACATCGGCCGCGCACACTGTAAGCGGCCTGATTGATTTGATGACAACAATGCGACGATCTGCGCATTGGTGTCGGAGAAGAATGCAGCATTCGCTGAATATGTGTCAGACCCCAGTGACTTAGGGAAGAAGAGTCAGTTTCGCAAACTTCGACGGAGACTGACCCGAGAGCTCCGTCGCATTAAAAATGCATGGTGGACGGAGAAGGCGAAGCAGATGGAATGCTACGCCGAACGCCGCCAACACAAGGAATTCTTTGACTCCTTGCAGGCGGTGTATGGACCGAGATTGGAGCCGCTGAGGACGCTGATCGACGATAGTTCAGGCGCTACCTGCACACAGACTGCAGACCTAATGCAGATCGGGCTAAAACGCTTTGACTGTCTCCTGAACAAAAGTTCCGAGACCGACTGGCCTACAATGAACGGCCTGAAGCAGCACGATGTGAAGACGAGTCTGGCAGACACGCCGACACTGGATGAGACGCAGAGAGCACTTGCTCAGCTGCAAAACAGCAAATGTGCCGGAACCGACGGGATCCAGCCTGAAGTACTGAAACACGGCGGACCCGCGTTGTTGACTGCGCTGCACCACTTGGTGCAACGCATATGGACTGACGAGGAGGTGCCTGCTGAGCTGAAGGATGCTCTTGTGCTACCACTGTACAAGGGCAAAGGGAGCAAGCAATCTTGCACGAATTATCGTGGCATCAACTTGCTGAGTTGTGTGGGCAAGGTGATTGCCCGAATCCTACTCAACCGCCTCGTCAGTCAGGTTGTGGAATGTAACGTGGCGGAAGAGCAGTGTGGATACCATTCGGGTCGCAACACCATTCATATGATGTCGGTGGCTCGTCAGCTGCAGGAGAAGTGCAGAGAACGAGATCAGCCGTTGTACTCGCTTTTTGTTGATTTCACCAAGGCATTTGATACGGTGAACCGAGAGGCATTGTGGCTGGTGTTGGGTAAGTTTGGTTGCTCGCGTAAGTTTTTAAGTTTAATTGAATGTCTGCACAGTGATATGCGAGCGAGGGTGCAGCTGAGTGGAGAAACCTCGGATGACTTTGCAGTTGTCTCTGGTGTAAAGCAAGGCTGTGTCTTAGCTCCTGCCCTGTTTAATATATATCTTCATGCAATGATGTATTGTGCTTTTGATGCCGTTTGTGCTTACGGTGTTCGTGTGGAGCACCGTGTTGATGGTGGGTTGCTGAACATCCGTCGTTTCGGTGCGAGACCTCTAGTCTGTGAGACAACTATCCGTATGTTGCTGTTGGCTGACGATTGTGCGTTGTTTGCACACAAAGCAGATAAATTGCAGCACATGCGTACTGCTCTGGCTTCGACAGCGACCAAATTCAAACTCACCCTCAACACAAGCAAAACTGTCTGTCTCTTTCAGCCTTCACCGGAGGTGCAATCTTCAATATTGCCGCGAATCAGCATTGGTGCTGAAGTATTGGAAAGCACCTCCCGCTTCTGCTACCGTGAGAGTGTGATGGCGACTGATCAGTAACTATATATTGAGCTGTGTATACGCGTGTCGAAGGCAGCGGCGGCATTCGGGAAGCTTGAGTACCGAGTGTGGAACAACCATCAGCTTACCATTGGCACGAAGCTGATGGTGTACAAATTCATGGTGCTTTCCGTTCTTCTATACAGCAGTGAAACGTGGACGATGTACCGGCGGGATGTGCGATATCTCGAGCGGTTCCATCAGAAGAGTTTGCGACGGATTTTCCGCATCACTTGGGGAGACAGAGTTGCAGACACGGAAGTGTTGCGACAAAGTGGAATGTATGCAGTGGACTGCATACTTTTGCTGAGACACTTGAGGTGGCTCGGTCATGTGTGGCGTATGGATTCAACGCGGATACCGAAGCAACTCTTATACGGTCAGCTGAGTATTGGGAAGCGGCATGTGGGGAAACCAAAGTTACGTTACCAGGACATGATCAAAGTGAGCCTATCACTCTTAATCTTGATTGCAGGTCATGGGAATCGAAGGCGGTTGATCGGCGTGCATGGCGCGATCTAATCACGAAGGCAGTTGCCGAAGTGCGGGAGAAAGCCCTCGTGCATGCAGAGAAGAAGCGACAAGTGCGGAAGCGGCAAGCACCGATGAGTTGTACTCCATCGACAGCGAGCGCATGGTGCTGTAGCACATGCGGTCGCGAGTGCCTGAGTCAGGCAGGCCTAGTGAGTCATGAGCGAGGCCACTCGGGACCACTACCGAAGCGACGACGGGTCCTGCAGAAAACAAAGGCAGAACCGGCACAGCGTTTGTAGGTACGCTGCATTAGATTTACTAATCGGGTGTTTGCATGCTAAGTCTATTGATTTCAAGTGGTGGGTTTTCAATTTTATCTCAATGCCTTTCTTAAACATATACATGTCTACCTGTGCTTTCTTCTATAAACTTGCATACGTCGCTTAAGCCAATTGTAGTCAATTTCGATAACATTTTCGCTTTTATGGCATTTCCGTAAAATATACTTTCTGAACTCGTGAACTTATGTCGGATTCTTTTGTAAACAATGTATTTCATATACTCATTAATTTAAGATTTATGTTACCGTTTCCTTATGCATTACTCGATTGAATTTCTTTGTTATCTTTCTCCCAAGTGATTGGTTATTGCTTGATATCCCGACAGACAAATCCGAAACCGGATGCCGCCAACCATGTACGTATGTGTGCTCCATGCTAAGACTGATGTTGCATTCATGATGCTTCTTCACCGCAGTTGGGCTAAACCAACTCACACTTAAACTAGGTCTTCTTAATGTGGATAAAATTCATTACATTTTATTTGGTTTGTTCTGCCAACTTGATAATCTTCTGTTAACTTGCACACCTCGCTCATGCAAATTGTGGTAAACTTGCGTAATTTTATCGCGTGGTATTTTTAATAAACTCCGACATTTTGTACTTATCACGGATTTACTTATAAACCAATTTCTTCTATATGCTCATTTAGCGACTATTTATGTCGTCACATGCGTTTACTTTATTCGATATCGGCATTCTGAATGACTGGCTGTTGTTCGACATCCCAGGTGTGGCTGCGCTTGATGTGCATGTTGACAAGGTGCCCACCTGTCTATTACCCACTACCTCATCCATCTGGCTCCAGGAGATAGTTGGTCATTGCTGGAGGGGACGGGGTGCACGGTCCTTGTGGTCGTGCTAGGCTCGAAGAGTGGTTCCATGCACTCAGTGTGGAGCGGACTACGGTTCAGCCACCGCCTTGTGTGCGCTTGATTCCTCAAATACAGCGTGTTTGTGTTTGCTGTGAAGAAGTGTGGGCCGGCTCCTTTGATGAAACGTGGCTCCCATCCACATGCCTCCCGGTCTTATTTCTTCGGGTTTACACTGAATATGGGGTGTGTGGTTGGAGCTGTGGGTGGTGCAGCGCAAGCCACTCGTGGTCCCTCTGTAGGCGCAGACGCCCTGTGGCTGGCCACAGTGACAGACAAATCCGAAACCGGATGCCGCCAACCATATGTAACTCCTTAGTTGTGATTTAACATGAACTCCGTCTGTTGAAACGGATGAACTTGTCTGTATATGTCTATCTTTTGCCTTTGATCGGAAAGCGCAGGACATTTGATACCATCAATGGCTCGCAGTCAGCGATGATCTAAGACTTAGAGGCTCTTCAGATACTCCACTGGAAGGGGGTCAACTCTCACTGCCATTGATATGTCGGCCCTCACTGGGGCCTTGTACACACGAACTTTCAGACGGAGGGAAATCCCCGTCTGACGCCAAAAATGTCGCAATAAGACAGTGAAGATATGCGTACGAGTTTCGCAGATAGATTCCATAGATGCCAAGGGAGTGAATAAGGGAAGTTAATGCTTCCTCTTGACTGATTCGAATTAAACTGCGGTTGCTGTAAAAACCCATAAGGAGCTGGACAAGTGATCTGAGGAGCGAGTTATTGACATTTATCGTAAAATCTTCGGAAGTCCCTTGCTCGTTAATCTGAGTTGAACAGATTCGAACGAAGGGACGGAAACCAATGAGCTTTGATGAAAACGTCATGTGAACAGGTGATACTCTCCTGTTGCACATTAGGAGAAAGGAGTGTTGCTAGAGAAGCCCTATCTCTCTAATCCTGGACCAAATAGACTGACCCACAAGGTGGTGCGGAGTCCGTGCAGCACATGAGTGGGGTCTCAGAGATAGTGAACTATGCTTGAGACCAGCAACAGTTAAAAGATGCAAAACAATTTATGAATGTGTTCCGGTGGTGGCAAGTGATACGTCGGAAATCAAGGTCTACAGTAAGTGAGTTTCGGCGGACTTGCGTCGAATTAACCAGGTGTCACGTGGTTTGAAGTGAGCGTAAAATGACGTTGAGTGGCAGGCGGTGTTCATCCACTGTCAAAGACAATGAGTGGTTCTTCTGATCAACGGTAATCCAACTGAGCTTAGAACCCGAAACTATTCCTTCATATGGTTGAGTCGGAGGTCCATCATGCTCTGTACACTCTCTGGTGAGTAGGGCACATAGCGTTTGATCCCTAAACATCGATCTGTCTGGTATGAGCAGCTACGGAGGCACAGAGATGTCGGCTGGCGTATCCCTGTGTATCACTTAAGTGCGCAGGCAAAGGTACCACGTTAAGGCTTGATTATTTTAAATATTTGCCTGTCTATGTCCCCCAAGATTTTACAAGCATTATTGGTGACGCCGAGTAGTGAAATAGTGTAACAGTTTGCCCAAGCAATAGTCGAGGCGAAATCAGTGTCGAAATTTAATACTTAGACACCCAATTTGCAGAGTGCAAATTTCTAGAGCGCATCGCGCATGAATAAGATATCGTCGCACAGTCAAATGGTGTTTACAGTAAGCGGTAATAAATGATGTTATTTCGCGTGAGTGCTCGATAGTATATCGATGGAGTAACATAGAAGGACGTCTTCTGGCTCCCTATCTACAGTATTCGGCATTTATCGAGGAGGTGAGCCAATGCAAGTCCAATGAAATTCTGGGAATCGACCGTAGGTGATCACTTGAACCATAGATGGAGAAAATGAATTGTATTCACGAAATCGACCAAATAACCGTAGAAGTAAACCAAATCACAGCCGATGTTGCCCTAGACAGTATCTGTGAGCTCATTGAAAAGAAACACCGAAAGTTGGAACATCTAACTATCCGTTCAACATCATTGTACATATTAGCTAGAGGTAGGAAACCCCTCAGCTATTGTGCAGCAATACAAGAGAAAGGAAAAAAAACGATGCATCATAGGCACGCCGCCTGAAACACCAGTAACGGATGAAGACCGTTCCGGAGAGACAGCAGCCGACTATAGTGCCGCAAGAAAAATAGCTGTATCATGAGTCAGAAATGAGATCGTGGTTGGAGGGGTAGGCTAAGTGAGGGGGAGGGACAAAAAAACCCCAACAAAAACGCCACTGAGGTTGGATACTAGACATATCAACAAGTGTATCCAGTTCGTGAAGTAACTGAGTCAGGAACACTGATTCAGACGACAGCCCACTTAGAGTTGTAGTTGGAAAGTCTGTCGATGCATAACAGGAAAAAATACGATGTTTGATGAGTAGTGGTGAGTAAGACTGCGCACTGAGGTATGGTGACTGCAAATGGTATAAAGACAGTATGAACTTGACATCGCGAAAAGTCAAGGATGTGTTCCAAAGATCGAAAATTGCAGGACAGTACGATAGTGTCGTTCATGCTTTCACCCAGCAGACTTCAGTCAGTTGCTCTCCGGGTAACGTGACCGATCACGGACTGGAAAAAGCGATCCGCTCTTTAATTCAGAGTCCCAGCGACGCAAGCATGGCGAGAATGCATAATGCGTACGAGTATGACCAATTGTGATGAGACGAGAATAACATAGATAAAGAGCAGAGGCGCAATACAAGTGCGAAACAGAGCGATAGCAAAATTTGACTTAAAGGCCCTGACCCCCTACCTAACTCCGGATAGAAGTACGCAGTTGGTGTGTAAATGCGCGGTTTCTGCCTCCCCCAAATACTGAAAAGCGCTGAATAGCCGTTTTAGTCTCGGGAAAAGCAAGAAATAATAGGTAAATTCGAGAATATAGGGACCACATCGACTGGCTAGATGGGAAAAAGCTATGAGACAGCCCACGCAATCGCGAAGAAAAATCAGGTAGCGAACGTTGCCCGAGTTATCAATGGTTACAAAAAGTGAACTAGACAGATTTCAAAGTTGCTAATCCGAATTCCGTCAGAAACGACCGAACTCACCGACTAAGAACTTCTTCAAGCCACAGCTTATCTTGTTGGGAGGCCGCCTGAACCACTTCCCCGGCAAAGTTGTCAGTCGTTTCCGACACACAGTTAGGCAGAGACGGGATATTTTCTAAATTAAAAACATATATGAAGATGCTATGTACAATGGATAGATACGAACAGCAAAACATGGCGGGAAATTGCAGACGGTATACCAAGAAGCCTCAAGGAACGGAAAGTGAGTCACCATACGGGGTATGTGATGAGCAGACTGGTAATTCTCTAACGCATAAAAAACTGAACAGCGATGAAAAAAGACCAAGTTGGTGGAGATAAAACTGGTGATTCTTTAGTGCATGAGGCAATACATAAGCCATCCTGCTGACGATAAACCAATGGAAACAGCTTACTAATGCTCTGTAATATAAAATGAAGGGGTTCAAAGTGAGAAATGGTATGCAGTTATTTTATGAGCAGAAAAACTTTCAAGTGCATAAAGAGATAAAAGCGAAGATGCCCATCATAAATTAAAAGAAAATGGGATGACTAAAAAGGGAATAGGAACGAGAGGGGAATAATATGCAACAGCAATAACACAGAAAGCGGTCCCACCAAAACTGAAACAGTGCTCGACTATGAACAGCCAATTTGACGGAGCCTATTCGAAAATATGACACAATCCAATGCGAGCTTATGTGGCAGGAAGCATTGTCATTTAGCCAGCATGGTTAGACTGTGCGCAGAATTTGTGATGAGTATAAGTCGAACTGTAGGGTAGACAAGGCGATAGATAACACCTGGCCGAAATCGTTGGTATGGGAGCAGCACGTGACCAGCACAACAAGCAAAAGCAGACAACAACTGGTTGACCATAGTAGGTTCTAAGTGGCCACAACATGGATGGTCAAGTTTACCTGGTCACTAACCGTCAGACATTCAGAAGTTAGTCATGTTCTATACAACTGTGTATGCATTCAATTTTCAAAGCACTTTGGGCGATCTTCAGACTAAACTGGATGTTGTTCAAATTTAACTGAGCAGTTTATTTTTGATAAAGAACGAAACGGCAAAACAAAGTTAATGAAGCGGGTTGTCTTGCAGCGTTACCACTTGACACTCTGCCGGTGGCCGAGTGGTTTGCACGGCTGACTTTCAATCATAAGGTCACCGGTTCGAAGCCGCGTAGGGGCGGGTGTCCTCGCGCGACAAATGGTGGTCGCGCGGTAGCGAAGTTTCTGGATGACTGCACCTAGTTGCTGCTCAAGTACCATGTCGGTCGGTAGACAGTCGGCCAACGCCTCAACCTTGGAAACACGTTTTCCGCCGAGGCTACCGAGTAGAAGTAAGGTAAGAAAACATTCTGCCGACAGAGCAAGTTCAGCATCCTCTTAAGAGCGTCTGTCATGTAGATCCTGGTGTTATTCGTGATCAGTTACGTGCTACTCATATCCACTCCGCGGTGTATACCCATCGCAAGCTGTTAAAGGAAAGTAAGTAACCTCTTGCCATTACAGGTGCCATCGTTGATGATCTTTACTTTATCCATGGCCGAAATTAGCAGTTCTAACCGTGGGTGAAATAAAGTTTCTGTGCGTCACTCTTGCTGAGCAAACTTGCGTCCGTTGCAGATGAAGGTTGAATCCGTTCTCATGAAAGAAGACGCACTGCTTATCTTGTGTTCGGTTGTACCGAGAAGTCGAGAGCATAGGTCTTCCGGTATGTGATTATCGTGGCACTGTTGACGCGGTCGGTCTCGTCGTGGTGCCTCTTAGCTTGTTTAGGGTGTTGAAAATTACAGATTCGGAAATGTGAATCTCGTTTTCTTACAGTCGTTGCTGTGTCTGCAACAAAGTATCAGTCGAATGTCGCTGAACAATCACGTCCATATGCTGAAGGACACCAGGAGTCAGCCACCTTTCGTCATTTCCTACACCGTTGTAGTGAACAATGGCACCCCATTGTCTAAGATATTAAGGATATGCCCTGCCGTGCTCTCGTTGACATCAGTTACTTAAGCAGCCTCGTGGGTGGTTTCGTTGTCGACCAGTTTAACTAGATAAGAATTTCGTTCTGCATCAAGGACGTCCGCGCATGCAACATCGGTGCCTCAAATACGCATGTAGCCCTCATCTGTTGCTCATTCTTGGCCGTTTCGTTAAGTAACAGACCAGTTAGTTGGGTCATGGCAGGCGGTAAGGTTCGTGTACACACACACAAACATACGATCACACAATATATGAGCAATGACAGACTGACGGCAGAAAACCGGATCAGCGCCTTTGATGGAGGTGAGAAACGCTTACAGTAAAGTCAACTCATGGTTGTGGTAAGAGAAGTGCCTGCAGTAGCACATTCTATGTGCACAAATCGGGTTGCATTAGCCTACTCGCAACGCGGTCTAGACATAGTGCATTTGATTTGAAAAACGTACTAGGTATCATGAAACCCGTGGTTTAAAAGAATTCCACGTTAAAGTTGGTGTTGCATACATCATGCTTCTTCATCGCAGTTGGGCAATACAAATTTACACTTCATTTAATTTGCTCAGTTCTGTTATTCTACTACATATTCCGTGACAGCCTCGCGCGTTTAATTTCTTTCGAACTCTGCGCTGGTTGTTCGATATCCCCGGTGGTTGCGCTTGATGCGAATATTGGCAACGTGCCCACCTGTCTATCAATCTTTATTTCGATGAATGGCTCCAGGAGACTGCAAATCGCTACTGGTGGGTGTACGGCCCTGAGTAGTACCCTCAAGTGTGGAGCGAAATGCGGCCCATCCACCGCCGTGTGTACGTTTGGTAGGCATGATTCCTTACATAGACAGACGGTAATGTAACTGTTGTGTATATTGAAGGAGTATGGCCCGGCTCCATTGATGAAACGTGACTCCCATACACATGATTTCCGATCTTATTCCTTCGGGTTTACAATGGATATGAGGTGGGTGAATGGAGTTGCTAGTGGTGCAGCGCAAGTCACCCATGGTCACTCTGTAGCCCCAAGTACCCTGTGGTTGCCCTATGGAAGTCGCAAGGATATATATATATATATATATATATATATATATATATGCTGAGGCTGATGTTGTATTCATGACGCTTCTTCACCGCAGTTGGGCCAAACCAACTTACACTTAAACTAGGTCTTTTTAAGCTGGATAAATTTCATCCCACTTTATTTGGTTTGTTCTGCCTAGCTGACTAATCTTCTATTAATTGGCCACGTTTCGTACGCTAACTGTGGTTATCTTAGTTAACTTTATTGCGTTTGCAGAATTTTTTCAGTAACTTCCGGACATTTTTTCCTTATACCAGATTAGTTGTTAACCAACTTACTTCATATGCATATATATCCGTTTGGATTCATGGGAACATTGAGAGCAGGAGGGAGAATTCTTGGCAGCTCCATCAGTTCCGAATCATTACAAGATAGGTGCCAGCTGTCGAAAAACTGTACTCCTTCGGAGATTGTCACCATTAAAGTAAGAGCAGCAGTATCCTGCCAGATGCGTTATATGAAAGCCTAACAATCGCTTGAAACTTTCGTCTGCCTGCGAATCAATGATGTGTTTCGACAGACTGTCCCAGTCATTTACTACCCTAAAAGATAGAGCAGCTTGCGGACGGGCGCGAAGTGTCCTCGGCCTAAATAATTTTCCCTTGTGGCCACGTGTCGAGCTGCCCACATTGAGATGGAAGAATTGTTGAAGCTCACCTCAAAAGTCTCCCCTTATGATGCATCTGGTATAGAGGAGATCTCCGAGACGCCGACGGGATTCCATTGAGAACAGGTTCAACGTCTTAAGTCGAAGAGTGTATGGGAGATCCCGAAGCTCCGATATAGATTTTGAACCGCGCTTTTACATCTTGACTATCAGAGCATGTTCAGATTTCGTTAGGAGTTAGGCGGCCGAAAGATAGTATGGTAGAATCGGACGAACATGCGAAGCGAATGGGGTGCAAAAAATCTCCAGGGAAGTTTTGCAGAACGACCTACGCAAAGTCCGAAACATCCGGTTGGCTGTCGCGACCTCCTTCTGCATGTCAAGGGATGTCTTGAGATTGTGCGAGACGATGACTCCCAGGTCCTTTTCGTGTGTGACAGAGTTGAAGAGATATCCTCTGATATGATACGCACCGAACGGATCCGGGCCATCAATCGGAAGAACGGCAGATGTGTCACGGTTTACCGAGAGTAGCCACGCAACGGACCAGTTGTGCAGCTGGTCAAGAGAAGCTTGGAGTCTGTCACCCCCGAGGCAATATATTTCTGACCACAGTTTGAGGTCATCCGCGTAGACTACATAGTCGGTTTGCATTGTCGCTGGAAGATTGTTAATGCATAGTTTGAAGAGCTCTGGTCCAAGGACAGAGATTTGGGGTCCCACAGAGACGGAGTGTTTGATTCACCTTCAAGTGAATGGTTCGTGCTTCCAGGAAGTCTGAAATCCAGGACAAGACGTTTCCGGTGACACCAACTCCCTGAAGTTTGAGCAGAAGCCGTTTGTGTGGCACTTTGTCAAATGCCTTGCTAAAGTCAATGAAGACGACATTAAGGCGTCTCCTCTCGTTTGTTGCTTTAACTCATGCTTCTCTAGCAGGAAGCAGATTAGTGATGCAGGATCGTGTCCTGCGTAATCCGAGATGTGAGGGGGAGAGTACGCATGTACGTGTGCGTGTTGAGAGCGCGCTTGATTATTCTCTCCATGGTTTTGCAGACAACAGACACATGGGCCGGTATTTCGCAGGACCCTGCCGGTAGGCACCTTTGTATTTAGGCATTAATACTCCTACTTTCTAAACGCCAGGTAAGCGGCCCTCCGCAAGTGAGAGCCGGGATACTTGGAAGATTGGATCGGCGATGTACTCAGCCGACATCTTGAGGAATAGTGAGTGTAGTCCATCAGGCCCTGGTGCGGAGTTGGGTTCAACGCACGGATTAGTCACATGACCATCTCGATGGTAATTTCAATTGCTCCACAGTTGGGGAGCACGTGGACACATCGTTGTTGGGCAGCGGTGGCTCCACAGAGTAGACTGCTGAGTACAGCGAGACCAGTATATTGGCTTTCTCGACATCGTGACGGAGTACAGCGCTTTCTCCAGGGGCAGATAGAGAAGGGATACCAACGCCCGTTTTGGTGTTTCGCCTTATGTATGGGAAGTTCCTTCGGGCACGTTCGGAATTGAACAACCAGGTATGATTTGCATTTAGCTCGCTTCTGCCACTTTTTCAGGGCACAGATTTCAAACCTCTCTGTAGTTTAGGTAACAGGAGAGTAGTTGTGTACCCTCGAATACGGTAAAGAGTTTACGCCGTCTGTTCAGTAAGGACCTCAGTTCTCGGTCGATCCATGGAGGTTCTTTGTGAAACGGTCTTCCTTTGGACATCGAGACGGCTTTTTCAATGATGGGCGTCATCTTAGACAGCAGTAGGTTCCATGCTTCATCGACGCTCAGGGACTGTGGGATACTCCAACCTACCGTACTTGCCGCAGCGTGTAATCTGGATGGATCTATATGCCAGAAGCTATGACGACATGCTCCATGTCCACTGATAATAAGAGGTCGTGTCCATAGGAAGCAGACGAATAAGTGGTTGTTTCGGATGAGTGGCTGGAGGGTCTCCAAGTGACAGACGTCAGGGGATATCGAAGTGAACACCGAATCAAGGACGTTTGATGTCTGGCCCGGAAGCATTCGCGTTAGTGTAGAGATGTGATGGATTAGATTGTATTCCTGAATATCGTCGAGAAGTCACCTCGAAGATATCATGCGGAAAATTACAATGAAGAAGATTCCAATTGATATTGGGTGCATTGAAGTCACCATTAGCAGACAGTTTTGATCGAGTCCAGAAAATGAGAACCTGAGCCGGAGGGGGCTCTGAGGCAGCGCCAATCGTGAGTGTTTGGTGGCCATCATGGATTCGGCACCAAAGTATTTCCGAGGCAGCGTTATTGTCGAAGAACGCTTCAAGAAGGTGAACTTTGAGGCAGTCTTACGAGTATAGAATTACTCCCCCTCCGGTCCTCGCATCAGTACTATCAACTCGTGAGAGTTGATATCCTGGTATGATAATTTCTGCGCCCAAGACCTCAGAGACAAGTCTCTGTGAAAGCCAACAGATCTAAATGGTGTTCAGAAATGAGAAGGGGAATCTCGTCCAGTTTGTTCCTGAAGCTGCGCACATTGGCAAGCATTACTCGCAGATCGCCGTTTGCGCCAGCGGACTAAATAGCAAAAACATTGGCCGCCAGCGTGCGCGCGGTGTTCTCTTCACTACGCGGAAATCCACAATATGGAGATGTTTCATCAATGGCTCTACGTGTGCGTAGCTCATTGACAGCTTGTTTCATTTTAACTCAGTCGTCCGGACAGAGGTCTCTCAAGGCGGAGAATATGTTTCATCCTTAAGGCGCGAAGTACGCCTGAAGATGCGGCGGCATTCTTCATCGTATTGACAAATGACTTTAAGGGGATAGAACTTCGTATGAGCTTCCTGCCTTCTACGCAGGCGGAAGATTGGCATAATGTTAATGCAATGCTCACCTTCGTCAAATAGAATGGATAGCATACGTTTGAGGAATGCCTGGTCGTCAAGCATCCCTTCAGCTGGGATCACTTTGTCAGATTACGGAATAATCAAACAGCTCCACCTGGAAGGTCTATTTTCTATTAGTTGTGTGACTTTACCTAAAACACGCTTCAGCTGCGTTGAAGTTGAGTTGGACCTCGCTTTATCTCCAATGGCCGCCTTCCTGGTTTTTCGGTTAAAGGCATGGTTCACTCCAGCTGCCAGGTCTTTGTCTTGGCAATATTTCCAATTGCAGCTTCTTGACATTCGTACTTTACATCATACAAAAGCGCACCCACCGATGAAACGGAGGATCAACTTCGATTGTTCATGGGGATAGCTGAAGACGTAAATGATGGTAGTGAGACAGTTGGCGGTGAAGCGTTCGCCTCGGTTTTTGTGTTGAGGTCAAATAGGCAAGAAGGGGACTTGTCACTGATCACAGTGGAACGCAATGCCGGAGGAAGCCGCTCATTTTAAACATTCACACAGGTCTGGTTCGATATATATATATATATATATATATATATATATATATATATATATATATATATAATGGCTAGCGGCATCCGGTTCCGGATTAGCCTGTCACTGTGGCATACACGGAGACAGCCACAGGACACCTGCACCCACAAAGGGGCCATGAGTGGCTTGCGTCGCACCACCCACACGCCCTATACCCAGTGTAAACCCGAAGGATAAGATCGGGAGGCATGCGGATGGGAGCCACGTTTCATCAACGAAGTCAACCCACACTGCTTCACAGGCAAACACAAGCACGCTGTATTTGGGGAATCAAGTGCACACAAGGCGGTGGCTGGACCGTAGTCCGCTCCACACTAACTGCATGGAACCACTCTTCGAGCCTAGCACGACCACAAGGACCGTGCACCCCATCCCCTCCAGCAACGACCAAATGTCTCCTGGAGCCAGTATGGACGATGTATTGGGTAATAGACAGGTAGGCACCTTGACAACATGCACAACAAGCGCAGCCACACCGGGAAGATCAAGCAACAGCCAATCACTTGAAACGACAATATCGAAGAAAATAAATCGAAAAATGCATACAGGTACGGTGAAATAACTCTTCACTAAATAAGCGTATAAAATAAATTGGTTATGAACAAATCCGCGATAAGTTCAAGACATCAGAAGAAATATATACTTCACGATAAGCCACGCATCAGGGAGGGACAAAGGAACGACAGAATTTTTATCCCGCCTGACGAGTGACGACAATTTGCCAAACGTTGCCTTCGGTGTCAGTGGTTTGATGCTGCAGCAGGATCCATGGAGGTTGGCAGCTGAGCAACGAAAGGATATGCTCCTGGGCAGAATGATAACAGCACGTATAATGAATCAAACTGTGATAAGTAAAAGCCAAGGCAAACAAGCGGGCAGTTTGAGCGGAATCTGGAAAATTCGCAAGTCAACGAAGTTGGAATTCTGAGGTAGACACAAAGGCGAAACGTAACTCCGGTGCCGCTGATCCCACCGGAAGTTGAGAAAAAGTTGGTGGTCTCTTATCATGGGATGGCCCATACTGAATGCACTAGAGCATATGATTTGCTTAGGCAGCGAGCTTAATGGCCGGACATGAAAATAGACGTCGATACATACGTGCTGTCGTGTCAGCAGTGCCAGCTTTCGAGTAACATCACAACCTATGCTCGCGATTTCAGCATCCGAGATTAGTGAGTTGTGGTCAACTGAGGTGATAGGGCCGTTCCCGTTAACGAGACAGGACAATCAATGCATAATCGTGATGACCGAGCACTTCACCCGCTGGATTGAAGCCGCGGCAATTCCAGATCAACGGGCTAGCACGATAACACATGCAGTGATGAAGCACGCGATAGCGGGCCACGAAATTCCGAAGGCCATACTGATTGACCAAAGCCGATGCTATGAAAGTGACGAATCCCGGACGTCTGGGGAAACTAGGCATGAAAAAGATACGAATCGCTCCCTACAATCAAAAGACAAATGGATTGACGGAGAACAATAATAGGACAATTAAAAAATGTCTGGCGGCGAAAGGGGATTGAGAAGAAGCTCTACCACTACTCTTGCTGGCTCATCGGGCGTCCAAGCAAGCAAGCACGAGGCAATCCACATTTCAGTTAAGGTACGGCCGCGCGCCCCGAATTCCTGTGGATCTAAAGGTGGGGAGGTGGCCAACTTTCCAGTTACCGCCGAGTGAAGCAGAAAACAATCTGAGGGCAGCCCAGGCGCGAATCATGGAGAAACCCCGGGTCAACATGAAAAAAACTTCCGGAGACTTTCCAATCGATTCGAAGGTAAAATACAGAGATCACCAACATGCGGCCGCATGTGGCCCAGGCGAGATAAAACTCCTCCCGAAGTGGAAGAGACTACATGAAATAATCGATCGAGACCCGTATACACCATCGCTCGACAGGGAGACAGGTGGCGAATTCATGCTAGCGAATTGTGGAAGTGGTACGAGCGAGGAGAGGAAACTAAGGCATACATGGGACAGCCCCGAAGATCGGGGAGACTACGTGCGAGCTCGACGGCAGCGGAGACTTTAGAGGGGGAGTGTGGCGCACTACTAATGAGTAGTATGGCGAAACGAGTAGGCGCAATGAACTAAGAGAATAATGTGGGTCACCGCAGACGACCGGCGCGTAGTGCACAATTCAACCAACCCTGAGAATGGATGGCGCTGGAGCGTTGAACGTATACCGCACCGCCATGGCAAACTGAGTCGATAGCACAAGGCCCAGCGTGTAATCCAACGGCACAGATGAGTCCGACTGTTCTGTTGAAAATGTTAGAACCTGTATACGTTCGTTCTCCGGTATACAGCTCGTTCGCACAGTGTCAGCTTATCCAAACAGACACTGTAGCTGTTTTGTCCAGTAAAAGAGGAAGACGCGAAAGCCAGTTGTGCAGAATGGAAGATACAATTGCAGTAGCTAAGATCGTTCGTCGGTTCAGGAACCTGGTGAGCACGTGATTCGTTACATTTATATGAATCTGATCAATTGTACTCCCCCTGCTATTTTCATTATATAATTGTACAGGTCTGATGATGAATCAGTGAAAACAACTGTTCGCTTTAGCCTCATGTTCTTAATTTCATTCTCTGTTATGAAGAAGAAATGGCATTTGATTGTAGTACAAATTGCAAAATTATGGATGCTGAGATAGGGCTGACCTAATCTCTAAACATTGGAGTTGTCTGTGTTTAGCTCTAAACACAGACGAGAAGTGATCATCAGTATAACTCCATTGCATCAAGAATCTATGCAGCCTTGTCCGGCATTGGCGACACAAGACGAGGACGATTCTGTGTCAATCAGTGCTCGCGGATCCCAGTAACTTAGGGATCAAGTCCCTAGCCATCAGCCCGTATATTCCGAATGCCAGTCCCAGATTCGGCTATCATAGCCGGACAAGGAGGAAAACGGTCGTAGAGCACGCTGTTTTTGGGCGGGCAATTCCGATACATGACAGCATAACTAGTCTGCGTTGTAAAGTGGATAAGCACAGTGCGTGTGTTCTAGCGCAGGACTGCATGGTCTGTTGTCAAACAGCTACGAAAATAAACTACTTATCGATTTGAGGGTCATTATGAGATACTCATTGAGTAATCGGATTGCGACGCGCAATCTCAATGTGGATCGTGATTGGCATTGAAGCGAACTTTGGCCAATTCGACGAGTAGGACCGTAGCTGAAGCGTATAAGAATCAGATGTTGCCCACCTGGAAACGCTACACTCTACTACACGTTCCGATCTTGTTTAATCTCATCAGGTAGAGAGAACAGGCGTCGAACCCAAGACCACTGGGATGTTAGTTGGAACCACTACCTCTTTAGTCACTAGGTCACGACGGGCAACGCTTGGCACAAGAGCTGATGACTGATTGGATGGTCATTTCGGGATACGCATTTTGTGATTGGATTGCGACTCGCAATCTCAATATGGACGGTGATTCGCAATGAAGCGAACCTTTCCCATTTCGATCACTAGGAGCGTAGCTGTAGCGTATGGGAATTAGGTGTTGCCCGCCCGAAAACATCTACTTATTTATCATTCAATGTTCTCACAGTAAATGAGCAGTGCCTCGGAGTCACCACTGACCAAAGATGACCATTCAAGTGCTGGCATCAATGCGCGGATAACGCACTTTAGAGCCGAAAACCACACACTATACCGGTAAGCTGAAGTCACGTCATCTCCACAAATGGTCCGGGTTGTAATAGGACCCACAGGCCTTTTTGATGATGCAGGTGACTCGACGAGTTTACGACAAAATAGGATACAGCAAAGTAGACGACATAACTGGTGGATTACTTCCAGTGGTCGCTTGCTTGTCTCAAGCACCGTGAGCCTCAGATCAGTTCTACGACAAAATCAGGTAACATGAAGACGCGAAGCACAAGCCAAAGTGCGCATGTTTTTAATTCCTCAAGAAGCTGTAAGGCATATTTAAAGTACACAGTCCCAAAGAACTGACTCGTGCAGGCAAAAGCAGCACGATAAAAAGATTATTATGATACGCGAAGAATTAGCTAAAGGCTCGACACCGTATTCTCCACACGAAAATATATTCGTCTAGATTCTAGAGGCAGAGGATGGAATGGAGTACTTCATGAAGGCAGATTTATACTCATTACTCTTGCTGCTTTTTGTCCAGTCGCAACTATCTTCTCCTGGTCGGCTGAGAAAATACTGCCGCTGACTTCAAGATCGGAGACTAGCACTCTAACTTAAATGCTTAAGGCCTTAATTTCACAAGCGGCTGTGTAACGAGGCTAGACAGAATAACTCAAAGTAACTCCGATCTGCACCACTATTGTGCCGGAACGTAATACCGATGTCGCCAGGTGTAAGCCGGTTCGAGATAACGAGGTGGAAAGCATCTATGCAGGCTGGAACCAGATAGCCGTAGATTACAAGCCATAAGCCTGAATCAGTTAAAAAGCGATCGATAAATTGACTGCACCGGTGGACGCGTCTTTGGTGGACGAAAGAGCGGCGATCGACACAGTGAGCAGAAGCAAAAGCATACTCCCGAAATCCTGTCTAAAGGAAAACAGGCGTACCAATCAGGAAATATGTCAAACGAGGCATCTTAAGAACTAGCTACCTTTGGTGCTTACGCGGAGCATATCAGGGCTCACGCACTCAAATAACTCGCGAATCCTCGCTTCATTGAATCTGAAAATAAACATGATGAGGATCAAACTTACATAAATTTTGAATTCAATTTAGATTTTTCCGCTTTGGATATAATCCCAAGGTCCCTAATGAACTGTACGAAGAGGGGAACGCAGTCAATGTTACCGCCCTCCCTCTTAAAATAACTTTCAACCCATTTGGTTGCATCCGACAGTCGAAAAGGAGGATTTAGTTCAGCTTGGCACTCCACAATGCATTTGCGCAACTGAGCAGGCTGATAGCTAACAGGAAGTATACTCACCTTTTCTTTTGCAGCGAAACGGTTGTACTCTGTAAAACTGTTCATCTGACGAGCAAAAATAACCAAGATTCTGATAATTGACGGCCCTAATAATTCAACGCGTAGTATTCATTCAACTGGGAAGTTAAAGAAGAAAGAGGTCCGTATCAGTGTAGTGTTAATTTCGGGGTTCCGAACTCTTTCGTGTCCAGTGCGTAAAGTAGGTCGTAACAAGTCTGTACACCTGGAAGATAATAAAAATAGTTTTTAAGCATTGTATGACATTATCACACCCACATAGTAAGAGGTCGTGCCGAATGGAACGGATATGGAGGACGGTCATAGAAGATAACAAGGCTAACAGTGAGGGAGATAAAAGTGGAAACATAAAAAGAAACTGGAACAAGAGCCATCTAAGCGAGCGTGACCAAGCTCTTGTCTTTTAATGTGTTAAAAGAACACCTTCGGTGCAGCTATCTATCTATCTATCTCGCTTTTTAGCGAGTGCTGCCCACGATGATCACAGATGGTTTCAACTTCATGTCCAAATGGGACTGGAAAAGTTAGAAAATCCGGTGTGTGTTCCCTTTTGAGCGTGCCATTAAACCAGCATATTAGACAGCGGTAATATACGCAACCTAGGATAGCCAAGTCGATAGGCGCAAACCACAAAACATTCAACCAGCTAAGGCCTGCGCAGCCTGAGTTAGTAATCGTTGCTGTTCCTGCCAAGTGAAATGAAAATTGTAAATATAATAATAGCCAAATTATGGTAGTGATCAAAGAAATATGATAATGCAAGAAACATGAGTGGAACCTAG
This sequence comes from Dicrocoelium dendriticum, assembly GCA_944474145.2. NCBI lineage: Eukaryota > Metazoa > Platyhelminthes > Trematoda > Plagiorchiida > Dicrocoeliidae > Dicrocoelium > Dicrocoelium dendriticum. The sequence continues at coordinate 51,502,076 of OX104062.1, forward strand.
GATGTGAAAGGGAAGATTTGAAACTGTATGCCAATGGTGCCGAGTCGATGCTCAAACCCCCACATTATTGATGAGACCATCAGGACCACGGGTAGTGCATTCCATGAATCAAGTACTTCGCACGATACATGAGTAGGTCCAAGACCCGTCAGATCGTGGTCTGTCTAACTTCGTCAGATGACCGCAGAAGGATGGATACCGACTTGGTCTAGAAATCCAAGGTAGGTCAAGGCCGATGTTCTCCTCATGGCGTGCGGCAGTTGGGGCGAAGTCGCCACGAAATAGTTGGTAATGTATTGGAAACATTCCTAGTTGAAGCAACCTTTCTGGGTACGACAGGTATTTTAGCTCATAAACAAATCTCCAGGACGACCACTACTAACATCCTATCACAGAACAAGTGCGGTGGTCAAGCATGGAAGCAGTATTTCAGGTGCGTTTTAAAGGGACGGGAAACGAAGTAGCGAACATTTCAGCTGTGATGATCACGAACGACCTGTGGATCATCCACTGCATTTCAAACCGTCTACAGGTGAATTTCTGCCAGTTTTAAGTGGAGTTAGGATCAGACAACAGAATAATGAAATAATAATAAATAACAACAGACAATAGAATGACACAAAAATCACAGCATTAGCATTAGACCGGTACGCCTAACCGACGCTCTGCTGACACGAGCTCCAACAGTCGCGCGTGGGTTAAGGATACTGCGAGATGGCCAGCAGCTATGCAGATTCGAACCACTGATTTCTGGACAACAACGCAGACGCCTCATCCCTTTGACCACCGGCCGATGACACCAAGGTCAATCAGATGGAGGAAAGAAAGGCATAAGCAGTACGTCGGTACTGCGTACCGACGCTTCGCCGCCACACAACTAACACCGGTCGCCTGTGGGCTAAGCATATTTCGAGGGTCGCTCGGTCCCCACACAGGCTCAAACGCGCGCCCTCAGATTACAACGCAGGCTTGTAGTCCTTAGGGCTATGGGCCGGCTCCAAACAGGCAACATATAGCAGAAACATCTGACTCTACCCCAATACTCCACAGGTTAGTTAGGGATGAGAAACATAGTTAAAGTGCAGTACACAACTCAAATGTGTGGTCACGAAAAAGGAATACTATTATGTCGATTATTTATAATGCATCGGAATGGGAACATGACTGGAGAAGGGAGGAATAGAAGGGGAAAAGAAATTCACAACACAAACGCGATTGAGGTCGGTTCTTCAACATGTAAATAAGTGTATCCAATCTAATGTGCTCACCGTTTTGCGGACCTCAACCAGGAAGTCGAGAAGCTCCAACCGAAACCAACCTCGAAGCTCTTTATTTCTCTGGACCAACTTACTACTTGGCTTCATCTCATCTTCATTCAGCACCCATGCACGCAAACAACGTGCGCCGCTGGAGTTGATGTATTGGCATCCGTGACGGAGCTTGGTGCATGAAGTAATAACACTGAGCGATGCACTTCCTTTTCCTGGGCTAAACTGCAAAGGCATGCCTCTTGGTGGCAGCCAATCTGACCAGCCATGTTTACCCCAACGTATAGTAAGGTTGTGTGGACAGCCGAAATGAGGACTCTGCCGTACAGGGCGAGTGATGTCGAGCCACCACTACAAGTATCTCAACCCTTTGCCATGCAGTTCGTGACTTGGCTAGTCAGCAGTTGAATTTCTGAATAACTTCTTGTTGGTTCATATCAATGGAAAGCGCAGGGGGCGGACCCTGTCAATCTTGAAGTGTAGCTTTAAATCTTGACGGTGCAAAGCACAGGCCGAAACAATTGGCAGTTGGTTGCAGTAGGTAAACCGACCAGTTGGTATGCGCACAATGGCTGCCGATACAGTTGCCAAGGTAAGTGAATCGGTCAACTACGTCGAGTTCCTCGCTATCAAGGGTTAAAGAGTCATCAAGTGGCTGGTGATCCTGCAGCAGCACATTGCACTTTGAGCGCGCGAAATGCCAAATGATGGGGCTAATTTAGTGAAGCTATTCATGGTTGATTGCGCCACCCCAAGATCATTAAACAACAAAACGATGTCATCCGCATAATCAAGATTAAATAGCCTTTCACCAGGGTGTCCAACGGGCGTGCGAATGCAGCTCGTTGAGCTGTCTTAAAGTGCGGACGTTGAATGCCGCAAGGGGAACGGAACAGGGTGGCTTTATAAGGGGTTAAAAATGGAAAATAATAATGTGTCAGCTGTACACCGTAACGGCGCTTCAATGCCGCGCGACCACCAGTCGTGTGTGGGCTGAGCACACCGCAAGGACACTCGCCCTTACGCGGATTCCAACCGGTGACCTTATGATTGCAAGCCAGGTGTTCAGATCACTCGGCCGCCGGCCGACCACGTTGATGATTGGTGTCCAGTGTCGTGCGGGAAGGTATTTGCAGATGGCAAGACTGCGGTGGTATTGCGGCTGCTATCAATTAAGCTGAGAGGGTTTTTCGCAACTGGGTGTGGAGCATAAACTGTTTCTCAGTAGCACTGCTTTTAGACACAGTGGGAGCCGAGGTGCCACTTGGCGTCCTACTCTAGCTGGCCAGCGATGAATCCAAATAGAGCACGTTGCAAAAAGTTACAGGTGCCGTGGTTCTATCCTGGATTGTCGCTCGTACTGGAATGCTTGCGTCCACTCTGATCATGCCTTGGTACGCTGTCGCTTTTCCATGAACTTTACCGGGAGGCATATCAAGCGTCTCCCAAGATTGATAAATGGGGAATTATTTCAGCAAGCCTACCAAGATGTACTGCGTAGCGAACTTTCGCTCCCTTGTCTTAATGACACTAGGCTTCAATGGAATAGTATTTCGGCAGGCATGCACGTCGCAGGAGCATCTGCCTGCGGTACTATCAACTGTCACGGCACCCGTCACTGGATAGCCTGTTGGAGTTTCGAAGAAATTTCTCGGCTGCCTATGAGCAAAATATAACCAGATGGACTATTAGACGCGAACTAAAGCGGAGCCTGCGCTGCAAGGAAGCCTGGTGGATCAGTAGGGCTCAAGAAATAAAAGGAGCAGGAGCAGTAGGCAACTATTGCAAGCTCTTCCAGCTGATCCGCACTACTGATCTCGAAAAACCAGGCGTCAGTGAAACAATCAGCGACAGCGCAAGTGCACTGAATGACAATAAAGACCGTCGTATGGCTCGTCGAGCGGAACACTTTCAATATGAAAGCCTGATAGCTGAATTGAAGTAGTTCTGGAAAGATTGGCTTCTGTCACGTTTAACTGTGGAGCTGCGTTCATGCTACTTGACTTTGAAACAAATGAGGTATGATTCCGATTTGAACGCGTCCAGAACAATCAGCTCTATCATCAGGAGGCTGCCCAAGCATCTGCTATACATGTGGGCCGAGCATGCCGCCAGAATTATCCGCACCGAAAGAGAACCGAACTTCATTGATTTGGCAGATTCCGTGGATGAAACTGCAGACGTCGTCGATACTTACTTGTCCGTTGCCGCACGTCCCTGCGGGCCACCGACCAGCACTGATGGAGGAAGAAGTTTAAGCCCTCGGGGATATACTGCTTGCCTAAACACTGCGGCTTCATCAGAACGAAAGTTCCCCAAATGTGTTTCCTGTGAACGACGTCATTATTTAGCTCAGTGCGATGATTTCCGAAAGCACAACCTCAACGAACGTCTTAAATTCTGTTGCGCCCATAGCCTACGTCAGCTCTGTCTCAAACCGAACCATGACCTACCAATTTGTCGATCACGAAGATGTTGTGGGTCGAACAGTTGTAAACTGCTGCACCACCCGCTACTCCATATTGATCGAAGCAACTTCGGAACACCAAACACTGATGGATCCAGTTTTGCTCTCAGTCACATCGAACCCTCTGTTGTGTCGCTTGGCTTGTTACCTGTGCTTGTTTCTGGGCCTGCTGGCACGATTCGAACATTAGCCTTAATAGATAATGGATCAGATACTTCACTGATTGATTCAACATCGTTATCGTGGTTCAAGGGTCCGCGACGACACTTAACATTAACACCGTTGCTGGCCGATGTCAAGTGGAATCCCAGTTGGTTAGTGTGACTGTTCGATCTATAGATAGGGATGAGGCGATCCAATTAGATTCAATTAGGTCAGTCAGTCGTCTCCCAGAAAAACTTGGAAGGAGAAACAGGAACAACGATTTCGACAGATGGTCCCACCTCTCCGATCTACGGTTACCGGAGCTGGAAGGAAGGGTTGAAGTTTTGATTGGTTACGATAACCCATACATACACTGGGCATTAGACCAGAGACGCGGGGATCCTGGTGATCCGTATGCCGTTAGAACTCCATTGGGCTGGATCGTACTGGGACCGAACAAACAGCACGAGACTATGAGGGATTAATGCATATCACTGATAGTTGATCGAACACGGAGAATCAATTCACTTCGCTGCGATACCACTGATCTTCATCAACTACTAGAGCAAATGTATGAAACGGAATTTAACGGGCTAGATAGTCCACAACTAGCCATGTCTGTGAACGACGGACGCGCGTTAAAACAAATGGAAGCTTCTAAAAAAAGCTGGCGTCCACTGCGAGATTGCTTTATCATGGCAAGCCGGGAGACTTCGGTTACCAGGTAACCGACAATTCGCACTGGTGAGGTTTGTCATGTTGAAGAAACGTTTGTCGAAGTGTCACACTGCGCCAAGTATACACCAAAGCAGTGGAAGGATATATATTTAAAGGATATGCTGAACTTGCTCCATTACAGGAACAGCAGATTAAAGGGGAAACTTGGTACATACCTCACCACTCGGTATCGCATCCACGTAAGCCAGGTAAAGTGCGAGTGGTCTTCGATCGTCAAACTTCATACCGTGGAACTTCTGTCAATTAACTTCTACCTGGTCCCGATATGTCAAACAGTATAGTGGGGACGCTTTTGCGGTTTCATCCAATCGCCATCGCGGCCGACAGTGAAGCGATGTTTCATCAGATCAAGGTTCCTATTAAGGATTGGAACTGTTCGAAGTTCTTGTGGTGGAAGAACGGCAATCTTTGTACACCCCGTATTGAATACCGTATGACTGCACATCCGTTTGGCGCTACTTCGTGACCAAGCTGTGCTAACTTTGCGTTACGACAAGCTATTGTTGACAGTTATTGTAAATCCCAAACAAAAGTTAGAGAAGTAGCAGAGAACTGTTTTTATGTCGAGGATTGTTTATTTAGTGTTGATTCTGTTCCCGAAGCAACGGAACTCGTTATACACCTTACGCGTATTCTGTCCGATGGAGGATGTGATTGGACGGAATGGTTTAGCAATCGTAAGGTAATCATGTATTTACCTGACAGCGAACTGAAGGTTCCTGGATTAAGTATTCGACTGAGGACGATTGTGTTACAAATGAGCTTGATTTGAACTGGAACGTCACCCAGGACCACCTAACTTTTAAGCTGAAAGGTTTTAATAAAATGTTGACCCGAAGAGCCATCCTTTCCTTTGTAGCTTCAGTCTATGATCATCTCGGCCTCACTGCTCCCGTTCTACTTCCGGCCAAGGTACTGTTACAGAGTTTCGTAAAAAGGAAGCTGGATTGGGATGAGCATCTTCCTGCAGAGGATCAGCAAGCTTGGAACAAATGGTTAGCAAACGCCTATGGTCTGAAGCAGCTGGATCAGATGAAGATCACAGTCTATGTTGGCTAGAGACGTTGACTGAAAGTTCAATCCCCCATGTGCTAGCCATCGCCGAGGTCTTTGGAAACGATTAATTTGATCGATTCGTGAATTATTACATAACATTCTCAACGACGAGGTTGTGAGCGAAGAGATAGTTGTAACGACACTCACCGAGATCCAGAGGGTATTGAATGAAAGGCCCTTGGTAGCAGTACCCGACACCCCGAATACGCAAGATGCTATATCGCCTCGGCAACTATTAACGCTTGCAAAGGATCAGTCGCTTGAATACCCACCGATCAACCTACCAATCAAATTGAGCAGAACGTGGAGACAGGCAAGACATCTGTCCGATATGTTTCGGCGTAGGTGGATCAGACACCGACACCGCAGAACAGACAGAAATGATTAACTGAAATCCGGGGTCTTAGGAAAGGGAGTTGGTTTTAGTTTGTGATTTACGCACATCAAAAGGTCTACGGCCTAAGGGTGAAGTGGATGAAGTTAACAAGAGTGAAGACCAATCAGTTCGAAAGCACTGGTAAGGACAAGCAAAGGTATACTGAGAAGAGACGTCAGACAGCAATGCCTACCAGAAGCGTACCAGAAAGAAGAGAGTGATGAGGTGAAAGCCATCGTCCGGAATTGGTTTATTGGTTGGTAAAGAGCAGAAGGAAGTTCCTCTGTCCGCTCCGTCACTTCCCGATCGTTGCGAACGTTGCTGGGATCATTGCGGAACAAGGTTCCGCAGAAGACCGTTGTGGTTGTATGGGGGCAGCAAAATCCCTGCGCACTCAGAGAGTGAGAATCCAACAGTCGTCTGAAACATTCTTCTGTCTCCGCACAGAGGACAGTCTCTGGCAAGCTGTTCCAGTCATTCACTACCCGGGTGGATAGGGCCAGATCGGACGGCACACGGAGTCGCCGCGGTTGGAAGTTTCCACCGGTGGCATCGGGTTGCACACTTTGTGTCGAGACGAAAGAACGATTGCAGCTCACTCCCCAGCTCACCTCGTAGAATACGCCGAGTGAACATCATATCTCCGCTGCGACGACGATAATCTAAAGGGAACAGGTTCAACCTTTGAAGCCGTAGGGGGTAAGATAAGTCCCGCAACTCTGGAACGGATTGGGATCCACGTCGTTGTATCTTCTCGATCATGTCACTTTCGGACTTGGTGAGAGGATACGCAGCAGGCAATCCGTACTCGAGAATTGGGCGCACATGTTAAGCAAACAGTACTCTGAGGAATGCTGGCGTCAGGCGCGAGGTTCTATTCATAGCGTGAAATATTCTGTAGAGGACGCGAGCCTCTCCGGGTGTCCTCAATTGATTTGAGGTCAGGAGACACATTCACCCCGAGATCCCTCTCCTGGTTGACATTTCTGAGCAAGAAACCCCCGATATGGTAAGCCCCAAAAGGCTCAGGAGCATCGATTGGAAGGACAGCGCATTTGTCACGGTTAATGGACAACTGCCACCTTACTGACCAATCGTAGAGCGGATCGAGTATCGCTTAAAATCTGTCTGCATCTTCCACACTGGACACCTCAATCCACAGCTTTAGATCATCCGCATAGATTAAGCAGTTGGTCTGCAGTTCGGATGGCAGATCGTTAATAAAGATATGAAAGAGTTCGGGACCGAGTACAGAACCCTGAGGGATCCCAATGGTCATGAGAACTTGATCAGAAAGCACGTCGTTCACTTTGACCTGCATAGAGCAACCGTCCAGGAAATCGGAGACCCAAGAAAGAAAATTGCCAGTGACGCCGATTCCCCGGAGTTTGAAGAGAAGCCTCTCATGCGGGACCTTGTCAAAAGCTTTACCGAAATCAACAAACATAGCATCCAGACGCTTACCGACAGCTAATGATCTTGCCCATTTTTCCCTAGCCACCAGTCAATTTGTGGCGCATAAACGCGCCTCCCGGAAAGAATGTTGAGAATGAAAGAGGAACACCAATTCATCGAGATAAAAGCGAAAGGCCCGTTTCGGAATCCGTTCCATGACTTTGCACAAAATCGAAGTCAGACAGATGGGACGATAACTGGCTGAATTCTGTCGATTCTCTCCTTTGTAAATAGGTTTAACGATTCCCACCTTCCAAGCAGCTTGAAGCCGCCCGAGCTCAAAGGAACGACGGAAGATTTGACAGACAGGAGCGGCAATGTGCCCAGCCACAGTCTTAAGGAACAAGGGGTGTAAACCATCAGGACCAGGCGGAGAATACGGGTCTAGATCAAGAAGTTTCATTACAACGTCAGTGTTTACATTCACGTGCTCCAACAGCGAAGGAGGAGTGGGCGTAACGCTATTCATGAGTGGTGTTTCGGTCGAGTAGACAGAGGAATATTGCTGGGCCAAAAGGCTAGCTTCCTCAACGTCTTCGTAAACCAGGTCCAAATTCTCACAGGGAGACAAGGCAGGGACACCACCGCCAGTTTCGGTGCATCGTTTGAGGTATGAGAAGAGCGCGATGGAGGTTGTACTAGAAAGTGCAGCTAATGACAGCTCATATTTTTGACACTTCTCACGTTTTGTCATGTTGAAAGCATTCCTGACCGTTTTGTGGTATCAGTAGTCAAGCACAAATCGCGTAACTCTGAAACGATCCCATAGTTTACGTCTTCCTTTCATCATGGATCCCAAATCGTGATCGATCCAAGGAGAGCCTATAGAGAAGGGTCTTTTTTGGAGGCAATGGCCTGTTCAATGAGCAACGTCGGCTTGGAGTACAAGTGATTCCACATTTCGTCAATATTGAGATGTTCAGAGATACTCCAATCGACAACGCTTGCGGTTGTTTTCATACGAAGTGTATCGGCACGCCAGAAATTCCGACGGTCGGTCCCATAGCTGTGAACAGCGAAGCGACGTGTCCACTGGAGTGAGATAGTACAGTGATCACTGCTGACAACTGGCTGTAGAACTGAAAGGTTCGTGGTGTCTGATTGTGCTTGAGAGAGCATGAGATGCAAGAGATGCGGCGTCTGATCTGGAGGAATACTAGTTGGTGTAGTGACATGTTGAAGCAAATTACAACGAAGAATGGTCACGAGTAAGTTGGCCTCGGAGTCTGTAGGTCGGTCACAAAGAAGCAGGTTCCAGTCAACAGAAGGAGCACTGAAATCCACAACAATAAGATAACCCTTTCCTGCACCATGTTTCCTGATCGAGTCCATCAAGCGGGTTCCGGACCCTGAAGGCGCTCTGTAGATGACACCAAATGTGAGAGAACTCCGTCCATCATGAACACGACACCAGAGTGCATGGAACTCATCGTCATTGTCATTGATCGCTTCAACTAAATGTACTTTGATATCAGTCTGCCAACAGACCATTACGCCACCGCCGGGTCTGCCTCCTTATCGATCGGATTCGGAGAGGGGGTAACCGGAGATAGATACCCCTAAATCCGTGATGTCTGAATAGCCAGGTTTCAGTGAAGGCCTTCAGGTCTGGACGGGTCTCTAAGGCAAGCAAATGAATCTCATCCAATTTATTCCTCAGACTGCACACATTGGCGGTTAACACGCGTAGTCCATTTGTGTGTTTTATTGTCCCGGGATGAAGAGAATGGGTCTCCGACGGGCTCTCAGGATCTTCCGAACCACGCAAAAATCCACGATATGGAGGTCTGTTTTATCACTTCCTCGGAGAGTTCGTAGCTCCTCAACAGCCATTTTCATCTTTATACGATCCTCTGGAGAAAGGTTACGTAGTATGTAATACGACTCATCTTCGAGACGCGAGGTCCGTCGCAGAATACGCCGGCAATCGCTTTCCGTTTGGCACCCAACTATGAGGGGGCGCACTTCGGGTGGATCTTATTGCTTCCTACCGAGCCGGAATGCAGAGACGATGTTAATACCCGTTCGCCTTCATCATATGACAAAGAGACCAACCGCTCGAGAAATATTTGGTCATCCAAAATTCTTTCCGCTGGGGTGGCTTTGTTCGATTCGACTGCGTTCATACTGATGACGCAACTGTCCCGAGAAGGTGGAGTGGGCTCAGGGACTTGCGTTCTGCAAGAGGACGGATTATCTTCGACCACTTTCTCCAGATCAGAAAGTCTATGGAGAATTAGCTTCATTTGCTACTGAGATCCTGAGAGCTGAGAATTAGGTTTATCCTCGGATTTTGTGGTCGGTAGCCATCTGGACCGGTGACATCATGATTGGTGCCACAAGTTGATCATAGGTGCAAGTGATCACATCTGCGTTGTTGGAGACCGGGAGCGTCATGAGCAGATCAAGCTTAAAGCGAAGATCTGAGAGCATCGAGAACGAACGCTCTACATTTCGCAGCCGAGTATCAAGAGATTTGTCTCTCGTACGGAAGGCACAACTGAAAAGCAACTTTTCGCTGGAGGCCAGCGCTGCGTACTGCTCGGTATGCAGGTCCGTACAAAGCTGATGGTAAAATCGGTTGCAGACATCGCACTGCATACCGCCGGAATCGTCAGTTACTGGTATATGGCAGCTTGGACTGCCACAAAGTGCGATAACCTCAGAATCCAAGCCACCAGGAACAACAGCCTCGGTGCATTGCGAAACCGACATAGTGGAAAACAGAGTGAAATTATGACACGTACACAATAGTTAAACGACCTCAAAAAAGGCAAAAATTGGGTGCAAAACGGGATTAAAACGGGGAAAAACCGGAAAAATTACAAGTAAGCGCCAAAGACGCTTTGACCAGAACCGCTTTAATCAGATTCAGATGGACTGAGACGATAGGAAAATCCCTTGAGTGTTCCTTCTTGATCGGATGGTTGAGGCACGAAATGATAAGGTGCTAATTCTTGATAAATCCAAAACGAAACAACCGAAACACACGCTGATCAATCAATTACTACCCACGTTCCACACACTAGAAGTCCACGCTCTGTAGGTTACGTGAAGTAAGAAAAAAGTAGAAAATGGAAGATAAAGGGGAATGAGTCATTAAAGTGAAGGATAACACCAAAGAGTGAAGAGAATGACGCAATAAGAACTAAGAGTTTGAAGATGGATATGGTCAGGAGAAGGGAAAGGTTTCGTGTTGCCACCCAAGAGCGTCTAATTGACGCTCGAAACCCTTAACCGTAGGTTCACTGACTACACTTTCTGGAAGCGAGTTCCATCGCTCGATAACTCTATGCGATAACCGAGTGTTCGCCATGATCCGGTCGGAACGCGGCTTGTGTAGCTTCATGGGATGACCGCGAAGGCAACCTAGCCGGGCTAAATAGCCAGCTCAAGTCCGGTCCAACTTTCCCTGTTAAAATGCGGTAAGTAAGGATTAGGTCTCCTCGAAGCCGTCGGTGGTGCATTGAATACATACCCAAGCTAAGTAGATGCTCGGGGTACGATTGCCCCCGTTACTCCTCGACCAATTTGGTACCTACTCGCAAAACCATCTCGAGCTCCATTTTGTCCCGAACAAGGCAGGGCAGGAAAGCCTGGACGCAGTATTCCAAATGGGGCCGGACGAAAGCTGAGAACAGCTTCACAAATATGTCGGCAGTTAAAACCCCGAAAGAACGGCGTATTAACCACAATATTCTGAAACCCCTACTTGCGGCCTTCTTCCAGTTGTCACCAAAATGTAAAGACGAAGAATGGATGACGCCTAGGTCTACCTGGTTGGAGACAAGGGGAGTTCGACCCCACCGAGCACGTAGCTCGAAGGCGGGAAAGTTGCTCCTATACGAAGCACGCAACAGCCTGATTTATGGGCAGTGGCCACAAAGCAGACCAATACCAGAGTCGGTCCAGGGCATGCTGTATGGCCTCAGAACCCCCAGGAACATTTTTAACATTCCATGGCTTAAGGTCATCAGCAAACAATAGGGATGATACCCCAAGCTCTCCAGAGAGATCATTTACGTAGATGGAGAACAGCATCGGTCCAAGGACCGCGCCCTGTGGGACACCGCTAAGGACCGCTTGCCTAAAGGATAAGCTGCGATCCGCACGTACACTCTGCTCTTCCCTGCAAGAACGCAGATACCCAGTGAGGGGCGCGGCCAGATAAGCCGTAGGAGCTCAGCTTTTGTGATAGTCTCAAGTGGGGTACCTTATCAAATGCTGTCGAGAAGTCTACGAAAAGCACATCCACTACGTGGCAATTGTTCATTGCCTCGGCCCAAGCTTCACGAGCAACCAACAAATTTGTCAGACACGAAAACCCCTTCCGGAATCCATGATGTGCACTACTGAGTAGATTAAATCTATTCAGGTGACCTTCCAACGAATCTCTCACCAGCTTTTCAAGCAATTTGACCACGACGCCAGTCAGACTAACTGGCCTATAATTGGCTGACAGACTTGCCGCGATTTTTGAAGATAGGACAGATGACAGCCTCCTTCCATTCAGAAGGTAGTGTACAGCTGTCAAGTGACTTCTGAAACACCATCGTCAGCGGTCCACTTAGTTCCACCGCCAACACATGCAGAAGCTTCGGGTGAATTGAATCAGGTCCAGCTGCTTTAGAAGGGTTCAGTTCTTGCAGCAGTTTAATAACCTGTGTTTCCACCACAGTAAACTCAGCTAAATAAGAACCCTCAGGTAATCTGGGGGCAAGTACAACGCTAATCAAGGCGGCTTCATGTACAAAAGCCCCTGCATACTGCTCCCCAAGTACACGAGCCTTACCTGAGTTCGCATACGCACGAGTTCCATCGGTCCGCAGCAAATTTGGGATTATCGAATTTGAACCACAGCGTCTCTAAACACAAGCGAAGAACTTCTTCGGGTTTTCCGAAGCTCCATCAGCCAATTCCTTTTCGTACAACAGCCGAGCTTTCCTTAAGTGTTGTTTACACCTATTTCTAGCCTCACGGTATCTATCATAGGTGCTAGTTGATGGAGCCGCACGGTAGGTCCACCAGCACCTAGAACGCTTCTGGAGCAGGTACTTGCCAGTGGTATTTATCCACGGCGGCCGCGCTCGTGTCTCCTAGCAAGCGGGACGTAGGGAGTAGACACTTCCGTGAGATAAGATTTAAATTTATCCCAGGCCGCCTGAACCGTATCAACTACCGAGATTTCGCAACGCAACCCAGAAGCCTTGATACGCATTGTCTGACAGTTAGCACGCCATACGTTTGGAAATTGCCTAGCGATGCTCTGGTGACGCCTGATCAGAGTACACCTGAATGATAAACAAACATGATCACTAGCACCTAAGGGAGAGCTGTAAGTGATGTCACCTACGAAGTCTAGTGACTTGGCAAACACTAGATGCAAAATAGACGGGAGTTGGGCATCCATGTACCTAGTGGGGAGGTCCACAAACTGATGCAACGGTACTTGTAGCGTAAGCTCAAGTAGATCTGCACCGAAAGTACCTTCGGTTTACACAGCAACCCAGCCAGCTCGTACAAAAGTTTGGGATGGAGGGCATCTACCCCGGCAGCTTTTGTGGGATTTAGGTCACGCAGGAGCTTGAGTACCTGAGCTTCTGAGATGGAAAGGTCCATCAGAAAGGAATCTCCTGGTATCTTTGCCTGCAATTCGACATTAGGCAACGGAGATTCATGAACAAATGACCTAGCATGTTGTTCCGCAAGTAAGCAGGTCTTGGCCTGATCGGTTGATACTTCAGTGCAGTCAGGTCCAAAGAGCACAGGGATAGGCGAATTTGCATTGCATCTCCGTTTGACATAGCCAAAGAACCGTTTCGGGGTTTTTGATGCGGTTCGAGCCAGCACTAGTTCATATCTCAAGCACGCGGCCCGCAGATGCCGTTTACATGCATTTCGTACGCCTCGGTAGCGATGATGGGTACTTTCTGAGGGAGCTGGTACGTAAGTCCTCCAACACCTGGATCGCCTACTGAGCATCCTGCGTGCCTCAGAGTCAAACCAAGGGGGCTTTGTCCCCACTTTATTCCTCGCTGAGATTGGAATGTGAGGGAGGGAAATCTCGCAAAGAAAGGATTTGAACTTGTCCCAGACAACCTGAACGGTATCATCCTCTGAAACGATACAGGGCAGATTTGTTGCCTTGTCCCTGATGGCTTGAAAATCAGCGCGCCAGATATTTGGCCTCCTGACGATACACAATTCACGTCCCCGACTTAAAGCGCATTTGAATAATAGGCAGACGTGATCACTAGAGCCCAAGGGGGAATCGTACACTACATCTCGTACAAAGTCCAGCGATTTCGCAAAGATGAGGTCTAAAATGGAAGGCTTTTGGCCCTCCATGAACCTAGTTGGCCTTTGTACAAACTGATGAAGAGATGCTTGTAAGGATAGGTCAAGGAGATCATTAGAAAAACATCCAGACGCGGTTGTGCAGAAATTTCGCCAATCAACCTCAGGAACAGTAAAATCACCCATAACCAGACATCTATTTGTCATATGAGTACGAATGAAATCAATGAGCCTGCTTGACGTACTTTCGGGGCTTCTGTATACTAACACAATTTTGATTTGCGTGAAAGAAGCGCAAACATCCACCGCAAGCGCCTCGGCAGTTACATTAGGGGAATTGAAGGAATAAGTTCGCGAAATAGTCAAAGTGGATTTGACGTACAAAACAACTCCACCTCCGCGACAGCATGAGGCGCGATCAGCGCGCAGAAGGGTAGAGCCAGGCAAACACATTTCCCTGTCCAGGATCTCAGAGAACAGCCACGTCTCAGTGAAAACAAGTACATCTGGCCGGGAACTTTCAACAAGAGTGCCAATCTCGCACATCTTGTTCCTCAGACTACACACATTGCTGAGGACTAGTTTAAAAGAATTGGGATCGTGAGCCGGGGATCGGGTGCCACCGGAACGGATTCTGAAAGGGCGGAAGTAGACGTCTGGCTCACCACCCGAAAACCCACCAATCGAAGACCAGTTTCATCTGCCTCGCAACGGGTTTTGAGGTCCTTTATGGCGAGGAAGTGCTAATCACTACCGACCGAGCTTCGACAGTTTCAACTGCCGACTGAAACATGTAAGTACGTGAAACGTCAAGTTCACATCTAACGTAAAGCGCAACTCCCCCGCCTTGTCGGCCAACGAAGCGATTTCATCTAAATAGTGCGCAGCCAGACAGATGTACTTCACCGTCCGTGATGTCCCGAGACAGGCACGTTTCAGTGAATGCAAGTATATCGGGATGAAACTCATCTACAAGCAGACCTATTGTTTTGTGGAGCAGTGAGTTGTTATTTTTGGAGTTGCGTCTAGTGGGAAGATTATAACAAATGGTGACGGAGAAAATTGAAAATGTGATGAATTTTTCTGCTGAACAATTTCAAAGGTTGCTTTTTCAACAGCAAGCTCAAATGGAGGCACAAATGAAAATTATTGAAAGTTTGACACAATGTTTGAGTTTGCAGACAACAGGAGCAGCGACGCGGGACATGCAGGCGAGTATGGTTGATTTTATCACGAACGCCATCACTGAATTCAATTATAATGCGGATTCTGGATGCATTTTCGAAGCGTGGTTCAAACGCTGGGAAGACATGTTCCAGACGGACTTCATTTGTCAGGACGACTCCTGGAAGGTGCGATTGCTACTCCGCAAGCTCGGAATAAGTGAACATTCAAGGTTCATAGACCACATTTTACCCAAACAGCCGAAGGATCTGACTTTTGACGAAGCACTGTCGCAGTTGAAGGAAATTTTTGGTGGGTCGGTATCTTTGTTTAGTATTCGCTATCAATGCCTGAAAATCGTCAAACAGGAATCTGACGACTTTGGGGCCTTAGCAGACATGATTAATCGTGAGTGTGAACGTTTCAAACTATGCTCTTTAACGGACGATCAGTTTAAGTGTCTCATTTTCGTCAGCGCTCTACAATCACCCAGTGATGCTGAGATCCGAACGCGACTTTTAGCTAAGCTGGAGCAAGATCCTGATCTGGCACTGAAGGCCCTCGTAAACGAATCCAAACGACTGCTCACTCTAAAACACGACACTGCCATGGTCGAACGCAACGGTTTCGCACCACCAGATACCGTGCAACTCGTGAAAATGGCCAGGACCGCCAACGCAAGCAAACCCTTCAAGAGACCTACGAACCAACCGCCCACAGCATGCTGGTCACGCGGCGAATGGCATTTCGCCCGCTTTTGTCCCTTCAAACACCATATTTGTCAAACGTGTTATAAGCGTTGGCATAAAGAGGAATGCTGCAGTCAAGTCCGGTCGAAGAAAGTGCAGAAGTCTTATCGAAAGGGTAATTCTAGAAGGGACGGCGCTGAGTCTCTGTTCATAGTTGCCGCATTTCAAAGCGAAAGTAAACCAGGACAACGTTTCATCACGGTATTAATCAATGGGATCCCAACGAAGCTGCAATTTGACACGGCCACGGACATCACGATTATTTCCAGAAGCACTTGGAATCACATAAAGAGGCCGAAGATGGTCGAGTCTCAGAAAGTTGCACATAATGCATCCGGCGGTGTGTTAAACTTAGTGGGCGAACTCAATTGCAAGATTGCTTTCCAAGATGTGGAAAAGTCGGGAACATGCTACATTTCGGATCGGCCGAATTTGAATCTCCTTGGCCTCGACTGGATTGAAAAGTTGGATCTCCTCGATGGTCCCTTGAATCAGATCTGCAACTGAGTTCGAGCAAGTCCAGACCTATCATCAAAGTCCGTCGACGACATGACACGTACCCTGAAACGCAAATTTGCCTCTGTCTTTCAGGATGGCTTGGGACATTGTACAAAATTCAAAGCGACACTGAACTTGCGACCAGGTGCTAAACCAGTGTTCAGGGCCAAAAGACCGGTACCATATGCAACCATGTCAGCCGTTGAGCAAGAGCTCGATCGACTGGAACGTGCCGGAGTCAGCACAGCCGTCAACTACTCATCATGGGCCGCACCTATTGTCGCAGTGAAGAAAGCAAATGGCAAGATACGCGTTTGCGATGACTTTTCGACTGGCCTCAACGCCGTGCTGGACGACCACCAGTACCCATTACCTGTACCGGAGGATATCTTTGCAAAGTTGAATGGTGATAAGTACTTTGCTAAGCTTGGTCTATCCGATGCTTATCTGCAAGTGGATGTTGACGATGTCTCGAGGGAGTTGTTGACGATCAACACTCATCGTGGGCTATTCCAATACAACCGCTTGCCATTTGGTGTGAAAACGGCGCCAGCCATCTTCCAACAGTTGATGGACACCATGCTAGCGGGCGTTTCTAGAACCGCTGCATATCTGGATGATATCATAATGATGGGCCGAACACCGGAAGAACTGTTTAACCGACTGGATGAAGTGCTTGGTTGCATACAGTCGTACGGTTTCCGGATCCGTGAGGATAAATGCACATTTTCACGCCGATTATCAAATACCTCGGATTTATCCTCGAAAAGGACGGACGTCGACCAGATCCGGAAAACATAGAAGCTATTAGAAACATGCCTCCACCAACAGATGTACAATCCTTGCGTTCCTTTTGTGGGCTCATCAGTTACTACAGCGCATTCTTGCCTGAGATGCACCGCCTGCGTGCCCCGTTAAACAAGCTACTAGCCAAAGGCCAAACATGGAACTGGACATCCGAATGCCAGAATGCCTTCGAACGCGTCAATTCATTGCTGTCCTCAAACTTGCTTTTGACTCATTTTGATCCCTCCAAAGAGATTGTCTTAGCCACAGATGCATCAAGCCATGGGATTGGTGCAGTAATATCACACACCTACGCCGATGGATCTCAGAAGGCAATCGCCCATGCCGCCAGAACACTTACGAAGGCCGAGAAGAATTACAACCAGATTGAGAAAGAAGCATTGGCCATAGTGTACGCAGTCAAGAAATTCCACAAAATGCTATACGGCCGCCGCTTCAAGCTTCTGACAGATCACAAGCCCTTGCTGGCTACCTTTGGTTCGAAAAAGGGCATGTATGTGTGTAATCTCAGCAGTCTAGTAACTAGACATAGAGCCAACAAAGCCATGGAAATCAGTAGATAAGAGACAGTCATTGCGTTATAATCGTCGTGGCATGCTAGTTGAAGGTGGGCAACACACTTCAGCTAATATGCCGCAAGAAAATGGAATATTTTGACAAAAATACAGAACAAAACATTTTTAGTTTGTTTGTCACACGCCGATTTTTCTTTTTTTGTCATTTTCAATGTTGGTAGTATTAAACAGGTGAATCAATACAACATTGTAAAAGGGCATACCGGCCTACACAGCCAACCGGCTAAAACGTTGGGCTCTTACCTTAATGATTTTGAGATCCAATACCAGTCCACAGTTTCCATTGGCCAAGCGAATGCACTGTCACACCTAATTGATGCCCGCCAGCAAGAACATCAGGACACAATCATTGCCTCGGTCGAGATCGAACCTATCGTCAACTTCCTGGTAACTGATGCATTGCACGGTCTACCAGTTACAGCAGAAGCTGCACGAACCGAAACACTTCGGGACCCAATACTCAAGAAGGTTACACGAGTTCACAAAACAAGTTGGCCACGTTCATGTCCATCTGCCGAGTTGCAACAGTACTTCCAGAGGAGACACTCGCTCTCTATTGTAAACGACTGCATACTATTTTCGGAAAGAGTGGTCGTCCCCAAGGCAATTCAGGAGCGTCTTACTCGGCAATTCCACGCCGGGCATCCTGGAATCAACCGGATGAAGGCGCTTGCTCGCAGTTATGTAAACTGGCCGTTCATGGACAAACAGCTAGAAGAAATAGCCAAACGCTGCCAACAGTGTGCCAGTGTCTTGAAAGCGCCACAAAAATCAGTACTCTATTCATGGCCAAAAGTTACTAAGCCATGGTGCCGCATCCATGTCGACTTTGCGGGACCGATCAACGGCCGAAGTTTCCTCATTATAGTCGACTCATACAGCAAGTGGCCTGAAGTATTTCTTATGGAGAACACAACCACCAATCCCACCTCCGTCGCCATTTGCTATAATCTTCTCACCTATCTCGCACATCTTATTCCTTAGGCTCCGCACATTGCTTAACACTATCTGAAGGTACTCGTGACGACCAGCCCTGGGTCGTGCGCTACCAGTACTGGCACTGGTAGGGCGGAAACAGACCGCCGGCTGACCACCCGAAACCCACCAACCGGAGACCTTGTTCACTGGCAGCTCGTCTGGTTTTGAGGTCCTTAATGGTCTTTTATAGCTTCAGCCTATTCGCTAATGGGAGGTCAGTTCATTCAGATGGGACTGGAACGATAGAAGAATCCCGTGAGTGTTCCATCTTGAGTGGATCGTTGAGCCAGGAACTGATGTAGTGCTGTTATTGATGGATCTAAAATGGAACGCCCGTATCGCACCCTGGCCAACCAGTTAATGCCCACGTTTCCTGCCCTAGCAGTCCCTGCTGTGGCAGTCACGTGAAGTAAGCAAAGAATAGGAAGAGAAATCGAAGGTACAGAATAATGAAATGCACTTTAATAAGAAAACAATACCAATGCGTGAAGAAAAGAAAATTGAAGTACGAAGATGCGAGGTACTCAGGAAAAGGGAAAGGTATCATGTTGCCACCCAGGAGCGTCAAGTTGCCGCTCAAACCCCTTAACCGTAGATTCCCTGATAACACTTTCCGGAAGCATGTTCCAGTGGTCGATAACTCGGCGTGACAGCTGGGTTTCCGCCCTAATCCGATCGGACCGCGGTTTGTTCAGCTTCAAGGAATGACTGCGCAGAACAGACAATCTAGCGGGACTAAATAACCAAGATAAATCTGGACCAACCTTCCCAGTTAAGATACGGTAGTTAGGATGTCTTTTCTAAGCCTTCGGTAGTGCACTGAATGCATTCCCAAACTAAGTAGACGCTCGGGGTACGTCCGTCCCCGTAATCCCTCGACTAACCTAGTACCCACTCGTAAAACCCTCTCTAGCTCCATTTTGTCCCGGACGGGGCAGGGCGGACAAGCCTGGACGCAGTATTCCAGATGAGGTCGAACGAAAGCCAAGAACAGCCTCGTAAAGATGCCGCTCGTCAAGGCTCCGAAAGAACGTCGTATTAACCACAGCATGCGGAAACCTCTGCCTGCGGCCTTCTTCCAGTTGTCGCCGGAGTGTAAAGCCGAAGAGTGTACCACGCCTAGGTCAACCTGGCTATATACACGGGGGGAGTTCGAGCCCACCGACCACGTACTTCGTAGGACAACCTCCTCCAATTCGAAGAACGGAGCAATTTGCCTGATTTAGGGGCAGTAACCATAAAGTAGACCAGTCCAATGCTCGCTGAATAGCTTCGGAACCCCCAGGAACATCGACAATGTTCCACAGCTTCAGGTCATCAGCAAATAGCAGCGATGGTACCTCAAGCTTTGCGGGTAGGTCATTCACATAGATAGAGAACAGCAGTGGTCCAAGGAGAGAGCCCTGCGGCACGCCACTGAGGACCGACTGCCTAAAAGATAGGCCCCGGCCTACCCGTACACACTGTTCTCTACCCTGCAAGAAGGCAGTCACCCAATGAAGGGCGCGGCCAGATACCCCGTAGGAGGACAGCTTTTGCGCGAGCCTCAAACGGGGTACCTTGTCAAATGTCTTCGAAAAGTCGACGAAAAGCATGTCCAGCGCGTGGCCGTTATCCACTGCATTTGCCCAACTTTCGCGAGCCACCAGTAGATTCGTCAGACACGAAAATCCCTTCCGGAATCCGTGTTGTACATTGCTAAGTAGTTTAAATCTACTCAGATGACTCTCCAATGACTCGCTCACCAGTTTCTCGAGGAGTTTGACTAATACACTCGTCAGACTAACTGGCCTGTAATTTGCAGGCAGACCCCTGTCCCCATTTTTGAAGATGGGACAGACGACAGCTTCCTTCCATTCGGAAGGCAATGCACAGCTGTCAAGCGATTTCTGAAACACAATAGCGAGCGGTCCACTTAGTTCCGCAGCCAACTCATGCAATAGTTTAGGGTGAATTAAATCAGGCCCAGAGGCCTTAGAAGGGTTTAGCCCTTGTAACAGCCTACGAACTTCCGTCTCCGCTACAATAAATTCAGACAGTTCTGAACCCTCTGGGGTCCTGCAAACCAGCTCAACGCCTGTC
This sequence comes from Dicrocoelium dendriticum, assembly GCA_944474145.2. Classification (NCBI taxonomy): domain Eukaryota; kingdom Metazoa; phylum Platyhelminthes; class Trematoda; order Plagiorchiida; family Dicrocoeliidae; genus Dicrocoelium; species Dicrocoelium dendriticum. The sequence continues at coordinate 51,522,730 of OX104062.1, forward strand.
AAAGAGGTTTCCCTTACAAACGCTGTCGCCTATTGCCCAATAAGTACGCAGGCCTTGTCATAGTCCGTATGCGCATGAGTACCGTCATCACGCATCAATACTAGAATTGACATGTTCGAACCGCAGCGCCTTTTGACATAAACGAAGAATCTTTTTGGATTCTCTGAGGCTTCGTCCGCTGACCCTTTCTCAAAATTGAGGCGAGCATCCCTTAGGTGTTGCTGACACCTATTTCTAGCCTTACGGTACCTGTCATAAGTATCGGTGGACGGAGCATCTCGGTAAGTCCGCCAACATCTAGACCTCTGTGAGCAAATGCCTGCCAGTGGGATCTATCCAGGGCGGCTGTGCTCGGGCCACCTTTCTCCCTCTGACTGGGAAGAAGGGAGCAGAGACCTCTGTGAGGTAGGACTTAAATTTACTCCAGGCAACCTCGACAGTATCGTTGTCTGAGATCTCACAATGCAAAACCGAAGCCTTGGCTCTCATGGATTGATAGTCTGCGTGCCATGTGTTCGGGCGAGACTCAGCAGTACTCTGGTAGCGTTTAGACAGAGTACAACTGAAGAGCAAACAAACATGATCACTGGAACCCAGTGGAGGTCCGTAAGTAATGTCACCAACAAAATCGAGTGACTTAGCAAGTACAAGGTCTAAGACAGACGGTACTTGGACGTCCATGTACCTAGTAGGGAGGTCAATGAACTGGTGCAAAGATGCTTGGAGCGTAAGCTTAAGCAGATCAGCGTCGAATGTGCCTGACGCTGTCGCAAGAAAGATCTGCCCAGTAAATCTCTAGGAGGTTGAAGTCGCCCATCACCAAACACTTATTTGCGGACTGGGAGCGAATGAATTCAAGTGCCTCTTTGGATACGCTCCCAGGACTTCTATAGACAATTGCAACTGTAACCTGAGTCGAGGATGTGCTAATAACAGCCGACAGAGCTTCAACAGTCTTGTCTGCCGATTGAAATAAGCAAGTCTTCAAAACGTCAAGTTTACAGCTCACATAAAGAGCGACGCCCCTTCCCTGTCGGCCAACAGAGCGATCGCATCTAAATAGTGCGTAGCCAGATAGATGTAATTCACCATCCGTGATGTCCTGAGATAGCCACGTTTCAGTGAATGCGAGTATATTGGGATGACACTCATCTACAAGCAGACCTAACTCGTATAGCTTATTCCTTAGGTTGCGCACATTACTTAACACTATCTGAAGGTATTCGTTAGATCCAGACCTGGGTAGTGCGCTATCAGAATGGGCAGTGGTAGAGCGGAAAAAGACCGCCGGCTGACCACCCAAAAACCCACTGACCGGAGACCCTGTTCACCGGCCGCTCGCGTGCTTTTGTGGTCCGTGATGGCCTCCCTTAGCTTCAGCCAATCGGCCAGCGGAAGGTCCGGCTGAACACTAATATTTATACCTTTCAGCTTAAACGTAAACCGCATGAGAGCGCTGCGTTCCTCCGGGGTAGAGAGTACCACACGAAGTAGCCGCGGTCGAGCGTTTGGAACGTTAACTGGGACGTTCCCCAGTCTCATCAGCTTCCTGACAGTAACGCCTGGAAAACCAGGCGGAAGAAGCTTCGTCACGCACATTTTAAACCATTGAAGGTCGTCCAACATGCGATCAGCAGGAAGGACAGTAGTAGATTCAGCCGCGTTACGGAATATAACGCTACCATCCGTGAAAGAATCGCCACGACGGGGTGTATTAACCCCAAGGGTCTTTGATTCGATACTTGGAGCAGGGGGCTTCACCACTGGTGACGGGACTGTCTTTAGCCACTCCGATGAGGTAACAACGGTAGCGTGTTTTTCGCTCCATTGTCGATGTCTTACTTTTGTTAGGGTCATCGATTCCACCGAAAGGCTTTATGGCACGTTTGGTATGCTTTTTCTTCTTGATAACGGGAGCAGGGTCCTGTGAGGCTTTTTCGCTTTGAGCAAAACCAAGCAAACCTTCAGAACATGCCTTCTCGGTGAGAACCGAGATTGCCGGCAACTTCGGCTGACAAGTAGTGTGTGTTGGAATCTTCGTCTTCGCACAACCGTCAGACGGTTTGCCAAGTAACGACACTTGGCTTGTTTCTGGTGCCGAGACAACTATAACTTCTTGTTTAGCAGAGAGCTTACGGGGTTTTCTGGCTCTCTTTCGCTTTACTCGAAGGGACCCTTGAACAAGCAATTCGGCGTCGATCAGGGTAGCTTTAGATACGACGCCCAAAGCTGCTTCATTTTTGTGGTCGGTAGCCATCTGGACCGGTGACATCATGATTGGTGCCACAAGTTGATCATCGGTGCAAGTGATCAAATCTGCGTTGTTGGAGACCGGGAGCGTCATGAGCAGATCAAGCTTAAAGCGAAGATCTGAGAGCATCGAGAACGAACGCTCTACATTTCGCAGCCGAGTATCAAGAGATTTGTCCCTCGTACGGAAGGCACAACTGAAAAGCAACTTTTCGCTGGAGGCCAGCGCTGCGTACTGCTCGGTATGCAGGTCCGTACAAAGCTGACGGTAAAATCGGTTGCAGACATCGCACTGCATACCGCCGGAATCGTCAGTTACTGGTATATGGCAGCTTGGACTGCCACAAAGTGCGATAACCTCAGAATCCAAGCCACCAGGAACAACAGCCTCGGTGCATTGCGAAACCGACATAGTGGAAAACAGAGTGAAATTATAACACGTACACAATAGTTAAACGACCTCAAAAAAGGCAAAAATTGGGTGCAAAACGGGATTAAAACTGGGAAAAACCGGAAAAATTACAAGTAAGCGCCAAAGACGCTTTGACCAGAACCGCTTTACTCAGATTCAGATGGACTGAGACGATAGGAAAATCCCTTGAGTGTTCCTTCTTGATCGGATGGTTGAGGCACGAAATGATAAGGTGCTAGTTCTTGATAAATCTAAAACGAAACAACCGAAACACACGCTGATCAATCAATTACTGCCCACGTTCCACGCACTAGAAGTCCACGCTCTGTAGGTTACGTGAAGTAAGAAAAAAGTAGAAAGTAAATGGAAGATAAAGGGGAATGAGTCATTAAAATGAAGGATAACACCAAAGAGTGAATAGAATGACGCAATAAGAACTAAGAGTTTGAAGATGGATATGGTCAGGAGAAGGGAAAGGTTCCGTGTTGCCACCCAAGAGCGTCTAATTGACGCTCGAAACCCTTAACCGTAGGTTCACTGACTACACTTGCTGGAAGCAAGTTCCATCGCTCGATAACTCTATGCGATAACCGAGTGTCCGCCATGATCCGGTCAGAACGCGGTTTGTGTAGCTTCATGGGATGACCGCAAAGGCAACCTAGCCGGGCTAAATAGCCAGCTCAAGTCCGGTCCAACTTTCCCTGTTAATATGCGGTAAGTAAGGATTAGGTCTCCTCGAAGCCGTCGGTAGTGCATTGAATACATACCCAAGCTAAGTAGACGCTCGGGGTATGATTGCCCCCGTAACCCCTCGACCAATTTGGTACCTACTCGCAAAACCATCTCGAGCTCCATTTTGTCCCGAACAAGGCAGGGCGGGAAAGCCTGGACGCAGTATTCCAAATGGGGCCGGACGAAAGCTGAGAACAGCTTCACAAATATGTCGGCAGTTAAAACCCCGAAAGAACGGCGTATTAACCACAATATTCTGAAACCCCTACTTGCGGCCTTCTTCCAGTTGTCACCAAAATGTAAAGACGAAGAATGGACGACGCCTAGGTCTACCTGGTTGGAGACAAGGGGGAGTTCGACCCCACCGAGTACGTAGCTCGAAGGCGGGAAAGTTGGATCATTGGATGACAGAGAGCAGAAGGAAGATCCTTTGTCAGCTCCTTCACTTCCCTATCATTGCGGAGATGGCGTGGGTCGTTGCGGTAGAAGGTTCCGCAGAGGACCGCTGTAGCTGTCTTAGAGGCGGCAGAATCTCAGCGCGCTCAGATGAGAATCTAACACTTGTTTGGAATGTTCCTCTGTCTCAGCATCAACAACAGGATCCAGCAGCGGGTTCCAATCATTCACCACGCGAGTTGATAAGGCCAAATTGAGCCGCACACGGAGATTCCTCGGTTTGTACAGTTTCATGCGGTGGCCTCGTGTCGAACTTTCAGTGTCGAGTTGAAAGAAGTCCTGTAACTCGAAATCCAGTTCTCCTCTGAGAACACGTCGAGTGAATATCAAATCTCCTCGGTGACAGCGGTAACCTAGAGAGAACAAGTTCAGTCGTTGAAGTCGGTGTGAATACGACAGGTCTCGCAACTTAGGGACGGATTTGGATCCACGCTGTTGAACCTTCTCTATCATATCACATTCGGATTTGGTGAGAGAGTAGGCAGCGGGTAGCCCGTATTCGAGAATCGGGCGTACATGCGAGCCAAAGAGGAGTCGGAAAAGTCCCGGGGTCAGGAGAGAAAACTCTCTACGTATAGAATGGAACATCCTGTAGGCCGCGGAGACCCTCTTCTGGGTGTCTTGGATAGAGTTGAGGACTGATGACACTATCACTCCAAGATCCCTCTCTTGGGTTGCGCTTCTGAGCAAGGAACCACCAATATGGTAAGTTCCAAATGGGTTTGATGAGCCAACGGGGAGAACAGAGCATTTATCACGATTTACGGGCAACTGCCACTTATTCGACCAGTCATGGAGTAGATCGAGAGTAGGTTGTAACCGGTCGGCGTCTTCAAGGCTGGATACTTCCATCCATAGCTTTAGGTCGTCAACGTAGATTAGGCAATCCGTCTGAAGAGTGGACGGTAAGTCCTTGGTGATATTGAAAAGTACGGGACCGAGGACAGAGCCCTGTGGGACCCCGCTCGTCATGAGAACAGGAGCAGAAAATGTGTCATTCACCTTCACTTGCATAGAGCGGTCGTTTAGGAAGTCGGAGATCCAAGATCCAGAAATACCGATTCCTTGGAGCTTAAACAGGAGCCGTTCGTGCGGGACTTGGTCAAAAGCTTTGCTGAAGTCAACAAACACAACGTCCAAGCGCTTGTCGGAGTCTAACGACCTGGCCCAGGTCACCTTAGCAACAAGTAAGTTCGAGGTACAGGAGCGTGCTTTTCTGAACCCATGCTGGGCATAAGAAATGACATTCTGTCCCCCAAGATGAAGAGTAAAAGCTTGTTTTAGGATCCGTTCCATAACTTTACACACTATTGACGTCAAACAGATTGGACGATAATTGGCCGGATCATGTCGACTTCCTCCTTTGTAAATGGGTTTGACAATACCCACTTCCCAAGTTGAAGGAAGACGGCCAGCTTCTAGTGAGCGATGAAAGACTTGACATATGGGTGAAGCTATGTACTCCGCCACAGTCCTGAGGAACAAAGTATGCAATCCACCAGGGCCGGGTGAGCTATACGGATCTAACTGAAGAAGTTTCATCACAGAATCCTATACGAAGGACGCAACAGCCTGATTTATGGGCAGTAGCCACAAGATATCTTGGACCAGGAGGAAATTTGACAATGGTCAAATTCCGTTGCAAGTGTTTATTCAACCACTGTTTTCCACAATATTGTAGCTAAAAAGCTCGATCAGTATGGCACACCAAAAAATCGAGTTACCGCGTAGAACTCACAGTACAGGTCTGGCTGTATGCTCACATTATTACCCTTCAATTTGAAGGCAAACAGCAACAGCGCGTTGCCTTCCTCCGGGGTGGATAGGACTACACGAAGTAAGCGCGATCGAGCGTGGGATGTTACCTAATTTCAGGTCAGGTCAGATGGACGATAGAGGCTAGCGCCTAATGAGGAGAGCTATCCGCCACTTGGAAATAACGCTCCTTCGGCAGTGTTATCCCGGTACATAGGGTTGCAGGTGGTGATGTAGATTTGGCGACATTGAACTCATAGTGTTGTTTATTAATGATTGAGTACGCTTGCTGAAATCCTACGACCTTAATTGGTAATCAATTTACTAAGTGGTTTAAATGCGTAACGATGGTTAATCATTTTCCCGCCTCACGCGTAGCAGCCATGGTGGATGACTCACTTGCATTCCGACGTATGTTGAAGGGTCCTTATCTGGACTTCGCATCGGTGGAGAAGGATCTGAAAGAGTTTCAGATTAAAACGGCGACATCCTTTGTTCGTCGGAACGTACAATCTGCGAAGGCGTACGAAAGGGAGACTGGACAGGTGCTACCGGAAGGATGCGCATACCGATATATTCTGTTTGTATGTGTGCATGGGAGGCGCAGCAATGTCACTGGGAAGCGGTAAGTGCATTGCAATTGCCTCATGAAAAGATTACTATAGGTACCGATGTTACAATTGCCTTGCGCGTTTTTCTGTAACGTATAAGGGCGAATGTTACGAAATTGGGAATGCGTATCTGTGGCATTCGCACAGCTTCCAAGTTGGGAAGCCTTGGTTGTATGCGTGTAATCGGAGGCTATCAGAAGAGCAGGAGAGGCTGGTGTTTAACTTAATGAGAACGTTTCGTCGGACCCAGGAGATGCGTGCCTTTGTGCGGCTGGCTAGCCGAATGGCTGGCTAGCCGAACAACCTCCTCATGGTGCCAGCTGGGTGGTTCGGGTTTGACCCGTTTCAGCAAATAGTTCGGCGGCAGTGTTCCAGGACGTGGTGGGTTTCTGCCTGGCAAGCGTTCTCCCTATAAAAAGCCACAAATGTCTGCTTAACAACACTGTGACTTGGCGGTCGTGACTCGCCACAAAATAAAGTCACTGCCCCATGGGTATCCGAATAATCCTTTCCAACGCACGGACATCCATCTTCTACTCGAGCATTGCCGACGATATGAGAGTGAAAATTAGAGCAGCACAGTTACAAACAGGCACCTCACAGTTACACACCAACACACACACAGCTTCATAATTACATACCCCCTACATAAACATACACTGGTACGGCAAACATAACGTATTCTAGCACATTCTTGACCGCGCATTGTTGTCATAATGATCATGCCTGTAAAGTCGTGCCTCGCCTTGTCGAGAATAAAAACTTTATTTATTTATTTATGACATTCGTTTAACAAGGAGGGATTTGTATGTCATGCGGCGGCGTCATCGTAAGGCCTGTGTCACTGAGGTGGAGGAGGTGACTCAAATGTTGCAAAGAAATGGTGAGGTGAAAATTCTGCATGCGGGTAATCAGATTCGTTACCTATTTTTCCTACCTTCGCGCATGCATGAATTGGTGGGCCAATACGGCGAGGTAATTTTGGCAATCTCCACGTATCAGATTAATTACGGAGGCTACATCCTGTGGCATTGCATGTTTGTGGACGTCAGCGGCCTCGGTATGAGTTTCTTTTATGCCCTGTTGCCTAATGAGACGGAGGCAGTTTACGAGGAGGCAGTGAGAGGTATGTTGGAATTGGCCCCCGCGGTTGCCGGTGCTCGGACGTTGGTGATGGACAAGTGCACCGCGCAAGTGAATGCGTTCCGTAATGCGTACCCAAATGCGAACATTGTTTTCTGCCGGGTACACATTATGCGTGACATGCGGCGGCGTTGCTCACACCTTCCGCTGTGTAACGCTGAAGATAAGAGAGCTCTATTCAGCATGCTGCGGTCATTGTTGTACACGTACGACTGCGCTCATTACCATCGGATTATGGAAGCGATATCTCTGCGGAGCGCAGAATGCTTCCAATACCTGCGTCATACATGGATTCCATGGCAGCTTAGCTGGGCGGCGCATCTGATGGGCCATGTAGTTTTATTTGGATGCGACAGCACCAATCGCACTGAAAATGAGAATAAGCCTCTGAAACAAACTTTGAGTGAACGGTCAACGCTACTTCACCTGTTTCAGGTGATAGTGCAGCGTGCCAGTAGCATGATTGAGGAGCGGGAAACACTGCTGGCCAGAGCTCAACTTGGTGAATGCGACGTTCAGCACGGAGCCAGCGTTGGGGACGTGATTTTGCGCAGGCTCTCGTCCTACGCCCGGCGGCAGTACGCGCGGCACAGTGTTCGGGTTCGTATTCGCAGCGTAAACGAAGGCGGTGGTTGTTGGCTGGTGGAGGACGAGCGCATTGGTATGCAACGTGTTGTTATCGGAAATGGCTGCGCTTGTGGATGCAGATTAATTCGGCAGTGGCGTATTCCATGTGCGCACATAATTCACGTTGCGAGCCTGCACGCGTACCAGGAGGAGGATATGCTTGATGGTTGCCGCTGGGTAGTGCCATCCATAAGTACATCTGCGCCGGTGCTTTCGGAGGATACGGAAGGGACGTTGACGGTGGCGCCGGTGAGATGCCCCAGTGATGTAGTTCTTGACCGGGCGGCGAAAATTCGCATCACTCGGGATATGTTTGCGGCTCTGATTCTGAGCAGATTCTGAGCATGGGCACAGAGGAGTTCCAGCGCACCATGGGCGTGTTCGCATGCGCGCGGGAGCTGCTCATAAGTCACAGTGATGTTCAGCTTTACGCGCGGTCATCGCAGTTGGAACAACTGCAACCGTTATCCTTTGGAAAACATGCCTATTTTCCAGAGAATGCAGCCGTCATCCTCTGCTGCAGCTACCTACGTGACGGCAGGCGATGGTACGCGTAACAGCATGAATTCACCGGAGCGGGACGTCAGCGAAGGGATCACATTGGTGTCCCCGGTGGCTGGTGTTTCCCAGTCTCCTTACGACGACCGCAGGCGTCGGAGGCGGAAGTCGCCTTTGCTAACCCGTGCGGTTGAGGTGGTGGAAGGCAGCATGACTTCACGGGAGTTGACATTTATGACCCTTAAAAGAAGGACATCAGCGCGCCAACGCACATACACATGGGGTACAAAGAGAGGCACTGCTGAAAAGGAGGTGGACAGCGCACTGTTGCGCTCTTTGGAAGGACACAACGATCAACCATAGGTAGGTCGGTTTCAGCAATCGCGAAACCACCACCACGCGAAACCTTCCCCGTTCTCCTGAGCTTATCCATTTTCAAGGTTACAGTTGTTAGCCTGTCATCCTCTTCCGTCCGTCAGATTGATGCCTAGCGTGCTACCGTTGCTGGCGGGTGATGGAGCCAAATGGACAACAACAACGTGACCACGTGTGTGCCTTGTGTTCATGGGTAGCCATCGGTTGCCGCCATCAAGCGTTCACTCACAGTACGGAATGATGAACTGTGACAGTCATCAGCCAACGTAGACTCATGCACCTCACAACTGCGCTCAAGAGCACCAGGTATCATGAGGCCTGTGGACCGATTGCGTTGGAAAAGCTTGCGAGTGTTGCCAGAGAGGGCAGCAGTCTCCACCTGTAAACCAAGCTCAGACCACCATGTCCCGCTATATTTGCGGCTTTCGAACAGCTCCAGAGGAAAAGCAGAGACCGACCCTCTCAACTGGAGTCCATTTTGTAGGCAGTTTGTCTGCCCGGAAATGGTCATTGCGTTCTGCATATAAGTGCAGTGTTGTTCCACTTCTTGCGGTGGATTACAACGGATTGCATATGCTAATGAAGGCTGGTAACTAGTGTGGGCAGAGGAATCAGTTAATCGGTTGACATCAATCTTCTGGTGCTTGGTGTTTCCGGATACTCCAAAAGAGGTGCCGATTTCCGTGCACGCAACAGCATGATATGAGTCGACGAAGGTTGATCAAAAAGACCTGTGATCAATTTGAGACGGAAGCGGGGATCCTTTTCCATTGATTGTCATTGTCATTAGGACAAGTTCACAAGCATCGCCCGTAATCTGAGGAGCGGTATGTTCGAAATCAAGGATCTTAGAGAAACTTACACGGCCCAAGGTGCTTGCTTGCACTGAGACATCACTTTTCTCCACTTTCCTTGCTGGTGCATATTCATCACTATTAACGCTTTGTATCACAGTGCTATGCTGACAGGGGTACATATGTTTCCTGTAATCGCTACCCTTTCAGAGACTCCGCGCTGCGCACCGGCCGTTGCCTTTTCCCCGGTCTTGACGCCGCCATGCAATGCAGCATGGATACGTATATACAGGTAGCATACATTTTCAAGGCTCACCTCCATTTCAGAGCCACTGACATTTGCCGCCCAACGCCTTGTTTCCTGTCACTGTCACAGAGCCTCCTCCAAATACCTGCCGCCGCCACGTGATCTTGCATTGATTTGTAGTTACAGGTAACACAGCTTTTCAATGCTCACCTCTATTTCAGAGCCACTGACATCTGCCGCCCAACGCCTTGTTTCCTGTCACTGTCACAGAGCCTCCTCCAAATACCTGCCGCCGCCATGTGATCTTGCATTGATATGTAGTTACAGGTAACACAGCTTTTCAATGCTCACCTCTATTTCAGACACTGACATCCGCCGCCCAACGCCTTGTTCCTTGCCACTGTCACAGAGACTCCTCCAAATACCTGCCGCCGCCATGTGATCTTGCATTGATATGTAGTTACAGATAACATCGATTTTATATACTCACCTCCGTTTCAGAGCCATTGATACGCACCGCCTACTGCGTTCTTACCTAGCACTGCCACACAGCCTGCTGCACAGTCGTGCAGCCGCCATGCGGTGTTGCATTGATGCGTAGCTTTAGGTAACATTGATTTCCATCATCTCTTTGTCTTCAGAGTGCCTGCTTTGTGTCGCCCATTGACCTACAACCTCACGCTGCCACAGAGCCTCCTCCCAAGTACCGCTGACGCCGTGTGACAACACCATAAATCGCCGCCGCAGGTTACATTCCTTGTCCATCCTCATTTATCTTTTAGGTTTCATGTTACGTACGTGCATTGGACGTATCCTATCATAGCGCCTTGTCCGGACTTCCTTCGCCTTCCAGTTACCACACTATTACCATTCCTTGGAGAACGGAGCAACGGCCCTTTTCAGGGCCGCCCCCTGAATCCTTGTCTTGTCGTCCCACAGCCGAATGGAAGTATGCGAACTACCGCTATCTCCTTGCGGCAGACTACAAGCTCACATGTTCCGTGGGTGGTTCCGCAATCTTCAGGTCACGTATGGGGGCATTCATACATGGACACGCGTTCGCAACCCCGCGACGCATGCGAACAAAATCGTCCTGCAAAAACAAACCGGTAAGTTAACCTTTTGCAGCCATTTTCAACCAGCAAAATGTCGTTACATCCGTCCATTATTGCTAAATACTGTTTCTTTAGTGCTCTGACACTTAGCAAGGCTAACCTTCATGAGCCATCCCCTCCTACTGTAAAGATATTTGATGAACCATTTTTCGGTATTCTCGCTTCTTGGGTGATGAGCGTTCCGAACGCTCCCCACTTACACGAGAATATTTGCATATGGTTTGAGCGTCCCGTCTGCGCACTTGTCATATAATCAAACACCGCCTTAACAAGGGATTACCAGCCTCCTGCTTTCTGACTACTTCCTTACATTCCAAACATTAACGATCTGGGCTCTGTTTTCCTGGTGCTCTGTCTCCCTTATCCCGAGACCGTTCCTCGGCATGCAACCGCCTTTTCATATAGTCACTTGCTTCCCAAACTGCTTTCTGATGACACTCATTACTTATTCCCACCTTACTTTGGAGGCCTAGCTTCAGCCTGCTGACTTACCCGGGTTTGACTGTAAGCTCTCCTGTCTTCTGACATCGCTCGGACTTCTTGACCTATGATCTAGACTCTGCCGACCAAAGTCTGTTACCCTCACCGCAAGACCACCGCTGGTCATGATTGAACCTTATTATCATGTCCCCATTTTTCCTTAACATGTCCATTTCTGTTGATGCTCTCTGTCAGCACTTAGACTTTACTAATACGACTTTCACCCTACGAGCTGACATTCTGGGCTCGTCTAAACGATCTCGTACCTTCCGACTTCCGTGACCCTAATGAACAGAAACCGTAAGCTCCAACTGTCTGCGCACAGCACCTGGAGCATATCGTTGGCTTTCTTTTTCTTTCTCTTCTCACCCATAGAGCCCTTTTTTACACTCTAGCCTGACTTATCTGGTTCTGGCTGTACGGCCACCTGCCTTCTGACCTCTCTCGAACTTCTGAGTTCTAAATGATCTAGTCTCTGCAGGCGCAATGCTCTGTCTCCCCCGCCTCCAGAGCACTGCTGCTCATGATTCATCACTAGTATATCCGCTTTTATCTTTAACACTTCTATCCTGTTGACGCTCTGTTAACTTTCTGACATTTATAATATGGCTTTCTCTCCATGAGCCGATATCCTCATCTCATCTCCATGGTCTCCTGCTTTCCGAATACTGAGCCCATACTTTTGAACCATCGACAGGTCCAAAGGTCTGTTCGCAACATCTCGAGATCTTTGTAGGCTCTTCCACCTCCCCTTAAGTTTCTCCTTCACGATTACATTCTTTCAATTTTGCGCCCTGTCTGCTTTCCTTTATCCATTGGACGGATAACACTTCGGGCCTGGCTCCACTCTAGCCTCGTCTGACCAGTCTCCTACTTTCTGACTGCTTCCAGAAATCAGGGACGCGCGTGTTCTAGGCTGTGCAGTCACAACACAACCTGTCCCTCAGCCTGGGAGCTTCGTTTGATATGCTAACGGGTTTTTATATAACCTATGTAGTCCCGCAAATTTTCTTCCTCTTGACATTCACAACTGTTATCCCTACTTTAATCTGACTGCCTAGCTTCACCTTGCTGACTTATCCAGTCTCATCTAAACGCTCTTTTGCTTTCTGACACTTCCCCAACCACTTCTGCTTCATCTTCAATCATTCATGCTTCACTGATCCGTGTTCTGCTCGATTCTCGTCGTACTTCGCCACTTATGATATACGCGTATATGCGATATTTAAATAACAATTACATGCATAGGGGTGCAATAGTTCAGGCATCGCCGCGATTGATTGGCTGCATTCCAGATGCATTCCTTTCTTCTGTCTGTGTGGCTGTCTGTGTTCGTTTCCTTTTTCTCCCGAGTCTGTCACAGGTACGGCGACATGCACACAAGTAGTGGGAGCACCGCGTGAGCAATGAGCGTGTTCGACGTCGCATATTTGGTGCAGGAAGAGCGAGTGAACCGCTCAGCACCATTATATCACGCACCAGGCTCCGATGGCTGGGCCACGTGTTGCGCATGCCAGCACACCGACTCCCGCGATGTGCATTGTTTGCGCGTTGTGGGTGTGGTTGGAAGAGGAGGAGGGGAGGCCAAGTGATGACTTGGTCGAGAGAAATGAAAACCCTCACTTCGAAGTTGGCGTCGGTTGGTGCATCCCGACTGTCTGGCTGGAGTCCTAGGGACGGTGAACACGTTTGGTTGGACACACTTGCTGATATGGCTCAAAGCCGGCACCAATGGCGTTTGTGTTGTGATTTCCTTTGTCTATCCCTCTCCTGTTTAGCATCCCCCTCCAATCACGATCTCACCTGTTAGGCATAATACGATTCTCTTTTACGGCAGCCAGCTGTTAGCTCTCAGGAACGATGTCCATCCGTTGCTGGGGACTCAGCGGGCGTGCCACGGTTTGCCACTGTTTTCCTTTTTTCTTTTGTATTGCGGCACAATAGCTGAGGTGTTTTCCACCTCCAGCTAACGTGTAATGATGATGATGATGATGGTACCAGCGTGTCCGAAACGATGATGTGCGTAGGCGAGTGCTAGACAATGAGACACAAGCTAGTTCCTTAGAATAAAAGATAGCACATAATAAGTTGCGTTGGCTTGGGCAGTAACTACGTATGCCCAGTCAACGCTTAAAGGACTTTGTTTTGTCCGCCAGATGTAGGGTGGCGCAATGTCCAAGGGAGACACAAGTTAACTTCGCAGCGGGAAACGAAGTAAGCAACGGGCAAATTTAGCGCCGTCGATACGTCCCGCCTTTCAGCCTGGAGTCCACGTGACTCGCCGTGTGCTTGGCTTGAAACGTTACACGACATGGCTTGTAGTCAACACCAGTGGCTTGTCTGCTGTCGTCTCCTAGTTGGATCGTGTGTTTGAAGTGTGTTTGGTGCTGAGTTATCTGCGGGGTAATGGCTGATTATGACGCGTAGCAGTAAAAGCCACAAGGAAGCTGTCTCGCCGATGCTGCCTTATATTTGCACAATAATCAGCTGTTTGTGATGTTGTTGACAATGTGTAGGCGCCTTGACCCCGAATGTTAGGTTAGAGCATTAAGTTTTTACCGTAGGTCCGTCTTCTCTCCCTCTTATTGTTTTTCGTTCCGTAGTTCACCGTGGTTGTGCGGCAGCCAAGCATCACTTCAAGTGGCTGAGGTATTGCTGTTGTTTTTGATGATGACCGAGGTAAAGCATGGTTGCACTCTGAGAGCACAAAAAAGACTAAGACGAAATAAGTGACATGATATCTTGCATTAGAATACCAGAAGGTTCATCCCCATTACTCACAAACAAGGAACCGAGTACATAAACAAAGAAATGGAGTCCGAGTGGTGGCCAATCAGCGGCCAATCAATAGGCTTCACGCTACCACGGTGGGTTCAAAGTTACAGTCAGATGTTTTGTGTACTTAACAGAAGTGGCTTTTGATCGAAGCCAGTGGCTTCCTGTAGCCCAAGGAGATTCGACCGAGAGTAAGTGGTGTAACCGAGTGTTTGACACCGCGGTCATCAACTAGTGCGCAGAATTACAAGAATCTTACCAACAAGACATTTGCGTTTTCAATGAAAAGGATTCTGATGATTGTGGAACAAACTGGAAAAGATGCACGTCTAAGAAGTGGCTATCTATCGGAAATAGACATCAGTACGTCAGAAACAGAGACATTGCAGGACCACTGCTCGACAAGATAGCAGTGAAGCCAAGTGAGGGCACTGCTCAAGCGGGATTCAGTCATGGAAAACAAGAGGATCAAGTATGCAGTTTTCGCAGCAGGCAACCTAATGTATGCGATGGCAAGACAGCTACAAACGTAGAGACAGGAAAAGTCTCTATTCTCAAAGTAAAGGAATCCATTCAACAGTAGCGAGACTCAAGTTGTGATGCGAGACGGTTGATTAAAGATAATGGGACATGCAAACGCTAGGCGCCTATCTGCAAACTGTCGTGCAAAAGTATGGAAAGATTAGGAGACTTCCATAAAATTCTTGAATGGCATCAAAAATGTCAATTGATTTTGGGACAACCCAACAATCGCTTTAAGGTTGCTTTGACGGCAATCGATGAGCTTTTAATCTGCTGGCTTTAGGCTCATTTAATTTGTCCGTTCGGTCTGTCGCCATCATAGTCGGTGTGGCATCTTAGTACCATCACACATCGACCAAATAGTTTTGGCAATGCACCAGTTTAGCTGACATTGAGACACGCTTTTCGACTGTGCGTCAGTAACAGCTGAGATGAGCTTAAGCTGGGAAACGTTGAGTAACACGTGATGCAGGCATGTGTCCCAATATGTGCAAACGAGTCCAAGCTACCAAGGCACTGTAATGCGGCTCCTCTGACAGGGCCAATACGTGGTAATCCCAAATCCCACCATCATTCAAGGTGATCAAATGCAAGGTGTGGAGCATAATCCACCAGCGTATTAACAAACATAGATTCGGAGAAAAGCCTAGGTAGTATGATAATCAAGAAAGAAGTCTTGCAGTAATTATGCAGGTTGGCCTCGACTGCTTCAAACAGCCCGCGATAGCACCGAGAAGATCAAGCCGGAACTGTGGCCCCACCCGGAGGTCAGCGGACGGGGAATTCGAGTGATTTATCGGTTCGCAAATGAGAAACGTGTGCGCGTTAGGTATCATGCAGAGTATGTCACTCAAGTATAGCGTAACTGGTGGGAAAACTATGTCGATGAGGATCTGGTGGACGCACGCTACTGACGAGTCCCAATAAGGACGAAACCGCCACCTGGCATCACCACTATCATCATTATACATGTCAGCCAGAGGTGGGGTAACACCTCCGCTATTGTACCGCAATACATAAAGGAAATACATACATAAATACAAAACACAAAGGAAAAAATAAATACGACAGTTGCATGCCAGTTGAGCTACCAGCAACGGATAGGCATCGTTCCGGTAAGCTACCAGCCAGCTACTAGGTAAAAAAAGAAAAAAATTATTATGTTTTACGCTATGTAATGAGATCGTAGGTGGAGGGGAGGGACAAAGAAACTCACAGCACAAACGCCACTGAGGTCGGCTCCTTGCCATGTCAGCAAGTGTATCCAGCCAAACGTGTTCACCGTCTTTTGGACCCCAACCAGGGAGCCGTGAAGCTCCAACCGAGGCTAACTCCGAAGTGAGGGACTTCATTCCTCTGGCACGTTTCCGAATGTGTGTGGTGGCTGGCTGGCTGAGTTTAACTGCGACGAATCTTCCCAAAAACATGCACAATAACCCGTGTGTATCAGGTGTTCCTACTACAATCGCGAGGAGATATTCTGCTACTTAGCGCCCCCTCCTGCGACTCAATCTGGGTCTCAGAGTAGACTGTTGATACGAGTATTATCATTAATAAGGTGTGAACGCAAAACGGACGATTGGGATTAATGCATAATGGAACCTGCATAATAATTTACATGCCGATATCATAAGGTCACAGAGCCTACGATGAGCATTAAATGCTACGCGGGGACAGTCGCACGCATAGGCGAAAAATGATTTATTGACTTATGTATTTACTCAATACGCATGACGCTATTCATAAAACTTCGTCGAAATCCAGTGTCAGTTTATATTCTCGACCATATAGAGTATAATACAAGAACACTTCAAAATACTCCGCAGTGTACTGAAGAAATCCTGCTCCATATCTAGTTACTGCTGGACCGCGCCCCCTTTGACGCACCTCTCGCTTTCGTTCAGAATACATCTAGTTATGTGACAGGGGGAGCAAAGTCAGCATAAGTGTCGATTGCTGATCGGGATGAGTTAAAATAGAGTTATAGGACATAGAGTGAATTAGGATGATTTAAGCACAAGTCATCAGCAGTAGGCCGGCACATTGTACGGACGCTTCGCTGCCACGCGATCACCACTAGTCGCGCGTGGTCTGAGTATACCGCGAGGACGCCCGCCCCTACGCGAATTCGAAGCGGTTTAAGCACAGTGAAATAAGTGCTAGATACTTCACTCAAGAATAGCTGATCCGTAATGAGTAAAGAACAGGGAGATAAAGGATAAAGTTCTGAGGGCAGATATAACGTCTGACGGTAGATTTTGACCAACGGGTCTAGCCTGGCATGATTCACCAACCTCTTGATTCTTATGTAATGCGGATCAAACAATCATTTCAATGAGTCACATTAGATCGTACTGATCGTCACGGCTGACACCTACATTTTTGAATGACATGCGGCGCCGGTGGCCTACAAAGTGCGCCCATCTCCAAAGTAACAAAGATGCATGTGAACTTAGCAGCAGGTGTAGGGCCTAGCCATTTCTTTCTACCTGCGTGGAAACATTGGCAGGGATCGGAGAAAACTATCTCTATTGCAAGTCAAAGTGAAGGCATACAAAGGCATGAAGGGGTCACTCTATGTATTACGAGGATATTGATGACATCAGTAGCAACCTATTACACGGAAAGGAACTCACATTCGAATCGCGATCCTCTACCGAGTCGTCGATGTGCAGTCCCAGATCGGTCAGCCATGGGTCAGGAGTTTGTAAAAATGTCCGCACAGAATTGTCTTCCCACAAAGACACGTAGTACTGAAATACGCGGTAAAAGAAACCAGACGACGTTAATATTCGACGTGCATCGTCGCGACATACGTGCGCATTTTAAACTCTACAAGTGGATCATATTAACTGGCTGGCGATTCTATTCTTCCCATATGCAAGTGACAAAGTGATATCGGGGGGTATATAGGTATTAAATAGGTTCTGGAGAACCAAAAATGACGTCGAATTCAAATGGACAGTCAATGAGCGATAAGCCAAGGGAAAAGTCAATAAAAGTCAACAAAAAGAGAATGGACGGTGAATATTAAATTAGTGAACAGAACGAATCTCAACGATTTGTAGCAGTACATCATCAAAATGCAGCCGCACAGAGCGAACGCGCGTAACAAAAGATTTCCCAACCAGCCACGACCGTGCGTAATCACGGCCACGGCGCAGCGCAGCCGCAACCGCGACGAGGGAGCCATGCGAACCAAGAGAAGGGTAAGCGTGTAAGGGCGTACAGTTGAGTTGGACAAGTCACTTTGAGGCCCATAGCGACACGAAGACTCATTGTACAACGAGTGGGAATAGATTAACTGCGAGAACGGCTATACGGTTGGTGAGACCAAGCAAGCAAGCGGGTTTGTGACTGTGGCGTGATTGGGCGAAAAAGGTTGGCACAGAAACACCGTGATAGATGAAACATGGTGAGCAGAAAAGGCGAGACGGTGCTCGATGAGATCGGAGACGGCAAGCGGTCCAGACAAGACTTGACAAACGACCTAGACGCGACCACGTAACGAAGTGTCCGTTACACCAAAAGTACAAAACCCTATTCTCGGTGTGGATAGATGAGTCTTATATAAACATAATCCATCGATAACATGCTGTGCGTAATACAAGAAACCACGCAACCGGAATCACATAGGCTCAGCGCGCACAGAACCAAAGTACACGCCAGTAGGTCCGATTGAACGCATTGTGTCTGAATCCTATTCAGCGTGGACGGTTCCTAGTCTACCGAGACTATATTGAGAGAATACATTGAGATAGCTGAGTGTGTCTACACGTGTGGAATACAAATGATAAGGTTTGGACCTGTTAATGACTATATAGAGAGAACAGTGGTTGGCGGTAGTTACATGGGAATAAGTGACAGAGCATAGGTCGGTGTGACGTCTGAAAAATATGGTGAAGCAAGTACTCACCGAATCGTTGGAAAGCTCCAACAATGCATCGCAAAGGTAATGCAACGCGTTGATCACGGCGAACCAGCGCATCGAATGTCCTACCACGGTGTCTTTGTCTTTAAACCACCGGAGAGAGGACCGAAGAACAGATCCCCGGTGGATAGATTTGTGTAAAAGGCCAAACATCTTTCCCAAGCGGGTCGGAGCAGCTGTATCAGACGGTTGGTCGCCTTGACTAGGTGCGCCGTGGGGTTCACCAGCTGGCTGGATCGCACAACTGGTCAAACGCTCGTAAAACACTCGGATGAGATGAAGCTGAATGCGGAGGAAGCGAATTCGGGGCTGTTTGTCCGACAACTGACGTCCCCGAAGTCCAAGCGAATGCACGAATGCAATAAAATCGTCTGCACACTGTGGTCTGGGCAGGTCAAAAAAGAAATAGGAGCGGAAAAATAAGCGACCAATCGATCATGTATCACAAAGTGTACGGAATGAAGTATGTGCAAACCAGCTGGGAGAAAACAATGAGGATATTGTGTATACAAAGGTAGTACGGAAAACCGAAGCAAAGGGTGGGAAAGACAAGCCGCGTTCGCGGAAAAAACTGCAGTCGGTCCATTACAGGTGGAGGTGCAAAGAGAGGTTCCGTGGAGAGGTCCGTGGACACCTTTTTCATGGAACCGAGCACGGCGCACCCCTTGACATATTGTTAACCATAGGACTATGCCTTAATAAAATGTGAATGAGGCGAAGTGTCCTGAAAACGTTCATTACTGCACAATGAAGTAAAACGGGTGGGCATTAACGTTAGTGAAAAATGAAAGCTTTTGAATGTAAGTAGAAAAGGCAACGTGCATTAAGACCAGATGTGGGGGATGAAAGTGTTTCTGATGTGCAGCGCTGACTGGTTTGACGTTTGGTGTTACTGAGGGAAGCTGTAACCTGGTTCAGCTTCAAGTCTATTGCGGTACTTGGTTTTTGTGTAGGAGTAAGGAGAAAATACACTTGCACACAAGCAAGTTGTGGCAAACAGGAGTGTCGTGCAGCGTTCCGTTAATCAAGAAGACTGGGTCGCTATAACAAGCAGATTTATTAAGAATACGCACAAATTCCACTCCACTGGCTCACCCTTGTTATTTGCCTTACGTCACTAGCTCTAATGTCATAGGGTTACGCTTATTCGCAATGTTTATCTTGTCTAAAGTCACATCGAGCTGCGTTCCTGACTTTCTGGGTGGATTGTACGATAGGCTCAGTTGATCACTCGTCCATCTGATCACACGACCATTCCTCTGGCCCCGTTGCCGCAGCAAACATAGACACAAGTGTGTACAGTCTATTCGTGGAGCGGGCTTGCCGAATAACCTCGTGGTGCCAGCTGGGTGGTTCTGGGTTATCCCGTATCAGCGAATGGTTCGGCGGTAGTGTTCCAGGACATGGTGGGTTTTCGCCTGGCAAGCATTCTCTCTAAAAAAAAATCACATATATAATTTAACAAACACTGTGACGTGGCGGATGTGATTCGCCACTAAATAAAGTCACTGCACCTTGCCTCTCTCTGAGCAGTGTTGCAATACAATGGTGTGTTGGACGCCTGGTCCTATGCCGTTCCAAAGGCGTGTGAACCACTTGTTTGGTCACCGGTTCCCAACGGGTTGCGATATCCTTATGTCCCCCTGCTGCACAGAAGGCGGTGGCTGGACCGTAGTCCGCTCCACAATGACTGCATGGAACCACTCTTCGAGCTTAACACGGCCACCAGGACCGTACACCCCCGTCCACTACAGCAACGACCAAATGTCTCCTAGATCCAGTATGGAAGAGGCAGTGCTTAATAGACGGGTAGGCACCTTGTCAACATGCGCATCAAGCGCAGCCGCAGAAAAGCACTTGAAACGACAAGATGGAATAAAACAAATCGGATAATGCATATAAATATGGCGGCATAACTCGTCAAGAAATGGGCGCATAAAGTAAACTGATTGCGAACGAATCCACAATAAGTTCAAGAAGTCGGAAAATATATTTAAAGAAAATGCCACAAACGCGAGTGTTATCGTAGTTAACTACAAGTAGCTTAGGCGACGGGCGCAAATTTATAGAAGATAGTTCAGGTAAACATCAATACAAGATTTAAAAAAGCACTAGGACAAGATAGCAAACTAAACACTTGAAATAAAGAGACTTGGCATACAAGCACGCGGTAAGTAGATCGAATGCAGCGTACCTACAAACGCTGCGCACGTACTGCCTACGTTCTCTGCAGTACCCGTCGTCACTTCGGTGGTGGTCCCGAGTGGCCTCGCTCATGGCTCACTAGGCCTGCCTGACTCAGGTACTCGCGACCGCATGTGCTACAGCACCATGCGTTCGATGTCGCCGGCCGCCTCCGCACTTGCCGCTTCTTCTCTGCAAGCATGAGGGCTATCCCCCACACTTCGGCAACTGCATTGGTGATCAGATCGCGCCATACACACTGATCAACCGCCCTCGATTCCCATGACCTGCAATCAAGATTAGAACGTCAGAGGCTCATTTTGATCATGTCCAGGTAACGAAGCTTCGGTTTCTCCACATGCCGCTTCCCAATATTCAGCTGACCATACAGCAGCTGCTTCGGTATCCGCGACGAATCCATACGGCTCACATGACCGAGCCACCTCAGATGTCGCAGCAAAAGTATGCAGTCCACTGCCTACATTCCACTTCGGCGAAACACTTCCGTATCTGCAACTTCGTAGCACCAAATAATGTGCAGAATCCGTCGCAAACACTGTTGATAGAACCGCTCGAGATATCGCACATCCCACCGGTACATCGTCTACGTTTCACTGGCGTATAGAAGAACGGGCAGCACCATGCAGTTGGACACCTCAGCTTCGCAACAACGATAAGCTGATGGTTGTTTCACACTCGGTACTCTAGCTTCCCGAATGTCGCCGACGCCTTCGAGACGAGGATACGCAGCTCACTGTGTAGCTGCTGGTCAGTCGACATCACACTCCCAAGGTAGCAGAACCAGGAACTAGTTTCCAATACTTCAGCACCAATGCTGATTTGCGACACCATTGCAGATTGTACCTCCGGTGAAGGCTGAAAGAGACAGACAGTTTTGCTTGTGTTGATCGCCAGCCCGAATTTGGTTGCTGTCGAAGCCAGAGCACTAGTCCTGTGCTGAAAATCATCCACGCTGTGTGCAAACAAAGCACAGTCGTCAGCAAACAGCAACATACGGATAGTCGTCTCACAGACCAGGGTTCTCGCACCGAAACGACGGATGTTCAGCAACCCACCAACAATACGGTGCTCCGCACGAACACCGTAAGCACAAGCGGCATCAAAAGCACAAGACAACATTGCATGAAGATATGTAGTAAACAGAGCAGGAGCTAAGACAGCCTTACTTCACACCAACAACAACTGCAAAGTCAACGGAGGTCTCTCCACTCACCTGCACCCTCGCCAACATACCACTGTGCACACATTCAATTAGACTTAGAAACTTACGCGGGCAACCAAACGTACCCAACACAATCCCTCGCGATTCATCGTATCAAATGCCTTGGTGAAATGAACAAAAAGCGAGTACAATGACTAGTGTCATTCTCTACACTTCTTTTGCAACTGACGAGCCGCAAACATCGTATCTATGAAGCTGCGACCCGAACGGAATCTACACTGCTCTTCCGGCACCTTAGGTTCCACAACTTGACTGACAAAGCGGTTGTGCAGGATTCGGGCAATCACCTTGCCCACACAACTCAGCAAGTTGATGCCACGATAATTCGTACAACATTGCTTGTTCCCTTTGCCCGTGTACAGTGATAGCACATGGGCGTCCTTCAGCTTTGGAGGCACCTCCTCATCAATCCACTTGCGTTGCACCAAGTGGTGCGGCGCAGTCAACAACGCGGGTCCGCCGTGTTTCAATAACTCAGGCGGGATTCCGTCGGCACCGGCACACTTGCCGTTTCGCAGCTGAGCAAATGCTCTCGGCGTCTCATCCAGTGTCGGCGTGTCCGCCAGACTCCCTTCACATCATGCTGCTTCAGGCCGTTCAAAGTAGGCCAGTCGATCTCTAAACGGTTGATCAAGAGACAGTCAAATGGTTCCGCCAGATCTGCATTATGTCTGCAGCCTGTGTGCAGGTAGCGCCTGAGCTACCATCGATCAGCGTCCACAACGGCTCCAACCTAGGTCCATACACCAACTTCAAGGTGTCAAAGAATTTCTTGTGTTGGCGGCGTTCTGCCTAGCATTCCATCAGCTTCGTCTACTCGGTCCACCATGCATTTTTAATACGACGGAGCTCTCGCATCCGTCGCCATCGAAGTTTGTGAAACCGACACTTCTTTCCCAAATCACTGAGGTATGCCACATGTGCAGCAAATGCTGCATTTTTCACTGACACCAATGCGCCAATCGTCGCACTGTTCTCATCCAACCAATCAGGCCGCTTACAGTTTGCGCGACAGATGGTCCGTTTGACAGCAGCTGTCACCTTGCCGAGAATGTGGTGCCACAGGTCGCCCACTGTGGCTATGCAGTCCAAATCATCACACAGGCGTGCAGCCATCGCCTTCTCCAGCTCAGTACGTTTCGCCACAGTACCGAGGGAGAGAATGTTAAATTATGCCGATTCACGGAGGGAATGCAGTACCTAGACTTACAAGAATATATGTACAGTTTGGTCCGCACCAATTTGTGATCAGTGCCACACTCAGCTCCACGCAGTACACGTATCATGCGCACTTCACGCATATCACGCTGACGTAAGATGACATAGTCCAGCAGGTGAGCGTGACCACTCCGTGAGTGCGGCCAAGTTGCTATATCAAACGCACTCAGTGCAAACCGAGTCTTCATGATCGTAAGGGCGTGAGTGGCACACAGTGAGAGCAGCCTGTCACCGTTCGCATTCGCTGAACCAATGCCATGCGGACCGATAACATATGTTCACACCGATGTATCAAGCCCAACGCGCGCGTTGAAAGCACGCAGCAGAAATAGTCGGTCGCTCCTCGGCACCGACTGTATCATGGAGGATAAGTGAGTGTAGAATTGATCACGCATGTCATCAGGATAGCACATGGTCGGACCGTACGTGCTTATAACAGTGTCAAACTCACCTCTTCCGAGTCTTAGGCGAACAGTCAACAGTCGTGCGCTGATGAATGTGGGTTCACTCACCACCTGACCATTTAGGCGATGGAATATTGCAAATCCCACCCCATGTTCACGTGGTGCTGAGGTGACGTTGCCCACCTAGTAGAACGCATAGACAACACCTGAATCATGAAAGTTATCGTGCTCAGCGATCCGAGTCCAGTACTGTGCGCATGTTCCAGCACCCAATGCTCAGTGCTTTGCGAGCAGGCATATGACTGCATTGGTGGGCAATCGCACGCGAGGTGGCGGTGGTGCTACGGAGGTTTGCTTGAGGGACTCCACCCGATGCCTTTGGCTCAATAGCCTGATCCACAAGGCAGTAGGTGGTTTGAAGGTTTGCTTGAGGGAATCCGACCGGAGCCTTTGACTCAATAGCCTGACCCAAAAGGCAGTGGGGAGCAGATGCAGCTCGGGAATGTGATTAAAGAAACAGATTGAGATCCGCTTGAAAACCGTCACACGCAGACTTTGAGGTACTGGAACGATTCATATATCTTTGCGACCGTTGTAGGATACGCACCTGCGACCACGGTCAGACGCAGGTGGGTTTTCGAGGGTCTGCACCAATTTGACCAAAGGCTACTTGGTTTGAGGCGGGCAGCAGCAAAGCATTGAACACCTAAAGAAGCCCCCCAGCGTCAGGGAGTGAGTGGCCCTCGTGCTCTACGCCAATTGAGCTGTGAGCTTATAGCCCGAAAAACTATTGTCTCCCATGGATGGACTTCACGGGAAGAGAGCCATCGACCACTTCTTAACCTCCGAAGAGGATGGAAAAGGATACTGGAAGGGTAAACCTTGGCAAACAAGAGAGTAAGGACGAGAGAAAACTCAGCCAACCATAGTTGTATAAGGACCGGGAACGCTCATATTTATGCGTTAGTCTTCGTCTTATTTTTGTTATTGTCAGAAACTCATACCGGATGTTGTATAAAGATGTATGCTCTCCGAAAATTTGCGACAGGACGGCGACCACTTCATCGAACGACAAATCGGTAGGCTTTTTAGGTAAGATAAAATTGGTGAACTCGTGTTCGACAGTACCCAGCTTCCGCAACATTAGCCGAATCTTCTTTTCCGCTGAAAGGTTGGCGAAATCAACTCGGAACATGTCTTCATACTTGTGGAACTAAGAAACAAATGTTATACCGGCATCAGCGTCATAATGGAACTCACTGATCTGCTAAGTCAGGGTTTCTGGTGAGGGAGCATTTGCCCTTGTCCCTAACCCTAAGCGTGACTGCACTGTAAGCTTCTGAGTTAGCATTTCGATCAGCTTGGCTTGGGATGCTTCAAACTGCGCCTGTTTTTGCTGTAAAAGCATCTGTAATTGTTCAAAGATGATTGCCACTTCTGGGTTCAGTTGTACTCGCGTCGCCACTGTTATAACGCTGTACTCGTAATTGACCGGTTGATTCACGCCTGCTGGTAAATCTGCGCCTTTACGCCTGCTCTGTCTGACGCCTTGGGAAACCCGACAGTAAGGAAGAGAGAAGACTCAGCCGACCAGAGTTGTATTAGGATCGAGAACGCTCATATTTATATGTCGGTTTCACCAATCCTCTAAACATCGTTTGACGGATCTGGCTGCACGCCCACGCTCCACTTGATTATCCGTTCCGTCTGGCCAGTTCATCCCCTTGTTCGGACACGCCAGGCTACATCCGCCTACCCGGGGCATGGCAACGCACGTGATGTCTGACGAGCGATTTCATCAGGTTCCGGTCAGGCCTTGGCAACACGCCTGCTGTCTGATGCGTGATTTCATCAGCTTTCGGCTGGGACGTGACATCACGCACGCAGCGTCTGTCCCAAGCACGATTTGTGGTAAACACGCGCGCGTTGGCAATCAGCTTTCTCGCCCAGCTGTTACTCTTCGAGCCTATCACGGCCACGAGGACCGTGCTCCCCGTCTCCTCCAGCAACGACTGTCTCCTGGAGCCATTATAGACGAGGTTGTGGACAGGTAGGCACCTTTTAAACATGCACATCAAGCGCAAGTGCATAGATATGATCAATTTTGGATGAAATTTTTCAAAGAAAGCAGTTGAGGTTTAAATCCAAGCGAGAGTGCAAAAATTCCCAAAGCATCCCGGTCTACACTGGTCCCAAAAGCACGGCATCACACTACTAACCACACCATTATCATCCTTCGCCCGTAACTAGCTGAGAGAGTGATTGAACACGGAATTTCCCCAAGTGGACACTACGCAAAAATGCTTAGGCCCACATTCGATCAATGTGCGTCAGTTTTAATTCATTCTGAAGTAGCAGACCAGCAGGCAAAGTGGTCAGTCTATATGTTTATCCCGGTAGAAAAGTAAGACGAAAGATGACCAGGTGATGGATGGTAGTGTGCCCATCGGTCAGTTGGCACACAATCACAGTTTGTTTAAACGGACAAAGAATGGCCCCTCGGAAAACAGCCAAATTGTAGAAATACGTATCGATAAAGGTTTGCGTCCAAATCGCAGACATCAGAAACCGAAATAGGTGGATAAAGAGGTCGAGGTGGTATTGGAGATTCATCGCAGTTAGGCTCAGCTAAACAGCCACCACGCATCAAGTGAAGCGCTAGACGGCTGTTTCGTAGCGCGCATCTGCCGAATCCTGCGGCATTCGAACCTACTTTTTACTCACTAATAATCAGTAGTCGCGTTAGCAGCTTACAAGTCACCTCAAATGGTGGCGAATTGCAAAGGAAATCGTTGCTCCGGAGCCAGCCCTCTGCACCTTCATGACATGCATGCGAGTAGGGGAAGAGCCGCATTATATCGCAGTTAGATATCAGTCATGATGATTCGCTGCGGTCACCCATTGCTCAGTAAATAAGTCTCTAACTCGTAAGGTAATGCCATGAGCTCGAATCCAGCAGGATTCGGCGGGTGCACACTACTAACGAAACGATCGTCTAGCGCATTCCATAACAGTGGTGGCTGTCTAGCTGAGTCTAGCTACGAGGAATATTATTCAAAACACAACAAATCCCCCCACTAATCACTAATAAGTCGAGGTGATTTCTGAAAGTAAATTGAGAATAAGAAACAACAAAGATCAAAGACAGAAATGCTGTCCATAGTAAAATTAATACAGAAAAGATCAGAAACACGTTCGCTAACAGCTAGGCTACAGGGAGAGATGAGAATGTTATGGGTGGGGAAGCTCCGACCTGATAAAATACTATAACCAAACTAAATCGGTGGATGTTAGGAAAGCCAAATGGAAACATGAAGTCATTTAAGATGCCTACATACTTATGCGACACAGTATAACGAGGAAGACTGCAAGTCAGGTGGTCTGCACAATCGCGCAACAAATCGAGGGGCGAGTATGTAACGATTCCATAGTAAGATAAGCCATTGGACCAGCGCTGAAGTCCGGATTCGTTTAGTTGTATTGAGGAAGATGCATAAGGTGTCTATGGTCAGAGCGAAGGCATCAGCAGCATGCCGTTAGGCAGTACCGACGCTTTGCTGCAGCGCAACCACCACCAGTCGAATGTGGGCAAAGGATACTGTGAGGGTCACTCGGTCCCTGTGCAGGTTCGAACCCGCGCCCTCGGATTGAATTGCAAGCTTGTGATCCTTAAGGCTACGGGCCGGCATATGGTCAAAGAGAAGGCGCTCAACATCTAAGTCGGGTAACGATGGAAGGGGCCGTAACGACCCTCCCCCCCCCTCACACACGACATCTCTAATCGGGTGGATCATGAAACCCGGTTCGTTTGACATCTAAACTGTTGGTTGAAGAGTTGTAGAGGAAAGTGGTGTGATTTCGCAGAATACTTCGTTGAAGCGAAGTTAGACAACCCCTCACACACCTCAAGAATAACGTTGAACGGAATTCTCACTTTAATAGGACTCCAAATGGAGTGGAAATCACGGTCACCTGGCAATAAGTGACAGCGGCGGCGGACCATCATAACTGCGGCAGGTGGCCAGAAGGATTAGGCCCTTGCCTTGTAATCCGAAGGTTACCGGTTCGAATCCGCGTAGGTGCGCATGACCTCGCGGCACACCCTGCCACCGCGCGAACGGGTGATCGCGTGACAGCAAGGCGTCCGTACGACGTGCCGGTGTACAGTCGATCCCATATCCGCGGTACAGCGCGGTATAACCTTAATGGCATGCATCTTAAGAGCCTATAAAGGGAAAGACTGGCCTCTAGAATTGCGGTTTCCCCTGCGAGACACCGGTAAACGATGTGACATAAGTACAAGGCGTAACCTAACAGATCCTGCTCAAACTAGCGCCTCCTTTAACGTGGATACTAAACCCACAGGTATGGCCTTATTAGCAGTCAGTCGATCAGTTCAAGTGTATCGGATTTGAACTTCATGATAGAGACAAACTTATCGGGGAGCACAAAAATATAACATACTGCGGGGATACAGATACTATTCCCCAGTACACGTGAAATTCAGCGGAGATGACATAAATGAATACAGGCACCAAGTCGGCTCAGTGGAAAGAAGCCGTAGTTGTGTAGACCCATATAAATTGGGCTCCTTTTGTTCGGGACAGAAAATTACCGCCCGATAAGTCAAACATCCAGTTTATCAAAAATGAGGGAGCAACATATCAAAGTTTGCTTATGTCAGGTAAACTAATAAATAACTCTCAATACGGCTTCTTGGTCTTGCATAAGGTGCCACCTGGAATTTCCAAACTATATGATTGTTCCACATGGTTTTGGCACGTCGGAAAAGTTAACTTGCCTCCACATGCCCACGACCTTTGATCGGGTGCCTCATGGAAAACTAATATAAAAATGATGTCCTATGGGATCGGTAAACCTTGCTTGCTTGGTTCAAGTCAGACTCCACAGAGGGTACAAGTGCAAGAACATAAATCTGAGCCTACACCTGTCACCAGCTGTGTGATACAGAGCAGTGAAGCTTGGGTCGCTACGGTTCCTAATAAATGTTAACGATATCTTCACCGTAGTAAAATTCAGCACACAATACCTGTTGGATGATGACATCAAAATCCTGTACACTTTCAGTCTGGATGCCTTTGATGATGTTGTCAACGTGATCCAACTAGATCTCCAAGCGCTTGAAACCTGGTGTTCAAAGTGGATAATGTCTTCCTCGACTGACACATGTGCAATGTCCGACAAGTCCGATTTGACTCATACTGGCCTGAATATTGATGACAACCTACTTAATCTATCCTACGGTAAAAGACCTTGGATTGCTATATTTGCGCTTAATTAAATTCTGCGAACGAGTAGGCTCTGCTACCGCGAGAGCAAGACAGAACATTTGATTGATATTGGACTATTGGGGAGTGCAAGTCGAGCGCCAACAGGTTGGCAAATTTTTTCCTTAACTGATAAGCTAGGGTCTGGAACAAGCTATCACTCGGAATACGTGGCTGCACTCGTGAACACGAATTGCTAAATAGCATCAGGATGCTTTGAGATCGCGTATCGCAATCCAAAACACACCGAGGGTGCTCCAAAACTGGATAATCTACTTCTAACCGCTATGTCGAACACTGCTCGCGGAGGTCAATGGCTTAGTGATCATGGCAATAGCTGCGAAGCACTATGCGCCGAGTTCCACTGACAGCTCGATTATCTCTACCTGATGAGTCTAAACAAAGACGAAACCGTCGGTCATGGAGTGCAGGGATGGAAGAGAGCCACACAGAAACCCTCCAGCATCAAAAGATGCTCTTGTCTGTACAAAACGTGATCAAACTGTTTGATTGTTCTATAACAGTAGGCCTAGGATATGAGCAGCGTCCAGGTTTCATACTCATCATACTCACTCCTGTGAGTTGACTGTTTTACAAGTAGGTATGTGTGAGCGAGCGTTAAAAAGTCAGCCGACATCAGTTCATTTCATTCAAGCATTTCCTATGCTGCGTAGAAATAAACTTAAACCATCCGTGGCTAACCTCAAACGTGTGGCATCCGCTCACTTGGAGACGGCCGAGTCCAAACTTCTGAGTTTACTGGAAACTCACGCACGCCTACTCCATGTGGTAGAGGATCTATCTTTGTGTTGTCGTGTTGTGTTCGCTAACTTTTGCAAATCCACCCTTGACCGTACGAGGCGAAATCGGAATACTCGGTTGGAGAACTCGCTTGTGAACAGCCAGGATGAGGAGCCAATCGTTCGTGATCCCAGTAAGTACGTGGTGAATTTATCAGACGTACAACTAGACGCTTTGCAGTTAGAAGCTTTGTCATATGGGCTTGATTACAAAATTCCTCCTAGAAGACTGAACGGGTTGTTTATAGAAGCTCAGTTTGAGAACTTTTTTGATCAATTTAAGGAGCTTCAACCATCCAGTCCTGAGAGTGTTGTTTGGTTTAGAAACAAATTGACCGACATTGCTCACGAAGTTAAGACTGTGCCAGTGACTGAAAAATGCGCACTTACAAGCCGACACCTTCAGGCGCTACGTGAACTTCGTAGTAAGAACGTAGTTATGATGAAACCGGATAAGGGCTCTGGAGTGGTAGTCATGAACAAGACCGAGTACGCTGAGAAAATGAGTAGTATACTCAACGACACGAGTAAATTTGAACGACTTAATAAGATGGAGAACGTGTCCGACGTTGAAGCTAGCATAGCTGCCCATCTTGAAATGCTTCTCATTCATCGCGGGATTGATAGTGACACCTATAATTCGTTGAAGCCAAGTGGAAGCACTACTCCGCAGCTATACGGGTCACCGAAGACGCACAAGAGTAGAGTACCACTTAGGCCGATTCTATCAATGGTAAATGCGCCGCAGCATAAATTGGCTCGCTGGCTAGTGAAGATACTTTCGCCTCTACGACAACTGTCCAATCCATATAGTCTTAACGATTCTTTTCAACTTATCGGTGACTTAGATGACATCAACCTCTCCGATAAGATCATGTGTTCCTTGGATGTGGAATCTCTATTCACCAACGTCCCACTACAACAAACTGTTGAATACATATGTGAGCTAGCTGAGCACTCTAGTTATTCGTTACCAATTCCAGTCGAAGTTCTAAAGGAATCCTTACTGCTGTGCATAGCAAACGTTGGCTTTCACTTTCAGAACACCCCATATCGTCAGATCGATGGTGTGGCAATGGGTAGCCCACTAGGCCCTGTACTTGCCGATTTTTTCATGCTGATGATAGAAAGAGGCATATCCACAGAAATAGCCCAGTTGCCATACTATAAGCGTTATGTTGATGGCATATTGGCCTTTTGTTCATCAGAGCAGCAGATTGTCCAGTTGGTGCAGCAATGCAACTGCGCACATACCAACTTGCGGGTCACCTGCGAAGTGGAACAGAAGAACTGTCTGCCATTCTTAGACATCCTCATCAGTCGCAGAGATGACGGGCTCATTAGAAGGTCTATCTACAGAAAAGCAACCTGGTCCGGTCAATACCTGCACTTCACCAGTTTCACACCAGTGCGGTACAAGCGGACCCTTGTGAAAACTTTAGTTAGTCGTGCTCGATTAATTTGCTCCGCTGATTGTCTAGCCGAAGAGCTAGAGTTAATTACAACGACCCTCGTTGCAAATGGTTATCCACATAGATTTATAGAGAGACACAGCTAACAGCAAGGCCCGAAAGACTTGGTGCATACGGCAGCCAAGAAAAAGATCTATATCGAGTTGCGTTTCAAGGGTGACTTTACTGTATTGAAAACCACGAAACGTTTAATCTCTGCTACGCAGAGAAGTTACTGTGCTGCTCAGGTTGTGGTCATCAATAGAACCTGTAACTTGCCGGTGCGTCCAACGAAGGAAGCTCAACCGATAGGGGCCAACTCACACTGCATATACAAATTCGTATGCGACTGAGGAGACAGTTACATAGGCAGAACCAATCGGTCTTTGACTTCCCGAATAAAGGAACACGTGCCAAGGTGGGTTCAACGTGAAATTGACCAGAATCCCTGTCCCACTGAAGTTCCGTGCTTGCGCAAACCGCCAACTTCCTCAATAGGTAAACATCTACTGACTACGCGTCACCGCATAGAGCTCGGATCAGCGTTCACACTTGTATTACGTCACCCTAATCCCCGCTTCCTCCGTTTCGCCGAGGCGGTTGCGATAAGCCGGATGAAGCCGGCCCTGTGTGTTCAAAAGCAATTATTTATCAGCTTAAGACTGCCGTGGACATAGGTGTGGAACTTCCGTCATTCATTTTTCACCTTATGCTTATTTGGTCACACACATATTTAAGTATATAGTTGCATACCGGTTATTGTTAATGGTACTGAGGAGACAATACGAAATGCATGCATCTACCAGTTTTCGTCTTCTTACCGTGCTTTTCAAATTTCTGAAGAGAACTAACCGCTTTACATTTCCTATTCCTTTGTTGTCCCTCCGAACATCAATATTTGATATGATTTTCAATTTTCCGGATCCACGTATGATCAGCGTTCTGTACAAGTATGCATTTTCCCCGACATGCCGATACAGGCATGCCCCGCATTGTCAAGAATACAAAGGTTTACTTATTTAGGCATGGAGCATAGACTGTGATATATCTATCGTAGACTGTAATCATTTATGATGGTACATCGCCGTCACTTAATGCTTAGTAACCTAAACCGCTGACTTCACTACATGTGGATCGTAAGGGGGGGAGGCGAGGAGATAGTGCAGAACTGATGGTTCCTAACGGAATGAAACAGCTGCCCATCGTCTTTTCGGATGTGTGTAGGGTTGTATGACTTGGAACCGACTGCAACGAGACACCTACAAGGTCGAACCATTCCTTTGTCTGTCGGTACTTCGAAAGTGCAACCCCATGTGGTTCAACAGACCAAGGGCCGGCCCGAGGTGTATAGGATCACAAGCCTGTCTAGTAATCCGAGAGCGCGGATTCGTGCATGCGTAAGGAACCGGGTGAGCCTCGCAGTATTCATAGCGCACCCACGACTGTTGCGTGGCTGCGCGGCAGAGAAGCGTCGGCGCTGCGTCGCGACGTACTGCTGATATATCAATGGACCAAGGCAATACGCATAATAGAGCACTACGCAGCAAAGCAACGACCATATTTCGCGAAATTAACTAGGAACCAATGAAGTAGGGTAGAAGTGAAGCATGCAGATGTGGATACAGTAATAGAGGCAATATTACGTTAAAGAATAATACGTATAAATTCAGTAGAGAATGTGTTACCGTACGACCTATAGCACCAAGCATCGGAAGTATTTAGGCACCCGAATTGGTTGGTCTCAGTGTTGCTAGCTCACACCACTTCAGTGAGGAGGAAAAACAACACCGAAACTCGTCATTTCGAATAAGATCCAAATGAGCAAAATGGTCAAATTGAAATAAAAGTCAAATGTGGCCTCAGACGAGTGTGTGCCGCAATCCTGACAGAAGGCGGGTATTTCCGAGCGCAACAATCTGTTCTACACCTGTTGATAGCAAACAAGCATCAAACAAGGAAAAATCCTCTTAATCCAAATTCTAGTGCACTCGAATACCAAGGGCAGGCATCAGCAGTACGACGGTACTCAGTACCGACGCTTCGCTGCCGTGCAACAATCTCCAATCGCACGCGGGCTAAGGATACTGTGAGGGTCGCCCGGTCCCTACGCAGGCTCGAACCCGCGCCTCAGATTAGAAGGTGGGCTAACGATCCCTAGGGCTAGGGATCGATTATCAGCCTAATGACCGTTGTATATATCTCTAACGGCACCGCAGCAAGATTTCGCTTATCACCGCAAGTGGCAGCCGGAAGACAGGGAATAGCGTTTGGCGTACGACAGCTATGCGTAATTCTTACGAAGCCCATAGACCCTATTTCACTCGACTTGCAATCATTGGCAAAATTCACGCAGTTTCTGGTAGTGTCGATTTTTAAGAACATGTTCAAAAATGTGATTAAGGTATTGAATTAATTAAGATAAACATGGGTTTGGCAAAATGGCTTCAAAATAATAAGGATTGGCGTCTTTACCGAAAATTCAGCCACAACAATTATAAATATCACGTTAATCTGAAACTTTGAATCACTATTTTTAATGTATCTGAAAATCCCGGCAGTAAATGAGTCAATGTCTTGTTACTGCTAATAGCACAATTAAGTAAACAGCTAGCTCAAAACCCGGAATAGCCCCTCCTTAAAATGTAAGAAAAAGACTTTGATAAATGTCCGGAGGAAAGTAAGAATCTCCAGCAAAAACCATTACTTCAGTGGTTCATCGATTGCAAGGGACTATCGCATCGAGTTCGAACTTATCGTAGTTTTATAACCCCCGGCACGTGACTGCCATTCTTCTGATTACTGGCGGGAGCAGCGTGGCATTGCTAATTTTATTAGCTGAACTTCGGATTCTGAAAGTCGAAGGTCATGAGGCGACCTACATGACCAAGGTGTGCCAACTTTGAACAGTTCCATTTTGACTGCGGTAAACACGTTATTTTGGACAATGTCGTTTTGAGTTTTCCATCGGTTGGGCTCGAGGTCGTGAGAAATAGATTAAGTACATGTTTCGGGATTGCAGCAAGTGAGAGGATTTAACAAATGACGATGGAGAAAACTGGAAATGTTCTGAATTTTTCCGTTGGACAACCTCAGAAGCTATTTTTGCAACAGCAATCCCAAATGGAAGCTCAAATGAAAATGATTGAAAAGTTGACGAATTGCTTGAGTTTGCATTCTGCAAAAGCAGCAGCACGGAACACGCAGGCGAATTCTGTTGATCTTCTCACTAATGCAGTCAGTAAATTTAAGTAAGACGTATAACGTAAGACGTATGAAACCTGGTTCAAACGTTCGGAAGATATTTTCCGGACGGACTTCAGCCGTCAGGACCATACCTGGAA
Organism: Dicrocoelium dendriticum; assembly: GCA_944474145.2. NCBI lineage: Eukaryota > Metazoa > Platyhelminthes > Trematoda > Plagiorchiida > Dicrocoeliidae > Dicrocoelium > Dicrocoelium dendriticum. Next base: position 51,557,382 of record OX104062.1, read on the forward strand.
AGTACGCTTGTTACTTCGCAAGCTCGGCACGAGCGAACATTCAAGATTCATCGACCATATTCTGCGCAAACAATCAAAGAACCTGAGTTTCAACGAAGCGGTGTCATAACTCAGTGAACTATTTGCTGTGTCTGCTTCCCTGTTCAGCATTCGTTATCAATGTCGAAAGACTGTCAAACGGGAAACGGACGGTTATGGGGTGTTAGCTGACATGATGAACCGCGAATGTGTGTTGAAGGCTACGATTTTTGACGGACGACTAAGTTAGGTGACTCAATTTCGCCAGTGCGCTCCAGTCCCCCTGTGATGCTGAGATCTGCACGAAGCATTTTGCTAAGCTTAAACACGACCCAAAATGCACACTAAAGACTCTTGTTGACGAGTGCAAGCGCATGCTCACGTTGAAGCACGATATCGCCCTGATCGAACACTCTCGCCCTGCACCGTCCGATACGGTTCATGCAGTGAAAAATGCCAGGAATGCTAGCAGAAGCAAATCGTTCAGGAGGGCTCCGAACAAACCACCTATAGCCTGCTGATCAGGCAGTGAATGATATTTTGTGCGCCTCTGCCCATTTAAACGTCGAATTTGCGAAAAGTGCCGTAAGCTAGGCCATAAAAAAGAAATATGCAGCCAGACCCAGCCGAAGAAGTTCTACTCTTCGAAAAACTCGAAAGTATGGTGCGGAACCGCTTTCGGTAAATGCCGCAATGTAAAGTGAGACTAAGCTACGAGGACAATTCACCATCGTGCTAAACAATGGTACCCTAACGAAGTTGCAATTTGACACGATCTCAGACATTACGATCATTTCCAGGAACAGTTGGAATCACATAAAGAGGCCAACAATTACCAAGTCTCACAGAATACACCGCAACGCATCAGGTGATGTGAACAACTTAATCGCAGTAAATACCTGCACAATGGCATTTGACAGTGTGGAAGAAACAGGGACGGTTTACATGTCAGATAGGCCAAACTTGAACCTTTAAAGCTAGAGTGGATTAAGAAGTTGCGACTGCAATCGAGTTCGAGCGAATCAAGACGCACCAACGAAGCCGGTCGAAGAAATGATCCGCCTGCTGAAACAAACATTTGAACCTGTGTTTCAGGATGCCCTAGACCATTGCACTAAATTAACACCGACACTGCCCCTGCGACTAGAAGCCAAGACAGTTTATAAAGCTAAACGACCAGTGCCGTATGCAGCAATGCCAATCGTTGAGCAAGAGCTTGAGCGAGCAGAAGGAACCGGCGACTTCACACCTGTCAACTAGGCCTCATACGCTCTAATCAAAAAAAGAAGGGACGTATAGAGGTGATTGATCGAGTCCTCTTCCAATACCGATCAACGCCAAACCCACAAGTGTCGGATGGAGTTTCAGCAGCACATCCCATGATGAATAGAAAGCTGCGTATGACATTTGATGCTATTCGACCAAGCATAGTGCCCTTTGTTGTTGAAAGGAATCGCAGAATGGAATGGGATTATAACCGTCGGCATGGAGTTAAGCAGTGATCGTTTATGCCACGGCAGACACTGGTAGTACGGGACTATCGGGCATGTCACGCAAATTGGACACCTGGCAGAATCAAAGGTAAGCACGGGAACGTCACGTGGGGAAGCAGACTTGGTTTCGCCATACAAACCAGCTACGGCCAACACTGTGCCAACCAGAGGAAGTAAAGCCTGTCGAGTTCCAGTCTGATTTGTTGATGGAGAGCTTCAATCTGGCAAAGAAGTCCATGGACGACGCCTGTCAGCCAAGCGACGAAACCGCACGACAGAGCACGGGACCCGCATCTTGCGTGCTTGCGTGCTTCTACTGTGGAGTTGAACCGACAGAATTCAAACACCGTCCAGCAGACTACATGACAATTCCAGGCCTTCTTCATGCACCACAGACCACCATAGGAGAGATGTAAGGGAGAAAGTAAGGATTTTCAGGAAGAAGCAGTGGTTCATCGGCTGTAAGGGACTATCGCATCGAGTTCGAACTTATCTTAGTTTTATAACACCTGCACGTGACTGCCATTCTTCTGATTATTGGCGGGATCAGCGCGGCACTGTTAATTTTGGTAGTAGAAATTTTGGGTCCAGAAGTCGAAGGTCATAAGGCAACCCATAAGTATGACGAAGGTCTGTCGCCTTTGTGCAGTTCCAGTTTGACTGCAGTTAACGCGTTATTTTGGGCGTCGTTTTGACTTTGTATTCGGTTGACTTTGAGGTCGCGCGAAATAGGTTAAGTGCATGTTTCGGAATTGCAGCAAGTGAGAATATTTAAAAATAAAATTTTTAAGTCCGAAAGACGGGGTGATCAACTGCCACAATGGCTCTAGTCCTATAATTCAGCAGAAATGACCTAAAGGAAAGTCCAATAACGTCATATGCTGATAAAACGTTCCCTTTAGGTGATCTCATGTCAAACGTGCTGTAATTTGTTGTGTTCAAAATAAAGGAGCTCAAACTGGCTGGATCCTGATCAGTCGCTTAAAACTGGGTTGGTTAGAGCTTCTAATTGGGCCATCGGCATGGATACGATGAGTAATGGTGCTTCAGAGGTCACATGGAGTGAACTGAGTGTGCGGGGGACTACCAAGTAATGAACACTGACCAAAACAAAACGAATCTGGAGGGTTAGTTCCACTAAGCGCTTACAGAAGCATACAAGGTGGCACACCAGTGTTAACTTCACCTTAGAGTGGGTTCACCAACTGTGATCCATGCACTGGGTGAGGAGAGAAGCATATCCAACCGATTCAGTGCCAGTTTGTGCTCCAACAGAATCCACTGGCCAAAAATGGCAGGTAACGCCAGGATATTGGATGGGCGTGGTTGATCCAACGGATAGGCTAATTGTGTAAGGCGAGCGTCAGTCTGTAAGATGACATCGACCAAGTGACTGAAATGATCCACGCTTTCGATCAGATCACCGAAGGGACGAGAGTCAGGGGTCGGCGGTTCGGTGGGTAGCTCTGCCCCAGTGGCCGTTTTCAATTTGAACTCTAATGGATATCGAAGATTCTGCGCAGCAGTTAGGCCAAGGTCAAACTGGAGTTTGTCAATCAGCAGAGTGACCAATCCACGCATAAATTCGGTCTAAGCAATGGTAAATAATAATGAATCAGTGGTAAAAGTGTCACGACAGACGCAAATTGCATCGAAATAACAGCTAGAAAAGGACAAGTTTGTATGGCAACGCATAACAAGATATAGTGCATGCCAAATTTCGGAAAACTCCACATAGCGTGAACGCAACTGCATAGAACAATCTGCTCCATGTTCAGTAACATCCAAATGAAAAACGTCTCTGTGTTGATAACCAACCAGTATTTCACAATTCTGATATCTCTGTAATTCCACTCACATGGTAGTGAACAGACCTACGGGAAACTGAGTTTGTAGGGGACACCATCACCGAGACGAGTATAGCACGTTTGGACTGCTCTGTTTATTCCCTCCGCACCAACTTCATCCTCCGTGATACGAAAATGAAAGTTCTACCAAGTTCAAACAAAATGCTTCGGAGCAGATCTCTCCCAACAGTGCATCCCACATCCGACCGGTTCCGTCCTGATTTGGAGTAGTCAGGTAGAGATAGCTTGAGATGCGAGGGGAACCTGACACATTATGGTTGACGGTTTACGCGAGCAGTTCCGAAGCTTTGTACTTCGGATGCGGTCACAGTCATCGAAATGGCATAAGTTAGCATCAAAGCAAACTGTAGCCTCAATCAAGATTGCGTGTCGCAATCCAGACACACGGCGGGTACTCCAAGACCCAATAATGACCCACTGTGTCAAACACTGCTGTGAAGCTCTGGCCTAGTGACCAAGACGAAAGTTCTCAACCATTGTGTTGGGCTCCCTATCAATTCAAGCTACCTTTACTTGATGAGTCCAAGTCAGGACGATACCGGTCGGTCGTGGAGTACAGTATGGGAGAGAGCAGCTCCGAAACTCTCCAGTTCGGATACGGCTTCAGTGATCGAAATCGCATAAGTTTGCTACAAAGTAAACCATGGCTCCAGTTGAGATTGCGTGTGAAATCCAGAAACACAGAGGGTACTCCAAAGCTAACAATTCCGGCAAACCACTTTGAAATTGGACATGACCAAGAAAGCGTCGATGAATGGACTAATGAAATGCACTGTACAAACCTCAGAATATGCTTTGCGCCTCTAAAGATGATGGAAATTTGCACTGACACCGGACAATCCTCTGAAATTACTCACCGGTAAAACTGTATGGGCTACTGCATTGGCCGTGATCGTCGAATTGACGAAGCTATCGTGGACATCAATAAAGCCATTAACTCAGCAATACTTCAATCATCTATGGAAAAGGAGACTAAAACCCATGAGTCAAAAGAAGAGTGCGATACGATCTGTGTTACGGTGTGGATCAAAGATGGAGTTAATATGTGGTAAAGACAGTAAGAGACTGGAAGTCCATGAAGCTTGATGTCTATGCTGGGAGTAGAGTGGCTAAAACAGAACTCGAACAGTTGATATTCGGCAACAAATCCCCAGGTGCTCCATTGGAATGACCGTTAAACTCGTAGTGCGGACGCTGGTTAGGTCACGTATTTCGCGAGCCCATGAATGTCAGACCACCATGACGACCAATAATGTATCAAGATGTGTGACGCTACGAGGTGGCCAGTATATGATACGGCAAAGAAAATGAAAGAAGTGACTGAAAGACTCAGTCGAATGTGCATAGATGGGTCGGCGGGGCCCGTATCAATTACCAGACAACTTGTTTGATACAGCACAGTCATTCGGTTGCAGTTGCATTTCAGTTCTTGGTCGTTTGCTTTTCAGCAGCAACCCTTGCGCTTGACGGCGTGAAGCATTTTGTCAGCTCCGTAAATTATAATTTCTGTTACCTGTGTCTCCGCATTTCGTAGACTATGCTGTCAATAATAAGTACGACAGAGATGTGAGTCATGGTATAACAGGGTCCACCACTTTCTAATCATGAGCGGTAGCCCAATAAATTGACTAAGTTGGATTGAATATAAGCGACAATATACTAACCGAATTACATTGAGTCACCGAGGAATTTACCGAGGACAACCGATTTACGATGAGATATGGTTAGCGGCACCCAGGTCCGGATTTACTAATCACGGCGGGGTCCATGGTGACAGCCACAGGACGCCTACGCCTACAAAATGACCATGAGTGGCTTGGGCTGCACCATCTACAACTCCATCCATACACTCCATATCCAGTGCAAACCCGACGGAATAATACCGGGGGACGCATGTGAATGCGAGCCACGTGACAAGAGAGAAGCCGGCCCACACTCCTTCACACGCAGAGCAGCAGCATTCTTGTCTATCTAATTTGGGAATCATGTGTACGAGATGTATACAAGGCGGTGGCTAGGCCGCACTCCGCTCCACACTGGATGGACGAGGACCGTGCATCCAGCATTATCATCATAATGCACGGTAGCTAGGGTTAGAAAAGACACCTTAGCTATTGTGCCGCAATACATATAAAAGTAGGATACATACATACACCCGTCTCCGCAGCAACAAATGGCATTCTCCTGTAGCCGGTGGTCGAGGTGAAGGGTATTAGACAGGTAGGCACCTTGTCAACATTTATATCAAGCGTAGCCACATCAAGAATATAAAACAACCAACACAGAATTTGAAGAAAAATAAACACTGAATATTGTCACGGAATATGTGGTAGAACAACAGAAGTGGGTAAATCAAATAAAGTGGAATACTTTCTATCCGGAATAGAAAGATCCGTTTTATGTGCAAGTCGGTGTAGCCCAACTGCGATGAACAAGCATGAAGTATGCAACATCAATATCAGTATAATGCACACGGTGATATATGGTTGGCGGCATCCGGTTTCGGATTTGCATGTCACTGTGGCCAGCCACAGGACGCCTGCACCCACAGAGGAAAAATGGGCGGCTTCCGCTGCATCACACACACACACCCTATATCCAGTGTAAACCTGGAAGAATAAGACCAGGAGGCATGTGCATGGGAGCCACGTTTCATCAACGGAGCCGGCCCACACTCCAGC
>OX104062.1:51563936-51594032 GCA_944474145.2 Dicrocoelium dendriticum
ATCGTGCCAAGCTAACGCGGCTTTCTCTGCACCGTGTCATAATCAACCGTTAACCCGCAGATAACTCAGCAGCAAACACAGTATAAACAGACAATCCGACTACGAAACGATGACAGACTCACCATTGGTGTCGACTGTGAGGCGGCCTGTAACGTTTCAAGCCAAGTACAAGCCGTGTCACATGGACTCCATTCCCGAAGGCGAGACGAACCGACGGCACCCAGCTTTTTAGTATCTTTTCCCGCTGCAAACTCAACTTTTGACCACCTCGAGCTTTGCGCCACCCTACATCTGGCCTACAAAACAAGGCCCTCGCTAAGCGGTGACCAGACATACGTAGTACGTGCTCAAGCCAACGCAACTTACTTAGTGCTATCTGTTGTTCTGAGGAACTAGCCTGATTACCACTGACTAATACTCACCTACGCGCAACATCGTTGCGGACACGCTGGTGTCATGTGCCATCAGCAATACTTCGCAGGCAGTGACGATTAAAGACTAGAAGGCGCTTCAAATCCTCATACCGAAGAGGGAAAGTCTCACTCTCGCAGAATGGGACGGCTTTCAGTGTGGCCTTGTAAACAAGGCCTCCGGACTGACGGCAACTTCTCTCTGATGTCACAAGTGTCGCAGCTTCTTGAAGACCATACTACATTTTGCGATACTTGCACTGACGTCAGTGGTTGTGCACCAGTCGTTGCTGATGCGGCTGCCAAGGTAAGTGAAATGATCAACTACTCCGAGTGCTTTGCCATCAAGAGCCACGGGGTCATCAAGTGGTTGGCGATCCTGCAACAACAATTTTAAAGTCAACCGATGCCACCATTGAGGTTGCATGTCGCAATCAAGACACACGACGGGTGCTACAAAACCAGAAAAATCAACAATAAATCTTGGAAGGCGTGGAACTGTTCCCAGGGGAACGACTTCTTGACTTGGAGTATGCTGACAACATTGCTCTAATCTGTGACAGCTCACAAACGTGTCATGCGGCTTTGACAAATTAGCACTGGCTGTCAACCGTCTCGGGCTAAGCTTTGCACTCTCGAAGTGCAATTTTCCTTCAAGATTTGCAGGGACCGCCTTTTGCGCTAACTTTTGGTGAGGATCAGTTAGAAGTCGTTCGAAAATTTAACTACCTAGGCAGTTGTTTCAGCGCTGTTGTATGGAAGACGAGCTCACTAACCGTGTAGCAATAGCTGGAGGCGCTTTTACTATTCTTCGTTACTTATGGCGCCGGCGCGCCGTCACTGTCGCCATGAAGGAAAGTTTACAACACGGTCGACCTTACTGTAGGATTGTGGCCCATTAGATCGACAGACGTAAAGAAGCTAGTTACTTTCGACCTCCGGTACATTCGCAGTTGGCCTCATATCCGTGGGGAACACTGCGTGAGGAATGAGCGTGTTCGACGCCTTGTTTATGAGACAGGAAGTGGAAGTAAACCGATGGCTTGTACATGTGTTACACATTCCAGTGCACCGAGTCCTGCGACGTGCGTTGTTTGCGCAGCCGGAGTGTTGATGGAAAGGAGGCCAACCGACGACATGGTCAGGAGGAATGAAGGCCTTTACTAAAAAGTTAACTTTGGTTAGAGCCTCCCGGCACTCTGGTTGCGGCCCGAAAGAGGAACACGTTTAGCTGGATACACTTTTTGACACGGATAGGAGTTTCTTCGTTCCTCTCCATCCCGTCTAGCCTCCTCTTCCAAGCCCGATCTTATTTCTGACACAACATAATTTTCGCGGCTCAACCGCCAGCTGTTAGCTCTCCGGAACAATATCCATCCGTTACCGCTTGCTCAACTGGTGTGCCCATGTCACGTCCCACTTTCTTCATGTTTTACGGCACAATAGTTTAAGTGCTTCCCCTATTTGTCTAGCGTGTATAATAATAATATTAATAATATGAGTGTCCAATCTGTCTTCTATGCACACCGTGTTGGCCACGCACTTAGCTACATCTCCACCCGTCTTACTGGCTACTTCAGCTGATGAAACACCCAGCTAACTGGTTTTCCGGTATTTCGATCGCGTATAACTGCAAAACATGTCTGATGCTTTGGAGTCAACTAGACTACTTGCTTTCTGTGTTCATACACCATCGGGTTTGTTAGTGCCCCATACTTTCTCCAACCATACTTTGACAACTACCAGGGAGAATCAGTGGGTCAAAACCAGGCAGACATGCTTTGAGTATAGTTCACTCCTTATGGACGTAACCCAGCTACGATGTTCGGTGCTACATAAATCTTAGAACGCAATACAAATGTGTTTTTCAATAAAGTATATCCCCCTTAATAAAGTCTGATCGTTACGCAATAATTTTAAGGGGTACAGGAACCAGGTGGAGTTTTCGTCACTGTCGGAATACACACATTCACGAGTTACTTGATCGCTCACTGCGGGTTCTTTTACGACTGATCGTTAATCAAACCTTGGAGATGATCAATATTGGGCACCGATCCAAATGGTATTCGGTGTCAGTCGGATTACTTGGTATCATCCACAACAGCAAAGGCAACATAAACAAGCGAGGATGGTTACATTTAACAAAAGCCTCCTTTCGACGGCATGTTTGACAAGTCTGTCGAAAGGTTTAAAGGAGACTAACATATGAAAGAGCGCATCAGATGCAATATTTGCGCGATATAATATCAGGCTAAAGAAATCACCTCCCCTGGAATTCTGCGCTGCGTAACTCGTCTAGGGTCGGATGAATGTTATCTGAAAGTCTGTTATAATACGTAGGAGAATAAGCGGCAGGAAGAAAGCGTCCGTCCCATAACAAAATCGGAAGGTTGCTATATTTGCTCTCCTCAAGAGAGCAGGCGCGATATAAAGATAGGAATGAAGCGTAGGAGTCCATCGATTCCAATGTCTATCCCGCTTAACTCTGCATCGAATTGAAGGGCAATATTGGCTATCACCAATATGTGTTGCGCCCTCACTTAGAAAGGGGAGCCAAAAGGGGAGGGGTTAGTCGGATGAGTAGAGTAGGCAAAGAAGAAGATGTAAGGTTCTTCTGTGTGGCTCCCTTTCGTGGATATACATGTAGCTCATATCTCGCAGGCGTTATCACTGCAAGACCATGAAATGGTGAGGTGCGAAGAGACGCTTTTTGACACAGCAGTCCAGTGGCTTCCATATTACCTGTATGGCTTAGACAGTTAACCAGCCAATGTGTGACATAGGCACTCACCGTGGAGGGTTGCACCAACACTTAAAAGAATACTAAGCGCGGAAATGGACGATGAAGGTGAATGCAGCAATGCGTATCCACCATTCGGATGATGTTGAGACCACGTTACCCGTAAATGTCAACTTGCGCTGTTCACCGCTTCTCATAGCATTTTTTGTGTGTGCCGGGTATTCACCATACAGAGTGCTTTTTTCCGCTGTTCATCTCCATCTGGGTCCGATTTCGTGGGACTGCTCTTCCATCTTTGCTGACCTCAATACTAGGTCCCCTATTTAATCTATCTCAGGCACCTTACGTCAACTATCCAGGCACAGAGTCATGGGGAACAGTGGCAGATCATCACAACTTACAAGCTAACTGGGATATAGCGCGACTGGCATGCAGGTTACCTCCATTGTAAAAGACGCTAGATGGCCTCCAGTGTTCACGATTTCCACTACACAGTTGCTGTGTAGGCATGACATCTGATGACTTTAAGGGCAGGTGCTTTGCACATTGCGCTGCGAAACTGTTTTCGCTGTCTGCTGTTTTACTGAATCATCTTAACATTCGGATTACCACAACACCAGCCACATGCTGGCTGATTGCATTACTGTGAAATTTTCGTACTCCTCCGGGGGACTAGAATCACATCGATCTCCATCTTAGTAGGGTCAGGTAGACATGTGTAGCAGTTATGGCAACTCTTCGACTAAATTGAATTGTTGTGCATTTGAGCATGTTTTCAAGGCCCGCCTTTTGGACACCTGTTAGATCCGGAGGATAGTTGTTCAGAGGCTCCGGTTTCGAGTTCCCCCACTCCTGTACCAAGTTTGGGTGCGCTAGCACTATTCAGCGTCGGAATCACTTGCGGTCGCAACGGTGCGAGTACAGATGGGATGATGTACTGTCGGTATTGTACCTTTTCTTCATCTCTTCGCAATCTCAACCCCTTTTTCGAACGATTCTACTGTAGTTTTGCCTGTGTGTGCCACGTGTGTCAGGCATTCGTCTATCCGAAGTGTGGCATTTATTGTGACATTTGCAAATCTGTGTAACTGCCTATGTGGATTTCTATTACATATTTGCAACGAAGCAAGTACCAGCTGCAGCGGTTCTTTTCGCCGTTAGTCCAGCATAAAAGAAATCTTCGGGGCTTGGGTTCACTCTGGTAACGTTGGCAAACAATCGATCCCATTTCACTTGCAGGACCTAGCCGTAGGAAACCTGAGGTTCAATTGAAGTGGGACCAGTACTTGGTAGAAGCCTCTTTCGGCTACGTGATCTTGGTGTGTTTCTCCCCGGTCGAGTTCACAGCTCTTGCTTTCGGTTTGTCTATATCTATAAAATAACAGGCTGCCAGTTCCTACATCTTTTTCACTCTGACCTTAGAGGATACTATAACTTTCTTGGTCCATTTTCCTGTACCAAAAGGAACCGAGCTACAGCCGTACAAAAACGTTTTCTCCTTTTGTTGAACCGAATCACAACCTTGGTGATTGTCACCTCCGCCCGAACAGCGTATCTGACTTGGCCTCATAAGGACATCTTCAATCGCTGGTACACAAATCCCCAGGGTGCCGTTACGTACATAGCCCGCGTATTGCAAGCGCCTTCCGATGATCTCCGGCCTTTGGGAATTAGTTTTCTCTATCTCATCGACCTCTAATCTCGGTCGTACGGCTAAATTATTACTTCGATAAACTGACGCGTTCAATTGACCTATCATGCTGCTTTTCTCTACATTCTGTTACCTAACCTTATCCGACTCACTCCTGTTCCCCAAAATGCCATACTTAATGAGTTTCAAACTGGGCTATTGCGGCTGGGTATTTCTCTTTTTGGTGACTTGCAATCTCAATTTTATCTGACTGTAGTCTAACCGACTTGACTGTTGTCAAGTGGAAGCCTGCCCGTTACTCCAAAATCCTTGGTGTCTTGCTTGCAATTAACTCCAGATGCACACAGTTACACTACTTTTGTCTTACCTGTCTAACCCTTTCCTAATATTTCTGCTGTCTATGATGATGGCTACGCGCGCTAATATTTTCCCATCTCTTCTGTTACGTTTGTAAAAATGCAATGATACCCCATCGCACATATGTAGTCTTTTTGCTAACTAGCACATTGGCTTGACGACGGGAGCAGTCGGGCATATATGTGCTTCGCATTTCAAGAAATACACTGCTTTTTAGCATCGAATGTTTCAATGCAACAGAATATCGTGAGGTTAATGTGCGATTCAGATTGCCAAGTCTTCTTGTTACACGCCCTCGCTTCAGGGGATGGTATTTACAAGGAAACTTTACCACTTCCTCTTTCTGAACTATTAGGTGCACCAAACTCTCACTTCGGCTTTGTGTATGTGCTCGACTGAGTTCTTTCAGGTGTTATGGGCTTGTCAGCAACATCACTGTGCTAAACACCTACTCTGTTAATGCCGTTCCTACCATACTCTTCTAGCTATCACCTGCTGTTTAATCGACTGTTTTCCAATTCACCTACGGTTAAAGGATTAAATGAACGGTATATTTCTTGACGGTGCGAGGCACAACCCAACTAAATGGTGCGAACAATTTGTACAGTGAGTTCGCATAAAACAGGTGATTGATCACGTTTTATAAAATGGATCCCAAACAGATTTTTAAAGTTGAAACATTTTAGAGGAATTGAGAAATTGGGGACCATAGCAAATGTTGATTTAACCAAATGTTCAAACAGTACAGCTACCCGTGAAATCGTCTCCAGGGAATCTGCTTTCGTGCAGTATATACCATCGAAAGGTTTCACCCGCACTTCCATGCCCCACCTTGCTGTGTGCCGGTGTGGCAATATTGTAAGTAGGCCATCACCTGCTTAACAAATTTTAGGGCTGTTTTTGTGCGCATCGGTTATGGGCGATCAGCCCACCCAACCCGTTCTATCATTCGGTTATTTTTAGCCTAGCACTTTTATACATGCTAGAAATATGACAATGCATCATCATCATACACGTTAGCTAGAGGTGGGAAACACCTCAGCTACTGTGCCGCAATACACAGAAAAAAGGAGCAAAAAGAATTCAGCTGGGGCAAACCGGCTCAGCTACCGGTAACGGATGGGCATCGTTCCGGTAAGCTACCAGCCGGCTGCTGTGCACCCAAAAAGAATAAAAATATTATGCAAGATTATATAAAGCTAAATAATGAGATCGTGGTTGGAGGGGGAGGCTAAGAGGGATGGGGTGGGACAAAGAAACTCACAGCACGAACGCCACTGAGGTCGGCTCCTAGCCATATCAGCAAGCGTGTCCAACCAAACGTGTTCATCGTCTTTCGGACCCCAACCAGGGAACCGAGACGCTCCAACCGAGGCCAGCTCAGAAGTGAGGGCCTTCATTCCTCTGGACCAAGTCATCGCTTGGCTACCCCTCCTCTTCTTCCATCCACACTCCCGGCGCGCAAACAACGCACATCGCAGGAGTCGGTGGGCTGGCATGCGTAACACGTGGCCGAGCCATCGGAGCCTGGTGCGTGAAATGACGGTGCTGAGCGGTTCAGTTCCTTTTCCTGTGCCATAAACAATGCGTCGAACACGCTCGTTGCTCACGCGGTTTTCCCACCAGATGTGAGCTAAATTACGAAGGCACCGGTGGTCGAACGTAACTAGCCTCTTCAGGTCCGCTGCTTTAAGCGGCCAGGTTTCACAACCGTACAGTAGGGTCGAACGTACTGCTGCATTGTACACTCTACCCTTCAAGGCAAGAGTGATGTCGCGCCGGCGCCATAAGTGGCGAAGGTTAGCAAAAGCGCCCCGAGCTTTTGCTATACGGTTCGTGATCTCATCTTCAATCCCACGGGCGCTGATACAACTTCCCAGGTAGTTGAATTTTTGAACGACTTCTAGCTGATCGCCACCAAGGGTCAACGTAGGGGGCGGTCCAGACCAATCTTGGAGGAACGCTTTGCACTTCTAGGGTGCGAAGCAAAGCCCGAAGTGACGGACAGCTAGTGCTAATCTGTCCAGTGCCGCTTGGCACATTTGTTAGCTGTCACAGATTAGGGCAATATCATCAGCATATTCCAAGTCAAGAAGTCGTTCTACTGGGAGTAGCTCCACACCTTCTAAGTCGTGTCCTGTGAACGCGATTTCCATGACTTCGTCAACAGCGAAGTTGAAGAGGAAAGGTGACAGCGGGCATCTTTGTCTCACGCCGCTGGAGATATTAAAGGGCGACGACAGCTTGCCGTAAGCCCTCACTCTGCCCGAGCTACGAGCATATAATGCTCGGATAATATTCACATTTCTCGGGCACACCTTTCCTGAGTAGACAGTCCCAAAGTGCATGTCTATCTACCGAATCGAATGCACCTTTGATGTCGAGGAACACGACAATGGTGGGCCGCCAATATATGTGACGGTGCTCCAACAACTGACCCAAGGTGAAGATGTGGTCAATGCAGCCACGACATCGACGAAATCCAGCTTGCTCTTCACGAATCTGGCTTTCACGAGTGCCAGTCAGTCGGTGAAGGATGACAGAGGCAAGCAATTTGGAGGCGATGGAAATCTGACTGATTCCTCTATGGCTGCCGCATTCCGATCGTGAGCCTCCTTTGAAAATGGGGACTATGACGGAGCGGCTCCAGTAGGTATGGACAGTTTCCTGCTCCCACAGTTTCACTAGTAACTCGTGTAAATCACCCATAAGAGCAGGTCCCCCAAATTTGAAGAGGGCTGGAGAAAGATCATCTGGTCCCGCGGCTTTATTTAACTTCAACAGTCCGATCTCACGTTCGACTTCTGAACGATAGGGTGGATCCAAAGGGACAGCCCAGGGAGTGGGGCGATCAGTGGCCGGCGAGAAATCTAACCATTCCGACCGATATATGACAATGCACTGTAGTCCATAATCAGTCGCACCAATGAGTCTGTGGCAATACGCCCTGCTTGGGTGTATCTATTAGTTTGGAAACTTCAGTCCGTCATTACAAGAGATCAACCCCGTCGTGGCCAACAATAAGGAAGAATATAAGACATTTGTAGGTAGTGGGGGATTCCTTGAGTAATTTTGTGAAGATTCAGGCAGACAGCCACCCCACATCCAGGAGAGTGTTGGGCGGCCGTTTCCTCAGTAGCGTGCACTCGCCGAATCCTGCCGGATTCGAACCCACGGCAGCGACTATTGCTACAGTCATGGGCGACGGCAGCGAACCGCCATGACTGATATCTAACTGCGATGTAGCGCGCCTCATCCTACATGCATATTACGAACGTGTTGAGGACTGAGCTGGCTCCCAAAGCCACGACTTCCTTTATAGTCCGCCACCATTCGAGGTGGCATGTAAGCTGGTTTGGTGGCTACTGCCTATTTGCAAGTAGTAGGGGGATTTATTGGGTGTTTTTGTGAAGGTTCGTCGCAGTTAAACTCGGGCAGACAGCCACCAACCATCCAGGATGGCGTAAATGGCCGTTTCGTCCTATGGGGACTCGTTAGAAGCGCGCACTCGCCGAATCCTGCCGGATTCGAAGCCACGACCTTGCCCTTACAAGCCAGCGACTTGCGCAACTGAGCCATGGGTGACAACGGCGGGCCGCAACAACTGGTATCTAACTGCGATATAGCGCGGCTCATTCTCTACTGTCGTACATGCTATGAACCCGTAGAACACAGGGCTGGCCCCTAGAGCAACGAATTCTTTTGCAAGCCGCCACCAATCGAGGTAGCATGTAAGCTGCTAAGACGACTACTGATTATTTATAAATTATTGTGGACTTTTTTGGTTATTTTCGTGGATTCGTCGCAGTTACGTTCTGCCATGCAGCTACCACACATCCAGCAAAGCGCTATACGACCGTTTCGTCCTATGTTTGGCGGATTGCAAAGAAAGTCGTGGCTCTGGGGGCCAGCCCTGTCCTCAACACGTTCATAACATGCATGCAGGATGAGGCGCGTTATTTCACAGTTAGGTATCAGCCATGGCGGTCCGCTGCGGTTGCCCATAGCTACGGCGTAAGTCGCTGCCTCGCAAGATTAAGGGCGTGGGTTCGAATCCGGCAGGATTTGGCAGGTGCGCGCAACTGAGGAGTCCCAATAAAACGAAACGACCGTCTAGCGCTTTCCTGGATGTGTGGTGGCTGTCTGCTTGAGTCTAACTGCGATGAATCTTCACAATATAAAAGATGCTTACTCAGGCGTTTGTCTCCCATAAGTGACACCCTATTCGTGGGCATTTCTCGTACAAGTGATTCGATTTGAGTGATCGTAGACGTTTTGGTCACTTGTATTAAGACACCGTGTTGACTCAGTGATTAAACACTCAATTATCTCAATTATGTGGTATTAACTGATTCCTTACTTTATCTGATAAAGCCCTTGTGACAGTATGGCTACGATTTTTCCCGATGTTGTGAGCCACAGTCGGAATCTACGTGCCATCATTTCTTCCGAAGTCGCTGTGGCAAAATTCTTCTACCTGCGGATTCACACTACCTTTTTCACGATGTGATAAGACGAGCAGTTACTTTTAAATTTTATGACACTCCCTCCACTCATAGAATGGCCCATGCCTTAGCGAGTGTTTTGTTTTTAGCTGGTTTACTGATGTTCTCCATTATGCTCTCAGGTTCGTCGACTACTTGCGTTGAACACGACCCAGTGGGCCAAATTAGAACGTCTGTCGCATGAGAATCGTCTGCTCAAATCGGAACGCGCTCGAGGCGAAGTCGTCGGTCAGCCGGGAGCGATGGCACATGTTCGCACTTCGTTACCGGATGCCAATTCGACAACCTCGTCCGATTCCCCCAAGGAGAACACCTTCGGTAGGTTTCACTGCGAATTCCTTAAAAACGTGCATCTTCATAGCCACACTAAATCGGACGGTGGACAACGGTTCCTGGTTGCTTTTGGACTTCTTATGAACATTCATTCATTCACACGTTTCTGCCTGCTGCCATCCCAGCTGTTTTCCCAGTGCGCGAATATATTGGGCACGATGGTCTCAAATAATGTATTGCCTGAAACCGGATGTGTACATTTACATAATTCGGCCGAAAACAACAAACCGCGTAGCACGCGCGGTATCTCTGTTATTATAAAAATAGTCGACGGTGAACAGCTTTAGTTATCTTGTAACTCATGTAATCGAAGATAAGGTCAAAAATATTTATTGAAAAATGATAAATCCGCGGTAGATAGATTGAAAACGATGTTCCAGTGATGAGGCAACAGCCAATTTTTAAAGGCTCCGCCCCTGCCTGTTAAGTTGTTATTTCACTACAATTGGAAAGCAACACAGATATTATCGTTTCACATACTCGGTAATCGCCGGATTTGTTACTAATGCACCGGGATGAAAGAATCAAATTGACCACCACAACCACCACCACCACCACTGGTTATTCACTAGAATGGGCTACCAGATAGGCTACCCGATTTCAGGTTGGTGTAAAAAAGTCATGCTACCAGAAAGACATCTTGTACTTCGTCGATACGTGCACCCAGTGATAGATTCTTGGACAAAGTCATTTTTCAGCTGTATATTCCGGTAGATTCGCTGAACGACACATTAGATCTGCGGGATGACTCACATGTATGTGTAAACTAAGGTGTCGTTTTGCCCACCATGCCTCATGCTGAGGTTGATGTTGCATTCATGATGCTTCTTCACCGCAATTGGGCTAAACCAACTTACATTTAATCTAGGTCTGAATGAAAGTCATTCCTCTTAATTTGATTTCTTCAGTTCTATTACTCTGGTGCATATCCTGTGTCAATTTTGCATCTTTGTTTTCCATTAAATTCTATCTTGGTATTTTGATTTTCTCGATGTGGCTGCGCTTGATTGAAATGTTGACAAGGTGCCCACCTGTCTAACACACTCCACCTCGATTACTGGCTCCAGGGGACTGTGAATCATTGTTGGGGGGGGGGCGACGGGGTGCACGGTCCTTGTTGCCGTGCTAGGGTCAAAGAGTGGTTCCATGCACCCATTGGGGAGCGGACTACGGCCCAGCCACCGCCTTGTGTACGTCTAGTACGCATGATTCCTAACTTAGATAGACAGGAATGCTGCTGCTGGGTGTGTGAAGGAGTATGGGCGGTTCGGTCGATGAAACGTGGCTCTCATCCACATGTCTCTGGGCCTTATTCCTTCGGGTTTACACTGCATATGGGGGGGTGTGGGTGGTGCAGCGCAAACCACCTGTGGTCCTTCTGTAGGCGCAGGCGTCCCGTGGCTGGCCACAGTGACAGGCAAATCCGAAACCGGATGCCACCAACCATGCCCACCGACCTCTTGTAGGACTTATAAAATTTCCGTCAGACTCACACAAAGATGCTGCCATTCAACCTCCCAATCGATTATAGTGAATTTGGCTTCTCGTTGCTGAAAGCATCATAGTGGTAATCCTGCGGTTTGTCATGGTGAGCATCTGGTCACGTGGATGGCAATAGCAAGCTATTTCCTGTCCCTGTTCTTCAGATCGTCTGCTTCTGTTGTCAATTTTGAATGCAAACATCGTTTATGGCTCTGTCAACCTGTGTGAATCATTTTAGCTTACTTACACTAGCTATGAGATGTGACACATTAATAGGTTGGACATTCTCTGTGTTGCGTTTGGCAACCGACTGGCAAATTTAGGGTGCGCGGATGGCGTGACTCTTTTTGGTCTCGCCCAGCTGCTGTACATGCACTGCGAATAAGGTGGTGCATACGACTTCACGGAATATATGTTGTATTTGAGTCACTAACGCTGGTTGGGCCATTTTCTTCGTCACTCCACCTATACCGCCGGCGCGATATCACTCTCACCCTGAACGGCAGAGTTTACAGTGCATCCGTCCGTTCAACCCTCTTGTAGGATTGCGAAACCGGACACGGCATTTGGACAGATCTAGAGGATTGTTACCTTGATCCATCACTGCGTTCGCAGTTCAGCTCATGTCTGGTGTCATGAGGAGAGTTTAGTGTGTTCACTGTAGCGTACACAATAGATCTACGTGTCCTGAGTGGTGCTCACTTGGTTCATTGCGTTTGGTATCCATGTCCTGCGGACAGCTCGACTGTTACTAGCGAAGTCTGAGTCGCCGCATAGTGATTGTATGTCTGGTGAGCCCGGCGAAATCTTCGCAACTTTCATGGAGCTATTCTAGCTCCGTAACACTACCGAAAAACCGCATCCACAATAGGAACGGATTACACACCAATTGCATACCTATATATAAGAAAATGTCCAGCGGTGGGACAAATACAAGGATACAGTGGAATCATTTTTTTACTACAAAAATCTCGATACGCGGCTTTCGTTTTCACCTTCCATCAGATCCCCAACTATACTTAGCAGAGCGATTTTGATGTTTTACGTTCGACCACCGGTGTCTTCGCAATTTAGCTCACATCTGGTGGGAACACCGCGTGAGCAACGAGCGTGTTCGACGCATTGTTTACGTCGCAGGAAAAGGAAATGAACCGCTCAGCACCGTCATTTCACGCACCAGGCTCCGATGGCTCGGCCACGTGTTACGCATGCCAGCCCACCGACTCCCGCGACGTGCGTTGTTTGCGCGCCGGGCGTGTGGATGGAAGAAGAGGAGGGGTGGTCAAGCGATGACTTGGTCCAGAGGAATGAAGGCCCTCACTTCTGAGCTGGCCTCGGTTGGAGCGTCTCGGTTCCCTGGTTGGGGTCCGAAAGACGATGAACACGTTTGGTTGGACACATTTGTTGCTATGGCTAGGTGCCGACCTCAGTGGCGTTCGTGCTGTGAGTTTCTTTGTCCCACCCCATCCCTCTTAGCCTCCCCCTCCAACCACGATCTCATTATTTAGCCTTATATAATTTTGCATAGTAATTTTTTTTGGTGCACAGTAGCCGGCTGGTAGCCTACCAGGACGATGCCCATCCGTTGCTGGTAGCTCAGCCGGCTTGCACCAGTTGCCCTTTTTCTCCTTTTTCTATGTATTGCGGCACAGTAGCTGAGGTGTTCCCCGCCTCTAGCTAACTTGTATGATGATGGTGATGATTTTGATGTATAACAAGGAGCATAACGATAGTGGGATTACGAAACGGGTGGAAATTTAAATCATTAACCAAACGAAACGAGAACCTGTGAGTATCTAGTTTCCATTCTCCATCGAGGTGGTACAACCTCATAAACCCACCCCTCATTCAACGCTACGTGAATCCAAACATTAGAAAACTAAGCTATACGACTCGTTTTCATCTGCGTTTCAGAAATTGTTCTTGTGAATTCACTGACTACTGGACAACCTGGGACTATTCTCATTATTCTGACCCTTCTTCATCCTCTCACATATGTTTTAGACTAGACCCCACATCTAATGTTAACCTACGCGATGTAGAATATCTTACCGTTGAACACATTATTTCCCAATACATATTCGTTTAAGCAGGCGATGCGCTGTGCCTCCAATGAGTTGTAGTGGTTAGCGCTCTAAGTAGCAGCAGCCTCGGTGATATTGCACTGGTTATCTCTTTTGCACGCTCTGCTATTGCCCAGCTGTGTGTGTTGCCCCATCTGGTTACCTGATGGCGGTATTCGTTCTCTTTTCGTTTTGTTTTGTACGTTCACACAAATTCACAGCTGACGCCTTGCCAAGTTTTGTAGGAGCAGGTGCTTTTAGATGTTCTGCATTACTTGCCATGAAATCGCGATCAAAGTGAAAGGTTTTTTCTAGTTGTAACTGACTTTTATTAGATTGGCCATGGTCCACCGCCAACATTCTACCTCGTGCGCGAATATCCCGCAACTTCTCACATCATTTTCGTCTTTCATAAACGACATTCCCGTAATCGTACTGCCTGCTCGAATTGTGCGGATTCATTTCTCTCCATAAGTCTGTAACAACGCTTTGTTCTGCAAATGGTTCCTCATTAACGCTGCACTACCCAAATTGCCGCTACACCATTTCCTAGTGGCTTCCTTTGCTAATCGCTGCAGTTTCACCACCCCTTGCCTCCGATTTCGCATGGAGCTTGTTTGCTTCTTTTTAATGTCTTCCGACGATTCTCCGTCCCCGTGATTGACCGCTCATAACCGGTGGCTGATGTTTGGATTTATTGCCGAAACTCATGTTTCCATCGCCCATGGCCTAATTGCTTCCCATTGACATTCCGAACGAACCGGTTCCTCTTCGCTCCAAGGCTCATTTTAGTGATCCGGGCACTAAAGTGCGATGCGTTTCGTCCAGCTGCGAAGGTTTGTACCGTCGAGATTAGAATGAGCATTATCATCTGTAAGAGAAATGATACAGAGGACCAGCATAATTTAACGAAGGGAAATTAGGAAAAGATGCTTAAAATCAATCGGATTAGGATATTAACGACCAGACAAGAAACAAAACACACTAGCGATACTGCCTCCACCGCGGTGTAATATCCTATATGGTTTCCAAACTACTAATGCAGTTCATAGCTAACCCCGTCTCCGGCCAACTCGAGATCATTCTAATCAGACATTTGTGCCACTTCACTAACCCAAATTGGTGCGAAGATAGCGCATAATACAAAAGTTATGGTCGATAGCATTTTATTTGCGATTCGCTAGTAGGAACTGGATTCAAATGAAATATACACAACCTCAGTGGGCTAACTGTAGCGTTGACAGTCGGATCCCAAGAGATCGTTTGCGTTTGGAGCCACTGTGTAATCAGCGTTGGATAACTGTGTTATCCAATATCTTTCTTTACCCCACGTTTTTTGAATACGTGACGTTCGTATCTAAATATTACTGACCTCATCGTGGTAGCATGAACTTGAAGTGGAGCTGTGTTACTGTTCACCTTCGAGATTACTTACGGAGGACCTCAAAACATTGATCTCATTCGGCCACCGGTTCAAACGTCACATTGGCCAAATTGCTATGTAAATAAATAGTAATCTATTCTCCACGATTCGAGGCATGCTTACCTAAGCATTATCACGGCAAAACGACCATGAATCCTTGTAACATGTACAAAACACTCCAGGCTTACTACCAACATTGGATGTATCTATGTACTTATCAAGCACTGATACTTGCCTATTCAACCTACTAGAGGTGATGAGTAAATTATTTAAGTAAGTGTCAATGCTTGATTACTACGCGCTTCAGATTCCACTTACTTACCAAGGCTAATAATGCGGCACACGCGCTACAGCACCGCTACCCTTGATTTGCACCTTTGTCTGCGTGTCTGTTTTCCCGCGTTTTAGTTGTTCGCTTAATGATCTCCCCTGTTGTGGCTACGCTTGTAGTGAATATTGGCAAGGTGCATACCTGTCGAAAACCGCCATTTTGATTACTGGCTTCAAGAAGCAGTTGCCAGTGAATACGGGATGCACCGTTTTCCTGACGGTGCTATGCAGAAGTAGTGGTTCCATCCGGTATGGAACGGGATATGGCCTAGCCACCAACCATGTGAACCTCTGGTATTAATGTTTCCCGCTGTGCATGGTGAAGGAGTGTGGGTCGGCTCCGATTATGGGTGGTGCAACGCAAGCCATTCATGGTCCCTCAGTGGGCACAGGCGTCCTGTGTCTGTGCACAATCTCGTTAATAGGGAAACTTTGAAAGGTATTCCGTCAACTATGTGTGTGTGTGAGTGCAGCTCTAGCTGATGCAGCGAAGTCGTTCTGTGGCTGTCCTATAGAGACCACAGCGAAAGATGAATCCGGATGCCGCCAACCATGTACTGGAATTTGTGCGTGTGCCGCCCCACATGTGATTGCTGTGTTTGGTGTGTTATACGGATGCTCACCAATGTGGACTCCGCTACTTTGGTGTCCTCAAGCGCGAACTACACACACTGCTTCTGTCATGTACACATGTCTACGGACTGCTCACTTGTCATGTTTTGTTTGCAGCTATTGCAGCTGGCACACGACCTAAAGGAACTGAACAAAAATTGACAATAAGACTCGCATGTGAAGGCGTTATGAAATACTACCATTTGGTAGACCGACGAGGATAGTAGTACCACATTCCCTTATGTTTACTGGTGCTGAGGACAATCTTCACTGTGAAAGGGCACAATCAAGTGTTCGATGTTGCTGAAGGTTTATTTTTTGATGCTTTCACTAATGAAAGAACTTTACCTCATGACGATGGGAGTATAATGGCATTGTGTAACTTCAGTGAATCCAGCTGCGCTTGTTGAGGAAACTAACGTAGTGCTTACCGGACGAATATCGCCACCTTCATTACTAGAAAATCTAGAAGACTTCTTATACTTGTGACAGTAACCCTGTAATATCACAAGTTATCGTTCTGAGACCAACCCTTTTACGTCGAAAACTCATGTTCCCCACGGTTGCACACCGGTGACATCCTTGTGAAGACGCTAGTGTAGGCTATTAGGCCCATTGCACTTCGGCGCGAATTTCATCGATTTGCTGTATCGAGGTACTTTCGGTAGCTTAACACACACTACTGGTGTGTGTGTGTGTGTTAGTTTAGGTTGCTCGATGTCTCAAACACGTCTTCAGGGCCTTTTATTGTTGTATGGTGACGCAGTCGTACCAGTCTCGTGCACGCCACCAACATCGTCTTCGTTTTGACTGGGAACCGCAACAGCCTTCATTCAAATTAACTCATTGATGACGTTCGCACACTGTGGACAATTCGCCCCACCCTGCAGTCTGCAACTGATACCTCAATGTCGTTTGCTGCACTACCTTCCTCCAGACAACGGACACACAACGTGTCACTGATATTGCCAATTCTTCAATGATGCATTAATGACTTCATCTCTACTTCATCATCATCATCATCATTACACGTTAGCTGCAGGTAGAAAACACCTCAGCTATTGTGCCGCAATACAAAAGGCAAGAAAAGAAAAACAAACAGTGGCACGCCCGCTGAGTCCCCAGTAACGGATGGACATCGTTCCGGAGAGCTAACAGCTGGCTGCCGTAAACGAAAGTCATATTATGCCTAACGATTAAAATCGTGATTGGAGGGGCGTGCTAAACAGGAGGGGGATGGACAAAGGAACTCACAACACAAATGCCATTGGGGCCGGCTCCTAGCCATATCACCAAGTGTGTCCAACCAAACGTGTTCACCGTCCTAAGGACCCCAGCCAGGCAGTCGGGATGCACCAACCGACGCCAACTTCTAAGTGAGGGTTTTCATTTCTCTCGACCAAGTCATCACTTAGCTTCCCCTCCTCCTCTTCCAACCGCACCCACAACGCGCAAACAATGCACGCCGCGGGAGTCGGTGTGCTGGCATGCGCAACACGTGGCCCAGCCATCGGAGCCTGGTGCGTGATATAATGGTGCTGAGCGGTTCACTCGCTCTTCCTGCACCAAATACGCGACGTCGAACACGCTCATTGCTCACGAGATGTTCCTACCAGACATGAGCTAAGCTGCGAAGGCAGCGAGCCTCTTCATATCTGTCGACCTGATGGGCCACGTTTCACAGCCATATAGGAGAGTTGATTGGACGGCTGCGTTGTAAACTCTGCCGTTGAGGGCGAGAGTAATGTCGCGTCTGTGCTACAGGTGGCGGAGATTGGCAAAAGCAGCTCGAGCTTTTGCTATACGGTTCGTAACCTCATCTTCAATCCCACGGGTGCTAATATAGTTGCCCAGGTACTTGAATTCCTGAACGACTTCTAGCAGATCACCACCAAGCGTTAGCGCAGGGTTGGGTCCCTGCCAATCTTGGAGAAGTACTTTGCATTTCGATGGAGCAAAGCATAGCCCAAAACGATAGACGGCCAGTGCTAATCGGTCCAGTGCTGTTTGGCATGTTTGGGAGCTGTCACAGATTAGGGCAATATCGTCCGCATACTCCAAGTCAAGAAGTCGCTCACCAGGGAGTAGCTCCACACCTTCTATGTCTTGTCCAGCGAACGCTGTTTCCATGACTTCATCAATAGCGAAGTTGAAGAGGAAAGGTGACAGCGGGCATCATCCTTGTCTCACACCGCTGGTGATACTGAAGGGTGGCGAGAGTTTGCCATAAACCCTCACTCTGTCCGAACTATGCGCGTACAGCGCTTTGATAATGTTTACATATTTATCAGGCACACCTTTTCTCAGCAGACAGTCCCAAAGGGCACATCGATCGACTGAGTCGAAGGAACCTTTTATGTCAGGAAACACGACAACGCTGGGTCGCCAATAAACATGGCGGTGCTCCAACACTTGACACAATGTGAAGATGTGGTCGATGCAGCCCCGACCTCGACGAAATCCGGCTTGCTCTTCACGAATCTGGCTTTCACGAGTGCCAGTCAGTCTGTGGAGAATGAGAGAAGCAAGCAATTTAGAGGCAATCGAAATCAGACCGATCCCTCTATGATTGCCGCATTCCAAACTGGAGTTTCCCTTGAAAATTGGGACAATGACGGAGCGGTTCCAGTCTGTCGGGACTGTCTCCTGCTCCCAAAGTTTTACTAGCAACTCGTGTAGATCATCTACTAGAGCAGGTCCACCGAATTTGAAGACGGCTGGAGGAATTCTATCTGCCCCTGCGGCCTTATGCAGTTCCAACAGCCTGATCTCACGTTCGACTTCTGCGCGTGAGGGCGGATCCGAGGAGACGGCCCAAGGAGAAGGGTGCTTAATGCCCGAAGAAAGCGATAACTCAGGTTGGTTAAATTGCATAGCAAAGTGTTCAGCCCAACGCTCCAAGCGTTTTGACAGGCTGTGGATCGGCTGCCCACTCTCGTCGCGTATGGTCTCGCTAACACCAGGTCTCCTGCTGCCTGTTTCCCGTATCAGACGGTATAACTTATGATGATTACCAATGGCAGCGGCTGTTTCCATCTCAGAGGCACGATGAGACCACCAGGTTTCGCGGTCCTTCTTTAGGCTAGCATGTAGTTTTGCCCTGAGATTTTTGCGAGCTTCATTGTATTCGCTTCCAGCCGGAATACGTCGGCGAGCATCCATAAGTTCCATAGACTGTGTAGAGACCCAATGTCCGGTTTGGCATTTTGCTTTGCCACATGAAGACATGTCTGCTAATAGCAACGCTTGACGAGTATGCGACCAGTGATCTTCAACGGTGTTTAGTGGGCGCTTACTCAGCCCAGATGTCAGCGCATCTTGGTACACATTCAGCACATCTGGCTTCGCCAGCTGGCTGGTGTCAATCCGTTCACATCGACGTTGCAGACGTCCACCGAAACGCACCAGGAGGTCGGCACAGACAAGTGCGTGGTCAGAGTCCACGCTCGTGCTCCAAATCGAGCGACAATTTTGAACACAGCCTCTCCAGCGGTAACTGATCGCGATATGATCAATTTGCGTTCATGGTTGGCCCGAGGCTGATGGCCGCCAAGTCACGCTTCTGCGGGTGCTGTGTCGAAAGTTAGTGCTCGCGAGAAAGAGGCGAGCATCTTCACACAGCTGTAGCAATCGCTCACCATTATCATTACTCGAGCCTACACCATGTTGGCCGCCCAGATGAAGCTCATTAGAGGAAGATTTTCCGACTTGGGCGTTTAGATCGCCAGCCGACACCGCAGTATCCGTGCTTCTTCTGTAACGAAGGAGCTGGTGAAGTTGCTGATAGAAATCATCTTTTACCGAATCAGTGCTACAGTTTGTAGGGGCGTAAGCCGCAATGACAAACAGGCAACGTTTGTCCCCGCGCGACTTCGTAGCACGGAACGAACCAGCTAATCTAACGGCGCACATTCTACTGTTTACTGGGATCCAGTCAAGCAGGGCAGCTTCAGCCCGGGGATTCAAAACAATGCTGACGCCAGGTTGACCGGCATTCAAAGCTGCATCATCGCCAGACGGGCGCATTGAGAATGTGCCGCCAGTGTCGCATGTGGGGGATCTCAAGGTAAACACGGAGCTCGAACTTTGCAGGCAAAAAAAGCACCACCCAGTACAGCTCAATGGATCTCTGAGGCACGCAAATCATCGCATCTCGGTAAGGTCCAGCCTCATCTCTACTAGTGACGAAACGTTTGTATACAGATTGCCCAGTTTAGCGAACCACCCAACAATTGAACCGTTTTGGTGTGTTGTTTTAATAGAACACTTAACTGACGGACCACGTACTGGTTCTTGTATGGAGGTGATAAAACGCCCAGGAGGTTATTTATGCAAGCATTAATATCACTTGCACTTCAACCTATTTTGGTTTAGGTACCCAAGTGGTACGAGTTCACCTGGAGCGAGTATAATCCATGCCTGTGTTGCTAGTCCATCCATGCCTCAATAGTTCCGCCCCCCCCCATCCCACTGTGGAACCAGATGTTTTTCCCACCGATTCTCCGTTCGGCGTGACAACGCGGTCGACCTACTTTAACCCCGTATCCTTCTTCCTCTTCCCTTTTTAGCTCCCACAAACCCGTGCGGCATCCCTTTGGAAGTGGATATCCCAGTGAGTCTGCCTCATCTGAATGGCAATGCCTAACTTCGACCCAGTCGCGTGCGCATGACAGTTGAAGTTTGCTGTAACACCAACAGGCCCTCCCCACACACTTTTCGGTTGCGATTTAGGTGTCGCGTATGGAATTTGTTTTGGATACATCTAGCCTAGCAAGTACTTTATGCCCGATACAAGTGCCTAACCGTCATGATCTTAGTTCAGTTCTCAGTCCCAGCTGCGCGTCTATCTGACGCATCCAAACGACAGGACATCTAGCGATGAGTCAGAATTGGCACCCCTTTTCTAACTACTTGACCCTATGAATTCGATAATTGTGGTCAAAATAACATTTTTGTCAAACTGCGGTTGCTGAAACGTTACAGGATCGTCTTCATTTGTATATAGCTATACGCTCCTTCGTTACATACAGTTTATAACGTGCAACAAATTTGCACATTACCGCCTACAGACACCACCGTGTTCCATGGTGTCGTGATTCCAGCTTTTGGCTTGCGATTCCCTCGTCCCAAATTTGAGCCCACGCTCTTGAATAGGTCCGAGTACCCGCTGCAGTACTCCAGCGGCTGCGTGGCAAGGAACCAGCCGTACAAAGTCTTGGTGTTGTAGTTGTCGAGAATAATTGTAGTTGTGGGAGGGGCGGATGAGGGGACTGGGCAAAGTATTCTAGCTGCAATGTTTTCTACAGTCTGAAACATCTGTTCTTTTTGTCAACTCGTCGTGTTATATGCTTCATTCGTTGAAAAGTGGCACGTTTCTTGGCCCCAGCTTATTACAACTTCCTTTAAAGTTTGGAACTTTACGTGTTACCTTGTGTTTGTCCCTCTCCTTCCCTCAGGGAAGCAACTGTTTACCCGATGGTGCTCATCCTGGTCACCTTTTCGAATCACATTTGGCCCAACTGCGGTTCTTGGAGGATCGTGTACGGATGCTAACTGAGGAGTGTAATCATTTGCATTTCAGACTCGATGAGGTGATTAATCAAAAGACGGAACTGGAGATCCAGGTCAGTGTGTGCGCTGAAGCTTACCTCAGGCTGTTAAACCGCGTTGTCCACTTTCTTCCTCTTCGTGCTATACCGACAAATACAATATGATGACATTTTTACCACCGTCTAAATTTCTCGCTCGCTCTCTTCCTTTTAGTGTGATCGGTATTTGAAGAATGCAACAATGTCCGAGAGTCCCACAAAATGCAGACCTGGACGAAGTCTAACATTGACACGGTAAGTCCACTGTCTTGAAACTTATCAACTCTTGCGTTGCACACTTCCCATTCTTCACTTGTTTCCTCTTGGACGGAAATTCAACTCAAGCATCCCTTGTCAACACTCGCGCTCTCCTGCCGTCTCTTTGGTCACGAGTGACGGTATTACAGCAGCGATCGCAGATTTTCTAGAGTGGGCTTTTTTGTGATATCTGATGAGAACGTCACCCTAATCTTATCTGTCTCTACATGATTTAGATCTATTCGAGTTTTACTGCAGCTAAATAGGCTCTAAGAGGATATTGCGTCGCACCAAAGCATGATTTCTTCTGTTGCTTCACCAATAGAATTTCATCAGTGTGGATCAGACAGTTGATAGGTTGGAGGCACAGCTCCATGCCGAAATAGCAAACGGACGCACTGCATTCTATGGAACTTTCTTTTATGCTAATTGTCAATTAACGCAACGGAGTCGGCCGGCAGCCGAACAGGTGAGGCATCTGCTTTGTTTTAAATCTGCTGTACGTTTGTGAAACCTGGCCGCTTAAAGCAGCGGACCTGAAGAGGCTAGTTACGTTCGACCACCGGTGCCTTCGTAATTTAGCTCACATCTGGTGGGAAAACCGCGTGAGCAACGAGCGTGTTCGACGCCTTGTTTACGGCCCAGGAAAAGGAAATGAAACACTCAGCACCGTCATTTCACGCACCGGGCTCCGATGGCTGGGCCACGTGTTACGCATGCCAGCCCATCGACTCCCGCGACGTGCGTTGTTTGCTCGCCGGGGGTATGGGTGGAAGAAGAGGAGGGGTGGTCAAACGATGACTTGGTCGAGAGGAATGAAGGCCCTCACTTCTGAGCTGGCCTCGGTTGGAGCGACTCGGCTCCCTGGTTGGGGTCCGAAATACGATGAACACCTTTGTTGGACCCACTTGCTGATATGGCTAGGAGCCGATCTCAGTGGCGTTCGTGCTGTGAGTTTCTTTGTCCCACCCCATCCTTCTTAGCCTCCCCCTCCAACCACGATCTCATTAGTTAGCCTTATATAATTTTGCATAGTAATTTTTTGATGCACAGTAGCCGGCTGGTAGCTTATCGGAACGATGCGCATCCGTTACCGGTAGCTCAGCCGGTTTGCACCAGTTGCTTTTTCTCATTTTTTCTATGTATTGTGGCACAGTAGCTGAGGTGTTCCCAACCTCTAGCTAACATGTAAGATGATGATGCGTAGAAGTCGCTGATTGGAATCTACGTAGCTGCCAGAGACCTTATAATATCCTTAACCCACACACGGCTAGTGGTGATCGCGTGGCAATGTAGCATCGGCGTGGTAACCGACGTACTGCTGGTACCTTCTTTTGCATTCTTGCGGAACTGACCGATTTCCCGCGTTCAACACATTTTGCCGACACTACTCGAGACGTAATGATGGGGACCCTCTTTCGGAATATGAGTTCTTCCACTTTGTGGAGGTCGGTCCTACGAACCACAAAGCTCTTTCGGACGAGTCCTGTCTATTTATTACTAATCTCTTGGTACACATCACAATCGTTGCAGATTAATAATCTAATATGCATACGTGCTTTTGGCTCGAGTGGTTCCCACTGATTTCGAGTCGTGATAATCTCCCACAATAGCTAAAAATAGCTGTGCTGTGACCTAAAGGATCAGAAGCCCGTCTTGTAATCTGGAAGTCACGGGTTCGAGCCTGCGTAAAGGGTTGGGCGACCATCGCAGTATCCTTAGCTCACACGCGACGTGGTGGCTACTCGGCAGTGAAGCCCCGATACTGCGTACCGGCATACCGCTGATGTCTTTCTTTTCTTTTGTGTCATCTCCGTAAAGACAGCACACAATGGTCCGCATTATTCGTGGTCATCGATGGCATTTATACGTCACTGTTATGTACTAATTTTCGGATCAGTAGCGAGTGTCTTGTACACCCCTGGTTACCGGCTCGCAGCCACATAGCATGAACTACCTGGCACTGACCAATCCCACATGAACTGCTGAGGTTTGCGTAGCAGCGAGTCTTCGGTACGAGGTTTCGGCGTAATGCTGACCCTTATTCCTCTACATAGATCCACAGTCTAACAGACAACGCTAGCAGCGACAGGTAGGATAGGATATGGAGCGAAACCTGAGGTTAGACAATAATCTTCTGGCTATCATTCAGATTCACAATACCACTAGCTTGTACGGTCGCAAACAGCTGGGCTGCCGTGTGAAAAGAACTAGACGTCAGCATGACAGCTTCGGTGGCTTTTTCTGCTTTGTGTCGTCATAGTCGAACTTATCCCAGATTGAAACTCAACATTATACACACGTTCAACAACTAGATCAGCTGAAAGACGGCAACGAGCACACCACCGATGTCTGTGTCACCTGCCACAACTCGTGAGGTCTCTGAACAAGCGAAGTAAGAGGGTATAAATGCCGGGTTAGTAAGAAAACCAGGTCAGTGACTTCAATTTTCGCTGCTGCTTGTATCAAGCTTTACGACACAGACATCGGGCAGACGCCTAACAAGACGATGAGCGCGCACACATGATACGAGCACCAAAACAACGCAACTCGTGTTTTTGGTCCGTCAGCCAACTCATCACCATACAAGTAACTACAACTTTGTAAAACATCGGTCCGGGCTGCTTGGCGCTCGATCAAATGTGCACGGTTAATAGAGAGAACCCTAATTGTTCTCCTGTCTACACCTGGGCAACCTGACAGTATCCTGCCCACGCAATACACCATGACTTTTCCTTCTAACAATCTCTTGATGCTCTGGTCACCGCAGAGGATAATCAGCGGTGCTCTCTCTGCTGCATCGAGCAGGGTGGATAGGGGTTTGGATGCTACTGCTCAAGCCTTCCCGTTCCAACTTCACTTTTATCCCCCCAGTTTCAACCCCTCGATTCTTGGCCCTATCGCAACATGCTTTGCTAGGCGTTTATCTTCTAGTTTCAACTCACATGCAAACGCGGAGCGTCACTCCTGTGTTGTCGACAAGCCCACGTCCAACCAAGCGTTCCACCCCAGTTCATCGGCCCTCGATCCTTCTCCAGATTGGCATACCTCAATGTACGCACATTACTACAGATCGGTCAACAGGCAGCATTTATCTGAACTTTAGAGACCCTCTCGATCGATATCTGCTGCTTATCGGAGACCCGCCTACAAGACTCGAGCTCTATACTCACTGCGATCCCCTTCATGTGACACCAGCGGCACTTTCTCATTGCGCCTATCCATTGACGATGCAGCTTCGAGCACCGGCCAAGCTGGTGTTGGCATTACTCTGAGTCCCCGGTCTGAAGCTGCTCTGGTTGTTTGGATCCCAGTCAGTAGCCGGATGTGTGCGGTCCGATTGGCCGACTCGTTCAAAGCTTCGAAGTCGCGCGGGACTAATAGTTTCCTGCTTCTCATCTCTGCCTACGCACCCACAAACTGTAGCGATGATTCGGTAAAAGACGACTTCTACCGCCAACTGACCGAGCTCCTTCGCCACAGAAGAAACACGGACACTGTTGTGTTGGCGGGGGATCTGAACGCACAAGTTGGAAAATTGTCCACTGATGAAATGCATCTGGGCGGTCAGCACGGTGTAGGCTCCCGTAATGATAACGGTGAGCGGTTACTTCATTTGTGTGAAGATGCCCGCTTATTTTTTGCGAGCGCTAACTTCCGACACAGCACCCGCCGGAGGGTGACTTGGCGCCCATCAGCCTTGGACGCAAATCGATCACATTGCGATAAGTTACCGATGGAGAGGCTGCATCCAGAACTGTCGCTCGATTTGGAGCACATGTGTGGACACCGACCATGCACTTGTATGTGCTGACCTGCGGATGCGTTTTGGCGAACGCCCACGGCGACGCTGTAAGCGCATTGACACTTGCCAAATGACGAAGCCAGCCGTTCTGAATGCCAATCAAAGTACGCTGACATGCGAGTTGAGTAAGCGCTCACTGGAGACAATTGTAGGTCACTGGTCGCATGTTCACCAGACCTTACTAGCAGCAGGTAAATCCCCATGTGGTAAGTCTAACAGCCAACATAGACATTGGGTCTCCTCACGGTCTCTGGAACTGATCGATGCTCGCTGGCATATTCCGGCTGGAAGCGAACACAATGAAATCCGCAAATAGCTCCGGGCAAAACTCGGTGCTAGCCTGAAGAGAGACCGCGAATCCTGGTGGTGTCTTTGTGCTGCTACCCTTGGTAACCATCTTAAGTTATTGCGTCTGATACGGGAAACGGGCAGCAGGAGACCTGGTGTTAGTGAAACTATACATGACGAGAGTGGACAACCTATCCACCCTATCAACCTATCAAAACGTTTGGAGCGTTGGGGTGAGCATTTTGAAAAGCAATTTAATCGGCCGGAAATGTTCTATTCTTTGCCGGCCAGTGATCGCCCTGCTCCATGGGCTGTCCTTTTGGATCCACCCTCTCGCTCAGAAGTTAAACGTGAGATCGCACGGTTGAAGTTGAACAAAGCCGCGGGACCAGATGATCTTCATCCAGCCTTCTTCAAATTCGAGGCCCTGCTCTTGTTGATGATTTACACGAATTACTAGTGAAATTGTGGGAGCAGGAGACTGTCCCAACCGACTGGAGCCGCTCCGTTATAGTTCCGATCTTCAAAGGAGGCTCGCGCTCGGAATGCGGCAACCATAGAGGAATCAGTCTGATCCCCATCGCCTCCAAATTACTTGCTTCTGTAATCTTTCACAGACTGACTAGCGCTCGTGAAAGCAAGATTCGTGAGGAGCAAATCGGGTTTCGTCGGGGTCGTGGCTGCATCGACCACATCTTCACTTTGCGTCAATTGTTGGAGCACCGTCACACATTGGCGGCCCACCGTAGCTAAATGCACCTGCTGACACGGCTAGGAGCCGACCTCATTGGCGTTCCTGTTGTGAGTTTCTTTGTCCCTTCCATCCCTTTTAGCTTCCCCCTCCAGCCACGAGCTCATTAATAGCGTAATATAATTTTACATCAATTTTTCTTGTTACCTAGTAGCGGGCTGGTAGCTTTCCGGAATGATGCCCATCCCTTGCTAGTAACTCAGCTCGCATGCAACTGTTGTATTTATTTTCTTTTTCCTTTTATGTATTGCGCCACAGTAGCCGAGGTGTTTCCCACCTCTAGCTAACGTGTATAATGATGATGATGAGAGGGAGACCAGATAGGTAACACATAACTTGTTCAAATCATCCCGATGGTTATATATCTGCAACACTCCTTGAAAGGTATTTTTTAAGATTCAGTTCCTCTGTGTACACTTATTCTCCTTAGGTATGTTATTTCATGGGTATAGAAGCGTCCGGTGGCTGGCCACAGTGACAGGCAAATCCGAAACCGGATGCCGGTATCCATAGAAGCCAATGCAAACGCATCTACCGGCCGCCTTTTAGTGAGTAACACGTCAATGGCCGAAACCGAAAAGAGTAACAGCATCATAAATCTTGCTGTTTGGAAAACTTGCACAATCTGATATTTATTCATTGTTAAAACGCAGCACCCAAATAACCGAGTTGTTGGGATTTGGATCCAGTGAATATTGCAGCCACCAGACTGCCACTGGCTGAGACAGTCGGATGCTAGATTGTCCATGTCTTCACAGGTGTTCCACATGACGGGGACAAATCCAGACCTGTCAGATGCCAAACGCTAGTCACCGCTTTGCGGGGTGGAGGAATTTTGATTGTTTTACTTAATCCGTAATATGTCATGTTCATTCATCTCGTTGTTCCCAAAAAAACTATCGCTGCTATGTTCTCTAAATGAGTTATGGAAGTATTTTAATCTATTATAAACTATTCATCTGGAGGACAACTAAGTATGTTGCGGCATCAACCAGAACTAAAAACACCAGAAATATACCGCAGACGTTGCCCAGCGTCCGTGGGTTAACTCGTGCTCGCATGCCTAATGTTCAACTACCCAAATCAGGTTTGTTGATACCTCCGTAAATTCGGCCATAACACCAACCCCAAGAGATTATAGGCTAAACTTCATCATCATAATACACGTTAGCTAGAGGTGGGAAACACCTCAGCTACTGTGCCGCAATGTATTGCGTGGGCAAGATACTGTCAGGTTGCCCAGGCCTAGACAGGAGAACGATTAGGGTTCTCAACCAAAGCCTTTGGTTCAAAAACCTGGCCGCAAGGCAGCGGGTTTGGCACTGGACTACAAGGAGTCCGTTTTAAGGAATAAGGAGCCACCCTCATTCCAACCCCCAACCTGGAGGACCAGGAGGCTGAGTTTGTCTGGCCTCTAACCATTGACCAATCTGGTATGAGTGGCTCTGAAGGGGCAAAAGCACCACCCAGTACAGCTCAATGGATCACTGAGGCACACAAACCATCGCACCACGGTAAGGTCCAGCCTCATTGCGATGGATAGGCTAAACTTACAACGCACTGAATGTTTTTTTCCCTCCGAATTTGTCCCCCGTGGAACGTCCCACCAACTAACGTTACTCTTCTGTTTTGGCGTTACTGAATACAAAGTTAACTCGTCGTTGTGCTGAATCTAGATGTCGGTTCAAATAGGTTTTATGAAAGGATGATAATAGCGCGCGACGAAGTTGACGACCTACTTGCCGCATCTCCTCTATGCATCGGTAATGCATGTTGGCGATATAACAACGAGGAACAAGGTACCAGAGCAGCGGAGAGGAGTAATGAGTCTTCAGAGGGGCCAACAAAACATACCGATGGGAACTAATCCCTAATAATGCAAGCACACCAGGGATATGCGGCGCGTGGAGAAGAAAATAGGCAATTGATGACATCGGGTGTAAGATTGGGGAATGCCGCCACAGAAGTCTGAAAACAATGTGGAACCTCGGTTATCTGATCATTCCGAGAGAATGACTTTGTTAAAACACACGCTGTTATTAGCCAAGTGTAACGCGAAAAGGAACGTGTTTTCGTTGTCTGAAAACGATGGGTTGTTTCTAAGTTGGACTACCTGATCTCAGAATGATTAGGAGGCGAACCGGAAATATACTGCCAGGATATATCACGGCGTATGTGGAAACGTTTTCAGCTTTTTCATGTTTGGCACGAGTTCTGTTACGATTGTGCTACCAGACAGATGACGTTTACGTTGCTAAACTGTTTGGCCCCGAATAATGTTTGGGACACTACGCTTCTCGTGCACCTCTGCTGTATAGTACTTGGCATAAGTCACGAACAAGTTCTCGCGGTTCGGTAGCACATGAACTTCAACTCGGTAAGATGTTACCATTTTCCAAACTAGTTCATTCAAACCGTGCATATCCATTTGTCTAACTGGCTCTACTGATTGTTCCACTCTCTTTCACAGATCACGGAACCACAGTTCCAACAGCTCTGAATTCTCCACCGAACGAACAGATACGGAACCGTCTGAATTGCTCATTCAGGTCAGAGCAGAAAGTGTCTCCACAGGAATGGAATGCGAAACCCATCTTATGGACAGCACAGTGGCCTATGCCAATGGACCACCGGAGGAGTTGAGCACAATCGGTACTGAAGACACATTGAGAATGGCCGTGAGCACGCTAGATGGATCTCTCTGATTGGCAGTCGCACGTACTGTTCTGGTTGCATTCGCTTTGTATATTCCTCACCACCCACCCGTCCGTTCGATTTTTGAACTCTCATTTGCAATTGGGCAGTTTACCGGCCACTTTCGTTCAGATCAAGTATTGTTGACTTTCTATCCCCTCCAACGCCTCTTCTTACTTACAGCACCTCACACACAATGTATATCTTCTAATTATGTGACTTTGTGTATATCTCTCTCGATGAAGCAAAATCAGATACGTCTGCATTGTGTTGTGCGTTTTCAGTGTCCCAGCCGAGTTTCGTTTATCAATTACAGCGCCTCTGTTCCACCCATAGTATCAAATGCCATGCGCAGCCCTTTTATCAGAAAGAATTGCGGTAATGCATCGTCCCAAATACATCCATTGGCCCAACGGCATTCCCGAATAAATGTTGGGTAATTCCAGCTCCGGTCCGGTATGTCAGATGAAACCACTAAGTCACAACAGTTAATGATTAGTTGAAGGCGTTGTTTCAAAGCACTCGTTGTATGAATGAATTGCGATGCGCAATCTTAGTGGGTACCGTAAATGATGAAGTAGATGGAAATTGGGTGCTGCGCGCCCGAGAATACTGCACTCCGCGACTCGAATACGGGACTTGTACTATTTCAACCGAAAACTCTACTTCAAAGTCACCGAGTTGTACCGCGTAGAGCTTACCACACCAAGTACACTGATTCATTGGATGGATCATTTCGGAGTGCACGCTTTGTGAATGGACTGCGACGTGCTAACCCAATGTGGACCGCGATTCACTTTGAGTTT
>OX104062.1:51594526-51817688 GCA_944474145.2 Dicrocoelium dendriticum
ATTGAAAACCCAAAAAGAACGCAAAATGTTTTGAAAACCCAAAAAAGAACAAAACGTTTTGAAAACACAAAAAGAGCTGCGTTTTGGCTGACGCCTACCTCATCCGGTAAGTGTCACTTTTGCTTTCGCCCTCGCCCCCACCGTCACTGCTCTTGTTTCCGTTTATCTTCCATGTATGAACCGGAGGAGATGCCGAGGCTGATGCGAACACTTGACCTTCACGAACTCGCGAACATTTAACGCTTACGAACTTCCCCCATTTTGTGTTTTTGGCACCGTTAGGGAGGACACGGGTGGGAGCCCGCTAGGGTCCGATCGCCTGGTTCTCCCCCAGCAGCTGCATCAGGTTTCACTACCTGGTCTCGCAGAAGGCTGGCCCGCGACGGACAGTCCTCACGTAGATCGAAGGGTCACCCACGGTTTCCCTTCTAGGAGGGGGGCTGTGTAGCGACCTGGAGATTCCCCCGTATGACTGTGTAAACTATTCTAAAATACATACAAATTATAGCTTTCTTATGTATTAGGGAACTAGGCGGTTTGCCTGTTGGAACGTTGTTCCCGTTTGTTGAAAACACGAACGCCATCTCCGCCTTTGGCGCGCGCGACTCGATTGCGAACGACGCTCTGTCAACGCACTGGACGCCATCGACATTCTCCCTAGCTAGCTCTCTCCGGGTGCCCTATTTTTAGCATTAGCTAACGCTCCACCCGTCCAATAAACTTTTCCCTAGCTTAATGTTGTGTCTTCTATCCATTATTTTTGGTAGGCCGTCTAGTCGCGTACCGGATATATAGCGCACGATCTACGCGCTATAGGTGTGCTCTTTGGACTTCAGTAGAGCCTTTGACTCAGTGAATCATCGATTTTTACTTGTGAAGCTGACATGGTTTGGATTGCATCCTCAACTATTACCATGGCTCTCTGAATTCTTACGTGGAAGAACATTCAGAGTCAGAGTTGGGGAAGCGAGTGTTGGCCATGCCTACAGCGGTGTCCCCCAAGGTTCAGTACTGGGTCCATTGTTGTTTCTTATGTTTATAAATGACCTGGCTCCTCTTCTTGAGGATCCCTGCTATATCTTCGCAGATGACTTGAAACTAGTCAGTATGGAAAACCGAGCAACATTGGCCAAGGACATCACTGTGGTGAATTGGTCGAGTCAATGGGATCTACCTCTAAATGCCAATAAATGTCAACTATTGACTAGTAGTGGTAGCGGAATTGCAGTTCAGTCTCTTGCAGGATCTCTATCATTACGGTGTACTGATGAAGCCCGCGATCTAGGTGTCATCGTAACGAACAATTTCAAGTCTTCGGCACAGTGTGGCCATGCTGCCAATAAAGCGCGACAAGAGTTATCTCGTCTTAGGAGGACGCTGAGTAACACTAAAGCAAAGTATTCTTGCCGTTATATAAAGCAGTGGTTAGGCCACATCTGGAGTATTGTGTTCAGGCCTGGGCACCGTACCTCCGGAATGACGTCATTTGTATAGAGAAGATTCAGAAACTTGCGACTAGGATGATCGAAGGTCAACGAGGGAAGTCGTACGAAGATCGTCTAAGTAGCTTGGGATTATTTTCCTTGGAACGGCGTAAATTAAGAGGGGATTTGATAGAGACGTTTAAGGTCATTAAGGGAGTTAGTGGTATTAGTCCCACCCATCTGTTTGAGTTGGCTGTGTCAGACCATCTGCGCGGGCATCGCCTGAAGCTCAAACATAGAGCTCGTTTGGACATCAGGGCAAAGTTTTTTACGAACCGAGTAGTTAACTTCTGGAATAAACTTTCTTCTGATTTAGTAGAGTCTGAGACTGTAGAAGCCTTCAAAAGGGGCTTAGATGATTGTTGGTCTATCCTTTTTCCAGAGATATTGTGGTTGTACTGGAATATGTATTGTATTTTGATGCTGACACATGAATGTGCAAAGATTGCTCTTGTTCTTGCTTCGTTCATTTGCAGAAGCAAGAAGAGACAATCCAACATCGAAGTGCCGGGGGCCGCTTCACTTACCGGTACAAGAACAGGACGCTCGTTAGGCGGAAGCCTCTATCGTCCGTTTGACCTGACCTGACCTGAAGATGCACTAGCCTATATTATACATTCAGTGCTGGTATCATTGGACAATAAGGTAGTATCCTTGCGAGTATGTTTTCTTGCCTCTAGCAATGCTTTCGACAGTGCATACAGCTTATTTTGAGTCATTTGTGATACCGGAATCCAACCATGCACTGTTCACCTGCTGAGGGACTATTTGACTTAGGAACAAAAGTTCCTCTCTACCCATTACAAGCACTGGGGTTCTTTAAGAAGCCATATTGTTACCATACCTTTTTTCTACTTACCTCGTCTCCTTACCCGCTTCTGACGAAGCGATATCGCTGAAATACTCAAACGACGTCGTCTTAGGTATCTGACATCCGACCTCAGCCTCTTCAGTCAAGCTACAAGCTTATCTGGACGACTTTGTACTGTGGTCCAGAGCTCACTTTTTATCGCTAAATGCATTAAAATGCGGGGACGTTCCTTTTCCCATTCACAATGACCGCAGTTATCACCAACTTCTAATGGACCGCCCTGAAGTTCACATAGGTGGTAAACGGTTGCACTGCAAGGAATCTGAAGTATCTAGGTGTTATACTCAGCCGTGATCTTTCCTGGTCGCTCCTAGTGAATGAAATTTTTACCAAAGTGTGGAGGCTTTCCTTTTACGTTGCCCGTTTGCAATCCTCCTCTGCCCCCCGCTACCTAACACTGCGATTTATCACCGCTTGTCTTACCTCACTGGACTTATTGCTTCTCTGTGACATTCCCCGATCTCCTAAAGAAGAATTTCTAATCCTAGATAGGTCATTTACACAACTGTCTCGATGTAGCGGTATTCTAAAGCGCAGCTTTATTGACAGTATTGTCTAATCTGATGCAAAAAGATTGCTTCAAAAATACCCGCTGATGCAAGTCACCAGTATGAGAAGTCAAAGATAGTTCATAGTTTCATAGTGTTGTATAGAACAGAAGGGAAAAGACCTGTCTGCTCCTTCACCACCTGTTCATTGGCTGGATGATGCGTGCCCTTGCTAACCTGTGTTCACCCAATGAACCCAGGTGGATAACGTGTCGTCAGAGCGGACGTGAAGCCTCCGCAGTTTAGATAGTTTCCAACTATGATCCAGTGTCGGAGTATCTACATTGAGTTGGAAGGACCTCCGTCTTCAAGTTGCCTTTTAAGATGCGTCTTGTGTATATCAGATCCCCATGGTGACGATGCTAGCCCAAAGAGAACAAGTTCCTACGCTGAAGTCAAAGGGCATACGACAAATCACGCAGCACTGATACAGACTTGCATCTACGCCTCTGAACCTTCTCGATTAAAGCACACTCAAACTTCGTAAGAGGGTGTAAAGCGGATAGTCCATATTCCAATACTGGACGGATGTGGGATGAAAACAGGAACTTGAAGATCTCATGCGTCATTTATAAAATGGCTTACGTATATCGCAGAGCACCCTGTTGGCGGAGGCGACTTTCCGCAACGTATATGGGATGGTTTACAAGTTAGGGGATAGTCACACCCAACTCTTTCTCAGAAGCTGCGTTGCTCAGCAGGAAACCACCGATGTGGTAGACGCCGAAAAGTTCTGGAAAACCGATTAGAAGAAAACATCATTTGTCATGGTTGATAGGTCGCAACGAGACTGTACCTTAACGTGGTGCGACGGTTTGCATACCTCATTGACCCATTGGGCTATACTGGGTGATGCCTCCGGGCACCTTGAGAGCTACTCCTACCAGGTTGGTCAATGGTGAGAGGTCAGACAAACTCAGTCTCCTTGTCTTCCAGCTTGGGGTTTGAAATGCGATGGCGTCCATTTCTGTAAAACTAAATCATTGCCACCCCCGCTGCCTTGCGTAGAGGCTTGTGAGCCAAAGGCTTTGGAAGAGGACCCTAATCGTCCTCCTGTCTAGGTCTGGGGCCCTGACAGTATCAGCCCACATACAACCGTGACTTTTTCTTCAAACATAAACTTCATTCTGCATCGGCCGTCGCGTAGATTATCAAGGGTCACCTTATCTGCTGCATACAGCAGGGTGAATAACCGAAGACATGCTACGGCTGGCGCCTCCCCACTTTCTTTTCCACCTGTTTCTCTTACTCCCATCCTGACCCCCATTACTAAACTTTCTTCTATACTTCCCAGCTTAATTGACAGCAACCGAAGTGTCACTGGAATAGAACCATCTGCAGCCACCATCCCACAGCACCTATCGGACGCCTATCGGCAAAAGTCCCTTATAAGGCCACGCTATCCCGTTTCCATGGCGACATTCAACGTTCGCACTCTAAGACAAACAGGTCAACAGGCTGCACACGCACGCACCTTGGACACACTAGGCATTGATGTTTGTTGTGTGTCCGAAATTAGGATCAATGACCCTAATGGAGTTGCTGAATTAACGGCACCCGGCTTATTCTTTCCTTATTGGTTGCACGCATCCGGAGACGCCGATGCAGCATTCACAGGTCAAGCTGGTGTAGGTATCATACTAAACTCCAAGGCTGGGCCATGGTTGGTTGATTGGATTCCGGTGAACAGCCGTTTATGTGCAGCCCGTTTGACGACATCAGCTAAGTTGGATTCACGAAGCAACACAAAACGCTGTTTGTTCGTGATTTCCGCTTATGCTCCCACCGACCGCACTTCTAATGCTGTCAAGGACACATTCTATCACGAACTGAACGCGCTACTACGCAGTGCTACTAGTGCAGATATTATAGTAATTGCAGGGTATATGAACGCACAACTAGGGCGTCTGAGCTCTTTAGAAGCTCAGCTGGGTGGTAATTGTGGGCTTAACTCCGAACGGATTGACAGCGGTGAGCGTCTGTTGCAACTGTGTGCGGAGCACCAGTTGTTTCTTAGTAGCACTGCTTTTAGACACAGTGGGCGCCGAAGTGCCACTTGGCTTCCACCTGTAGCTGGCCAGCGATGGACCCAAATTGACCACATCGCCCTAAGTTAAAAATGACGTGATTCCATCCTGGACTGCCGCTCATACTGGAGTACCTGTGTCGACTCTGATCATGCCTCTGTACGCTGTCGTTTCTCCATGAACTTTACCGGGAGGCGCACCAAGCGTCCCCTACGATTGGCAACGGAGAAATTGTCTCAGTCCTCTGTCAGGCATGCCTATCAAGAAGCACTGCCTACCGAATTTCCGCTGTCTTGACCTAATGATACTGAGCTTCAGTGGAATAGGATCTCAGCCGCCATGCACTACGCAGGAGCAGCTGCTTGTGGCACTATCCACCGTCACCGCGCCAGTCACTGGATATCCGAGAGGTCGGTGAACCTGTTGGAATCTAGAAGACACCTCCTGGCTGGCTCTGAACACAATGTGACCAGACGGGCTATTAGGCGTGAACTAAAGCAGAGCCTACGTGCTAACAAGGAAGCCTAGTAGACCAGTCGGGCTCAAGAAATGGAGGAATCAGGAGCAATAGGTAATTGCCGCAAGCTCTTCCAGCTAATCCGCACCACTGGTCCCAGAAAACCAGGCGTCAGTGAGACAATCAGAGACAGCGCGGGTGCGCTGATACACAATAAGGAGCGCCGTATGGCTCGTTGGGCGGAACACTTTCAAGATCAGTTCAGTTGGCCCCCTGCTCCCGAACCTCTTCCTACTCAGGTGACGCAGGACGAGCCATGGACGGTTAGTTTATAGCCTCCGTCGGAGGTCGAGGTCCGAAACGCGATCACAGCCCTTAATCGTTTTCGTGCCGCTGGCCCGGATTCCCTCCCACCTGCACTATTTAAGGATGGAGGTGAGGTCCTCTGCAAAGCACTGACCTCCATATTCGAATGTATCTGGAAGGAAGTGTCCCGGCTAATTGGAGCGAATCGATTATAGTGGCAATATACAAGAAGGGCAGTTGCACGGACTGTTCTAACCACAGTGGTATTAGCCTAACGCCATTTGTAACACAATTATTGGCCTCGATTATCGTTCGTCGCCTCACTGCGGAACGGGAATCTCGGATTAGGGAAGAGCAGGCCGGTTTCCGCCCAAGACATGGCTGTATAGAGCATATATTCACTTTGCGGCAGGTGCTGGAGCAGCGCTATGGAAACCGCAGATCGACAGTAGCTGTGTTCCTCGATTTCAAGAGTGCGATCGATCCAGTCAGTCGATCGATTCTGTTCGAAATACTTGCGCGGAAAGGTGTTCCCACGAAATATGTGAACATACTTCGTGCTCTATACTCGAACAATACAGGCCGCGTCAGGGTCTACGTTGGTTCATCGGATAGCTTCCCTACCACTGGTGGCGTTCGTCAGGGTTGTCCGATTTCCCCATTTTTGTTCAATTTTGTCGTGGATTCTATCATGGAGTGTTCTCTTGCGGAATCTCACGATGTAGGCGTTGCAGTGCTGCCTGGTGATAGGTTAGCTGATCTAGATTATGCGGACGATATCGTCTTGCTTTTCGACGATGTTGGGGCGGCACAATCAACCCTGAATAGCCAGTCCAGAGTGGTCCCATTATTTGGTATGCACTTCGCAACTTCGAAGTGCAAAGTGTTGTTGCAGGACCACCAACCACTTGATGACCTCTTGATGCTTGCTAACGAGAAACTCGAGGTTGTTGATCATTTCATTTATCTTGGCAGCTGCATCAACAATGATGGGCGCCTAGAAAGAAGTCAGCTCATGCATTGCAAAAGCCAGAGCTACCTTCTTGAATCTGCGACATCTTTGGCGACAGAAGGGAGTTTCCCTCCGTCTGAAAAGCCGTGTATACAAGGCCACAGTGAGGGCCGTTCTGCTGTATGGTAGCGGAACTTGGCCCCTTCGGTCTGAAGATCTGAGGCGCCTTCAAGTCTTTGATCATCGTTGTCTGCGTAGCATTGCTGGTGTCAGATGGCACTAGCTTGTCCGCAACCATGATGTGCGTAGACTAGTACTGGGAGTGATAATCATGCTAGTTCCTTAGACCAACAATTAGCACCGAATAAGTTGCGTTGGCTCAGGCACGTGCTACGTATGCCTGGTCACCGTTTACCTAGGAGGGCCTTGTTTAGCCTGTCAGGTGTAGGGTGGCGCAAGGCTCGAGGTGGACAGAAGTTGACTTGGCAGTTGGAAATGTAGTTATTGACTACCAGACTGGTTGCCGTTGGTCCGTCTCGTCTTCCGGGCTGAAGTCCACGTGACTCGCCTTATGCTTGGCTCGAGACTTTACAGGACATGGCTCGCAACCGACACCAGTGGCGCGTCAGCTGCCGTCTCCTAATTGGTTTTCCTGTTTAAAGTGTGTTTGGTGCTGAGTTATCTGTGGGGTAATGGCTGATTATGACGCGGGGCAGTGAAAGCCGCAAGGAAACTGTCTCGCTGATGCCGCCTTATCTTTGCACGATAGCCAGCTGTTTGTGACGGTATGTTGTCTACACAGGGTGTAGACGCTTCCTGGCCCTGAATGTTTGCTTAGGGCATTAAGGTTTTCAGGTAAGTCCCCCTTCTCTCCCTCTTCTTATTCTTTATTCCATAGGTCCTCATGGTTGTATGGCAGCGAAGCATCAGTTCAAATGGCTGATGTACTGCTGTTGTTGATTTGTTATTGATAGGTAACTGCCGTTTCGCAGACCAGTCGGGTAGCAAATCGAGCGTCAGTTGTCATTTGTCTAAATCTTCAAGCCTAGATACTTCTGACCAGCGTTAGAGACCATCAGTGTAGATCAGGCAGTCAGTTTGAAGCACTTCTGGAAAATCGTTGATGAATATTTTGAAAAGTTCGGGACCAACGACGTATCCCTGTGGAACCCTGCGGATCGTGAGAACAGGCCCAGAGGGAACCATATTGACCTTCACCCTCATAGTACGACGATCCAGCAAAGAACCTTGCCAGCGATGTCACTCTTTCGGAGCTTGATAAGGAGCCGTTCATGTAGAACCCTATGAAATGTTTTACTGAAATCAGCAAAAACAACATCTGGGCGATTACCGGAATCCACTGACTGCCCACTTCTCATGGGCAACTAATAGGTTGGTAATACAAGAGTATGAGCTCCGGAAACCGTGCTGAGCACGGCAGACTATATCCGAGGGACTAAAAAAGATATGGACGGATAAAGTGAGACAGGAGCCAAGGTCATTTCAGTGACTCAGAACAGACGAACTCGAGGTGATATAGGCGTAAGATTGCGAGCAATAAGACAAGAACGAATACTGCACAAACGATCAGTAATAAAATTGCACGTAATAGGTCCTTGTCTTTTTGGATACTACGTACCGACTGGGGACAGGATCCAGGGACTAGACATACTTTCGCTTAACGAGGTCCCGTTCCTTGTGCCAATAATCGAAAAAGAGTCCCCAGCACTGCGACTTGTTAGAATGTTCTTGATTCTATAATAGCGAAAAACAGAAGCAAATGTCAGAGGACCAACACACTTTCACAAAGTCATGAGATTAGGGGCAGTCACCAAATCTCTAGGAAATTCTGTGAACAGGGCCAGCCAATGTT
This sequence comes from Dicrocoelium dendriticum, assembly GCA_944474145.2. Lineage (NCBI taxonomy): Eukaryota > Metazoa > Platyhelminthes > Trematoda > Plagiorchiida > Dicrocoeliidae > Dicrocoelium > Dicrocoelium dendriticum. Next base: position 51,603,045 of record OX104062.1, read on the forward strand.
TGTCTAGCTTACGTCTCTCTCCTCTACCGTTTCACATCCCAATAGAAAAGGAGGAATTTCAATCGCATTGATTTTACGAAGTTACTCGATTGGGCTCTTCAAATTACTTGAATCCATGATTAGGACCAAGCCTATTTGGCATTTACTCATGTGTGCTCATGCAGTTAGTAGACGAATCTGCTCCCATTCGCCCTAGGCGAAATATTAGCAAACCCCGATGGTGAGGGGAAAATACTGATAGAGCTATAAGGAGATGCAATACTGAGTGGAGAAAATTTCAAGAAACTCAAGGTTTCCGACATTGGCTACAATGCAAAAAATGTCGAAAATGGTTAAGTTGCGACGGCAGGCGAAGAACTCATACGAGCCACGTTTGCAAAAGCAAATCCCAAGTGTTACTACAGTTATGTCCAAACAAAGGCTACTCCAAGGGAGGCGATTTGCTGTCTAACTAGGGGGATGACAGCCAGGCCGTAGACGACGTCGATAAAGTAGAAGTACTGCTAGATGTCTTCCAAAATTTTCATCGCAAGGATAGTGGATCAGTCTTTCCATCGCAACTGCACCTGTTAAGTAGCTATACAATGCAGAAAATTATTATCACAGCACCAGAGGTCTTCACATTGTTAGCTAGCTTGTACTCATACAAATCAGCTGGCCCTGACAGTGTACATCCCGCCATAGTTAAGCCACTAGCTGATATCCATCAGTATCCAGTCGCGAAATTATTCAGCCCGTCGCTTCAGAAGGCAAGCTACCACCTGATTGGAAGCGAGCGACCATCGTTGCCATCCACCAGGGGGTTTAAAGTCGGTGCCTTTTATTTATAGACCTGTTCATTTGACGAACATCATGCTGAAGCGCTGGGAAAAGCTTGTAAGAAATAAGATCTGTGAACACTTGACGGAGCACAATCTAATTAGAGCAGAACAGCACGGCTTACTTAAAAAGAAGTGTTTTGTAAATGAGGTTACCCGACGTCTTGATAGTGAGGTGTCGGTACAGGTGTGCTATTTGGGCTTCAGTAAGGCCTTTAACTCAGTGAACCATCGAATCTTACCTGAGAAGACTAGTTACGTTTGACCATTGGTGCCTTCGAAGTTTGGCTGATATCTGGTGGGAACACCGTGTGATCAATGAGCCTGTTCGACGCCTCGTTTATGGCGCAGGAGGAAGAAGCGAATTACTCAGAACCGTTGTTCACGCACCAGGTTCCGATGGCTGGGTCACGTGTTGCGCATGCCAACCCACCGACTCCCTCGACGTGCGTTGTTTGCGCGCCTGGGATTCGGATTGAAGAAGAGGAGGGGTGGCCAAGCTCTGACTTGATCAAGAGGAATGAAAACTCTTACTTTGTACTTGGTCTTGGTTGGAGCCTCTCGGCTCCCTGGTTGGGGACCGAAGGACGATGAACACCTTTGGCTGGATACACTTGTTGACATGGCTAGGAACCGACCTCAGAAGCGTTTGTGTTGTGAGTTACCTTGTTCCTCCCCTTCCCGGTTAGCCTCCCCTCCCTCCGGACCAGAATCTCATTTATTAGACATGACAACTTTTTTGCGACACAATAACCTGCTGTTAACTCTTCGGAACGATGTGCATACGTTACTGGTGACCCAACCGGCATGCCTCGGTTTCATGTTTTTTTCTCTTGTATTGTGGCACAATAGCTGTAATTTCCACCTGCAGCTAACGTGTGTACTGGTAAGGATATGATCATACTTGCGAGGTTGACCTGATTTGGATTGCATCCTTAACTATTACTTTGGCTTTCTGAATTCTTACACGGAAGAACACTCAGAGTCAGGGTCAGGGATGCGAGTCCTAGTGTGGGCCTTGCCTACAGCAGTGTCCCCTAAGGTACGGTACTGGGCCCATTATTGTTTCTTATGTTTTAAACGACCAGGCTCCTCTTCTTGAGAACCCGTGCTATATCTTCGCAGATCGCTTAAAGCTAGCCAGTAGACGGAATCGAGCATCATTGACTAAGGATATCATTATTGTGGTGAATTTGTCGAGCCAACTGGATTTACCTCTGAATGCCAATAAATATCGTCTATTGACCAATAGTCACTAAATACCACAAGAGCCTGTAAGACGCTGTGTCAAAGCCAATGTGACCGGCTATTGGGTCACTGACCACATACCTCTGGTCACAAAAGTGAATACTTAACGGACGGCGGATGACCAACCTCGATGGCCACCGGCTTCTATGAAGGCGTATGAGCCATCGGCTATCAACGGCCTTCGTGCTTCGTGGCGAATTCGGTAGTCTAAGAAATCCTGGCCTCCTTGCTGCTTCACTCGGGTCTTTGGGCACCATGAACAGTTTGCCTCTATTCGCAAGCCGTTTTATCCTCACCTAGACAGCCGGCTCCCAACCTTTCGCGACACGTCAATCGCCCCGTTGCCTTGCGGGTTAGGTCTTTCATGACCCAAGGCTCTGGGTGGGGTCTCTTAAGTCAACCCTCTTCTGCGGCCTGGGCAACCCGGAAGCACCGTGTCCACACAACCTATGAGTCCATGTCACAACAATTCTTCGCTCGCTCTATCTGTTCTCCTTCTCTCGAACTGCTCTCCTCGCCCGAGGTTCTGGCGGCTGAACCTGTCAAACCACGTTTTACCGCACCACCGTTTATTCCCTTAATTCCACGTTTATTCAACCCCCAATTCTTGGTCTCCCCCTCCGTTTTCGAGTTCACAACACCGTGCCGCCTTGGACGAACATTCTCGTCATATGGAACTGGGGTCTAGGTCCGAGGGTGTGCCAAGTAGTGTTGACAAACCCTTTCTAGCGCCCCGTTCCCAATTCAAGCTGGCAACCTATAATGTTCGGACGCTGATGCAGATCGGATCACATGCAGCCTTTGCTCGCATTCTACAAACTACGGTCATTGATGTTTGCTGTCTCAGCGAGACCCGATACGAACCGTATAGCAAAAACTCGAAGTGTTTTTGCTAACCTTCGCCACCTATGGCGGCGGCACGACATCACTCTCGCCCTGAAGGGTAGAGTGTACAATGCAGCGGTACGTTCGACTCTCCTATACGGTTGCGAAACCTGGCCCCTAAGATCGGCAGACATGAAGGGGCTAGTTACGTTCGACCATCGGTGACTTCGCAGTTTGGCTCACATCTGGTGGGAACACCGCGTGAGTAACAAGCCTGTTCTACGCCTTGTTTACGGCACAGAAAAAGGAACTGAATCGCTCAGCACCGTCATTTCACGCACCAGGCTCCGATGGCTCGGCCACGTGTTACGCATGCCAGCCCACCGACTTCCACGACCTGCGTTGTTTGCTCACCGGGGATATGGATGGAAGAAGAGGAGAGGTTGCCAAGCGATGACTTGGTTCAGAGTAATGAAGGCTCTCACTTCGGAGCTGGCCTCGGTTGGAGCGTCACGGCTCTCTGGTTGGGGTCCAAAAGACGGTGAACACGTTTAGCTGGATACACTTGCTGACATGGCTAGGAACCGACCTCAGTAGCGTTTGTGTTGTGAGTTACCTTGTTCCTCCCCATCCCTTTTAGCCTCCCCTCCACCTACGATCTCATTTCGTAGCGTAAGACATATTAATTTTTCTTTATGTTTACTAGCCGGCTGGTAGCTTACCGGAACGGTGCCTATCCGTTGCCGGTAGATCAGGTGGCATGCAACTGTTGTATTTGTTTTCCTTTTCCTTTATGTATTGCGGCACAGTAGCTGAGGTGTTTCCCACCTCCACCTGACGTGTATAATGATGAATGGTGATGATGCGAGACCCGATTACAGGACTCTAGCACGACGCTTCGCTCCCACAGACTACAGCCCTGTCAGTTAAGACCGAGTTCTATGGTCAACTGACCGACCTCCGTAGAAAGCGCCTTACCTACTTCGTGGTGCTCGCCGGGGACTTGAACGTGCATGTCTATAGACTTGAAGTTGACGAACGTGAACTCGGTGGTGAACACGGTCATGGCACCCGCACAACAGACAACGGTGATCGCCTGCTTCAGCTTTGCGGCCTCTTTTTGCCGAGCACTAGCTTTTTGAAATTTTGGCGCGAATTCACCACCTGGAGACCCCTATCACCTTGTCAGCCGTGGACAAAAGTTGTCCACATCGCTGGCGGGGCTGCATACAGGATCGCAAATCAATCTTGAGCAGCTACTTCACTTCGAATCACGCGTTGGTGTGTGCCTAGGTCGCTCTACGTTTAGGTGGCTCCCAGCAGCGTCGCCAGAAACGGCTTGACGTAGCTAAGCTTTCGGCCCCGAACGTTCTCCGCGCATTTATGGATGCATTTGCCTCAACGCTGCAAAATGGTTCATGCGCAGACATTGAACGCATTGGACACATCCGCGGCGCCATGTACAACTCTGCAGCCCTGGTCTGTGGCTTCACCAGTTGTGCTGTCAACCACTGGATCTTAGCACGATCCCTCCAACTTCTCGAAGCCCGTCGAAAATTCCTGCTAGCGTTCAATACCATTCACTACGCAAGATTACTAACGCCGAGCTCAAACGGCTTCTCCGGGAAGATCGCGAGGAATGGTGGACGCAGCAGATCATTTTGATGAAGCAAGCGGCCACTTCGGGGAATTTCCGTAAGCTTTTCCTCCTGATCCGATTTACTGACGGTAAAAAGCCGACTGTAAGGGAAACTTTATGCGAAACCAATGGCGAGCCAATCCACTGTAAAAAAAAACGCCGACTCGAACGTTGGGCTGAGCATCGCAGCTTTATATATATATATATATATATATATATATATATATATATATATATATATATATATATATATATATATATATATATAGGCGGGAGAGCCTATGGTGCGCTGAGGCTGGTGGTGGCTAGATCCTGACAGATGGTCTACCCACTGCTGCTACTGCTGCGCCATAGTCTCATGTCCTGGGCGCCTCCACGTGGCGACCGCTGGGTGGGAGTTAGGTTTCGCCCTTCTCCCTGCTAAGATCCAGGACACCAATCCGCATGAGTCAGCTAACTGACCATGTGCTAGACCCGCTGCCTTTCGGGTGTTCATTTAATCGAAGGCTTTGGCTGAGGACCCGAGTCGTTCTCCTGTCAGGATTGGGCGCCCTGGCAGTATCCTAGTCCATCCTCTCCGGAGGTTAGGAAGTGGTCGATGGCCCACTTCCTGTAAAACCTAGCCATGGGAGACAACAGGTTACGGGTGATATTCTCAATGCTCGATTGGCGTAGAGCACGAGTGCCACGCATTGTCTCTGACGGTGGGAGGACACCTCCGGGTGTTCAATGGTTTGCTACTGCCCGCCTCAAGCCAGGCAGCCCCTGGTCAAATTGGTGCAAACCCGCCAAAAACCCACCTGCGTCTGGCCGTGGTCGCAGGTGCGTATCCAATTACGGTCGCAAAACATATGATAACTGTTCCAGAACCTCAAAGGCTGCGTGTGACGGCCGTCAAGCAGATCCCAATCTGTCTCTGCAATCACATTCCCGAGCTGGATCTGCTCTCCACTGCCTTGTGGGTCAGGCTATTGAGCCAAAGGCTCCGGGCGGAGTCCCTCAAGCAAACCTCCAAACCACCTACTGCCTTGTGGGTCAGGCTATTGAGCCAAAGGCTCCGGGTGGAGTCCCTCAAGCAAACCTCCAAACCACCCACTGCCTTGTGGGTCAGGCTATTGAGCCAAAGGCTCCGGGTGGAGTCCCTCAAGCAAACCTCCGAAGCACAACGACCACCTCGTGTGCGATTGCCCACCAATGCAATCGTATGCCTGCGCGCAAAGCACTCAGCATCGGGTGCTGGAACGTGCGCACACTACTGGACCGGAACTCGAGCGAGCGCCCGGAGCGACGCACTGCACTGGTCGCAATGGAGCTGGCGCGCTACCACATCGATATTGCGGCGCTCAGTGAAACTCGGCTCGCTGAGCAAGGTAAGTTACATGAAGCAGGTGCTGGCTACACATTCTACTGGGTGGGCAATGCCGCCTCAGCACCACGTGAACATGGGGTCGGATTTGCAATATCCGACCGCCTGAATGGCCAGCTGGTGGGTGAACCAACGGGCATCAGCGCGCGGCTGATGACTGTTCGCCTACGACTCGGAAGAGGTAAGTTTGCTACTTTTATAAGCACGTACGGTCCGACCATGAGTTATCCTGATGACACGCGAGATCAATTCTACACTGAGCTATCCTCCGTGATACGGTCTGTGCCGAAGAGCGACCGACTATTTCTGCTGGGTGATTTCAACGCGCGCGTTGGGCGTGATGCATCAGCGTGGACAGATGTTATCGGTGCGCATGGCATTGGTTCAGCGAATGCGAACGGTGACAGGCTGCTCTCACTGTGTGCCACTCACGGCCTGACGATCACGAACACTCGGTTTGCACTGAGTGCGAGTGATATAGCAACTTGGACGCACCCACGGAGTGGTCACGCTCACCTGCTCGACTATGTCATCGTACGTCAGCGTGATATGCGTGAAGTGCGCATGACACGTGTACTGCGTGGAGCTGAGTGTGGCACTGATCACAAATTGGTTCGGACCAAACTGTACATATATTTTCGTAAATCTATGTATTGCACTCCCGCCGTGAATCGGCGTAAATTTAACATTCTCTCCCTCGGTACTGTGGCGAAACGTACTGAGCTGGAGAAGGCGATGGCTGCACGCCTGTGTGATGTGGACTGCATAGCCACAGTGGGCGACCTGTGGCACCACATTCGCGACCAGGTGACAGCTGCTGCGGAGGAGACCATCGGGCGCGCAAACTGTAAGCGGCCTGATTGGTTTGATGACAACAATGTGACGATTGACGCATTGGTGTCGGGGAAGAATGCAGCATTTGCTGCACATGTTGCAGACCCCAGTGACTTGGGGAAGAAGAGTCAGTTTCGCAAACTTCGACGGCGACTGACCCGAGAGCTCCGTCGCATTAAAAATGCATGGTGGACGGAGAAGGCGAAGCAGATGGAATGCTACGCCGAACGCCGTCAACACAAGGAATTCTTTGACTCCTTGAAGGCGGTGTATGGACCGAGATTGGAGCCGCTGAGGACACTGATCGATGGTAGTTCAGGCGCTACCTGCACCCAGACTGCAGACATAATGCAGGTCTGGCGGAAACACTTTGACTGTCTCTTGAACAACCGTTCAGAGATCGACTGGCCTACATTGAATGGCCTGAAGCAGCACGATGTGAAGGCGGATCTGGCGGATACGCCGAGACTGGATGAGACGCAGAGAGCACTTGCTCAGCTGCGAAACGGCAAATGTGCCGGAGGTGACGGGATCCCACCTGAAGTATTGAAACACGGTGGACCCGCGTTGTTGACTGCGCTGCACCACTTGGTGCAACGCGTGTGGATTGAGGAGGAGGTGCCTGCTGAGCTGAAGGATGCCCTTGTGCTACCACTGTACAAGGGCAAAGGTAGCAAGCAATGTTGCACGAATTATCGTGGCATCAACTTGCTGAGTTGTGTGGGCAAGGTGATTGCCCGAATCCTGCTCAATCGCCTCGTGAGTCAGATTGTGGAACCAAACGTGGCGGAAGAGCAATGTGGATTCCGTTCGGGTCGCAGCACTATAGATATGGTGTTTGCGGCTCGTCAGTTGCAGGAGAAGTGCAGAGAACGACACCAGCCATTGTACTCGCTTTTTGTTGATTTCACCAAGGCATTTGATACGGTGAACCGCGAGGCACTGTGGCTGGTGTTGGGTAAGTTTGGTTGCCCGCGTAAGTTTGTAAGTTTAATTGAATGTCTGCACAGTGGTATGCGAGCGAGGGTGCAGCTGAGTGGAGAGACCTCTGATGACTTTACAGTTGTCTCTGGTGTGAAGCAAGGCTGTGTGTTAGCTCCTGCCCTGTTTAATATCTATCTTCATGTAATGTTGTCTTGTGCTTTTGATGCGGCTTGTGCTTACGGTGTTCGTGTGGAGCACCGTATTGATGGTGGGTTGCTGAACATCCGTCGTTTCGGTGCGAGAACTCTAGTCTGTGAGACAACTATCCGTATGTTGCTGTTTGCTGACGACTGTGCGTTGTTTTCACACAGCGCGGATGAGTTGCAGCACATGACTAGTGCTCTGGCTTCGACAGCGGCCAAATTCGGGCTCACCATCAACACAAGCAAAACTGTCTGTCTCTTTCAGCCTTCACCGGAGGTGCAATCTTCAATATTGCCGCAAATCAGCATTGGTGCTGAAGTATTGGAAACCACCTCCCGCTTCTGCTACCTTGGGAGTGTGATGTCGACTGATCAGCAGCTACACGTTGAGTTGCGTAATCGCGTGTCGAAGGCGGCAGCGGCATTCGGGAAGCTTGAGTACCGAGTGTGGAACAACCATCAGCTTAGCATTGGCACGAAGCTGATGGTGTACAAATCCATGGTACTGTCCGTTCTTCTATACGGCAGTGAAACGTGGACGATGTACCGGCGGGATGTGCGATATCTCGAGCGGTTCCATCAGCAGTGTCTGCGACGAATTTTGCGGATCGGCTGGGGCGCCAGAGTTGCAGACACGGAAGTGTTGCGCCGAAGTGGGATGTATGCAGTGGACTGCATACTTTTATTGAGACACCTGAGATGGCTCGGTCATGTGAGCCGTATGGATTCGACGCGGATACCGAAACAACTCTTATACGGTCAGCTGAGTATTGGGAAGCGGCACGTGGGGAAACCAAAGTTACGTTACCAGGACATGATTAAAGTGAGCGTCACACGTTCTAATCTTGATTGCAGATCATGGGAATCGAAGGCGGTTGATCGGCGTGCATGGCGCGATCTAATCACGAAGGCAGTTGCTGAAGTGCGGGAGAAATCCCTCATGCATGCAGAGAAGAAGCGGCAGTTGCGGAAGCGGCAAGCACCGATGAATTGTACTCCATCGACATCGAGCGCATTGTGCTGTAGAACATGCGGTCGCGAGTGCCTTAGTCAGGCAGGCCTAGTGAGCCATGAGAGAGGTCACTCGGGACCACTGCCGAAGCGACGACGGGTCCCGCAGTGAACGTAGGCAGCACCGGCGCAGCGTTTGTAGGCACGTTGCATTCGATTTACTAACCGCATGGTTGCATGCTAAGTCTCTTTATTTCAGGTGGTGGGTTTTCGGTTCTCTCCTAATGCCTTTCCTTCTCATATAAATGTCTAGTGGGCCATGCCCTGTGCCATTTCGGGCCACTACAGAAGCGACGACGGGTCCTGCAGAGAATTACGACGAGCCGGCGCAGCGTTTGTAGGCACGCTGAATTCGATTTACTAACCGCGTGCTTGCATGCTAAGTCTCTTTATTTCAGGTGGTGGGTTTACAGTCTTTACCTTAATGCTTTTCTTTCTCATATAAATATCTCCCTATACTCTATTCCATTAACTTGCACACATCGCTTCAGCCAATTGTATTCGATTTCCATAACATTTTTGTGTTCGTGGCATTCCGTGAACTATACTTCCTGACCTCGTGCACTTAGCTAGGATTTGTTTGTAAACAACTTAGTACGTATGCTATTTAATTAAGGTTTATGTCACCGTTTCCTTATGCATTAATCGAGTTTTTCTCTTTTTCTTTCTTTCTCTCTCTCTCAAGTGATTGGCTGTTGTTTGATATCCCCGGTGTGGCTGCGCTTGATGTGCATGTTGACAAGGTGCCTACCTGTCTATTACCCACTACTTCGTCCATACTGGCTCCAGGAGACAGTTGGTCGTTGCTGGAGGGGACAGGGTGCACGGTCCTTGTGGCCGTGTTAGGCTCGAAGAGTGGTTCCATGCAGTCAGTGTGGAGCGGACTACGGTCCAGCCACCGCCTTGTGTGCGCTTGATTCCCAAATACAGTGTGCTTGTGTTTGCCTGTGAAGGAGTGTGGGCCGGCTCCGTTGATGAAACGTGGTTCCCATCCGCATGCCTCCCGGTCTTATTCCTTCGGGTTTACACTGGATATGGGGTGTGTGGTTGGAGCTGTGGGTGGTGCAGCGCAAGCCATCCATGGTCCCTCTGTAGGCGCAGGCGTCCTGTGGCTTGCCACAGTGACAGGCAAATCCGAAACCGGATGCCGCCAACCATATATATATATATATATATATATATATATATATATATATATATATATATATATATATATATATAATGGCACAGTAGATGAGGTGTTTTTCACCTCTATCTAACATGCATACTGATGATGATTGTGGTAGCAGGTTAGAAGTGCAGTCTCATGCAGGATCTCTATCATTGCAATGTATTGATGAAGTCCGCAATATGGGTGTCATCATACTGAAGTTTTAAACCTTCGGCACAGTGTCATCATGCTACCAACAAAATGCGACATGTGTTGTTTGCCTCAGGAGAGTGATGACTAACACTAAAGCAGATGTATTCTTGCCATTATATAAAACAGTGATTACACCACATCTGAAGTACTGTGTTAAGGCCTGGGCACCGTCTCACTGTAGTGACGCTATGTGTATAGAAAATATTCAGAAACTTGCGACCAGGATGGTCGAAGATCAACGAGCGAAATCGTACGAAGATCATCTAGGTAGCTTAAGGTTATTTTCCTTGGAACGGCGCAGATTGAGATGGGATTTAATATCATTAAGGATCTAAGCGGTATCAATTCTACCCATCGGTTTGAGTTAGCTACGTCAGACCATCTGCGTGGGCATCGCCTGTGGCTCAAACAACACAGGGCTCGTTTGAACATCGAGGCAAATTTTTTTTACAAACCGAGTGGTTAACATCTGTAATAAACTCCCTTCTGATTTAGTGGAATTCAAGGCTGCGGAAGCCTTCGAAAGGCCTTGGATAAATGTTGGTCGGACCTTTTTCCAGAGATATTGTCATTATACTGGCATATGTAGTGTATTCTAATGCTGGTACATGAAAGTGCACAGATTGCTCTTGTTCTTGCTTCATTCTTTTGCAGAAGCAAGAAAAATCAATCCAACGTCGAACCATTGGATACTTATCACATTGGCGGGTTCTTGCTCAAGATTGCCAATCAGAGAAAGGACCTGGAAACAAAAGTATCCTCTGATCTCAAAACTACTCGTGATGCATTAAAGAAAACTGCAGCGACGAGGAGGATATGGGTGTCATAATGACACCGCAGATATTCAGACCTCTTCACCTTCCATATCCGTCCATTTTTAAGTCGGACTTTCAGCCATAACCCCATGATCGAAGCTTGCAAGTGATCAGATCGAAAAGTTCAGCGGCGGGGCTCTAACTTTTTCCTTGGCTACGCGAACTCCCCTATCCCGCGCGACTCCAGAGAATGAATTTTATCCCCTTAGACTATCGTCCACCTCGTGAAGACCTCATCTATACCAGGTGCATTCTACGAGGGGAATTAAAAAACGAGCTGTTTTTTTCAGCTAAGACTTGGCAGTTCGACTCGAGGTCACAGCTGGAAGCTGATTAAATCGAAGAGGTTCAAAGTCAGTTCAGACATTGCTCCCTCTACTCGGGTAGTTAGTACTTGGAACCGACTGCCGAACCAGATTGTTAATGAGCAGTCAGAGACGATCTTCAAACGTTTGTTAGATATCTACCTACTAAGTACTACAGGATCCTGCAGGGTTGACACTACCTCATCCTGAACGATGCCACAACAACAACCCTCGCAATTCTTGTAAGACCGGGAAGAGAAGGGGCTGACACTGGACCTCCCTTCTGCTCTCTACCACTCAATGAATGCACGTCGTCAAAAGCCGTTAGTAGGGTGTGAAGAGATGATCAGCAATTCTAACTACGCACATACGGTACCACTGAATTCTCAGATTAATAGTGTGCAATATCTGTGTGGTATACACCTACTCATTTTGGTAGCTCATGAACAGCAACAAATACAAAATCTGCAACCATTGGTGACACGCTTCAGACTCCCACGTACACCTGTAACGGAAGGCGAATTCGTGCCGTATGGATAAAATGACTATGCTGCGACATCAATATGGTTCAGCTACAAGAAGGTTATCATGATGCAAGTTCCGGATGATGTATAGAAGAAGTGAGGTAAGCTATCAAGCTGTAGTCAACGATGGTGTACAAAGAAGGCATTATTATCGCCCTTCCCCTCGGCAGCAGCAGCAGCCGCATGGTCTGTTTGTTCGTTTGTGCATCATCAATTCGCCCCCGTTCTACGTATATACTAGCGCCCATCCGGATCTTTGGACCGTCGTGCGTTGTGCGATTCTCGGCACATTCAGCTGCTTGTATACCGTAGTACTTGTCTACCATCTCCGCGCGTGGAGCAGTGCACACTGTGAAGGCTTCAGCAGTCTGCTCGCGAGTAATTACTTGCATCTCCTCGGGAACTGATGAAGGATTATTGTGACACAATGGCACCGTGGTTGGATGTCGGAGTAGTCTACATTATCATCGCTGTTACTCTTATCGCAACTGAAGTAATATTCTTCACAATTAGTCCCGGCTATGTGCCCTACAAACCTTAGACAATCAGCCCGGATATTGAACTAATTAACTGCTCTCCATCACCTGTCTGGGAGACAAGAGGCCTCCCATCATTCTCTGTGCCTCGTAGTATTAATACTGGTTTCTATTACATAGAGCATCCATCGATATGAATGACTTTTCTGGTTGAAATTTAACTAAATAAACTTTGTCGTTTTTTCGATGCCTATTCATATTAACCTTTCTTTTACGCCTCTGTTTCACTTCATCAACCTTCCGATAACATTTTCACAATCCCCATTTCGTTCCTCCCGTACAACCATCGTAACGAGACTAGACGTTGAGGTGGTGCGATTGTTTTAAGCTCCTTTATGGCTCATTGATCTACTCTGGGTGGCACTTTACACGTGCCTTCAAAACCACACATGCCGAATTTGGTAATGATTAGCATGGTGTTACTTGGTGCTTTGCCTGAAACTAACCGGTGTGGCACACGCAGCCAGAAGTCCAAACATTTGCCGCTGACGCGTGCTGAACACGAATATACATGCTCTGGTGACGAATCAGAATAGGCTCGGCTTAGAGTGACCAAACCACCGCTTGGTCACGAGCAGAGGCGTAAAAGACTGTCTCAGACAGCCGCAAGCGAACTGAGCGTGCGCGCCGGCTATCCCACACCAGGGACAGCATGCGATGGCATTCGATCTACGAACAGTGGTAATGGGTAGCCAATGAAAAGAAAACGAATCGGGGGCCACCCATGCGGGTTGACCATGATCGCGCGGGCCAAACGAGAAATGAGGAATTGACGCTCATAAGCATGAGTCAAGTTGTGAGTGGCCGTAGGCAGGGCAAACGTGGATTGGACCGACTAGAGCGGATGAACACTGGGTACCGACCAATCAGCATAGACAGACGGCAGAAGATGCGAAAATGACAGTTGACCAGTGCGTAGTCGTCGCCAATGAATAGCGCCTCCAGTACAGTATAAATGATGCGCCACCTTACGAATAACATTTTGGTCGCTGCGCAGACTATTTGGACTCATGGGGGCTGATGGTCAGTTAGGGATCAGTTCACATCACTATCCTATACAGAGATCAGAAAGATTCTGATTACCTTCCTTCAACACTTGACACTGGGAATCGACAGGATAATTTTTATGAGCTCGCATGTCGCTCGGCGTTGAGCGTATCTCCGCCGATGGATAAACACCACACGTGCACAATTATTTTCCGCCACCTATCTCAAGCCAAGCAGCCGCTGGTCAAATGGACTCAAACCTTCAAACTCCCCCCCCACTTTGCTGTGTTCGTAGGTTCGTACCGTGGTTGGCAGCACCTGCCTCCAATTTGCGTGTACTGGGACTGCGAACAGTCGCAGGACGTCTGAACCTACAAAGGTACTATATATGAATTGCGCTACACCACCCGCGCGTCAATCCACGGTCCCCATATACAGTCCAAACCCCGAGGAATATGGTCGGAATCATGTGGATAGGAGCCACAATCGATTCGAATAGTGGAAGCATACATACGAGATTTACACATGATAGTGACTTAACCGTAGCTCGTTCTACACCGGCTGTAACCGCAGTGATACCGGACCTTATCGTTGTGCGATGGTTTGCCTGCCTCAGCGATCCATTGAGCTGTGCTGGGTGGTGTTTTTTGCATCTTCAGAGCCACTCATACCAAATTGCCCAAGCGCAAGAGGCTAGACAAACCCAGTCTCCTGGTCCTCCAGGTCCTCCCTTAAAACGCACCCCTTGTAGTCCGCTGCCAAACCCACTGCCTTGCGATCAGTTTTTGAACCAGAGAACACTAATCGTTTTCCTGTCTAGGCCTAAGCAACCTGACCGTATTCTGCCCTCGCAGTACTATGAATCTTTCCTCAAACTATTTCCTGATGATCTGGCCACCACAGAGGATAATCAACGGTGCCCTATCTGCTGCATCTAGCAGGGTGGATAAGGGTTTGGATGCTACTGTTCAAGCTTCCCCATTTTACTAACCCACTTACTTTATTTCACCTTTTCGTCCCGTTCCAACTTCACTTTTATCCCCGCATTTTCAACCTCAAAATTCTTGGCCATCCCCCCATCTTGCTCTAATAGGCGTTCATCTTCTTGTTTCGACTCACGTGCTAACGCAGACCGTCTCTCCTGCCCTATCCACGAGCCCATGTCTAACCAAGCGATGAAGCTCAGTTCCTCGGTTTCTATTTGGAGTTCCCGATTCTCCTCCAGATTGGCATGCATCAAACTACGCACATTAAAACAGATCGGTCACCAGACAGCACTTGTCGGAACATCAGTGACCCTCTCCATCAATATCTGCTGCCTGTCGGAATCCTGCGTGCAGGACTCGAGCTCTGTGCTCGCTCTACGATCCCCTTCAGGTGACACTGACAGTGCTTTCTCATTGCGCCTATCCGGAGACGATGCAGCTTCAAGTATCGGCCACGCCAGTGTTGGTATTGCCCTGAGTCCCCGGGCTGAAGCTGCTCTAGTTGATTGGATCCCAATCAGTAGCCGGATGTGTGCGGTCCGACTGGCTGGCTCGTTCAAAGCTTCGAAGTCGCGCGGGGCTAATAGGTGTCTGTTTGTCATCTTTGCCTACGCCCCCACAAACTGTAGCGATGACTCGGTAAAAGACGACTTCTATCGTCAACTGAACGAGCTCCTTCGTCACAGAAGAAGCACGGATACTGTAGTGCTTGCCTAGGCATCTGAACGCTCAACTTGGGAGATTGTCCACTGATGAGATGCATCTGGCGGCCAACATGGTGTAGGCTCCGTAATGATAACGGTGAGCGGTTACTTCATTTGTGTGAAGATGCTCGCTTATTTCTTGCGAGCACTAACTTCCGACACAGCACCCGTCGGAAGGTGACATGGCGCCCACCAGCCATGGACGCAAATCGATCACATTGCGATCAGTTACCGTTGGAGAGGCTGCGTCCAAAACTGTCGCTCGATTTGGAGCACATGTGTGGACACTGATCATGCACTTGTGTCTGCTGATCTGCGGGTGCGTTTTGGCGGTCGCGCTCAATAGCCCTGTGAGCACATGCACGCCAGCCAACCGGCGAAGCCAGATGTTCTGAATGCGTATCGAAGTACGTTGACATTCGACTTGAGTAAGCGCTCATTGAATACAGTTGAAGGTCACGGGTCGCATGTTCGCCAGACCTTACTAGCAACAGGCAAATTCTCATGCGATAAGTCCAAAAGCCATGGACCCATGGACATTGGGTCTCTACGCAGTCTCTGAACTTATCGATGCTCGCCGGCGCATTCCGACTGAAAGCGAACACAACGAGGCTCGCGAAGACATCAGGGAAGACCTCCATGCTAGTCTGAAGAGAGACTGCGAATCCTGGTGTCTTATCGTGCGTCAGAAATGGAAGTGGCTGCTGCTCTTGGTAACCATCGGAAACTATTCCGTCTGATACGGGAAACGGGTAGTAGGAGACTTGGTATTAGAGGAGATATATGTCACAAGAGTGGGCAGCCTATCCTTAGCCTTAGATCTTTGGGATGAGCACTTTGAAAGATAATTTAATCGACCGGAATTGTTAGATTCCTCACCGGCCAATGCTCGCTTTTCTCTCTGGGTTGTCCCTTTGAATCCGTCTTCTCGCTTAGAAATCGAACGTGAGATCGGACTCTTGAAGGTGATTCAAGCCGCGCGACCAGATGATCTTCATACAGTCCTTTTCAAATTCTGGGCCCTGCTCTTGTTGACGATTTACACTAGTTACTAGGGAAACTGTGGGAGCAGGAAACTGTCCCAGTCGACTGGAGCTGCGCAGTTATAGTCCAGATTTTACGAAAGGCTCACGATCGGATTGCGGCAACCATAGAGAAATCAATCTGATCTACATCGCCTCAAAATTGCTTGCCTTTGTCATCCTTCACAGAATAAGTAGCACTCGTGAAGTTCACATTCATGAGAATCGAACTGGGTTTCGTCGAATCCGGGGCTGCATCGATCACACATTAGCCTTGTGTCAGTTGTTGGAGCACCGCCACATATATTGGCGGCCCACCGTTGTCGTGTTCCTCCATATCAAAGGTGCATTCGGTTCGGTGGATAGACGTGCTCTTTGGGACTGTCTGCTAAAGAAGCGTGTGCCCGAGAAATATGTAAATATTATGCGAACGCTTTACGCGCGTAGCTCGGACAGCCTGAGGACTTACGGCAAGCTGTCGCCGCCCTTTCAGTATCTCCAGCTGTCAGACAAAGTTGCCCGCGGTCACCTTCCCTGTTTACTTCGGTATTGACGAAATCATGGAGGTTGCCTTGATAGGACACGACTCAGAATGTGTGGAACTGCTCTCATGTGAACGACTTCTTGACTTGGAGTATGCTGACGACATTTGCTCTTATCTGTGACAGCTTACGAGAGTGTCAAACAGCACTGGACAGATTAGCACTGGTTGTCAGCCGTTTCGGGCTATGCTTTGCTCCTTCGAAGTGCAAAGTTTTCTTCCAAGCCTGGCAGGGACCGCGTCCTTCGCTGACCCTTGGTGGCGATCAGCTAGAAGTCGTTCAAATATTCAATTACCTCGGCACTCGTATCAGCGCTGTTGGAATTGAAGACAAGATTACAAACCTTCGCCACATATGGCGCCGGCGCGACACCACCCTCTCCCTGAAGGGTAAAGTGTACAACGCAGCTATGCTGTACGGTTGTGAAACTTGGCCCATTAAACTGGCAGACGTAAAGATGCTAGTTACGTTCGACAACCGGTGCCTTCGCAGTTTGGCTCACATCTGGTGGGAACGCCATGTGAGCGATGAGTTTGTTCGATGCCTCGTTCATGGCACAGGGAGAAGAATTGAACCGCCCAACACCGTCATTTCACGCACCAGGCTCCGATGACTGGGCCACGCGTTGCGCGTGACAACCCACCGACTCCCGCAACGTACGTTGTTTGCGCGCCGGGGATGTATCTGGAAGAATGGGTGGCCAAGCTATGACTTGGTCAAGAGAAATGAAGGCCCATAGTTCCAAATTGCCCTCGGTTGGAGCCTCTCGGCTCCCTGCTTAGGGTCCGCTAGACGATGAACACATTTAGCTGGCTACACTTGTTGCTATGACTAGTTGCCGACCTCAGTGGCTTTTGTGTTGTAAGTCTATTTGTCCCTCTCCCTTCAACCATGGTCTCATGTATTAGATTTAATGCAACTCTTTTTTGCTGCACAATAACCTGCTGTTAGCTCTTCGGAACGATGTCCATCCGTTACCGGTGACTAAACCGACGGACTTTTGCTGCTTTTTCTTTTCTATTATATTGGGGCACAGTGGCTGTGTTTTCCACCTCTAGCTAACGTGTAGGATATTGATGATAAGTTCCGAAATGCTGATGCCTTGCGGTTAGGTGGTTTAATCAAAGCTTTTGGTTGAGAACCCCACTCGTTCTCCTGTTTAGGCTTGGGCAACCTTACGGTATCCTGCCCACGCAATACAAAGAACCCTTCAAAGCATTTCCTCCTACTCTGGCAGTCGCAGAGGATCATCAACAACGCCCTACCTGCTGCAACCAACAGGGTGAGAATGATACTGCTCAACAAGGCAGCGTCTCTTGTGGTGCCATCCTGAACTGCCGTTCATACTGGAGTATTTGCGTCGACTCTGATCATGCCGCTGTCGTTTCTCCATGAACTTTACCGGGAAGCACGCCAAGCCTCTCTCCTGATTGGCAACTGAACAATTATCTCTGCCCTCCGTCAGGCAAGCCTTTCAAGACGCACTGCATACCGAACTTTCGTTGTCTTGTCCTAATGACAATGAGCTTCAGTGGAATAGGGTCACGGTCGCCATGCACAACACAGAAGCATCTGCTTGTGGCACTATCAATTGTCACCGCACCAGTCACCGAATATCCGAGAGGTCGGTGAACCTGTTGGAATCCAGAAGAAACCTCCCACCTAGGTCTGAACACAACATGACCAGACGAGCAATTAGTCGCGAACTAAAGCGGAGTTTACGTGCTGACAAGGAAGCCTGGTGGACCAGTCGGCTCAAGAAATGGAGGAATCAGGAGCAGTAGGAAATTACCGCAAGCTCTTCCAGCTAATCCGCACCACTGGTCCCAGGAAACCAGGTGTCAGTGAGACAACCAGAGACAGCTTGGGTGCACAGGTAGACCATAAGGAACGGCGTATAGCTCGTTGGGCAGAACACTTTCAAGATCAGTTCAGCTGGCTTCCTGCTACCGGACTTCTTCTTACTCAGGTGATGCAGGACAAGCTATGGACGGTTAGTTTATAGCCTCAATCGGAGACCGACGTCCCAAACGCGATCACAGCCCTCAATCGTTTTCGTGAAGATGGCCCGGATTCCCTCCCACCTGCACTATTTAAGGATGGAGGTGAGATCCTCTGCAAAACATTCACCTCCCTATTCAAACATATTTGAGCGGAAGTGTCCCGACTAACTGGAGTGAATGGATTATAGTGGCAATATACAATAAGGACAGTCGCACACTGTTCTAACCACAGACCGACAATAGCTGTGTTCCTCGATCTCAAAAGTGCGTTCCATTCAGTCGATCGACCGATTCTGTTCGAAATACTTGTGCGGAAAGGTGTTCTCACGAAAAATATGAACATCCTACGTGCTCTATACTCGTACACTACAGTCCGCATCAGCGTCTACGGTATCCTATCGCATAGCTTTCCGACCACAAGTGACATTCGTCAGGGTTGTCCGGTTTCCCCATTTTTGCTCAATTTCGTCGTGGACTCTATCATAGAATGCTCTCTTGTGGAATCTCACGATGTAGGCGTTGAAGTGCTGCCTGGTGAAAGGTTAGTTCATCCTGAGTAAGCGGGCGACATCGTCTTGCTTTTCGATCATGTTACGACAGCACAATCAACCCTGAATAAGCTGTCTAGAGTGGTCCCATTATTTGGTATGCGCTTCGCATCTACAAAGTGCAAAGGGTTGCTGCAGGAACACCGGTCACTTGATGAGCCCTGAACCCTTGCTAACGAAGAACTCGAGGTGGTTGATCAGTTCACTTATATTGACAGCTGCATCAGCAATGATGGGCGCATAGAAACAAGTCAGCTCACGCATTGTAAAGGCCAGAGCTGCCTTCTTGAACCTGCGCCATCCTTGGCGACAGAGGGGAATTTCCTTCGCTCTGAAAGGCCGTGTATACGCGGCCACAGTGAGGGCCGTTCTGCTCTATGGTAGTGAGACTTGGCCCCTTCGGTCTGAAGATCTGAGGCACCTTCAAGTCTGATCATCGTTGTCTGCGAAGCATTGCTGGAGTCGGATGGCACCAGCGTGTCCGCAACGATGATGTTCGTAGGCGAGTACTAGGTAGTGATGATCATGCTAGCACCCTAGAACAACAGATAGCACTGAATAAGTTGCGTTGGCTCAAGCACGTGCTACGTATGCCTGGTCACCGTTTACCTAGGAGGGCTTTGTTTAGTCTGGCGGATGTAGGGTGGCGGAAGTTTCGAGGTGGACAGAAGTTGACTTGGCAGCGGGAAATATAGTTATTGACTACCAGACTGGTTGCCGTTGGTCCGTCTCGCCTTCCGGGCTGGAGTCCACGTGACTCGCCTTGTGCTTTGTTCGAGACTTTACAGGACATGGCTCGCAATCGACACCAGTGGCGCGTCTGCTGCCGTCTTCTAATCGGATTGCCTGTTTAAAGTGTGTTTGGTGCTGAGTTATCTGTGGGGTAATGGCTGATTATGACCCGGGGCAGTGAAAGCCGCAAGGAAGCTGTCTTGGCGATGCCGGCTTATCTTTGCACGAAAGCCAGCTGTTTATGACGATATGTTGTCTACACAATGTGTAGGCACCTTGACCTTGAATGTTCGCTTAGGGCATTAAGGTTTTCAGGTAAGTCCTCCTTCTCTCCCTCTTCTTATTCTTTATTTCATAGGTTATCATGGTTGTATGGCAGCTAGGCATCAGCGTAGATAGGTATAGAAAGAGGAAGCGATCGGTCACCTCTTCTATCTCTCCCTCCCTCCTTTCTTTTTGGAGAGCGCGTTTGGATGTATCCACAAATCTCTCCGCTTGGCCATTCGATTGTAGCCGGAATGGTGGAGACCGCACGTGTTTGATGGCGCATCGTTCTCAGAAATCCGTGAATGTGGCCGATGTAAACTGTGCTAAATTGTCCGTCGCCAATGTTTCAGGGCACCCCAACCTGCTGAAGATTTTTCGCACCATCACTGTGGCCGCGTATACACGGCCTTTCAGAGCGAAGGAAATTCCCCTCTGTCGCCAAGGATGGCGCAGGTTCAAGAAGGCAGCTCTGGCCTTTACAATGCGTGAGCTGACTTGTTTCTATGCGCCCATCATTGCTGATGCAGCTGTCAATATAAGTGAACTGATCAACCACCTCGAGTTCTTCGTTAGCAAGGGTTCAGGGCTCATCAAGTGACCGGTGTTCCTGCAGCAACCCTTTGCACTTTGTAGATGCGAAGCGCATACCAAATAATGGGACCACTCTAGACAGCTTATTCGGGGTTGATTGTGCTGTCGTAACATGATCGAAAAGCAAGACGATGTCGCCCGCTTACTCAGGATGAACTAACCTTTCACCAGGCAGCACTTCAACGCCTACATCGTGAGATTCCACAAGAGAGCATTCTATGATAGAGTCCACGACGAAATTGAGCAAAAATGGGGAAACCGGACAACCCTGACGAATGTCACTTGTGGTCGGAAAGCTATGCGATAGGATACCGTAGACGCTGATGCGGACTGTAGTGTACGAGTATAGAGCACGTAGGATGTTCATATTTTTCGTGAGAACACCTTTCCGCACAAGTATTTCGAACAGAATCGGTCGATCGACTGAATGGAACGCACTTTTGAGATCGAGGAACACAGCTATTGTCGGTCTGTGGTTAGAACAGTGTGCGACTGTCCTTATTGTATATTGCCACTATAATCCATTCACTCCAGTTAGTCGGGACACTTCCGCTCAAATATGTTTGAATAGGGAGGTGAATGTTTTGCAGAGGATCTCACCTCCATCCTTAAATAGTGCAGGTGGGAGGGAATCCGGGCCATCTTCACGAAAACGATTGAGGGCTGTGATCGCGTTTGGGACGTCGGTCTCCGATTGAGGCTATAAACTAACCGTCCATAGCTTGTCCTGCATCACCTGAGTAAGAAGAAGTCCGGTAGCAGGAAGCCAGCTGAACTGATCTTGAAAGTGTTCTGCCCGACGAGCTATACGCCGTTCCTTATGGTCTACCTGTGCACCCAAGCTGTCTCTGGTTGTCTCACTGACACCTGGTTTCCTGGGACCAGTGGTGCGGATTAGCTGGAAGAGCTTGCGGTAATTTCCTACTGCTCCTGATTCCTCCATTTCTTGAGCCGACTGGTCCACCAGGCTTCCTTGTCAGCACGTAGACTCCGCTTTAGTTCGCGACTAATTGCTCGTCTGGTCATGTTGTGTTCAGAGCTAGGTGGGAGGTTTCTTCTGGATTCCAACAGGTTCACCGACCTCTCGGATATTCAGTGACTGGTGCGGTGACAATTGATAGTGCCACAAGCAGATGCTTCTGCGTTGTGCATGGCGACCGTGATCCTATTCCACTGAAGCTCATTGTCATTAGGACAAGACAACGAAAGTTCGGTATGCAGTGCGTCTTGAAAGGCTTGCCTGACGGAGGGCAGAGATAATTGTTCAGTTGCCAATCAGGAGAGAGGCTTGGCGTGCTTCCCGGTAAAGTTCATGGAGAAACGACAGCGTACAAAAGCACGATCATATTTGAAGCAGGTACTCCAGTACGAGCGGCAATCCAGGATGGAACCACGCCATCTGTAACTGTGGCTCTGTGGTCCATTTACTTCCATCGCTGGCCAGCTACAGGAGGACGCCAAATGGCACTTCGGCGCCCACTGTGTCTAAAAGCAGTGCCACGAAGAAACAACTGGTGCTCCGCACGCAGTTGCAGCAGAGGCTCACCGTTATCAATCCGTTCGGATTTTAGCCCATAGTTACCACCCAGCTGAGCTTCTGAAGCGCTTGGACGCCCTACTTGTGCGTTCTTATCCCCTGCAACTACTATGAAATCTGAACTGGTCGCACTGCCTACTGGCGCGTTCAGTTCGTGATAGAATATGTCCTTGACAGCACTAGAACTGCAGTCGGTGGGATCATATACGGAAATCACAAACAAGCAGGGTTTTGTGTTGCTTCGTGTATCCAACTTAGCTGATGTCGTCAAACGGGCTGCACATAAACGGGTGTTCACCGGAATCCAATCAATTAACAATGGCTCAGCCTTGGAGTTTAGAATGATACCTACACCAGCTTGACCTGTGAATGCTGCATCGGCGTCTGCGGATGCGTGCAACCAATAAGGAAAGAATAAGCCGGGTGCCGTTAATTCAGCAACTCCATTAGGATCATTGATCCTAGTTTCGGACACACAACAAACATCAATGCCTAGTGTGTCCAAGGTGCGTGCGTGTGCAGCCTGTTGACCTGTTTGTCTTAGAGTGCGAACGTTGGATGTCGCCATGGAAACGGGATAGCGTGGCCTTATAAGGGACTTTTGCCGATAGGCATCCGATAGGTGCTGTGGGATGGTAGCTGCAGATGGTTCTGCTGCAGTGGCACTTCGGGTGCTGTCAGTTAAGCTGGGAATTATAAAAGGAAGGTTAGTAATAGGGGGTCAGGATGGGAGTAAGAGAAACAGGTGGAAAAGAAAGTGGGGAGGCGCCAGCCGTAGCATCTTTTCGCTTATCTGCCCTGCTGTATGCAGCAGATAAGGCGACCCTTGATAATCTGCGCGACGGCCGATGCAGAATGAAGTTTATGTTTGAAGAAAATGTCATGGTCGTATGTTGGCTGAGATACTGCCAGGGCCCCAGACCTAGACAGGGGGACGATTAGGGTCCTCTTCCAAAGCGTTTGGCCCAAAAGTCTGTCCGCAAAGCAGCGGTGTAGTGGAAATGATTGTGTTTTACATAAATGGACGGTATCCCATTTCAAACTCTCAACCTGGAGGACCAGAAGACTAAGTTTGTCTGACCTCTCACCATTGACCAACCTGGTAGGAGTAGCTCTCAAGGTGCCCGGAGGCATCACCCAGTATAGCTCAATGGGTCATTGAGGTACGCAAACCGTCGCACCACGTTAAGGTCCAGTCTCGTTGCGACGGTTTCGGCGTTCTGTTGAACGGCTTGTTTGAGCCAGCCTTTTTTGTTTTTTACTCAGCATGAACAGTATCGGCAATGCTGGAGCGACTCTGCTCAACCATAGCGGTTCGTGTTTCAAAGTAATCAACCGTTTGCATTCGCCTACAAGAGACTTCAATGTCAAATCTGGATCTTGATCCAACTTAGCAAGGAGCCGAGTGCGGAGACTGTAAAGCACTGACAAATATGAGACACTTAAACTGGTCATCCGTCAAACAGCGTAACTTGAAACGTTCACATTCATGATTAACCATGTCTGCTAGTGTCCCATAATCGTCTGTATCACGCTTAACAATGTTTAGACATTGATAGACATTGATTGCGACGAACAAAAGTACTCACCAAAATCCTTCCATTCATAAGTAATACTAATTCGCCCGTACGGATTCCACAAAATGCTATGTCGATTCATAGCTGCCGTAACCGGGAAGTCCTGACGCCGGAAGGCCGACCGCTGTCATCTGCATGGCAGGTGCCTGCATGGCAGTGGAGGATGCGTCGGGCTATATCGCATTTAGCTAACAATTCACGATAGTCAGATACCGTCCTCCATGGCGCAGTTGCATAAGCTGCGGGCTAGTTGGCAAGAGCCACTAGCAGTCATGGGTTCGATGCTCCGCAGAGGACCGAAGGATGCGCACCACTGATGAGCCCCAATAGGGCGAAACGGCCGTCTGGTGCTTTCCGGACAGCTGGTCGACATATCTGAATTGTCGGCTGATTGCGACGAACAAAGATAGCGAATGCTAAACAGAGATGTCGACTCACCAAAAATTTCTTTGAGTGTTGCCACTGCCTCGTTGAAAGTGATGTCTTTCTGCTCTTTGGGCAGAATGTGGTCAACGAATCTTGCATATTCATTAGTACCGAGCTTGCGTAGCAAAGGACGCACTATCCATGAATCATCTTGACGGCTGAAATCCGTCCGGAACATATCCTTCCAGCGTTCGAACCACGCCTCGAAAATGCATTTGGAATCAGCATCATAATGAAATTCAGTGATTGAATTCGTAAGATCAAATGAAACAGTCTGCGTGTCTGGTGTAGCTGCTCCTTTTGATTGTACATTCAAGCACTGCATTAAACTTTCAATCAGTTTCCTTTGCGCTCCCATCTGGGATTGTTGCTGGAGGAGCAGCTTTTGAAAATGTTCGGCAGAAAAATTTGTAACATTTTCATCCTTGTCCGTCGCCATTGGTAGGTCTTCACTTTTTCTCACTATTACGAATGAAGCACCCAAACATTTCTCCGCAGAAATTCTAACCCAACCGAAGAAAACTCCAAATTCCAACGACCTTGACCACGAAAAACGTGTTAACATAAACGCTGCCAACGTAGCCGAAAATGCCGCCAGCACGTTGTACCGCTACACCAGACCTACGCCAAATATATAGGGGGCTCAATGACCTTCGGCTTCTAGAAAACGAAGGTCAACTGGTAAAATTAGTAGCCTCCCTGCCAAAACTCCGTATGCTGACGATCACGTGAAGGAATCTTCGAAATCAATGCACGATCGAAGCTAATCGATTAATTGCTAAAATAATGGTTTTCCTTTATGTTTTTACCTTTTCCCGGATAGTTCGCTTAGGACATTAAGGTTTTTAGGTAAATCCTCCTTCTCTCCCTCTTATTATTCTTTATTCCATAGGTCATCATGGTTGTATGGCAGCGAAGCATCAGTTCAAATGGATGATGTACTGCTTTTGTTGATGATGATCTTGAGGTATCCCACCCGGAAACTTTGGCTTAATAGCCTGACCGGCACGACATTGGTGCGCAAGTCCAGCTCAAGAGTCTGATTGCATAAACACATTGGGTTTGTTTGCGGCTTGTCACACGTGGCCTTTGAAAATTTAGAACAATTTATGTTTTCGACTAATACCACGGTCAGTCCCAGGTGGTAGTTGCTAGGTTTGAAACCGTTTGACAAGGGACTTCGTGGCATAAGGCAGGAGCTAGCAAACCATTGTATAGTGGGCGATACTCT
Organism: Dicrocoelium dendriticum; assembly: GCA_944474145.2. NCBI lineage: Eukaryota > Metazoa > Platyhelminthes > Trematoda > Plagiorchiida > Dicrocoeliidae > Dicrocoelium > Dicrocoelium dendriticum. The sequence goes on from OX104062.1 coordinate 51,628,609, forward strand.
CCCACCAGCAGATACAGTGCGTCGCACTCCCGCTCTACGCCAACCGAGCTCTGAGCCTATAACCTGACACTTGTTGTCTCCTATGGCTAAGTTCTAAAGGGAGATGGTCATCGACCTCTTCCCACCTTTGAAGACGATGCAGCAACAGTTAGTATAACCCCTAACAGCTGACCTCTCTGGCATGCGTGACTGAACTCACTTGAAGTGTCCCACCTAGCGTAGCTCAATGGGTTACGGTGGTACTCAAACCATCGCATCACCTTAAAGCCCAGTCTTATTTCGATGGGTTCGGATATCGTGATCCTTGCGGAGAACCTGAATACCCAAGTAGGTCGCCAACCAGAATCTAGCAACAGCTTCGGAGAGTTTTTCTGGGCTGGTGCTTGTCGCACTTGTTATGGTGACCGGTTTCTTCATGTGTTCGCTAACTACAACCTCTCAGTCAGCAATACAGGTTCCAAACACGAGTGTTAACATTGAGTTACATAATCACCACCGGATGACATACTGCCCTGGGCTCGGATTGTTTACATCGTCTTCAACCATAGGTGGTGTTCAATGTATGGCTATCGTTTGATCTGGAACACTTGTCTCAAATTTGACGCTTTCGTGCAGGTCTATCTGTCGCTCGGTCTCCTACCCTCGGCGAAGTTCCCAGTTTAGACGGTGATTGCTGGTTAGCATTATTCGTTACTCCCGAAGGCGAGTTATCACCGAATTTCACCATCGATTGAACTGTTGAAACAGAAATGCGAATTCAATATTAAGTTACATCGTCTTTACTGCGTCATGCAGAGTGCACTCGAGGTTGCTTATCCTCCTACCCCGGGGCACCAGAACAGTGAGGGATATTTGAGGCATCCGCTGGCTTAAAGGAATCAAGAAAAGTATTTCCACCAGAACCTCAGCTTTAGCGTTGTCATAACATCCTGTAAACCATGTTGCTCTACACTGGATGACGTTTCATATCTTGTACACTTCATTGTATCTGCATTGAATGGAAAATACAAGACCCTAAAGTCTCCGTTTCTCGCTTATACCAGCGCCTTTGCAGGCCTCGATGGAGGTATTTCTCGACTTCCTATTCGAATATGACGTACCCATAGATAGATATAATCTAATGTTTGGCTATTTCACAAATTGTACATTACACAGTTATGCGGTCAAAGGTTCTCCGTACTCCCAACTGACTAGTATTTTGCAGAGACCCATCTTGTCCCCCGTTATAGCTTCCCTTTACTTTGAGAGGCTTCCTATACTGTCGAACAATCCTCTAATAATAAAAAACAATCTCTGGCCTGTGATCGAAGTCTTCTATACATGTGCGAAGTACTCTTTTGCGCTGTACATAAGTGTGAATCTACGTTCTATCGCTGCGTGTTATTAGCCACAATCTTACCGAGCGACGTCACCTTCATGTTATCGACGCTCGCGGTCGAAATCTGGTCGGGGTCATTAATGCACCCACTCGATGTTAGCTTGGTGCCACTAAAACCCACTCACCTCATCGGCCAGTCAGCGCCACATCTACCATCCAGTTTCATTGGATGTAGATATGCTGATAATTTCGTCCTATAGTATAAGGTCTTACAGTGTTGTGATGCAACATTCTTTTTTCTCACTTTCGGTAAACTGCCTTCTCTTGCAAGTACCTCCTCTGCTTTGTTCGTTAGCGACCAACACATACCTCGCTCATCTGCCGTGAAGCATCTCGGTTTTTGTCTCAATTTCTGCCGATTCGCATGTATTCTCGAAAATTTTTTAGTACTCAGTAGGCGATCCTTTTGCACTCTTTAGGTTCTAAATGCTCTCCATACTCTGTGCCCTAATTCCAAGGTCTGTGATTTCACGTTTTCTGTCGCTCACTGCTTATGCTGTTCGATCGTTGTTTCTCTCGGGCTTTTTCAGGAGTATTGTATTCTGTTTGTGCACTCTTCAAAATTTTCACCTTACTCTAAACCCAGGAAAGAGTCCCTGGTTTATTTTAGCCTATCTAAACACTTTCGTAAATGTGTATCAAATTCCCATCCAGGATTTCTAAGAATTCTCACCGGCTACATGCTGTATTTGTTTCTTCTCCGCAGTCGAGACTACAAATTGTCTTCTCGTACCTGGCCGTACCGTGATTCCATTTTTCCGTATCTGTCACGTTTACTAGTAGATCAACTAGGAGTGCTTCACAAGTTACTTGACCGTGTGCTTGTTTAAAGATTTACTCTTCGTTTGCCTTGTCAATTTGTACTTCTTTCACTGATGTCATGTTTTATGTCCGTAGCGATTAATTACTGAAACCAAAACGATGTGTTTGTATAGGGCATATTCTGACCTTTCTTGATCTCACGAGAATCCCTCTTCAGCAATTTACTGGCTCGCGCGAGAGCCGAACTGACGTAGTTAGTGTCTTCTGCTTCGATAGATGATACCTGTATTATGCATTTCTCACTATCTGCTCGCTCAAACACAACTCACAGGCTATATGCCTTTGTAGCGAACACTAACCTGTATACTCAGTTCTGCTCAACTGACTGTCACTGTTCATTACACTACCTTTTGCCTAAGGACATGATAGTGTCGTCGGTTCCTATACTGAGATCTTTCTACACAAGTACATTTGGCTCGAATAGTTTACGGGAAAGTACGGATTCAATCGCCTCATGAAAGTGCACCACGGCAATCCTTAGTCTCTTTGGGACTGTAACAGAGTGAAGAGAAATCCTCCTCTCCTTCATTTAGCATGGAAGCTATAGATGTCTAAGTAAATGATCGCAATTTACGGTTTGACTTCACACATCACATGTTTTTTGGCATGTGTGGAATCTTGAAAGAACACCTTATTGCTTTGTTATTGTGCTGATTTAATATCATTTCTGGTACTTCACATATGATCGTTAAAAGTAAGCCAGTCTTTTCACTTTCTCGGATCGTTGTTTTTAGTCTGGATTACGTTTTCCGAGTCATTTCTTATTATCATATGAGTTTGTCTTGCCTCTGAAATCTTGCAACACACTCTGAGTAGATTTACGCCGACTGTTCAGTGAAACAGCCGTTATAGGTTTATTGGTTGCCTAGGGAACTACTACCATCCGCTTTTTTAGTTTGGCTTCTTTTCATGCGTTGCTGATGAATAATACTAAGCGCTTCCCCAGGCGGACTGAATCAACTAGTGACAATAGAGCGGTTCGAAATCATGACCATCTTGAATACTGACAACGGGATCAACCCTATGTAGTGGTTGTAGACCAGGTGCGTCCACTGCTGCTTTACTCCACCACTTCTCTCCTTTGAGTATATCTTCTCTGTTGAAAAAATTCCAATCGTTGTCTTTCCACCATGGTGACGCGCCGCCGGATACGTGTACTGTTTTCCCTCTCTGGTTGGACAACGAAATTGGAGCAACTTACCGGCGAATGCACTGGTTGTTGTTTTCGACTTTACATCATTTGCTACGTTCTCTACACTGAACTGTCGACGTACTTGGATCCAGTCGCTCTCCTAATGACTCTTTTTTCCTACTTCAGAATAGTGCTCTGTTCCACTGCCTGTAGTTGAAACTGCCATCCTACTACTCGTCCGTTTGGATGGTTATTTTCCACCAATGGATGTTATCCCAACTGGACGTCTACTTCTGCTCAGTCAAGCCACTCCTGCTGGAGATTTTAAACCACATGGATACTATCATCTTGTTCGTATGCTCAGTGGGACTTTGTTTTTCCAGTCTGTCGGATGTCTCACTGTAAATGTTCGTTTGTCACATTTTAATCTAGTCGATAGATCTTTCCATTCAAATTCAAGCGTATACAGCGGAGATGGTCTGTTCAACAGCTTCAGCGGCGTTTCAGATTATGCAGATGGATCTTACGACAGGTTCCTCCTTGATCATGACAATCAGACAATCGTTATGTCTTACTTTTACGCTAAATGGGATGCTGATTCCACTAAATGGACCGAAGTCATAACTAACCTCCATTCCTTCTCTCCCATCAAGGTAGACTCGTTTTTCCACTCTTTCCTAATACACTTATTCACTTAGATATCGGCTGTGGACTGCTGGATGCCCAATTCCCCCTGCGCGAAGTCTTTCAAATTGAAACGTTTTCCACATTTGATTTTCCATCGTCCAGGATTTAATGCTGTTTCTTATGAGGGGACTTTTTCAACCCCTCAAATTGCTGCCCACATTTCCCATGTACTAAACCCCATTGTCCTGGCCAACTCTCGTACGGAGCTATCGAGATTGCAGCTGATACACAAGGTATGGTCTCACCTGTCTGTATTCGTTCACACTGTTGTACTGTATTAGGTTGTGGTGTTCGGGCAATTCGGCCATCAAAACCTTCACCTACGTGACTTCGTGCAATTCCACTCCGCTTCTCTCATGACAAATATCGTCTCTACATTTGGCTTAACGTTGGGAAAAGATATCATTTTCGCTGCTTCCGGTAATGCTACCCACTTCCGGTCGACCAACGCATCCACACAAATACGCTTGTATGTGAGCTGTGCTTCCACGGTATGTTTTCATGCAATTCTCTAAACTAACACTGTGCATTCGTGTGTCATACTTTTAGCATTTCCCCCATGGTTTTTGCAATATTTTAATGCTCTCACCGTCAGGGTAACTAAGCCCATGACACTTTGGCGCACGGACCGTAGTTGGTCTACTCGATTCTTTTCGATTTGGTGGCTATCCCTACTGCATGTTTGGCTGAACCCTTGGTCAGTCGGTCATGCGCCTCACACACCCTGGTTGTAATGAATAGGTCAGAATACTTGGAAAAAATGGGACAACATTTGGAGGCGGGTCCATATAAAGTAGTTGTTAATAAGACCGTGGCGTCAGTAACGAACAAGAGTAAAACGGAGGTTGGTAACTATTTAAGAACCGTGAAGAACGATTTAGGGGCAGGCAAGTAGTACAGTCTGTACCAAAAATCGACTTTATCTCCGAGGGTTTATGGCTTGCTAAAAGTTCACAAACCTGAAGTCCCCGTACTGCCCATAATCGATGGTATAGGCTCCCTGACCCATGAACTTGCTAGATATTTGGCATGGCTATTGCAGACTCTAACAGGGCGAACGAGTACATTCGTGAAAAACTCTTATGAGTGCGCTCAAAAGATAGCAAGTCTCAAAATTCAGTCAGATGAATTAATGGTCAGCTTCGATGTCACATCACTTTTCACAAATGTACCCAAAGAAGAGGCGCTAGGAATAGCAAGACGTTGTCTAAATGAAGACGTCACTCTGAATGATCGGATGAAACTGACAATTAACCAGCTAATTGAGGGTATCACAGTGTGTCTTAACATGTCTTACTTCGTTTTTCAGTGGAAGCTTTGCAGTCAGGAACAAGGTCTCGCCATGGGGTCGCCAATATCCCCTGTACTGGCGAACCTGTATATGGAAGACTTCGAGAACAGGGCGTTAACAAACACCATTAACTCACCAAAAGTTTGGTGGCGTTATGTAGACGACACCTTTGTACTTGTTAAACTGGATAAGAAGGACGAATTGCTTAACCACTTAAACTCCATTGATGAGAGAATATAGTTTACTATTGAGTTGGAATCTTGTAGCGGTACAATACCATTTCTTGACTGCCTGGTTCACAGAAATGGGAAAATTTAGAGACGACACTCTATCGCAAGCCAACGGCTACTGACGGCGTACTCCACTACACTTCGGGTCATCCGAAACAGGTTTACGCTGGGATAGCCTCAACGCTGTTCTACAGGGGACAAACTTTGTGCACGATGGATGAGGACAAAAAGGCTGCGCGGAAAGTGGCAATGAGCGAACTATTAGAAAGCGGTTACCCACGGCGCCTAGTCCAACATCAATTGCATAAAGTGCTACACCGGCAGTCAAGACCCACAGCCGAGTGGATAGGGGCGGTCGGAATTCCGTACAAGGAAGGCACTTCGGAGGCAACCCGGAGGGTACTAAACAAGGAAAATATTAGGGTGATTTTTCAGCGAGGTCGAACATTACCTTCGGCGCCGGTACACCTGAAGGACTCCCTTCCCAAGGATAGGACGACTAACTGTGTTTATAAAATTAAATATAAAGACTCTGCACATGTGTACATAGGCCAAATAGCGAGAGAATTACGCACACGAATTTCGGAGCACAGGAGACGCATTTCAAGACCACCAAGAAACGAGTTTGAATACCAGGCAATAGTAAGAGACTCGGCCGTAGCTGTGCATGCATTAGACACGGGTCACCAGATAGACCTCGAAAACGTAGAGGTCATTAGGAGGGGCGTACGATCAACACCTCAGCGGTTGATTGCCGAGGCGGTGGAAATTGCCAAATCTGACGACTGCGTGAATAGAATTGAGGGGGTAGAACTCCCTAATGCGTGGCGGGCGGTCTTAAGTCGGCCAGCTTGACGAGCATCGGTGCGTGGATCAGATTGGAAAGTGCAAACCGACTCCCATTGTCAACACCATGGGCTTATCCGTCAATGTCATGACGCACAATGGAACACCTGGACTATTCCCATTGTGATTAAACCACCTGAGGTGATATCACGAACGGTTGCTGTAATGACGTTCATGGCTCAAGTCTCGGGTAATGCGTTTATCGCCCCTGTTCGCTATAAAATCCCACCCCAATTACACTGATTCACCTGGTCTGACGAAGCTCTTGTGTCAAGAGCGAAACGTTACCCAATTACTATACCAACCGATTGTTTCCAAACCTCTCTGTACTCATGACTACTCCACCGGTTCCAAGTATCTTCCAAGAATTTGGGGACCTTATGATTGCAAATAGAGCGCGCAGGCCACTTGGCCACCGGCCGACGTTGTCATGCACAGCACGCGGCCTTGCCATCGGAATCTGGTGCCTGGAATAACGGTACTGAGCGGCTCACACACTCTTCCTACACCAAATACAAGGCGCCTATCACGCTCATTGCCCACGTGGTGTTCCCCCCATACATGAGCCAGGCTGTGAAGGCAGCGATGATCGGATGTAACTGGCATCTTCATGTCCATCTGGTGGGCCTGCTTTCACAACCGTACACGAGGGTGGAACATTGCTGCGTTGTATACTCCGCCCTTCAGGGCGAGAGTGATGTCGCACCTACACCACAGGTAGCTAAGATCAGCAAAAGCGCGTCTAGTTTTTTCTATACGATTCGTGAGCTTATCTTTTATTCCATAGTTGAATTTCTGAACGCACTTTAACTGATCACCACCAAGTGTCAACGCAAAGATGGCTCCCTTCCCATCTTGGCAGACTGTGTGTTTGGGGGGTGCAAAGCATAGTCAGAAACGGCTGACAACTAGTCTACCAGTTTATCTAGCAGCGCTATGTCGTCCGCAAACTCAAGGTTTGTCACTTTGTCTCTGGCTGATATTCAACTCCGGAAGATCCTTAAAGAACCTATTCATTTATGATCATTTTCATGACAGATGTGAATATACTAGTAGTTATGTGGCAGTCTTGGCAGACCTTAGTTGTCTTGAGGAACTCATAAGACAGTTTTGCGTTGACCCTTATCTAACCTTGGAAGTCGTGTTGGGGCGACTTCAGAATGGAAGGAGTTATTTTGCGACGATGTCCATAAATCGGCAATGCCACAAGTTGGCACCATCAGCAGATTTGGAATCGGCTTTCAGGTCGAAGAAACATTGACGTTGTTGGTCGTCTGTGGATGTGTCCCTGCTCTAACATTTGACGAGGAGTAAATATGTGGTCGATGCAACCACGACCAGGACGGAAGCCAGCGTGGATTTCAATGATTCCGATCTCGCGAATGCCAGTAGGTCGTCAAGTAATGAGATTAGTGTGGAGTTTGGAGGAAATGGGAATGGCTCTTATGTCGCGATTAATTTTGCACACAATCCGTCAAACCCTTTCAATACCGGCACGACAGTTGCCACTTACCAGTATGGAGACATCTCTTCAATGTCCTAACACTTGTTGGATAGAGCAGCAAATCCAGTCAACAAAGAGTCACTTTCATCTTTCAGCAGCGACATAGGAAAGTCGTCTGGTGCAAAATCTTGCTTCGTTTCAACACGGTAAACTGATGTCGAATCTTTTCTAGAGTGGGATGTGTGACATCAGCGTCCCACTTGAGCTCAGCTGATTCGATAAGTGGCAGTGTTGCAACTGGCCTGCTAAACTGTTCTTCAAGATGTTCCACCCAACGATCTTGTCGACATAGCTGAGAATGGATCAACTGTTAATCTTTCTCAGCTGTCTCACTAACTGATGGCTTGTCGGACCCGTGTTCCGGATGATCTGGAATAGTACTCGGCTGTTTCCAACGGCATCGGCTTTCTCCATCTCACGGGCTCTTGCGACTCACCAACGTTCACAGTCGATCCGAAGACTCCTTGTCAAACGTCGTTTCAGGGATTTACAGACACGCTAAATGTCAGTACCCAATTCCCAGGCGAAGCTTTTACTCGATCAATGGAATAATTTATCCATGCTTTTTCCATATGGATTGAACTTATTCACTACCCTTTTTCTATTTGCTGCTTCTTTAACCAACTGACCCTAGTGTGAGGTTGATTTAGTGTTTTCGTGCCATTTATTAATTCTCGTAATTCATTGAATTCTGCCCTATGCGTGAGGATTCTCGCTAAATAACGATACAGACTGGTAGTGATGGATCTTGACCGTATTGCATTCGGCTGCATTTTTAGCTTACTTGAATCTACATACTCTATCGCGCTATCTGATTGTTACGGACGATCACAGTCCACAACCATACTCATTTCAATTTCGAAACGAGCTGTTTGACTGCAAATGCCCTTGGCTTCTTGTGCACTTCATTTATGATCCGAACCGTTTATGTATCGGATTATGCAATTCTTTCTTTACAGTAGCTTCATAGCGATTCTTGTTTTGACTGTCTTCTGCCTATTTAGACAATGGTTCATCACATTCCCTTCACGCAAATGAAGGCTGAACGTTTCATCGAAGACCTTAGGGTTGCTTTGAAACACCTGAAACCCTCCGCACCCGTCTGTATTCATCCGACCGAACTTGGCTCTCCAAATCACCGACGGTCCACTCTCCTGCATTCGGCTATCTCCCGTTCTCCTGTCCTATTCCTTATCGGTCCCCATTTATCTGTGATGAAATCCAATGAACCGGAACTATTTTTGGTGCGTCTCCCAATGAAGAGGTGTCCAGATGTTAATAACCCCCATCCTAGCTTTCTTTTCTGATCACCATCGCGGATTCAACTTGCTATCTTTGCGTAGACATAAGGGGTAAAGTTCTTATCTATGCGTAGCTTCTGCCCGAAAAATTATACATACATATATAATGACTTAACAAATTCCATTGCTACTACCGCATTGTACCATTTTTAATTCTCATCACCCGTAATTAACCGTTTATACCAGTTGCAACAATCCCGTTTCCTCAGTTTCGCCAGTATCGGGCCCATTTCAATTCGCCTTTGTTCCTTAAGTGACTGGTAAGGTAACGATTTCGGTGATGATATCGCTAGATTTTGGTTGCATAATTTCCCCACAGGATGATCTGCCTGAATAGCTGTTAATGTCCCCCCAGTGCCCTACACTTTCTTGTTACAGAACATATCCAGGCGTGTTATTGTGAAAAGCTACTTTAATTTCGTCAGACCTTCTGTTCAGTATCGTACACCACAGTCAATGAAACCTTTGATTTGAACGCAGGACACCGCATGCGTTCGTTTTGGCTATATTTCGATGTAAAACTCAGATAGCGCGCTTCTGTTGTTTACTACCAATCGATAACCCGATTTGACAGTCAATGCAGTCGTATTCCATTGGGTGAATCAGTACAACGGAACTGATCTCTACGTGCGTTATCTCATGAGTAATTCTCGACTAACATGCTGTCTTACTTTAGCCATCTGCTCAATACTACACTTCTCTCTACATTTTTCTTCACACCGCTGATCTCGCCGTTGTTCGCTCACAACCTTTGATTAATTTGGTTCGCTGGATCACAAAGTTGGCCCGAGAGAAAGGTCTGATGTGCGATTGTTTATTGCCACTAGTTTGGTGTGCTAATTTTTTCTTGAACAGTACTTATCAAAACCACACAGTTACGAAGCTAATGTACATCCGGAAAGGTGCTATACGACCATTTCATCCTTTTGAAAATCGTCAACAATGCACGTTTCATCTGTCGGCTGTGGGGCTGGAACCCGCGATCGTGGTTAAGATCAATGAGCTACAGGAGATTAACGAAAGCTACTGTTCCACAGTTACTAGCTATGTTACAGTGGGTACGCCCATCATTCGATTTCATAAATAACTAAATTTGTTTATTTCTCAACTGTGCGAGACACGGCCCAGTATGTTGGTCCGATCAAATTGTACAAGGTTTTCGCAAATTTGTTGCTGATTCAGATAAATGAAAAAATGAACGCTTGGAGAACGCGTCATTTTACATGGTCAGTCAGACCCTTAAGAAGTACAATGTCAATCACATGTTGATTGGTGGTTCGCGAAGACATTTGCGATGTAGCATTTTTTGTCTCCGTCATATGCTTGCGCATATACTCGGCACGCGGTGTAGGCTGTCATAGCAGTGCAGTCGGGAACGACTTGAGCTAGACCGTTTTGTCAGGTAGAAGTACACAATCAAGACGCCGAGCAGCCAGGCATATTGGAATATTTCTCCGCAATATTTAGAGGAGTCTTGGGGGAAGGGACATGTTGGAAAAATAGAATGTTTAACAGGTTAAAAGATTTGCAGGCAGAAAAGACTGCAGTTTTAACCAATCTAAAATATTGTGCGGAAAATATGATAAAGATTAATAATGATGTGTTCAGCAGCATACAATGAGTAAACATAGGTAAGGGAGACATGCACGTTGGCTAAGTATATAATGTTCGAGAGGGTCATTCATTAGAATGTCAGGCTTGTATTCCTATATATCGCCAATAGCTCTGCCAATATGTAGCGGTTATGTAGCGGAGGCGGTACTCGAACACTGGTTTAAGGAGGCGCGAAACTAATTACGTAATACATTTACCTTTAATGCGACCTTGATGCGCGCACATGCGTATCTCTGACAGAGCAATAGAAATCATCGCTCTTTGCAAAGGAACAGTGTTACAGTCGTCGGGTAGAAGAGAATGAGTACTCCGTCGGACTTCTTCACTGGCTTCTACGTGGTCATAGAGGCCTTGAAATAGGTCTGGCCGGTTAACGAGAGGATATTACAGGGGTCCAAGAAGTGAAAACAAAGACTCGGGGTCTACCTTCCATCGTTGACTTTCCTGGAGGCATAAAAGCCTCGAGGTCGGTGTGGCCGAGTAAAGATGAATGAAGAGGAGAACTCGGCTTAACGCTGCTCTTTAGTCACCATATTAATATGGGGGCCTTGAGGTTGGTATAGCCAGGTAAGGAGAAAAAATAATAAATTTATGCGTTTCCAACGCACAGAGGACAGGGTTGACTCCATGACCCGCGAATTCCCTTGCCGAATCGCCCTTTTTTGGTTGTATTATACGGTAGCTGGACTAGCTAGTGATTTTTTAAGGTAATAGTACAAGATGGGGTTTAGATTCACTTTTGTAACGAGACTCCTCCCAGCCACACACACACGACCAGCATACGCATTTTCTCATGGCGGCTGTTGCTCATTCCCCATTGGCCAAATGATCTCAACAGCGGAGGGATTCCTGCGGTGAACACATCCTGTCTGTGCCATTCCCCTGTTTGGTTGACAACTGTTGATCCAGTCACAGCGACGAATCATATTGGTTTGACTCTAGTGCATGGCATCACAGCGAGATTCACTGTTGAATAACTTCCCGAGCAACGGTGTTCCTAAACCCATGCTTTTGATCACTACATTTGTCCCTTTACTCCTTATTTCACGAAGATATGAATTTCCGCATCTGTCCATTAGTTTGTCTATCTTTTTACATTCTCTTCTCCAGCTGCGCTCACTGGAACTCTCTTACTATTGGTGCAATTCTTCTGCAGTCGCCCCTTCACCGCGTCCCTCGAAGATTCCTGGCGATGGATGGGCTTTGATTCCGCGTCCTTCATGGGAGCAAGCAGTGGAATTATTGGCTCCCGTAGCAGCTGCTGCTGATCGATATCGTTGTAGACTGTCCCTTGTTTGTCCTAAATGGTTAAAGTACCTGGGCTCTCCCGATGTCTTGGGTCACAATCGTGTTTGCAGGCTGGCCAATCCTTCAACTAACACCACCGACTCCAATTTCACCACTGGTGACAGCTTTCCGGTTTTGTCACAACTCATGCGTGCTATAGAAGACGGCACACGTTCTTCAGGTTAGCTCTTTATAACTGTAACCCAAACTGTCCACATGTAATTTTATTGATTCCTTATCATTTTTTACAGCACTGACGCGGGTTGACGTGCAAATTACGGGGGCCTCTTACAGTGATACCCCGCGCAATCTTTAAGCACGTTATCGCAATTTCCCTGTGTAGAATCTGTCACGACAGCACCCCTCACATTTGGGGGCCCTGTTCTTATTGATGATTTACACGAATTACTAGTGAAACTGTGGGAACAGGAAACTGTCCCAACCGACTGGAGCCGCTCTGTTATTGTTCCCATCTTCAAAAGAGGCTCGGGTTCGGAATGCGGCAACCATAGAGGAATCAGTCTGATCCTCATCGCCTCCAAATTACTTGCCTCTGTAATCCATCACATACTGATTGGCAGTCGTGAAAGCCACATTTGTGCGGAGCAAGCCGGGTTTCGTCGGGGTCGTGACTGCATCGACCACATTTTCACCTTGCGTCAGTTATTGGAGCACCGTCACACATATTGGCGGCCCACCGTTGTCGTGTTCCTCGACATCAAAGGTGCCTTCGATTCGATTGATCGATGTGCCCTTTGCATTGTCTACTCAGGAATGGTGTGCCCGAGAAATATATAAATTTTATCCGCACACTATACGCGTGTAGCACGGACAGAGTGACAGCTTACGGCAAGCTGTCACCGCCCTTCAGTATCTCCAGCGATGTGAGACAAGGATGTCCGCTGTCACCTTTCTCTATTGACGACGTCATGGAGATTACATTTACAGGACACGACTTAAGAAGTGTGAAGCTACTTCCTGGTGGACTACTTCCTGACTTGAAGTATGCAGACGATATTGCCCTCATCTGTGACAGCTCCCAGACGTGCCAAGCTGCACTGGACAGATTAGCACTGGCTGTCAGCCATTTCGGTCTTGGCTTTGCACTCTCGAAGTGCGAATCTTTCCTTGAAGATTGTTAGGGACCGCGTTCTGCGTTGACCCTTAGTGGGGATCAGCTGGAAGTCGTTCAAAAATTAAACTACCTGGGAATTTTTATGTGCGCCCTTGGGATCCATGACGAGATCACAAACCCTATAGCAAAACGTCGAGGCGATTTTACTAACCTACGCAACGTATGGCGCCGGCGCGACATCACTCTCGTCCTGAAGGCTAGAGTGTACAATGCAGTCGTCTCTTCAACTCTCCTTTAATCCTTGAAACAGCCCATTGGATCGGCAGACTTAGAGAGGCTAGTTACGTTGGACCACCCATGCCTTCGCAGTTTGGCTCATATCTGGTTGGAACACCGCGTGAGCAACGAGTGTTTCCGACGCCTTGTTTACAGCACAGGAAAAGGAACTTAACCGCTCAGTACCGTCATTTCACGCACCAGGCTCCGATGGCTCGGCCACGTGTTACGCATGCCAGCGCACCGGCTCCCGCGACATGCGTTGTTTACTCGCTGGGGGTGTGGATGGAAGGAAACGAGAGGTGGCAAAGCGATGACTTGGTCGAGAGGAAAGCAGACGCTCGCTTCGAAGCTGGCCTCAGTTGGAGGGTCTGGGCTCCCTGGTTGGGGTCCAAAAGACGATGAACACCTTTGGCTGGATACAATAGCTGACATGCGAAGAGTCGACTTCATTGGCGTTCGTGCTGTGAGTCTCTATTTCCTTCCCCATCCCTCTTAGACTCCCCCACTAACCAAGATCTCATTTCTTAGCATAACATACTTCTGCATACTAAATATTTTCTTTATTGCTGCCTAGTTGCTACTCGGTAGCTTTACGGAACGATGCCCATCCGTTGCCGGTGTCTCAACTGGCTCAGCCGGTCTGTTCAACAGAAGCTAATCAGCAAACACGATGATACGTTTGATCCGTGGACCGTCTCATGTGTTTCCATAAACAACGGTATTTTGGGGCCGACGAACTTAAATAAATAAATTGGTATATTTCCCGACGAGCAGGATACATTCCCTTTTGTGGGGCGATACTTTGTACTGCGAGTGTCATCATTTCATTTGTGAACTATACTCAGTATGGAACAGTTATGCAATGTTTCCTTGAGTATATACTAAGTAACATTATTTGATAGTTAATATTGTCATATGTTTTTCGGGCCGGATTCCATGAGTGCGCTCGTGGGTTGCTGGAAATCAAAAAGCTCAAACACATTTGGCAAAGAAAGAAAAGTTTTTAAATGAGATTTACTGATAGGCTCTCGCTAATGCTTAAGTACCACGGTAAATAAATTTTATATTCTCGTTTTTGTCCAGATACGCCTGTGACGGCATGTTCAGGTACAAAAAAGCATTTCCAGTGCAATGACCACGAATGCTCGAAAAATGTACTACAATAATGACAATCGTTTTTCAATTTTGATAGGGTCTTAAAGTTGCCTGTTGTTTCAATGTGTTACGTGATGTTGTACAGGATATCAATGTCGGGTTTGGTAGATCTTTTGAGAATATTAATACGGAAATGCATAAAGTAGGTGTCACTTTTATTTTAGCATATTTGGTGGCCGTTTTCTTCATGGTTATTTAGTAGTATTGAATTCTGCTAATGACACTCACATGAAACCGGAGCAAGATGGGTACCTATAATATCTAAAAATAAGAGTAAACTTTAATAAAAACCAGTAAGAAAATCGACAATGAAGACTTCGAATGTGGAGGTGTGTTTGAATGACTTCCTCCCCCATAACACACTTGTCGGTGACAACTTTGTCGCTGGCATAGGTAAGAAGGAGGAAGAAAGATGAAGCCGGTGAGTATAGGGGCCTTACCATCACAATAATTGCTCTCTGTTGTAGTCTGGTTTCTGGATCATATAAATCCTGGACCTTGTTCGTATGCTTGGCTGTTCGTTATGTGACATCCCAGTAGATGGATCACATTGCGCACAGTCAAGTGTTTGCTGGTCCTTTTCTTGAAATTCCTGCTCTGAATTGCTAGCACGGATATCGGTTGGCAATTTGTTCCAGATTTGTGCATATCTGTTAAGGAAGAAGTTAGCGGATCTGGTGGTCTTCGATCTGCATTCCACTACCGAATGTTCCTTATTTCTTGGGTTGTATGATGGCGGTTGTATTATTGCCATATTATGATTGGAAACAAGAATCTTCTTGTGCAGGATCTCAGAGCATATGATAAGGTTGTGCTTCATTCGCCACAACCAGATGGGATCAAGCTTGCGTTTTTCACCTCACTCAGAATATTCTAATTTCGATGAACTTCCTAATAGGCGCTTTGTGAATCTTCCTTATACATCTTCTAGTACAATGCGGTTTCGTTTGTTTACGATACTGTACAACCTCGAGCAGTACTACAAAAGAGGACATGAAAGTGATGAATAAGCGCAGAGTATGGATTCTTTTACTGTGGAAGTTTTAACTAACATTCCAACGCTTTGTCTGGACTTTGCAGTGACGTAGGCTAATTGCTCGGAGAAGTTGAGCGGGTATGAGTATCTCAGTCCCAGCACACGAACCGTATGGCATATATTAATTTGCTTATCACAAATGGTTAAACTGCTAGATGTTATGTCGCGTTTGTATAACATAGCGTGACATTTATCTGTCGTAAATAACATCCCGCACTTTGAGCACCAGGTTCCGAGCGTATGGACGTCGAACTGGATCATATTGGTAGTTTCGTTTATGTTAGCGGGGTGAAAACTGTAGTTGCTTTTGATAACATCGGCAACAAGTTATGGTGTTCCGAATTTCACAGTGTCAGATATATTCTTAACATACACCAAAAACAGTATGGGACCCTGTACTACACCACTTGTGACTGCTGTTGGTTCAGATTTTTATTCCCGAATCTGTACCACCTGCGTTCGATTTGTAAGATACGATTTGAACCACGAAAGCAGAGGTTCCCCGATTCCATAAAACATCATTTTGCATATTAGTTTTCTATGTGGCACTCGATCGAAAGCTTCGTGCAGATCAAGGCAGATAACGATTACTGAATTGCCGTTATCCTATGAGGCAGTTAAATTACGTAGCCATTCAAGTTGGCACGTTATGCACGAACGTGCATTCAGAAAACCGTGTTGAGAGTTATTTCTTCATTTAGGAGATAGTAGGAAGTCGACCGTTGCAATTTTTATGCATCGCTCCATCAATTTGGATGAGATTGATGTATGGTTTATTGGACGATAGTTCTTTCTTTCGAACATGGAGCCTGATTTGTGTCGCGGTATGACAATGGCTTCTTTGCACTGTGTTGGTACAGTGCGCCAGAGTTCATGAATATAGTGAACATATTCAATAGAAGCCAGGGTATATCGACACCAGCGGGTTTGATAAGTGCAAGAGGTACATTATCTGGTCCGCCGAAATAGGATAGTTTTGTGTAGTTTACAAGCTTTTGTATGTCACGGAGTTCAAACTGGACACGCGTGAGTTGATCAAGCCTTGATGGTGGTATATCCAATCTTGGAGGGTCATTATCCACGTTAAAGGAGGCGCAGAAGTACTAACAAAGGATTTCACTGGTGTGGATCGGATCAGTTATTATGTGGTTATCTACCGTAACCAGTGAGATTGTGTCTGGGTTCCGTTTGGCATTCCTACCCTTTAAAATCTTGACTAGATCGCGGCTTTCATGCTGACCACAGGGGACACTTTGTTCAACTTCAATCTCTTTGTTATGACATGCCAATTGTAGAGCTTTGGTTTGCTTTTGGTTGTTGTGCCAAGAAGGAGAAATCATTTGTTTTACGATATGCCGTTAGTAACTTTTTGAGGTTTATGGTTGTTTTACATGACATCTACGTTTTGTTACTTAGATGAAAGTGTCGATGCACCATGGGGGCGAGTACAGCAATATATATATAAATTATTTTGTAACGAACATTTGCACCGGTTTGTGAGTCAGTATGGAAAAGCTGTCTTATCGGGCAGATCTCATTAATTTGGCGAACGTACCGCAGTCAAGGCATTATATTTCCTGATATCTATTTGAAATTTGGATACGGCCGATGTATAGTATTGGGTGGAATCAATGTTTGAAAATGACACTACCCTGTGATCACTACCAGGAAAGTGCTAAAGAAGATCGGTGGATGCCGATAATATGCCTGCGGGAATATTAGGTCTAAGATATGGTCCTTTCTAGTTGGAGAGGTCATATTGCATCCATCCGTATAAGTGTAGAGACTAGATTCGTAAATTTGGTATATACATAACTTAAGGTCCAAGCTAGATCCGGCTGTTGACATCTCCACCGATTTCCTTATACTTGGCTGGTTTGTCAGCTAGATATGACAGAACATATCTTGAAGTGCGTTAACTTCTGGGAAACTGGAATCGGTATGCATGTATGTACATCCGAGGAGTAACATGTGACCATCAACTTGTGCATTTACAAACACGGAGTTTTGGAAGTAATTATGTGAGGGAACGCTGGCCGTTGGTGCACACATGGCATTGTGAACCGATATGGCACAACCACCTCCTTGTTTGGATTTACGACAACTAACAAAACCCTTATAACCCCTTATGCGGTATTTATACTCGGGGGTGTCTTCCATTAGCTACGTTTCTGTCACAAGCATGATTTGTGCATCAGCTAATGTGATAAGTGAGCGTAGGGAGTGAATTTGTTTTTAGTGAAGCGTGCATTAAGCAGCAGAATGCACCTGGAAAACGATTGATGGGGCAAATTCATTATTTTTTGAAACGGTACAGGGCTATCAACTGATGGCGATGTTGGATCTGTTTGTTTGACAGGAATCCGGCGATATCTGGTTCAGAATTATCGAAAGTATTTGAGCATGTATCTGTGGAAATGGAGGGTGGCTACGAGGATGGGGATGACACCATCGTTTCCACGGCTGGTAAGTTCGGGCCCAGCGACAATTTATTCCTTGTGAATTCTGCAATCGCTTACAACAAGGGATTTATTGAGGCACTGGGTGCAACCTGTGACTGTCCTGATGTTGTGCCATCTTTGTCATCTGGACAAATTGAATAGCGAATAGGACCATGTAGTTGGTTTCTGTCGGAGGTGCAAGTCTTGCGAACGGCTATGATACTACTCCCGCTTCCCATAAAATATGGCTGTTTGAAACCGTTAGTTCGTGATAGTGTGTATGGGGTGATGTACAGGGAAGCGTTGACTAGTTTTTCCTGACATCATTTTATGACTATTTTGGATGGTCGCTGGAACACAATACACGGGAGTAACCAAGATAATTTGTACTAGACTCGCCCACTTTGGGAATATGAGTAAGGGTTCGGCGGCGAAGACTTTTTTTCAGAAGACGCACAAAATGTGTTTGATGGTCTCACATTTGAAGATCCTTTGCTGGCATCGGTTGTTCTACTGGTGTATTCATCGGTCGGTGACAGCGCTGCGTTAGCAGCAATGTATTACCTACCTGGAAATGTGCTTTGTTTTGCACTTCCGGTCATTGTCCCGGTGATTGGGCTCCTTACAATGCTTGTTCCTCACTCTGGGATCTTAGTGTGAACCTGATATCACTGGTCGATGCAGTTGTGGCAGTTATTTACCCGCGTCCTCATGGGATCAGGAGCATAGACACTCGAAAGCACCACCTCAGTATGTGGGTTGTCAGGGTCCAAGTCCACGCAGCTGGCATCTCCATCGGTTAGATCGGTTTCCCCTGTCCTTGTTCCCGAAACAGGATTGCACGGTGTCTGTGCTTTTAGCGTTCATAGTGTAAATGCAGGAAAAAACCTGTGCAGGTGGGTTAGATCAAAACTAATCACCACATCTTTGAACTGAGTATGCTGCGTTATGGTGAATCCACCCACCATAACTCTTTCTGCAGATTCTTCACTAGAAAATTTGTAAATTATCTGGCAACATCGCTTCGGTGTTTGTTTTTTTCAGACGTATACATTTGCACACGAATTCGGACACGTAGCAAGCATTCATCATGGTCGTTTTCTCCTTGTCTACATTAACCACCTCAGCAATGTTGAGAACTACGGCGATTTTAGGCCTACGCATTCCTTTATGGGCCTCCGCCGTAATGCAGCCAATAATTTGCCCGACTTTTTATTCGGGCTAGATCGGGTTGTTTATGTATTCTAAGGCAACCAGGTTCTAGACAGGACAGGGTTTCATTTCAGAAACTCGCACGTCAAGAGATCTAATCATTCAGTTGTTTAATGAGGCTGACGCTTGTGGAGACATTGTAGCCATTGGTCATGCGCTGTGGCTCCTTTTGTGTTTTATTTTTTTGTTCGCGGAATGACGGATACACAGCCCTTTGCTTATTAGTAATACGTCGCGAACCAAGCAGAAGTCATGTATCAACTTGCGCACCTGATCGTCAGCCATCGGTAGCTCAGTGGTAGAGCAGCGGACCGGTAATCCGTGGGTCCTGGGTTAGATTCCCCGTCGAGGCAGATTATTGTGCAAAGTTTAGTCGTGGCTTCTACTTTCTACGAAGCATATAGTTAGGCCTCATTGGAGCCATAGTATCGCAATACCGTCAAAGTGGATACTTGTAAATTGGTTAGGGATAATACTCACAGTATACGGGAAGCGGCTATAGCAGGAAGTAGCTTGTAAATAGGAAATCGAATATGGAGCAATGAGTATAGAGAGTATATATAGACAGAACCGAAACACGAATGTTTAGACGAGTCAGAAGAACTAGGGGTGCAGGCAAAAAAATGCTCACCGTATTTTTCCTAATATCCGCCTTCTGCCATGTGTGTTCCTTCATGTCCAGCGGACTGTCACGCGATCTGATTGGTTTGTCAATTGTCTTTGCGTCAAGCAAGCTGTCACTCGTTGACGAAACCATGTGGTTGACGAGAATGTAACGCGACTCGTTGGGGTTGGGGTAACGATGATCTGGCAGATGCCGTCCCGACAGGTGTGTGTCAGGCGGTGCTTTTAAATCACCTGTGCTGTTCTGCCGCCAAGTCCATTGTGGGCGACGAGATGAATCACGAGTGGACACAGGGGCCGTGCACGCCCGCTTATCGATCTGGTGACTGCGAGATTTGGATAGGTTTCAAGTGGTTGGTCCCAGTCGGATCGCAAACAATGCAGCAGTGACCGTATGAATGGTGGCAAATTTCCCAATGAGATGAGATGAATGTAGGATTGTTAAAAGGCCCTCAGAGTGATCTTGCAAATGGGACTAAAATCAGCCCTGACAGTTTCGAAACGATGGATTTCTGTGCTTAACTTTCGCTGTATTCGATGGTTGAAAAGAATTTGCACGGTTTTGATGAAAACTGATAGGTATCGTTCCAAATTTATCCCAGATTTGGATGGAGAGTACACAGATGAGCCGAACGGTATATACCAATCTGAGCTTAGCAGTGACTGCACGTAGAAACCACGACGGATGTCACAGCTCCGGTTTCGTGTCTTCCGTTTGTGTACCACACCATGCAGAAATTTCAGCGCATATTTTGCTTGGTCCTCTGTAATAATAGTAGGCATTTCCCATTACGAGTAGGATAGGTTGGATGATTATGTAATACGACGGTCGTACTGGTTGAGACAACAATCGGTCTAATGCTCTCGCAACGGTAGCGGGGAGTCTTCTTTTCAGAAAAGTAAAACAACGGGTCCCCTTTAGCCATTTCGTTAAGGCAGAGAGAAGACAGAGGTTGCGATATGTCAACAGGCATACCACGCGAGCACTTGTTCTTCATAACCGTCAGAGCATCTCGTCGGGTAGTTCAGCCTCTCACGTTGTTTATCAGTTCACCTGCGGTTGCGGTGACATTTACATAAGCAGAACAAACCATCAGTTAGCTCAGAGGGTAGCTGAACACTTGCCAAAGTGGTTGGGACAAGTGATTACGCAACAACATGGGACGAATCTGAGAATCAATCGGAGCCCTGCATCGTCTATCACCAAGCACCTCATGACAACCCGTCATCACGTGAACCCCGAGACAGCGTTCAAAGTGTTATTACGTAACAAAAACCCGATAATGCTAGCAAGTAGTGAGGCGTTGTTAATTAAGGCTTATCAACCTGTGCTATGTGCACAGAAACTCTTTAGGCAATCATTTCGGTTGCCATGGTCTTGACTGTGACATTTTGATTGGTGGTGCCCCCTTTTTTCCATGTATATAATCCCTTATGTGTTTCCGATGGTATTGTGTTTGCGACTGATAAGAACAGTCGAAATGTTGACATATCGCAACCTCTGTCTTCTCGCTGCCTTAACGTACTGGTTGAGCAAACTCGAGTTTATTATGCTGTAGAGAAGAGTGAGATTGATTTTCTACTCTCGAAGCCAGAGAGGATCGAGCTGGAGGTGAGAACATCGCTCCTCATAAGTAAGAGATGATGAGCGCCTCATGTGCATTTTGATAAATGAGCGCTGACCGTTTTCTAGTGCATTTCTATCTATTTTACATAAGTGGTTATGTATGATGCTTATGAATTCGACGCGGATACCGAAGCAGCTATTATATAGTCGACTGAGTTTGGGGAAGCGGCATGTGGAGAAACCGAAGTTACCTTACCAGGATATTATCAAAGTGAGCCTCTCACGTTCTAATCTTGATCGCAGCTCATGGGAATCGAAGCCGGTTGATTGGCTTGATTGCGCGATCTGATCACGAAGGCCGTTGCCGAGGTGCAAGAGAAAGCCCTCCTGCATGCAGAGAAGAAACGGCAAGTGCGGAAGCTGCAAGCAACGATGGGTTGTACTCCATCGACATCGAGCGCACGGTGCTGTAGCACACGCGGTCACGAGTGCCTGAGTCAGGCAGGCCTAGTGAGCCTTGAGTGAGGCCACTCGGGGCCAACACCGAAGCGACGACGAGTCCTGCTGAGAGCGTAGGCAAAACCGGCGCAGCGTTTATAGGTATGCTGCATCCGCTTTACTAACCGCGTGCCTGCATGCTGAGTCTCTTTATTTCAGGTAGTGGGTTTGCTATCTTGTCCTGATACTTTTTTATATTACTGTCTATCTGAACTATCTTTTAAAAACTTGTGCACCTTGCTTAATCTAAGTGTAGTTAACTTTGATAACATTTTCGCGTTTGTGGCACTTTCTTGTAGTATATTTTCTGGCGTCTTGAACTTATCGCGGATTTGTTTGTAACCAATTTATTTCACCGTATCTGTATGCATTATTCGATTTCTCTTATTTGATCTCGTCGTTTCAAGTGATTGGCTGTTGCTTGATATCTCCGGTGTGGCTGCGCTTAATGTGCATGTGGACAAAGTGTCTACCTTATTACCCACTACCTCGTCCATACTGGCTCTAGGAGATAGTTGGTCGTTGCTGGAGGAGACGGGGTGCATGGTCCTTGTGGCCGTGTTATGCTCGAAGAATGGTTTCATGCACTCAGTGTGGAGCGGACTGCAGTCCAGCCACCGCCTTGTGTGCGTTTAATTCCCAAATACAGTGTGCTTGTGTTTGCCTGTGAAGGAGTGTGGGCCGGCTCCGTTGATGAAACGTGGCTCCCATCCGCATGCCTCCCGGTCTTATTCCTTCGGGTTTACACTGGATATGGGGTGTGTGGATGGAGCTGTGGGTCGTGAAGCGCAAGCCATCCATGGTCCCTTTGTAAGCGCAGGCGTCCTGTGGCTGTCCTATGGATGCCACAGTGACAGGTAAATCCGAACCCGGATGCCGCCAACCATGTATGATGAGGCAGTACTTTAGAGTAGGTCGCACAATGACTTTGGGTGATTCAAATGGTGTTTTTGGATATTTAAGATGACCTGGTTATGTAGCTTGTTATTTGCTTCGCTTTCGCTACTTACTGTAGGATGTGTTCGGAGAAGTTGAAGCTGTTCGAATATTGAATTCTTAGGTCTCGGACGGTTTGGATGGGGGTACCAGTAAGGTTGATGAATCTTTCTGGTATACTGCATCTGTGCCAATCTGAGATTTATCTACCGAAAACCTCATTGATCTGCTTTTGCTCTATATGTTTAGGGATGATAGGTCTTCGCTGATATATTTTAGGCATAGTTCCAGGTGGCCAAGGTGAAATGCGTACACAAATACAAATAGGCGCCCGTGTGTTATGTAATCACATATATCGTTTATGTAAATGGCGAAATGCAGTAGGCCCAAATCACTGTCCTGAACGACACCACTCTTTACATTTCTGAACGTTGAACAATACTGACCAATCTATGTTCTTTATGTTCGGTCATTCAGATGTGATTTGAACCAGCTCAACAGAGGATTGTTGATTCCGTGAGATTCAAGCGCAGCCAACAATGGTTTATGTGTTACACAGTTAAACACTTTTGAATATCCAGAAGGATGATGATGATGGCCATGCTACTATCTTCTCTTTGACTCGGTCAACGATGAGGATCACTGTGGCGCATTCGAAATTCAGTCAGTCAGCGACGACGCGTCTACAGATGACTACGAGTGTTGCGTCAAGTGACCGCACTTGTCGGTTTTGTCTCCCATTTACTACCTGGATGGTTCTTTGGATCCATCTGTTCACTTCGAATGAACGCTGTTGTCACAATCGCGATGAGGCTGCTTTGCCTGACTCAGGGATCCATTGACTGGGCTTGCTGGTACTTTTCCACCTTCATAGCCACTCGTACCATATTCGTCAATGGTTAGGTGCAGGATAGACTCCGTTTCCTGGTCCTACATTTTGGGGTTTGGGATGAGAGTGGCTCTTTATACACCATAAAACGGACTCACTGCAGCCCAGCGCCAAACTCCAGCTGCCTTGCGGACAGGTTTTTGGTCCAAAGGCTGTGGTTTAGAACTCTGATCCTTCTTCTGCCTATACCTGGGCAATACATTGACGATCTTCTCCGCCTCAACATCCGCACTTTGTTACAAGTTGGCTGGCTGCATTGACCACATCTTCACCTTGCGTCAGTTGTTGGAGCACCGTCACATATATTGGCGGCCCACTGTTATGGTGGTCCTTGATATCAAAGGTGCATTTGATTCGGTGGATAGACTTGCACTTTTGGACTATCTACTCAGGAAGGGTGTACCTGAGAAATATGTAAATATTATCCGAGCATTATATGCGCGTAGCACGGGCAGAGTGAGGGCTTACGGCAAGCTGTCGTCGCCCTTTAACATCTCCAGCGGTGTGAGACAAGGATGCCCGCTATCACCTTTTCTCTACAACTTCCCTATTGAGGAAGTCATGGAAATCGTGTTTACAGGACACGACTTAGAAGGTGTGGATCTGCTCCCAGGAGAACGACTTCTTGACTTGGAGTATGCTGATGAGATTACCCTAACCTGTGACAGCTCACAAACGTGCCAAGCGGCATGGAGAGATTAGCACTAGCTGTCCGTCACTTCGGGCTTTGCTTCCCACTATCGAATGCAAAGCGTTCCTCCAACATTGGTCTGGACCGCCTCCTACGCTGACCCTTGGTGGGGATCAGCTAGAAGTCGTTCAAAAATTTAACTACCTGGGAAGTTGTATCAACGTGCGTGGGATTGAAGATGAGATCATGAACCTTATAGCAAAAGCTCGGGGCGCTTTTGTTAACCTTCGCCACTTATGGCGACCGGCGCGACATCACTCTCGCCCTGAAGGGTAGAGTGTACAGTGCAGCGGTACGTTCGACCCTACGGTACGGTTGTGAAACCCTACCCCTTAGATCAACGGACATAAAAAGGCTACTAAGGTTCGACCACCGGTGCCTTCGCAATTTAGCTCACATCTGCTGGGAACATCGAGTAAGCAATGGGCATGTTCGACTCCTTGTTTACGGCACAGAAAAAGTGAATGAACCACTCAGCACCGTTATTTCATGCACCATGCTTTGATGACTCGCCCACATGTTACGCATGCCAGTCCGCCGGCTCCCGCGACGTGCGTTGTTTCGCGCCGGGGTGTGGATGGAAGAAGAGGAGGGGCGGCGAAGCGATGACTTGGTCCAGAGGAATGAAGGCCCTCACTTCTGAGCTGGCCTCGGTTGGAGCTTCTCGGCTCCCTGGTTGGAGTCCGAAAGACGATGAACACGTTTGGTTGGACACACTTGCTGATATGGCTAGGAGCCGACCTCAGTGGCGTTCGTGCTGTGAGTTTCTTTATCCCACCCCATCCCCCTTAGCCTTCCCCTCCAACCACGATCTCACTATTTAGCCTTACATAATTTTGCATAGTGATTTTTTTGATGCACAGTAGCTGGCTGGTAGCTTACCGGAACGATGCCCATCCGTTACCGGTAGCTCAGCTGGCTTTCACCTGTCGCATTTTCTCCTTTTTTCTATGTATTGCGGCACAGTAGCTGAGGTGTTCCCCACCTCTATCTAACGTGTATGAGGATGATAATGATGATGCAACTTGGCTAATAAGCAGCGCTTGTCCGAGCACTATCCGCTATTTGTCGGAAACCCGCTTGCAAAACTCAAGCTCTGTGCTTACCCTGCGATCCTCTTCATGTGACACTGGCGTCACTTTCTCATTGCGCTTGTCTATAGATGATGCAGCTTCTAATGCCTGTCAAACCAGTGTGGACATTGCTATGTCCCCCCCCCAGAGTGCGTTCGCTGCACCCACATTCCTCCCTCACGTCTAATGCGGTCGCCGAGTGAGTATTGTTGTGACGTACTCCGAGCCATCCGGTAAGCACCCATGGTCTACGTTCGTGAGGTTTCATTACCCACGTGCCTACCAACAGGTTGACCCACCATACATTACTCACTGCTGCTGCCTCTTGTTGTGTAAAGCTCCCGATTTGCCAGTCAGCGACGCAACAAAGAGCCGTGCAGCATTTAAACGGGAACTTTAGTCACACTGGGGCTTTTATCCTGAAGTGGGGGTGGGGACGCGGTATAACTAACCATCTACTATATTAGACATACCTCAATCGCGCAGATTGTGTTCCTTGTGCACCTTGCTGTTAACCTTTTTTACTCCATATTCATATTATGTTTCGATTTCTTCTGACGGATTACTATCTGTGTTGGTTTTCTTGTTTTTACACTGCCGGCGCAGCTTATGGGAACTGAATCCGCTACTCCAAACATTACTGACTCACTACATTGAACTCATACATTCCGCACTGACTTTATGCTATTCCATAGTGTAAACTCTTTTTACTACTGGGTTTCCTTCTCTACCTCGAATAAAACTCATGTTGTCCCATTCTTTCCTCCGGTTGGTCTCCAGAAATACGAGCCACGGCACAATGTCTTTTACACCGATTATCTGACGATGGGGATAGTCAGGCCTGCGCTGAGCTTCTCAATCATCGGGACTGGCGAGTGATCATAGAACGACTGCACTTTTCCTGTTGTCAATGGTACCATCGTCAGCTGCCGGATGCGAGTTATCCCCTATCATCCAACTGTACAGCCGAAGGAGATCGGTCTACAGTGAATCTTCGTCCCGATTGGACAGCAAGCTCTCCGCTACACGGATTGTCTTGCAATTCAAACCGAACTTTGACATTTCATACTTTAGACTCCATAGCACAACCGCAATTGGCATGGGAACTGGCCGGTTATGATGCTTCGTCGAATCGCAATGACTTTATGGTGATCATCGTCGACCAACAAGTAAGCATATTGCTTCATGCCTCCAGTCGTCTTCATTTTAAAACTACTATCTTAAGTCAGTGTTTCTAGCACTACTCGTATGTGAAGGCAGCGAGATCACCTTGCTCTTTTAGTTTTGTGCTGATTGTAACCACTTTTGCTTCAGATGGAAGCAGTTTATCGTCTGGAACGACCTATCAGCTCTGACGCACTAAGTACGTTTCATTTTTACACACTTGTGCTTTGTGTTTTTACAATGCAATTTATCACGCTTGCGGTTATGCTTCACTTTAGGTTGGTATGCGTCCTATGCCCTAACTTGAGAAGATTACCTTTGTTACATCCTAATCTGTATTCCCATCTGCGCAATTATGAGAATCCATTCAAGTTTTCAGGGGCATCTGATCTAATGTTTGCACCGTGTGTGACCGCATGTATAGTCACGCTAAGTTTGTAGCCTTGGCGATTATGTCGGCAGATTCAGTGAGTCAACAGTTCCGATGAAGATCATCTTTGTCCTTCACCCCTCGTCTGTCTATTGA
Organism: Dicrocoelium dendriticum; assembly: GCA_944474145.2. Lineage (NCBI taxonomy): Eukaryota > Metazoa > Platyhelminthes > Trematoda > Plagiorchiida > Dicrocoeliidae > Dicrocoelium > Dicrocoelium dendriticum. The sequence continues at coordinate 51,655,867 of OX104062.1, forward strand.
TGTAGAGTCGGGTATCGTTTCATGCACTTCATGTGTCTCTGAACACTCACTGTGGTTGCTCGCGGGCTTATCATGAACCGTTCTCTAAAGCACTACGGACTGATTGATTCTCCTCATACAAGAGAGACCACATTTCCCACAGTAGCGCGAGTACACTCTTTGTTTTATCTCGGCAAGCGATTTGCCATAAACACAGATTCATCCACGGGATTCGTTTGACTGTGTGCATGTTATGCCTGCAAGGGCCACGTTTCTTAACCGGTTTTAATGAACGTCCCATTTTGCAGCCCGAGCGTCAAATCTGTTTGATAGCTGACAGTGAATTGCACCGCAACGCAATCGTTTGAAATGCCACCCTGCTTTCCATCGTCTCGGTGGTGACCCTTTTGCATCTCTGGTTTCGGCGAACAACTCCGTCAATGAGCACTTCAAGTCACTTGATCTTCCGATCATCACGAAATCACATCATTACCTAGTTCTCATTTTCCCGCTTTTGGGCACTTCATGCCCGGACGCGTTGCGTTTGACAACCCATTTGTATGGCCATCATTCTGTATCCTCCTGCCTATCATGATACATTGATAAAACTGCAAGTTAGCAGTCCGTTGTCGTACAGTGCCCGACCGACAGAGTATCAGGAGGCACGGGAGACTGGGTATGTTCCTAAGACGTTTCTCGCCAGCCTCGGACCAGCCATAGACACAAATCGATCACATCACGATCAATTACCGCTGGAGAGGCTGTGTCCAAGGCTGGCGCTCGATTTGCAGTGCTAATATGGACTCTGACCACGCACTCGTTTGTGTCTGTCTGATAGTCCGCTTCGGTGGACGCATGCGTCGACGCTGTGAGCGTGTAGATACTCGCCAGCGGACGAAGCCAGATTTTCTAAACGCGTATCAAAGTACGCGGGCATCCGAGCTGAGTAAGTGCTCTCTGGACACAGTGGAAGGCTTCTGATAGCATATTCACCAGATGTTATTAGCAGCAGGTATATCTTCATGTAGTAACTCAAATTGCCAACCTAGACATTGGGTCTCTGGATTCTCGCTGCCACTCCGATTGAGAGCGAATATAACGTGGCTCGCAAAGACCTCAAGGCGGAACTTCATGGTAGCTTGCAGAGAGACCTCCAAGCTTGATTGTCTAATCGTGCATCGAAAATGGAATTGGCCGCTGCCCTTGGCAACCATCGGAAGTTATTCTGTCTGATACGCGGAACAGGCAGTAGGAGACCTGGTGTTAGCGAGACCACACATGACGAAGGTGTACGGCCAGTCCACAGTTTCTCAAAACGCTTGGGGCGATAGGCCGAACACTGAAAAACTGTTTGATCAACTAGAGTTACCAGCTTCTCCATCGGCCAACAATTGCCCTTCTCCTTCGACCGTCCCACTGCACCCGCCTCCACGCGCAGAAATCGATTATTAGCCCAGACAGTTGGAAGTGAATAAAGGCGCAAGAGCAGATAAACTTTCTCCAAATCCCTTCGAATTCGAGCGGCCTGCTTTTGTAGTTGATCTACACAACTTAGTTTTGAAGCTTTGGGATCAGGAAACTGTCCCAGCAGACCAGAGCCGCTCCGTTATAGTCCCCATTTTCAAGGGGGTTTACATTCCCAATGCGACAATCTTAGAAGGATCAGTCTGAACTCAATCGGCTCTAAACTACTCGTCTCTGTCGTTCTCCGTAAACTTGCTGGCACGCATGAAAGCCAGATCCATGAGGAGCAAGCCGAATTTCGTCGAAGACGCGAATGTATTGATCCCGTCTTCACATTGCGTCCATTGTTAGAGCATCGTCACTTTTATCGACGACCCATTGTAGCCGTGTTCCTATACATCAAAGGTGCTTTCGATTCGCTGGATCGATTTGCCCTTTGGAGATGCCTACTCAGGAATGGTCTGCCCGAAAAGCATTATCAGAGCGCTTTACGCGCATAGTTCGGGCAGAGAGGGGGCTTACGACAAGCTGTCGCGGCCCTTCAATACATCCAGCACTGTGAGGCAAGAATGCCTGCTGTCACTTTTCCTTTTTAACCCATCCATCGATGAAGTCACCGAGACTGCGTTCAGTGGACATGGCCTACAATGCGTGGAGCTGCTTCCAAATGATCGACTTCTTGACTTTGAGTACGTTGATCCTTATCTCTAACAGCTCCCAAACGTTCCAAATAGCACTAGTCAAATTAGCACTGCTCCTCAGTCGTTTCGGGCTATGCTTTGCACTCTCGAAGTGCAAAGTCCTTTTTCTAGGTTGGCAGGGACCAACCTTTGCGTTAACCATTGGTGGGGATCAGCTAAAAGTCCTTGATAAATTTAAGTATCTAGGCAGCTGTCTCAGCGCCAGTGGAATGGAAGATGAGATCACAAACCGTATAGCACAGGCTCGAGGCGCTCTTGCCAGTCTCCGCCACATGATGATAATGCTGATGACACTGACGATGAGGATGATGATGCTGATGAATGTGGCGTTCTCAACATCTGCTCGTTGAAACTCATGCATTCGTCGTGTCATGTTCTTGCTGTTCACTAGCATCTTACCACTCGCGCATTATGAGGACGAATGTTTGCTTTTCATTCTTCCCTCCATATACACCTAGAGAATCAGAGGCGCAGTGGTTCCAACCTTTTGCCTGCCACTTCTGCGTCCCGCATACGAATTCCCGCTCCTGCACTTGTTTGGTCTCCCTGTAGTATCACAGCCCGCGGACATCTGCTTGCGGTTACATTTTATCGGGATATCAGTACAAAGTGTTGAAGTGTTGCCAATGTCTTTTACCCACTTCCCACTTCTGCCAGCTTTCGGTTAGATCGATGATTATGCATGTTTTTTCCAATTGTTTGTCTGACGTGCTCACTTTGCTTTTCAGCCGAATTCATCGTTGGATTTCACGATTCTGCGTTGAGACCTTGGTCTAAATACACGAAGCCACTTAAACGAGAACTCACGGAGCAGCGTGGGACATCTCCTGTCATTGAGATTCGGAGTGCGGCCCAGTTGAATGCTCTTTTGGACCAACGTACTTCGATCCGATTTCACGATAACCTCACATTACCTAGTTCAGCAGCGACGCACCTAGTTTTACTCTATTACGTCGATGGTTGCGCGTATGCCTCCCACGGAAGCAGCTGGCGTTGGCACTTCGAGGCGGTGGCCCACCGTTTCAAGCCACAGAATCGGGTGACCTTTGCCAGGTATGCATCCCATTCATGGTCGCAAGATATGCTTTTATATGGCTGATAGATCATGCTTTCCAAAGTGTTACTTCGCAAACAAAGTCTGTCGAATCATCACGGAACTTCAGTGTTGAATTCTGTGGTTCCCGTCGTATGTAATATAGATTACGACACGCCGTATCATTGAGAAAAATGTCGGTTGTTCCTACTGGTTTCGCCTTTTTTCACTCTACGGGTATAGATGGCTGTAGCCTGGCGTGGAACCTTAGACATACTGTATGGTGAAGAACATCATGATCACCAGGCCATTATGCTCTGGGAGCAGCTGTTAAAACGGCGGTTAGAAGTTCGTCGTGAATTTTTGAGTGCCCGATGCGTGTTTAGGGCTTTACTTTGCTTTAAACTGGATCTGTCATTCCGATTGCAGGGAGCACATCCAAAATGAAAAGTTTTCTGTGCTGCTCTGCGCTAACACTGTAATCTAGTCCAGTGTTGAGGGTCTACATGAGGGGAAGGGTGCTATCACCGTAGCGCCGTTAGGAATCGAACCATGGTACGGATTTCACGCTGCCGAGGCTATCATCTCCCCAGACAAAGGGAAGGCTAGTTACCGATTTTGATGCTTAGTAATGCACATTTGTTCCTTGCAGTTGACTCGCTGATTTCCCAAAGACATTGTTATCCGGTTTGAGCAGTTATGGTTATGTTCACGCATCACGTTTGTATGAAACTCTTTACGACATGATTCGGTTGGACCGGTGTCGAGCATGTGAAAGTCACCGACTAAACGCCATCACCTTGTGGGGGGTTGCGGTAGTACTTTCAATGTGATTTACACTCGGGTCTAATCGTTGTGTTTCTCAAATGTCCTTTTAGGTGTGTGTGTGTTGTTTCTAAGGTGTATGCTTTAAGGGTCAATCCGTAGATCGGATCACTACGCATAACTATGCAGCCAGTCGGACGCCAATCGGATGGACCTTGCCTTTACTCTTGACGATTTCACTACTTTCAACTGCTCTACACGGATTTTCTTGCCTTTTGTTTGACCACCTTAAGGTCCAAAAAGTCGTTTGTTTTTAAGCTCCACAGTCGCTTCCATGTTTGCAGGCACACTGGGTATGCGTATGCTTTTGCCGACTCGCCGTTTCTGAGTGTCTTGCAGACCTTTATGACATCACTGGCACCAACGCGACCGTCCAGTTAAAGAGGCTTTTTGTCCACCTGCAACCAACCACCTAAAAGGTGAAGGTAAGAATGATAAATAAGATAATAACTGGTCAGCTGTACGCCGTAACGGCGCTTCGTTGCCGTGCGACTAGCACCAGTCGCACGCGGGCTGAGTATACCGCAAGGACGCCCATCCCTACGCGGATTCGAACCGGCGTCGCCAGATTACTAGAGACAATCTTGTTCCCTCTAGGCTATATGGGCCTAGACCTGTGTATTTTGGGATGATCACCCATTTCAACCTTATACAAGTCATTCCGTACTATGAAATAGACATCCCCAATTTAGTCATTTTGTTTTGGAAGCCATGACTCACATGGATATCTGCGTAAGTCTGTTACACCTATAAGCAACTCGCTATTGTTAAACCAACGTTTTTCCACATCATTCTCCAGGATATGATGATCTATATCGAAGTCGAGTGAAACTGGGCATCTATTTTTGTCACACTGGCTGTACTAAAGGAGGTGTAATATAGTCACATACTCGCACACGATCCAAAGTTTGAGGAACAGGCGTTTTAACGAATTTTGGCATGCTTCCCGAGCGCTCTTAATTTCGGTAGATAGCTCCAAGGTGCTTCATTGTGGACTGATTCAGACACCGATCGTTGGACCAAAAAGATATGTTTGGCCGTCCGAAAATCTACTCTGTGTGACTAGTCAAAGTCAAGTCAGGAAAGTGCTTTCTACACCCAGAACGGGTGAATATTCATTAGTAACACCTTGTGTGAGTTGCGAATCGTTAAAATCGGTCCAACACTGAGGCGAAAGAGTCTCTGATGGCCCCATATGTGATGTTCACGTACCAGATTGTCTCCTTAGACATAGTTTATGGGGTATATTGGACACAACTAAGTGGGATTACCCTATTACCCTATCTTATCGCTCTTGGAAACCGACTTCACATCCGCTGAGCTTCACTCAGGCTAGATGACTTCAACGGCCCAAACATTTTCGGGCACGGCAATTGATTCACAGCATTTAAAATGCAAACCATCAGTAGTACACTATACCAACGTTTCGTTGCCACTGAACCATCAACAGTCGCGCGTGAGCCAAAGATACTGTGGAGGTCGCCCGGTCCTTTGTATACGCTCCAACTCGTGATTTCCGGGCTACGAGACAGACGCCTTTTCTTTTCCGGAGGACGTTCATGCTTGTCAGGGAGTTTGTGATCTCCCAGTGGGCACAAACTATAGGAAATTGCACTAAATTGTCCACAAATTAATAAGCCCTATGGATACTTAAGAGTGAGCGCAACTTCGTTGCACTTCTATTCAAAGTGCTTCCTTGAGCTTAGGCATCGACGTTGATAACTAGGAAGTGGCTCATCGCTGGTCTCACACCAAACGTTATTCTCTGTCGGTTTACTGCGGCATGTGTACCGGACCAGAAGAAAGTCTTTGCGAATTTCCCTATGCAGCTGCCCGTTCCCCCTCGATAACACTTTCTATCCACCATGTCTTACGATTCTCCATGAGGCCTTGTTTAGCTTCAGTGCCGGAATTCTGGTTTTTTTCTATTGTACCGCACCCCAGAGGATTATGTTCTATTGGCTTCGAGTAGAGCTCCTACTAGGATCTATTAGTCGAACTAGTGTGTTAAAATCGCAGCCACTACTATTGAACATGTTCGAGACGCTCCGAACGTGTGTCCGTTCGCCGGCCTGAATTTCATTGATTCGGCTCTCATGAGATAAAGAGGACAGTATCCTATCCCTAGGAACTTTTATCTTGATGCTGATGCTTATTCACCTTTTTGAATCCTCTTACAGATGAACTGGCCGTTACTCACGAGCAGAATAAAGACGTACTTTCGATTTTCCACGTAATGTCGTATAGTATGCCTGAAGCAGCCACCAATGAGTTTCCTTCTTTCATTAAAACTATTTAAAGATCATCATATCGAATCTTTTCCACAGTTAGACGTATGCAGCCAACCTCTTGCGCAAGTACAGTTGATCCTTCTATGGATGATATCATAGCATGCTTGCTGTATTGGTCTTCATAATACTCTCTTCCTAATTCAACTCGGCGTATTTGTAAGTACATCGGCTTCTGCTTTGACCGTTTCTGATTCTGTTCACTGACGGCTTTATTGGATCTATGCTCCTAAGAAATTAAACGACGATTTGACTTTACCCACTCACATTGGCATTCTTCGCGTCACAGGCAGTAGCGCACCGCCAACGCTCTCAATCATTTTGGGACACATAGGGAAAGCTGATGTTGTGTTCGATTTGAAACCGAATATCTGAGGAATCTGCGAACCACTCGCTGCACTCAGATCAATCGACGCTTTCGGAATCCTGACGCAGGGAAGCGATTTTGGATGCCTTATTTTTAGCACACTCCAAACGATTCTAGCCTTATCTAACTGACGCGCCTCCGTCCCTAGTACCGGCTCCTCATCAAGTGCTGCAACAACAGCACGCATACAACCGACCCACCAGAGTGGTTTTCCTTGACTGGAAAGGCAGTTTCGTTCCGATTGGTCATGCCTATTAGTGAGGCTACCTATCGAAATGATTCGGAATATTGGTAGCTCGGGTGGCTTGCTCAGTTGTTGTGGAGTTCTCTGAGCTGGACAACTTGCCCAGCTCGGAGAACTCCACAACAACTGAGCCTACTTATCGTTAAAATGTATACGACGAAATCACCTTCCCGTCCTGAAGTATCTGTCGCGACTTCCTAGATCACGAAGGCAACCACCTAAAACTGTCTCTTAAGTTGCTCACGACAAGTGGGTTTCGCCAGGGTTGTCCTATCTACTCTTTGCTACTTTGTGGTCGAAATACGCATGAAAAACTCTTCTCAGTTTCTTCTAGAGTTGTTATTCTACCAGCTGGCCGACCGATAAACTTTATGTACATGGACGATATTGGTCTCCTTCGGTCGGACCCGGAAGATATGAAAGCACTGTTGAATAAACCGACGCGTGCCGTTACACGCATCGGCATGTACTTCGTACCTTCACCGTGCAAAGTATTGTTGAACGACTGGACTGGTACACCACCAGCTTCAGCTATCCCCGAACAGCCACTAGAAGTAGTGGGGTTTACTTTTCTTGCTCACATCACTGAGGAAGCTACTTTGCGTATCAGCCACTCCCTTGTGGTATTTCAGAGACTTAATCATCAATGGAAACAGCAGAGTATCATGTTGTAAGCGAAAGTAGGGTGTCTAGTATTGCGACAAGCTCAGTGTTTCTCTATGGATTCGAGACCAGTTTAGTTCACACTGAAGACATTAACTGCTTGGCCGACCTTGATCACCGGCGCTTGCAGCGTATTGCCCACATGTGGTGGGAACATCTGGTGAGCACTATCGAGGTCCACCAATGACTGTTTGGCAAGGTACCTTCTGGTAGCTACACTGGATCATCTACGAAACTTGAGCCGCTTTCTTTGTGTCTCTCATGTCATCCGCATGCCCGTCGACCATCTTCCTTAGTGTGTATTGTGTTTTATGCATGCATGTTGTTGGTCGAGGCCGCGAGGAGGCCGTTCGAGGACGTGGGGTAAAGACATGAGATTGACCGAGAGAGTTGGTCCAGTTGATGCGTGCAGTCTTCGTGAATTGGGGCCTCGGGATAGTCCACATCAATTTCTTATCCCACCTAGCATAGTCACAGAGTCGTTGGTGCTCATGCAGTCTGTCTGTTGGGTCTAATTGCTAGCATTTTATTCCCACTACATTTACTCACTTGTTACTGTAACCACTTTTTCTCTGTTCTCCCTTTTTGCTCCGGCTCCCCTTCCCCGCCATTGTTACTCGTTGGTATCCTGCTGACGCGCGCTGTGGCTTCGGTCGTAGTTGTTTACCTGAACTGCATAATACTCGTTGCGCTTACTGTTGAGCAAACTTGTGAAGTAAACGGTTACAAGCTGCTACACCGAACCTCCACGTCTAGTTCATTTATCAGAAACCCCATCGTACCCACTGTGTATTGGCCTGTTTTCAGAGGTACTACGCTCAACTGAGTAACCGGCACATGGTGCATATATGGGTGTACCTATCGGCCTGCTTCCCTGACGCGGCTCTGTGTTTTATTATACGATTACATATCTGAATCACACGCACATCACTGGTATGCTTAGTGTGATCTTGTACGTTTTTTCTTCTTCTTTAGAGTCGATGTATTCGCAGTCGATCTACCCTGGAATTTACGGGTTGAGCGTGTGCCGAGTATTCTCTTCTTCCCCTCCACCAGGTGAGTTCCGTGCTCCACAAACACAGTTCGACAATTGATGTGCACCGTAGAAATTCGGCACCAATGGAAAAGCGCCTCTCGGTTATCTAGCTGCCAGCCATACGATACTGCGTAGGCTTGGAGAGCGGTAATTCTCACCGTTGTTCTTGGTGTACCTCTATCTGTTTTCTTGCAACTAACTCCTTAACGCCATCATTTGAGTTGACTTACTGAATCTGTGGCTGTCCTACAACAATGCATTTAGTAGCCACTAACAATCTAACACTTGTGTATAAGGCGCTGACACTTGGTAAATATCACGATACACTGGCTCATCTGATCTTACCATAGAAAAAGGAACAGAAAGGACTGACACTTATCTTGGCTGCTGAAAGTTTGGCCCATGTGGAGTAGGTATCTATCTTTTCGGTTCAACTCACACCTTCCTTTTCGTCTGCATAACGCGGTTCTATCGACGGGATCGTTTACTCTTACGTACAGAGTAATATGTTAATGATAGCTTGGGTAAAGGAACCCGACTCTGGACAGGAGTCCAATGAAACACGGTCCACGCAAGTTGGCCACAAACGCACAAGCCAGAGAGGCTCGACAGATTTTCTTCAGCGTAGCGTGGTTGTGGGCAAAGGCAAACCCGGTTGGTCTTAGACCACATTGAATAAATGGCACACGCGCACTAATGAGGCATTGGTGAATGGACAGAAAATGAGTCGAGTACCGCTCATATTTGTTGACCAGAATTGGACGGGCCGGACGATACACCCACGCCCAATGTGGGTGGCCTCTTACCAGGACCGATCACAGTGGACGAAAGACAGCATTTGTTGCTTTAGGGCTTCTTGTTTCCACAGTGTGTGTGTGGATTCACTGACTACAGCCTAGAGATAACTAAAGATGAATTCTATCAGCAATTCCGTTTCCACATTATTATGCCTGAAAATCGTTGTTTAGTTTGGAAACAATTGAGAAAACCTGTAGTTTGGGGTGTGAACTGATAGCCAAGGCAGTGATGCAAGCACTGGAACAAAACGCACTGACGATCGTGGAGCCCAAGCTTTGGGTACGCTACGTGGACGACACTTTTGTTATCCTCAAACGCTTCAGACTTCAAGAAATACACCAGCTAATCAACAACATTTTCTCTGACATCCAATTCAACAAAGAAGAGGAGAACAATAACCAGTTGCCATTCTTAAACGTGCTTGTGATAAGACATGGTCTTGGCCCCCTGGAAACAGCGGTCTATCGGAAGGCAACGCATACCGATCAGATTTTGAACTAACGCAGTAACAATCCGGCCGTTTACAAGCGCAGTTGTATAAGAATTTTCTTTTAGCGGGCCCAAACACAATGTAGCCGCAACTGAGGAAGACGGAGGAAGGCCACCTCTTCAACATGTTTCAGCGGTAGTTTTATTCTACGCTGCCTGATGTCAAGGAAACAACCATAACCCGCATCGACTAGTGCCACAGGCAGGAAAACTATTATCCTACCTTATATCAATGACATTTCTGATATGACAGCGAAGCTTCTAATGCCTCACGGGATAAATGTTGCGCATGAAGCAATGGAAGCAAATCGGCACAAACTTTCCGACGCAAAGGACTGCTTTCCTGAATGTGTGGTGGTTGTGTGGCTGAATTCAACTGCGACAAATCTGCTCAGAAACCCAATCAACACCCTACTGCTCTCTAACCTAAGTTAAGTTGACGTCAGCTTCGCGGACGGAAATGTAGCGCCTGATTACTGTGCCGTGTAACGCTAGTTCGTCCTACCTACACGTCTGATGTCCAAACCATCCACTCTATGTCTTTCTCTCACCATGTGATCGAAAGGACTGCGTCGGCCTTGCGACCCGAAGGTCGCGGGTTCGAGACTGTGTAAGGGACCGAACGACCCTCGCAGTATCCTTAGCCCACGCGCGACTGTTGATGGTTGCGTGGCAGCGAAGCGTCGGTTCGGTGTACCGGCTTACTACTGATTCCATTTTATGCTGGACCTTACAAGATTGGGCGCTCAGTCATCGTAAGCGCCTGTTGATTTTTGTGTCCCGCGCGTACTGCTTGTTGACTTGCGTCCGTACTACGGAAACGTAAAGTAATTCCGCAGAGATTCCCATCTGCAGCGCTGACTCCAATAGTCGCTTGTGCAATCAAATAGGTACCACGCGTAGCACTCACAATATGATCACGCAACTTCAAAATCACGACTCAGCAGGGTTTCGTACACAAAATCATCCCGCAAAACTCACGGTCGGCGTAGTCTCCACTTGTATTGCTTTTCTGCAAAGTCAGTAAAAGCACTCGTGCGAAAGGTCTGTCCCTCTCTCTCTTTCTCTCGCCCTAGTCCAAGTGCGTCGCAGGGGTTACGTTCGTCTCGTATTGCATGCGTAACCCAATTGACAGAGTTCCATCATCGTCTACACTTCAGCTAGGTTTCGCGCAGGCATTATCGCGTAATCGTCTACTGAACGTGTGGGAACGACTCTAAGCGGACATTCATTTGAGTGCGTCCAACAGTCTGGTGCTGAACTATCTTTGGCGTAGGATGAATTTTGGCGCCTGGCAACCAAAGCCTTTACAAGGATGTCTTTTTGGTGCTCCCTATTTTGCGGCTGCGCGATCCCCCCTCCCCAAAGTATAGGTATATATCTTTGCCCAAAATTTCTGCTCACCGTGCTTAAGTCCCACCTTAGGTCTTGGTTCATTGCTCTCCGCACCGGCACGAGCTATCCGACCAGCGGCTAAGTGGATCAGGCATTTATAACTAAATAAGCGGTATGTTCATCGACGATGCGAGGCCAAGTCCAACTGAGTGGTCTGATCAAGTTATGCATCGAGATCACATAAAATAGTTAATTGCGCGCCTTTTGTACAGTGGGTCCCAAATGGGTTCTTGAATTGAGTGGCAATTCCAAGGTATCCGAGAGATTACAGAACTGGGAACAATACCAGATGCAGATTTAACCAAAAGTCCAAGTAAAGTAATGTGGCCATCCGTGGAACCGTCCCCAGAGGATCTGCTCCCATGCGGGGTATTCCCTCCATGGGTTTCTCTCGCACTTCCATGCTCCAACTGGTTGTGTGCCGTTGTGGCAAAAAACATGTAAGCAATCACCTGTTTAACAAATGTCTGTTTTATAAGGCTGTCTTGTGCATGCATTATGGGCAATGAAGCTTCAGCCCGTTCTGACATGCGAGTCATTCAACTATGGTACTATTCTATTATACCTCACTGAGTCAATGGCAGTATGCCATTCCTCGTATAATTTTTTTAGCTTAGAAGCTGTAATCCCTCACCTTAAGAAAATCAGCCCAGTCTTAGCTTGTAATCCATAAGCCATCGGTTCGACCCTTCGTAGCTGCGGACGACATCAGTGGGCATGTCGCCACTCTGGGTTGCGTGACAGCGAAGGGTCATTGCCTCTCGCTACTTCCCAATACAAAGTATCAGTGCTTTGCTGCTGTCGGCAGCTGCACACTTACTCACTACCGATTACATTCTTGCGGGCCTTTGTGGTTTACCATGCTTCTACTAATCTACGATACGCCACGATACACCTACTGTTTGTGAGTAATGAAGAGGCGTTATCGATCTGTTTTGCTATGTGACCTGTCACTGGATGACTAGACATCTACCTGCACCTTCTCTTAGTGTGCAGCTACGGTTTGTTTTCATGACCTCTATAGTAAACTGGCTTGTGTGCTTCAGAGAATTGGTCGTTAAGGTCACTGACTTACAGCTTTCATACCTCATACATCCTTAAGACACCTGTCACCACCACCCTTGCAGCTAGGCTGTGCTTTGTTACATTGCCTTGACAGTCGCTGAGGCGTGTTGGCTTGGGAGGTTACTATTTGACACCGGCATATTGAGTCAGTTTTTTATATGCCACGTCATCTTTGTAGACTTTTGGTTTGGTGTGATACACCTCTGATGCTACCGCGTGGATCAAATATATCTTGATATACGTCTACCTTGCGGTTGTGATGCTTGGCTTGTGGGTTTCATTACCTTTATTTTATGCGCCTCACGCCTTTTTTGCACGCTATCGTATGATGTACATTTCATCCGTTTAGATCTTCCTATTCATCAGTCTTTTCAATCGATCGGTTCTCGCGAAACGACGTTTCAACTGAACTCATTCGCTTTCTTCATGAAAAAATGGAGCTTCCCCATGATTCAGCGAAAGAGTCGCATATTAATCCCGATGTTGCATCTTTTCACGCTAGACTTTGCTTGCTTCAGTCACTTGATACCTTGCCATACACAGAACCGAAATATGTGGCCGATCGGATCCTCCAAACTTGTCGGGACCATTCATCCGCAGCGAAACGTATGGTCTGTTTCAGTGCGCTTTTTGCTTCTGTCCGACGATTAGCCAAGCTTTATCAGGACGCTCAATCGACCTCTTCGGCCCAATTACGTCGTCTAGCATCAAGTCTAAACTCGCTGAATTCCAGACTAACTTCTCCCGCGTTCCACCTTTACGCTCCTTCTCACCAGATACATCGATTGTTGCAGTCAGTGTTGGTTCAGTCAAAACTGTGGCACTCTTTATCGGATTTCCACCGCAATGCTTCCACAATAGTACACTTTCTCACTGTGCAGTTGCCTTCGACAGTCTCTTTGGCCCCCGTCTAAAGTACGTCCACATCATTGGGACGATTTCTTGGCCAAGTGGCTGGTTGTGTCTTTCTCCCTCTGTTCGTCACAGCGATGCTCCTTTTTGTACACGCAAATGTTACCTGTTCCGCTGATCTTTTGCACGAATTGCCGCGACGTATAGTTGTTTCCTTTCGTGCAGATTTGTAAAGTTTTTTTCTCAGAACGTATGCAAGGTTTATGTTCCATTGTGTCTATCACTTGTTACTATGCTCGCGCAGGTCGTCCTGTTTAGCCCAGCGGGTTACTTGTGCCTCTTGATACCACGTGTCGCCATTGGCGAGTGTGTGTGTGTGTATACAGTTTGAATTGTTCCGGTTGGTTTCTTGTCTCGAATCGAATTCCTGTGTCTACGGCCTAGTTGTAGTCACATGAAAAACTTTCATGGCTACTGAAGTTGGACGGACCCACTGGGCATGACCTGCGTTTCTCTGATCGTGACGATTAACAACATGGTAATGCGCTGAAACGTAAAGTTGAGTACGATAAAAATGAGTCAGGGGAAAAGGTGACTTCGCTTTACCCATTTGTCAATTTAGCGGCTAAATGCACAGCCAACAAGGGCTCCACTGATTTCTTAATAGTAATACTAATAATAATATCAATGAGATTGGAGTGGTCATTTTGGGGCATTCATTGTTTACCTGCATTGCGACGCGTAATCTCAATTGAGACAGCGATTCACGTTGTAGTGAACCTGGGTCAATGCGATCCCTGAGACCGTAGCAGTAGCACCCAAACTTACACCGAAATCCGCACTACTCATCCGTATAGCTTCTAAATGCTGTGTCGTACACAGTCGCTATATGCAAAACCGTAGCTCCTGGGGCCAACCGCTGTCCTCTGCACAGTTCGTAACTTGTGTGATAGTGGACGATGAGCCACGCTATATCGTAATCAACTGTCGATCATGCCGGTCCGCCGCCGTCACCCATGGTTTCGTGGCACAAGCTGCTGGCATCCGGAAGTCATGGAATCCTAACCCGATAGGGGACCGAGGAACGCGCACCACTGACGAGACTCAGAAGGTCGAAACAGCTGTCTGGCGCTTTTCCAGACATGTGGGAGCCTGTGTAATTGAGAGGAGACTGCGACGAACTATACCTAAGATTATAGACTGATTGGAGGATCACTTTGGACTACTCGTTGTGTGAAGATGGATTACGACGCGCAATCTCAATGAAGACCGCGATTCACATTGAAATGAACCTTTGTCAGTACGACAACTGGGACCGTAGACGAAGCAGATGGGAATTAGCTGTTGTCCGCCCGAAGACGCTGCGCTCCGCGACTAGCTTGGAACTTATCTGATCTCATCAGGTGGAGATAGCAGTCCTCGAACCCGGAGCTATTGGGCTGTTAACCGAAACCTCTACCTCTAATCCATTGTGACATGTCGGGCAACGCCTGTCACAACGGTTGAGTTCGAAACCAGCCGTGGAGTGCAGTGTTTTCGGGCGGATAATGTCCTATATCCGGCCGCTTCATCACTTATGGTCCTGGTGATCGAATTCACAAAGGTTCACTTCAATGCAAATTGCGCTCCACATTGAGATCGCGTGTCGTGATCTATTCACACAGTGAGTACTTCATAATAATTATTATAATTCAACGCTTGACCAATATACAATTGTCAGTGCCACAACATATAGTTAACAACAACAATAAAAAGGGGAAAACAGGTAGACAGTGGAAAGGTTTACAAGGTTAATGTGTTGTGCGGGCAGAGATCTTCCCGGTTGCCCAGGCCGAGGAAGAGGGTTGACTTAAGGGACCCCACCCCGAGCCTTTGGTCATAAAGATCTGATCCGCAAGGCAGCGGGACGATTAACGGAGACCGTTGACATCCGGGTAGGTTATTCGCCTTCTTTATGTTCAGGTAGCAGTCCACAGAGAAGCCGGTGACCAACAAGGTTGTTCATCCGCCCTCCGTTAGGTACTCACTTCTGCTTACAGAAGTGAGTGGTCAATGACCCTATAGCCGGTCACATTGGTTTTGACATAGCGCCGTACGAGCTCTTGTGATATTTGATGGAGAGTCAGGTGACCAGCCCAGAACTCCCAACGTTCTGAGATGCTGCCGCTGATTGTCCGCGACTACTTATTCATTTCGCCTGCAATGCAAACGTGACTTATTCGCAGTTGCCTCCACAAAGAAGGCATTCTCCGATCCACAACCTGGGGACGCGCCCGACAACGTACAGCTCCGCCACGGGGGTACTTCATAATAATGGTAAGTATATTTTCATTGAGGCGAGACGATCTAGCGAAATTGGTCCGGTCAATTTCTGCAAAGCAACTCCAACCTTTTATCAAGTTTTTTCTATTATCAAATATATTTCCTTTTCTTATGGAGGTTTAATCTGAAATTCCGCCTAACATTACAACAAAAATGACGCCGATCACTTCAATAAGCCTTTCAAATGCACTAGTATACTCCGGATTAGTTGAATATCATCCCGCCGAATTATCCAATGCGAGGAAAATGCTAGTGATTATTGGAGTGCAAACAAGCGCTGCATGATAGAAGGGGTGTGCGGAAAAAAGTAGAATACTGGTGTATCGAGATGCTTTGAACTCCATCGAGAGAGCAGTCAAAAACAGTGCTCTAATGATGATAAACGGCTGACCTAGGACCCATGTCCCCATTATGAACGACGATAATTCTAAGACATGACATACACCGTCTGTGGGAATGAACAGCGTGCTTCCCACATGATGGCCAGATATAACAAGGGATGGATACAAGGGGATACGATGCATCAGTTAGATGTCTTGTTGGTGGCATCACTTGTCCAGCCTATCAATGTGTCGGTGCTTCGTAGGCACTCAGTGTGTCTTTCATCTAATTGACTGTGAGCGTTGATGCAATTGAGGCAGAACAGTTCAAATATGTGGCACATGGGGAGCCTTTGGTCTGATTGTGAGCGGAGAATGGAGCAATGTTGGGGAAAGAAACTAGCTATTGACTTACTAGAGACGTAAGCGGAGCTAAAGTTGGGTATCGACTGAGAATTGATCGGCCAGCAATTACCAGTCCGCGTAAAACGAATCGAACTATACCGTCAAGATGATAAACCCGTGGAGTGGAACTCACTCACACTGGCTGATTACCGGACGCACAGAAATGAGCGATCTTGACCTCCTAAATTAGCATGTTTCGGCTACCTATAAATACAGTTAATTTATGGTGTAGATAGACTCCCTGTTTACCGAGCCTTGGTCTTCTGTATTTCTTCGGTTGGCTGAGCGCGTGACTGGGAAGTCAGACAGTCGCAGTCCCATAGGGCAGCTAGCAACAGTACAACAGTCGTCAGTGGCAGAGAGCAGAGGTAAGAAGAAGCGTTACAACAAGACTCATTTAAAGGACTGATGGAAGGAAGATAAGTCAGTCCAATGCATGTAGCCCCAGTCAACATTTGACACACGTTGTATTAGTCGACCTTTCCCTCATATCTAACAGTCTTTTATGTGTTATTGCTTCAGTGAGTGATAGCTATTGTAACGTTCGTATTCATGCACTTATTTGTCTGTGGAACCGATGCAAAACAACTCTTTACTACTTAAGTAATTCTTATGTTGCATGTTAACTTTCCATTTCGTAGGTGAACTACTAATAATTTGCAACATTCGGTTACAAAGTATAAGTTGATTATGCTTAATGGACATACACTTTAGATGCATGAGGTAACGCGATGGTCTTATCGCATCGTCTTGGTTTTTTAATTTGTATGGCGAATGCTCTTTGTATGCCGCTCGGGTTGTAAGCATTATCTAGTTGCCGGTAGACAACTTTATGAGACATTCAAAGATTTGAGTTTTCACCATCTCCAACCATCGATGTGGCAGATTCCGTGGCGTACACCTAAAGACGGGGTACATTTGCCACCTTGACTAACTCTTGACCAGTTGCTTCATGCATTTTACCCCCATCATCGACTGGCCGCTCCGCGATTTCACCCAACCAACTCTGCAGCAACGGTGTACGCCGTAAACAACCGACAACTATACACACTGAGAATATGACCTAAGCAACACACTCGGTTCAAGTTTACCAAACACTCCAGTGCAGCATCAAATGATTTACTTCTGAACACCAACACTCGGGTTTCCGTATCGCTCACTAGATGCATGATCAATACGACGTAAATATCTTGGACCGAAATTGACTGCCGTGTCCAACGGTGCGACACCGTTTAACTGAAGTGCTGGAATTTCTCCATCACCGTAGACGAATTGGAGATGTATCGGAAAACTGGTAGCTCAGGTTGGTAATTCAGTTGCTCATTTGTTCGCCGAGCTGGGAAATTTGTTTGCAAACGTTTCATCGCCATGCGTGGCGGCATCATCAGTGCGTCGAGAGGTGGAATGTAATCTCGCTGATTGAATTGTCGATCCGTGATCGGCGTCCAGGTGACGATTTCGATCTGTGTCCCTTGATCTCTACCCCTTTCCCCGTGGCGGAAGTCGTCGCTCGGGTTGTTGCCATTCAAGACTCGATCAACATGCATATCGAGATTGACCCAGTTTACCAACCCCTCCGACAGAGAGAACTTAGAGAAATTATGAGACGCCACTTGAATGGGAACAACCCGAGCGACAACTTCCGCCACGGGGAAATGGGTAGAGATCACGGGACACAGATCGAACCCGTCACTTTCGAAAAGTCACCTGTACCTCGATCACGGATCGACAATTCAATCAGCGAGATTACGCTCCACTTCTCGACGCACTGATGATGCCGCCTCTCATTGCGGTGAAATGTTTGCTAACAAATTTCCCAGCTCGGCGAAGAAATGAGCAACTGAATTGGAGATATATCCAGTAACCTTGTCAGTGATCTGATCCTCAGAGATTATGTAGCCACGCATAGATATGAATCGAGTAGCTCGGCTGTCCCCATTCGCACTATGTTCATGTTTCTCGTGAACTCGAATGAACCACCAATTGTCCAAGTCACATGCAATTCTCTGGATGTTATGGACAGGCTAAGTCCAAACACGTGACAGACCCAAGTTCTATATTCTTTAACCGAATCGATTGACATTCCAATGATCTATACACTAACTCATTACGCAGAGTGAGTACGCATCTTCATAAACACCTCTCATGACACATCTACAATGATTCCACTCAAAGCTTCGTTTGTCATCTAACCATTTCGCCTTGCTATTGCTGAATTGTTGCTTGTGGATCTAGTACGTCAGTGAAAGGCCTCTAGTTTGATCACTTTACTCATGCTTAGATAGGGAGCGCTGTCTGTGCGTACTCTGATATGACCAAAACCCACGCATTGCCTGTGTACGATCGTCACTTCTGTATTGACCTACGCTATTAATTGGAATAATAGATTTATCACAGATAAGAGGAGTCAAAGCCTAACAATTATCCGTAGGCAGAGACAGATCAAAAACGTATGTGTCAAGCAAAAATCGCAGAGTGGTGGACTTACCGCAAATCTCACGTGTACACATACTTTGGCTACGTTGTCCCGTGTCTCATTAACTTGAGTTAACTCAAGTTCTGCATTTGGGGCAATGCATCATCTAGTTGTTTTGGACTCGGATAGCGTAGGAGCGCATATGACAGAATGCGAAAGCACGTTGCACGGCTGGGATTCACGAATGGAGATAAAGTTCCAGCGGCATTCCAACCGGCTATACTGTGTCGCCAACTTCAGCTGCTAGCCTCTCAGTGATGGATTGTGGCTGGCGTTCAATAACAGTCGACATGGATGGTTAGGCTCCTTGAGGATATGAGATCTACCTCCCAGAAGACGATATTGTTCACAAAAGAACTCTTAGGGTCTTTGGTCTAAACTGATAATGGAGGCGAAGCAAGTCCTTAACATTTTTAATCGCCCTCCCTTGTGGATTCTCAAAATCAACATTTATTACATGTGGTCTCAGGTAGGTGTTGAGCATTTGCGAATATGAACCTGGGATCAAACTGGCCAAACACCCTCCACAGTAAGCCTAAGTGTTGTCTGGGCCTTTTTCATTGCCTCCGACCTGTTTTGAACATCCGAGCTCGTCCTACACGACTACCACAAGATTGCTGCCAGGAAAAGCGAACTAAGGAACGTGTTATCACAGTCAATATTTGTGATTATAATAATATTTGTAGGTGCTCTGATGGTATATGCTCTGTATTTTTCACTCGATAGGTTTAAACTTAAGCATCTTTTGAGCCAAACACGTAGGCCTTCTTGAGATCGCCTTGCAGTGCTATGTGGCCGTCTACTCGCTTCATTTCTCGCCTAATCTTAAGATCGTCCCCTAAAATCATAAAGTTTGACATCAATACCCCCGCGAAGTCGTTTGTAAAAACCAAGTATAGCCGTGGTCATAATATCTAGTCTTGAGAAACGCCACAGTGAACCTCTATCGGGTCGAACACGGCGCTGCGAGCCTACACACTCAAGCGTTGTTGGAGTAGGGATGAATGTATCCAGCCTATGATAGGGTCACCGATCACATAGCTCCGAAACTTGTAAAGAAGAATGCGGTGATCTAGACGATTAAAACCATTTGGTAAGTCGAAGTGGTCAGCGTCGACTGCTTCCCAGTATCAACGGATTCCACCCAGCTGGCTTGGGCTGACAAGTTTCTTCGTACATGAGCGTTTTTGGCCGAATCCATACTACTTCTTCACGGTGGTATTGTACCTTTCTAAATATCCCATGGGTGGTTCTGCGACGACAGATTCCATAGATTTAACAAGCACTGAAAGCGGTAGTTTGCGGGCACAGCAAGATAGCCTCTGTTGTAAATTGGTGTGACTATTCCGCGCTTTCACACGATTGGAACCTGCATCTCGTCGAGACAGCGCTGGAAAGACTGAGATAACTCTTCAGGTAAGCTCGTGGCAGGTACCTTCAAATACTTGGGTTGTATGTCACCCGGACCAGATGAACTGTACTCGCGGAGCAACATCAGTCGCTTCAGCGCGTCCGATGATGTGAGATGTGGCAAACTCCTGTTGGGGATCTTATACTTGTGAGAATGATGTAAGATGAAGGTGCATTCTGGAAAGTACTAGCGGACTGATGTCTAAAAGTAATAGCTGCTTCTTGGGTAGTTCGCGCGTTTAGAGAAGAGATGCCACGTTGTACTTTTCGCAGCTTGTTAACATGCCTGTTATTAAGAGGATACTCAATAGACATATAATTTTTGCTACAATTCTTAGTCGCTTGCTTTCGTTTCGCCATCGTTCGTTTCTTGACAGTTGTTTAAGTGCATTGTTTCTTTGCTTCAACTGGCTGGCCAAAGTCATTCATAATGGATGTTATCTCAGAGTCTATTTCCGCTAATGCCGTTTCCCCGAACTCGTCTGATTGAGCCTTTCTTTTGCCACTTTTCCTTCCCTCGTTTTATTCTTTATTTGCTTTAGTGTTGGTTCGCTCCAATGTGCGTTAGTAGCATTGCTTCATAAACTATTGTACTCTAGCTAAAGAAGGTGTTCTCATGCATACAACTCGGTCTTGGCTCATCTTCGCGTTCTTCTTGCGGTTGGGGGGAGGGGGGAGGCGTGGACAGCCAGTGGCGACGCGACACCTGAAAAGTAGGTTAGGGTAGGAGCAGAACTTCGCTAAATCCTGTCGGTGTTTCAATTTGTTTCCGCGTACCAGTTTGGCACAGTGGTTTCGCTCACTTATCCAGGCATTCCAGTTTCCGGCGTTTGGGTGGGATTTGTGTGATTTCCAAAATGAATCTCTCTGAGTCATTCTTTTCCGCGTCCAGCTCCTCAGGAAGGAATTTACCTAACCAGGGATCTTAGTCTTTGAACTGATTGACGAACTCTCCCATGCGACATCGGGGTTGTTTTGCTAGGAATGACAAGTTATTGGTTTTGATGATGTCGGATACAATTTGGTGTTTTACTACACGGACCTCTTCGATGTCCCGGTTTAAGTGTTCTGCGTAGGAGACTTAACGGAAAAGCACTATTGCAGGATCAATTCAGCGTTAAGGGGGGTGCTCACTGTCACTGTGTCGATCATAAGTTCTTCATTGGTAGAGATGAAGTCAGAATGATCGTTTTGAATCTCGTGGGGCAAGTAACGGGATTATGAAGTGGTAGTGCAGAGACTAGTTCTTGCAATTCGGCCTTAAACTGCTTGCGATCGGAGGCCAGAATCTCGAGAGCGTGCGAGTTGCAGACGAACATGACTGTTAGGCTGAGTCGGAACCGTTTTCAGACCAGAAGCCATACGGTTGTCAATTTCCAGGGTGCATATTAGATGACGCTATACTAGGGCGACTATACATGCATCACAATGACTTAATTATTGACCGTACTAAAGTGAGCCCACGGATTGTATCTCTGGGTCGTCCATAGCTTGGAGATGTAGGTCATTCTGATAATACTGAATTACACTTACTATGTCAATCTTTACTTAGGGCAGACATACCTGATGGGGCGATCTCGGTATCAATGATTTTATCGTTCAGCCTAGTCTCGGTTATCATTGTCAGGTTCATTGACATCGACGATTGACGAGATTTAAGCTCGGATAATTTGTTGAAGAGTCTCTGAGCATTGGCATATACACAAGAGCGTACTTCGCATGTCAGAAGTGCAACTGACGGTACGAGTGTCGTGTGAGCTATTGAGGTCGACAACTATTCGTTTTTTCGGGGAACTACTGACATTGAACTTTGAGCCGCCTCATATCAGTTGATGAAATGATCACAGGAATTCGGAAGTAGAACTTATTGGAGCCACTGCCAGACCCGGGTGACTTTGTTCTCTCGGTCGTTTGGGGTTGGACGCTTTTATTCGTATCTCTGAGAGGAGCCTTTTACGCCACGTTTTAATTGCGTCTTCCGCACTGTTTTTACTGGAACAAACTTTTCATCACCTTGGGACCGCACCCCTTTTACTTTGATGTGTGTAGTCTTATAACTGGTTTGGCGATCACGTTGTTAAGTGAGAGTGCCTGACGAAGTTAGCGCCATTCATCCCAATTCTGGGCTTGAGCTACCCGATCATCAAAGGATTGTAGCTCCGGTACCCTATGAATAAAGGTAGAATTTTCGTCGTTTAGGTGGTAATAAACATCGGGGTTCTGTTTTCTTTGCCAACGTTTGCTCCCTTAGAGTCAGGGAAAATCCGAATGCCACATGAGTCAGTCCGAAGAAGAGTGGTTGACAAATGAACCACTTCAACATCATTTGCTGATTGTAGCGTCACTCATAACAACCGTGCTTCCTTTAAGTGGGTCAAGTTTGGGTGCCGCGTGTTACGTACAATGCTAGTCGGTTTAGTTTGGACACCTTTTAGTAAACATAAAGAGTCCCACTGTTTTCGGTCCTCCAGCAGCTCATCTTTTAGTTGAGTTCGTGTTAGATTCTGGAACGTGCAATCATCAGCGACTCATGGGCTCGTCTAGAAGTAACCTGTTTGTGATGGCGTGTGATGTGATTTCTTGGTGGAGTGATGGGCGTATATGTAGCACATCTAGCGCCCTGTGTGATCCCGTCAAATGTATCCATCTAATTCGCTCCTGGTTCTGGAACAGCGGCAACCGATATGTATGTATCCACCTCTCCACCAGTAGCGAGTATGTTCCTGTATGCCCACAGAGTTATTCTCATGCAATATCGCTTGGGCCAGGATGAAAATTGTCATAGTAGCTTAAACTAGGTTGGTTGTCTGGTTTCGGATTGGAGATGTCCGTCTATCTACCTTCACAGTTTTACTCTTACCTATGGTTCGGCCACTATGTTTAGTTGTGAAGCTTTGAGCCCCGCGCCCGGCTGCAGCTGAATCCGAAGGGCGACGCTCACTAAGTAAATTTCTCGACTATCGACGCTAGTGCAAGATAGCTATGCACCTAACAAGGGGTACGTGTTGCATCCCAAGCTAAAACTCATCTTTCAGGTACGATTTTATTGCTCTTTCACTCTTGTTTTGCTGCTCCTCGCCTTCTTTCTCTATTCCTTCACTCGTCCACTCCGTGATAGTGCTCCTGTCTCGCTTCATTCGTCCACCCTTCCTTGTAGCGTTTAGGATATGGTCCGAATTTGTTAACCTTCTGATCTCCGCAGCCGATTGCGCGTATCACCTCAGACTAGCATTTACTAGTCCTATTGACGGTTATCTAGTCGGTGCATAGACAAAAAGCGCCTGTTTTATTGTTCAGATCCCGCATTTTTCCTTCCAGTTGAACGGGCACACTTGGTGTGATAAAATTTGCTGCATCCAAAACATAATTTACTCGGGTGGACTGTTTTTCCGCAGTCACAAATATTGCTCCGCTGTTTCCCTGAACTCCTTTCTGAGTTAAACCTCGTTTTTCATCATCTTTCCAGCTCTGTCTAGGCCCAGCGATCGAGTGGGGCAGTTGGCTACACATGCACACGTGCAAATGCAAGTGCACTTATACGGGTTCAAGCGATTGGTTCTCTTAACTGGGTAGGCGAGCTGACGCTAGACATGATGCACACTGGTCATACTATAGGAGCGCTTCTTAGGCGCGGATTTCGGAATTAATGCCCCATCGTTTTCGGATGCCAACAGGAAGTGAAAGCATGTATTCCCATCGCTGTATTTCAATCCTCCCACAAAGTAATCATGGAAGAACAGAGGTAGCCTAGTAGTGCTGTTGC
Source organism: Dicrocoelium dendriticum (assembly GCA_944474145.2). NCBI lineage: Eukaryota > Metazoa > Platyhelminthes > Trematoda > Plagiorchiida > Dicrocoeliidae > Dicrocoelium > Dicrocoelium dendriticum. The sequence goes on from OX104062.1 coordinate 51,679,762, forward strand.
TCCTTAGATGGTACACTGTCCAAATTAGATGATCCATGGTATGTTGGATGGAGCTTTTGAATGATGGTCTATATAGCTGGCTAAGGAAAATCTTCTAGCAAAGCTTATGTGGCAAAGTGTGAAAAGTGTCCTTCAATACAATAACGATCACAATATTCATGGCAAAATTCGGTATTTTTCGCTTTAGATATTTGCTTAACAGCAGTGAACTGGCGGCTGTAAAAATACGATGCTGCGACTAAAGATGGTGTTGGATGAGCACGAGTTCAAACTATTCGCATAGCTTGGAACAAACTCTGGAATGGGCGTAGAAAAGCCAACAGGAACTTAGAAAATGAAATTGTCGCGCGCAAGCATTTTAGTAACAACTCCATCCAAACTGTTTAAAGTGAATAGAATGTCGTAGCATTAAAAATAATCTGGTAATTTAATCTCTACTTGCAGAGCTTATAAATCCGTGTGGAATGGATACAGGCCCGATTATGCGTAGCAAGGTGGTGAGGGATAATCAGTGAAGTCACAGGCTTTGAAATGGTGCAACCGCATAGCAGAATACAGGTCGCTACCAATCGTGCCGATTGCGATGCCGTCCGTTTTCCTCCTCTACCTGGTTGTATTCGGGGGGCGCCACGTAAAACGGCGTGGACGGTCTAACTGATAGGTGGTACTGCTCAGCTAACGATTATGCTCAGCACAGTGTTGTATGAACTGACAGACACGGTCTGCTGAGCGTATATCACAACCAATACGGCCTCCGAATTGCCGTTTAGTGTTTAGTAAGTGTCGGTAGGTGGTCTGTAGGATGAGACATATATCTTGTCCTTAGATCGCCGGTTATGATCTCTGTAGGCTTTGGCAACGTCGGAGTATTCACAGTCAAGGCGCGACTGGCGGTCATCGCGTGGCATCGAAGCGTTCATACGGCGTAGCACGTATATCTGCCCTAAATGGACCATTTATATCACAGGCTTTAAGCCTCATATCCGTCTTCACATTCATACAAATGAATTTTGCAAACAGAGAGCTGCAGGCGTTGATGCACATAAAATCTCCGTGTGGGTGCCTTGGCCTCACATGACATCCGTTAACTGTAATGTGATTCAATGTTGAACTCCACGGGTATGGTTCTAAACTGGGTTTAATTCGAGTGGTTTTCCCAGTGTTTCTGCTGGCTGCGGTACTGAAAATATATATATATATATATATATATATATATATATATATATATATATATATATATATATATATCCCTGTACCCTCACTTCAGCATTACAAACCGACAGAGTAGTGATTCAGGTGCAAATAGGTCCGTTGTGCATTAAACCGTTGAAAAGGTCGATAATTCAAGGATTACAGATTCACTCAGCGGCTGAAAATAATGAAATGGTTGCAAGTATCATGCACATAATGCCTTCCGAGTTTGGAAAGTGAATTTGAAGCACACGTTGTGTGGATGGATTGCGACGCGCAATCTCAAAGTAGACCGCGATTCCCATTGAAGTGAATCTTGGCCGTTCGATCACTAGGACCGTAGCTGATGAAGCAGCAGCAAATTGGGTGTTGCCCGCCTGAAACCACTGCACTCCATGACGCGTTTCGAGGTTATTTCCTCTCATCAGATAGAGATAGCAGGCATCGAACCCGGGACCATTGAGATGTTAGTTGTGACCGCCACCCCTAAGCCACCGGGTCACGACGGGCAAAGCTTGGCACAACCAATAACATCTCAATGGTCCCGGGTTCGATGCCTGCTATCTCTATCTGATGAGAGGAAATAACCTCGAAACGCGTCATGGAGTGCAGTGGTTTCAGGCGGGCAACACCCAATTTGCTGCTCCTTCCGAGTTTGTTAACTTTTTTAGCTATGTATGGCTGCTGGTAGTTGCTGACAGGTGAATCTAAAGCAAATGCCACTAATCATATATACAGTTAGTCCCAGAAGTCTTGTCCTTTTTTACTCTGTTATTCGGGGGTCAAGGGTCACGCCTTCGGGTCAGAGAAGAGCGCCCTAAATTGCCAACTGTCCAATAGCAGATGTCGGTCTATCTCAACATGTATCTCACCCGGTCACATGGCTGTGAACGACCGGAGTGATGGCTGTATGCATGCATCTGAGTACACGTGTACTTGCGACTCACGTTCACCGTGAAAACGCTGGATGAGCTCGGGTGTTTGAGTTGAAGTCAACTACAGCACGCCACAGGACAAGTTCACCGATCGATACATCTCGTTTCTGGCTGGTTGGAACAAATGCATGCGCACAAACTTAAGACAGCAGTGCTTCATTATCGGGCTACTGTGGTAGAATTGTGGTGGCGTTTGGACAGGCCTAACTGACCTGAGCAAAGAGTGTTCAATAGGTGCTTAGTGTTATCCCAGCTGGTGACAAAAGGGTTATTGGTAACGCTCTTGTAGACTGAGTTAGCTTCCAACAATCCACGTTAGCCAAATAGGCATTCCTTACAATTAAGTCTTACAAATATGAAATATACCGTTTTGAGAAAGGAGACTTGAAAAGCTCTGCCGCCTAAAGACTACTCGCTACCACATAACTTATTCTCCCGTCGCGGTCTTGAGTGTTCATTTCAACGTATTCACTGATGAGACAATATTGCATTAGCATGGAACTGAGAAGTTGTGTGTCTAGGCAATATCTATTCCTCGCGGATACTGAGATTCACGTATTCCACAAAGCGCGAAGACCATTGACTCGCAAAACTAATTGACAACTCGTGGGACCACAGCACTCGTATGTGGTATCTCACGCATACGGTTCAGTACAAGCCCGTTATCCGTGTGTTCACTTTTCTGACACATTGCTGCAAACCCCGATTTTCAAATTCAAAAGGATCGATAAGCTACACCTTCACTTTCTGTGTTCTTATTAAAAAATGGTTGGACCATCTTTCTTTCCCCTTTATGCAACCGGTAAGTTATTGTTTAGAAGAACTCATCCCACGCTGGGATCTGTCCGCCGAAGAACACGGTATATATATATATATATATATATATATATATATATATATATATATTTGCAGACGGCAGGAGAGCTAACGGTGCGTTGAGGCTTGTTGTAGCTACATCCTGACAGATGGTCTACCCACTGTTACTGCTGTTGTGCTACAGGCTCATGTCCTAGACGCCTCCTCTTGACGACCGCTTGGTTAAAGTTGGGCTACGTCCTTCTTACTAAGATCCAGTACACCAATCCCCATATGCCGTTGAACTGATTGTGATAGACCCGCTGCCTTTCGAGTATACATTTTATCGAAGGCTTTGGCTGCGGACTTGAATCCTTCTCCTGTCAAGTGTGGGCGCCGTGGCAGTATCCTAGTCCATGCTCTTCGAAGGCTACGAAGTGGTCGGTGACACTCTTTCCGTTGAACGTAGCCTTGGGAGACAACAGGTCTACAGGTTATAAGCTCACCGCTTGATTAGCGTAGAGCACGAGCGCCACGCATTGTCTCTGACGGTGGCAGGGCACCTCCGGGTGCTCAATGCTTTGCTACTGCCCGTCTCAAGCCAGGCAACCCTTGTTCAAATTGGTGCGAACCCGCCAAAACCCTCCTGCTTCTGGCCGTGGTCGCAGGTGCGTATCCTATTATGGTCGCAAAACATATATGAATTGTTTCAGATCTCCAAAGGCTGTGTGTGACGTATCTCAAACGGATCTCAATCTGTCTCTGCAACCACATTCCCGAACTGGATCTTCTCTCTACTGCCTTGTAGGTCCGGATATTGAGTCAAAGGCTCCGGGCGGATTCCCTCAAGCAACACTCCAAACCACCCACTGCCATGTGGGTCAGGCCATTGAGCCAAAGGCTTTGGATGGAGTCCATCAAGCAAAACTCCGAAGCACAACCGCTACCTCGCGTGCAATTGCTCACCAATGCAATCGTATGCCTGCGCGCAAAGCACTTAGCATCGGGTGCTGGAACGTGCGCACACTACTGGATCGGAACTCCAGTGAGCGTCCCGACCGACGCACTGCACTCGTCGCGATGGAATTCTCGCGGTGCAACATTGATATTGCGGCGCTCAGCGAGACCCGGTTCGCTGAGCAGGGTAAGTTGTATGAAACAAATGCTGGCTACATGTTCTACTGAGTGGGCAGCGCCACCTCAGCACGACGCGAACATGTGGTCGGATTTGCAATATTCGATCGCCTAAATTGCCAGCTGGTGGGTAAACCAACTGGCATCAGCGCACGACTGATGAATGTTCGCCTACGACTCGGGAGGTGTAAGCTTGCTACCTTTATCAGAACCTACGGTCCGACCATGTATTACCTTGATGCCATGCGTGATCCATTCTACACTCAGCTATCCTCCGTGATGCGGTCTGTGCCGAGGAGGAATCGACTATTTCTGCTGGGTGATTTCAACGCCCGCGTTGAGCGTGGTGCATCGGTGTGGACAGATGTCATTGGGTCAACAAATGCGAACGGTGGCAGGCTGCTCTCACTTTGTGCCAATCACGGCCTGCCGAACACGAACGCTCGGTTTGCGCTGAGTGCGAGTGATATAGTAACTTAAACGCACCCACGGAGTGGTCACGCTCACCTGCTCGACTATGACATCGTACTTCAGCGTGATATGCATAAAGTGCGCATGACATGTATACTGCGTGGAGCTGTGTGGCACTAGTCACAAATTGGTGTAGACCAAACTGTACATATATTTTCGTAGATCTATATATTGCACTCCCGCCGTGAATCGGCGTAAATTTAGCGTTCTCTCACTCGGTACTGTGGCGAAACGTATTGAGCTGGAGAAGGCGATGGCTGCATGCTTGTGTGAAGTGGACTGTATAGCCACAGTGGGCGACCTGTGGCACCACATTCGCGATCAGGGGACAGCTGCTGCCGAGGAGACCATTGGGCGCGCAAACTGCAAGCTGCCTGATCAGTTTGAGGAGAACAATGCGACGATTGGCGCAGCATTTGCTGCACCTGTGGCAGACCCCAGTGACTTGGGGAACAAGTGAACGTTTGGCAGAATTCGTCGACTACTGGCCTGAGAGCTCAGCCTCGTTAAAAATGCATGGTGGCCGGAGAAGGTGAAGAAGATGTAATGCTACGCCGAACTCCGCCACCAAGGAATCTTATGACTCCTTAAAGGCTGTGTATGGACCGAGGTTGGAGCCGCTGAGGACGCTGGTCGATGGTAGTTCAGGCGCTACCTGCACACAGACTGCAGATATAATGCAGAGCTGGTGGAAAGACTTTGACTATCTCTTCAACAGCCATTCAGAGATCAACTGGCCTACGTTGTATGGCCTGAGACAGCGGTGTGTGAAGATGAGCCTGACAGTCGCGCCGACACTGGATAAGACGCAGATAACGCTTGCTCAGCTGCGTAACGGCAACTGCGCAGTTGCCGACAAGATGCCGCCTAAAGTATAGAAATACGGCAGATCTGCGTTGGTGAGTGCGCGGCACCACTTGGTGCAACATGTATGGGTTGAGGAGGAGGTGCCTCCTGTGCTAAAAGATGCCTTTGTGCTTTCAATGTACAAGGGCAAATGGAGCAATCAATGTTGCACGGATTATCGGGGTATCAACTTGGTGTTGCAGGAGAAGTGCAGAGAACGACACCAGCCGTGGTACTCGCTTTTTGTTGATTTCACCAAGGCATTTGATATGGTGAACCGCGAGGCATTGTGGCTGGTGTTGGGTAAGTTTGGTTGCCCGCGTAAGTTTGTAAGTTTAATTGAATGTCTGCACAGCGGCATGCGAGCGAAGGTGCAGCTGAGTGGATAGACCTCGGATGACTTTGCAGTTGTCTCTGGTGTGAAGCAAGGCTGTGTCTTAGCTCCTGCCCTGTTTAATATCTATCTTCATGCAATGTTATCTTGTGCTTTTGATGCGGCTTGTGCTTACGGTGTTCGTGTGGAGCACCGTATTGATGGTGGGTTGCTGAACATCCCTCGTTTCGGTGCGAGAACCCTAGTCTGTGAAACAACTATCCGTATGTTGCTGTTTGCTGACGACTGCGCCTTGTTTACACACGGCGCGAATGAGTTGCAGCACATGACTAGTGCTCTGGCTTCTACAGCGGCCAAATTCGGGCTCACCATCAACACAAGCAAAACTGTCTGTCTCTTTCAGCCTTCACCGGAGGTGCAGTCTACAATGGTGCCGCAAATCAACATTGGTGATGACGTATTGGAAACCACCTCCCGCCTCTGCTACGTTGGGAGGGTTGTGTCGACTGACCAGCGGCTTCAAAGTGAGGTTCGTATACGCGTCTCGAAAGCAGCGGTGGCATTCGGGTAGCTTGAGTACTGAGTGTGGAACAACCATTAGCTTACCGTTGGCACGAAGCTGATGGTGTACAAATCCATGGTGCTGTCCGTTCTTCTATACGGCAGTGAAACGTGGACGATGTACCGGCGGAATGTGCGGTATCTCGAGTGGTACCGTCAACAGTGTTTGCGACGGATTTTGCGCATTGGTTGAGGCGACAGAGTTGCTGACACGGAAGTGTTGCGACAAACTGGAATGTATGCAGGGGACTGTATACTTGTGCTGAGACACCTGAGGTGGCTCGCTCATGTGCGGTGTGTGGATTAGACGCGGATACCGAAGCAGATGCTGTATGGTCAGCTGGGTGTTGAGAAGCGGTTTGCAGGAAACCGAAGCTTCGTTACCAGGACGTGATCAAAGTGAGCTCCTCACGTTCTACTCTTGATTGCATGTCATGGGAATCGAAAGCGGTTGATCGGCGTACATGATGCGATCTGATCACGAAGGACGCTGCCGAGGTGCAAGCGAAAGCCCTCGTGCATGCAAAGAAGAAGCGGCAATTGCGAAAGCAACAAGCGCCGATGGTTTGTACTCCGTCGATATCGAGCGTACGGTGCTGTAGCACACGTGGTCGCGAGTGCCTGAGTCGGGCACTGAAAAGGCTGCCTATCACCCTCTGTGCGGAGTAGTACGTGTGAGCACGTAGACAGCTTCTCGGACACATACACTAGTGTCTTCTGCGATCGAGGAGCGGCCGGACGTATCTCACGCATCTGCTGAGCCAGTCTGTCGGTGTACCTTCCGTAGTCAAAGGAGAAAGTAGTACAGGGCTGGTGACACCAGTAGTCCAGGCAAACGCAGCATGCAGCCTTGGACTGGCTGCGTTGCCGCTGCGTCGAAGTCATTTTTAACAGTGTTTCTTAAGCCCAGCGAGAGGAGGGGAATTGATTCAAAGCATGAAGAATCTGCGTGCACACGTGGCGTTGCCTACAGCTGGCCGTAAAAACGCTCCACCATGCCGTTAGCGGCCGGATGATACGCTGTGGTCTGGACGTGGCGACAACCTAAGTCCTTAAGCAAAGTGGCAAGTGTAAACAAGAAATGTGACCCTCTACAAGTGAGAGCTATGGCAGGGCAGCCATACTGTGTTACCCAGCGTTCTGAAAACCTTTCCGGGACTGTGTGCAGCCATTAGGGATGGGAATGGCCTCAATCTATTTAATGAGTCGATCGACACAAGTCAGTAGATACACAGAGCCTTTCGAAGGCGGCAGAGGACCTACGATGTTAACGTGCACGTGGTGAAAACTTGTGTCTCGCGTTGGAAACATGCCTAATGGGCTTTCTGTGTGCTTGTGAACCTTCGCGCGTTGACACGGAGGGCAAGCAGCTGTCCAAGTACGAACAGCAAGACTAACATTGCGCCAAACGAATCTTGCGGTTACGCGTTTAACCGATGCACGAACTCCTGAGTAAGACAAGCCGTATAACGTGTCGGACACGGTCTATCGAAACTCACGTCGGACGACTGTGCGCGGCGTGACCAAAGATAAATCGCGAAGTATAGTTCCGTCTGATGATATCAGCGGAGCGGGTCGAATATCCAGTGAGGGGTCCTGCGTAACACATCAAGCTCAGGATCATTGAGCTGCGCTGCGGCCATGGCTGCCAGATCGATAGCATTGCCGGTGTCAGCTGAGATCGCTTGAATTCGGGGAAGTGCGTCATCGATGGCGTTGTGCACACTGTTAACATGTCGTATATCGGTCGTAAACTGAGCGGTATAGTCTAGGTTGCACGACTGTCCAGGAGAGTATCGGTTGGTAGTCGAGCTGAGCACGTAAGTTAGGGTTTACTGGTCGTTATAGACGGCAAAGGAGCGGCCTTCTAAGACATGTTGGAAATGTCGTATTGCTAGACAGATGGCGAATACTTCTCTGCCGAAAATACTGTAACGAGATTCGACAGGTTTCAAGCGTTTGGAGAAAATTAACGACGGCTGCCAAGCGTCACCTACCTTTTGTTGTATCATCGCCCCAACCGCCACGTCAGAAACGTCGGTACTGTGTAACAGTGGAGCTGCCGGGTCGTGATGTGTTATAGCAGCTAAGTTGGCGATGTCTTCTTTCGAAGCCTGGAAGGCGGCGCTTGCTGCTGCAGGAAAGTCTAATTTCTTAACCTTTCCTCGATGAAGGTTCGTGAGAGCTGCATAACCGAGGCGCAACAAGGTATGAAACGGCGATAAGATTTGAAGAGGCCGTCAAAGCGTCTTAGTTATTTGAAGGAATGAGGCTCGGGATAGTCGATGATTGCACTAATTGTATCCTGTAGTGGGAAGACGCTTGCAGGAGAGATATGGTGGCCCAGAAACCTGACAGAATCAACACCAACCGTATAGTTTTGTGCGTTGGTCATTACCTTGTGTTGGGATCAACGGTCTGAAACTGTTCGCACGTGGCGCAAGTGCTCCACGCGTGGGAAGCTCGTGGCTAGGATGTCGTCGAGAAAAATATAGGCGAAGTCTATGCTGCAACACACTTCGTCGATAAAGTGCTGATAAGTTTACGCATGCTTTAGACCGAATGGCCTGCGCCGAAATTCAAACTGAACAAATAAAGTTGTCAAGGCAGTTTTAACTATAGCACGGTACGCCAGCTTATAACCGAAAGATAAATCAACAAGTGTTCCAAAGAAAAAGGTATTTATTAGGCTTCTGTTTAAAGGGGACCAAGTGGACAGAAGATGTCAGCAACATCTTCGTCAATCTATCAAGAAGTGCTATTACGCAACTGAGGTAGTGGCATTACACCAAGTCAGGAGGCTGCTGTGCATATCCAATCTGGACAGAGCGGACTCTCAAGTTACCATCTCATGCGCTTACCTTTTTATCTGTACTTGCGGTAGCAAGTACGTTGGCAGAACTGAGAGAAGGCTGTCAGGGAGGATTGCAGAGCGCGTACCCCGGTACATGGTCGCAAGTGGCCCGAAACTACCCACTAGCTCTATTACACGCCGTGTACTTGATTGCCCTGTATGCGAAAACCAACTTGGTGGGTTTAAGCTTATCAACAAATAAAGTAGTCCCCGTCTACTTCGGCTCGCTGAGGCCTCGGCAATTCGCCGGTTGAAACCAAGTTTATGCAAACAAACGGACTCCGTGACTAGTCTTGCCCTACATTGGTGAGGCTAGTGTCATCTTTTCTCCTACTGGGTCACTTGTACTCACCGATTTTCGACTGCTTTAAATTTTCGCCGATAACGTTGAAACGTGATCTCCTTAGCTATGTAGCCTATCTTTTCCACAAATTCTTTGTAAACAGCTGAGGAGAGCACACAAAATTACTGAATTCAGTATATCCCGTTGAAAAATGGTTTCTGCTTGCTGTTTTGAAGTGTTAACTATGTCCGCTTCGGCTACCGGAATTTGGTTGTATGCGCGTACTAGGTCACTTTTGCTAAAGACTATTTTACCTCCCGCACTGGCTCTGAGATCCACGATATTTGGGTTAGGATAGTGATCAGGCGCGTTATACTGTTTAGGGTTCCATAACCGCCACATGGACGCCAGTCCCCCATAGTCTTTCGAAAACATATGAAGAGGTGACGTCTATGGGCTGTTGGATGGTCTGATGATACTGAGCTAAAGCATGTGATCGAATTCAGTTCTTGCGACGTTACTTGTCCGAGGCGAGTCTTCTTGCTCGGGCATTCGTTGGCGGACCGCGCATGACAATGGGAGGTGCGACCTCTGGTGGAAGCTCTGCAGCTGGTCGTACCTGACACGGGTATTCAGATATCAGGTTTGCATATTCTGAAGGTGTATCGGTAATACGAAAAACGAGACTGACAATCGGGGCGTTCATGAGGATGCCTTCAACCCTTAGTTTACTGCGGTTGTCTAAAAGTCTGTGGCGACCAGCATTAACAAGCAACCAAAACTTTCTTAGTAAGTCGATACAGATAATTGCGAAGGGTACAGACGCAACAACTAAAACCCACTGAAAATCTCGGCGGAGATCATGGTCCAGGTTCATCATGCCCTGACCGAATTAAGCTATCGGAGAACCGTTGGCCGCACGCGGGTTTTACTTGGGCTTTAACTGCTTGTCGTTCACGTTCGCAGGGATGACACTGACATCCGTTCCCCTGTTAATGATGTAGATAATGGAAGAACGTCAATTCTTAAGGTAAAACAGGCGATGAGTCTGGTTGTTCATGGATGCATTGATCGCGCTAATATGTGCACTATTCGTTTTCCGTGAAGCGACTGAGTCGTGTCTAATATTCGGGGTCCGACAATTTCTAGCTTTTCCACTATAATTCCACATAATTTCCACATAATTCTTCGATGGGTTTTGTATTGTCTGACAAAGAACATGCAGAGAAAATGTTGCACTTTCGTGCCAAGTGAGACGTACTCGGTGCAGGCACAGATGGGCAGCAATGAACGGTAACCAAAACGTGGTCAGCATCTGACCGTCGCACACGCTACTTCGAAGCTTAAACTGCTGCTATCCTGCTGCGAAGTAGCGCAATCTCCTCCCCTTTAGGGTCAAATGAACCTGGCGACTTAGAGCAAATACAAGACTCCGTTTTCATCGGTGAAATTACGTCACTAAAGTTGCTGGTCATCTGCTGCGGATGACGTTCGAAGGTCACGACTGCTTTAGTAGCTAGTCCTTTCAGGGGCATCTTTGCAAACATGTACAGCATTACCGGTGATGACTCTGGGGGACGTGCAATCCACAGCTCCTTTATCCCTTCTTCGCTAAAGAATAAAGGACCAGCGGTGCGCTGAATTTTAGGGAGCAACCTAGACGGCTTGCCAGCTCCTAGCTTGAGAACATTGAGCTGTTCACATCGAGCCCGTGCGCTCGGCTGTAACTCCTTTAGAATCGCTTGCTTCATGCTTTCATACTCTGCATTATTCTATGGGCAGAGTAGAATGTCCTGTTTACATGGAGACATTATATAAGTTGAAATGGAGCACTAGCGAACACTGCACTACACAACCGAAGCAGGCTTTTTATGCATGCCCCCATGTAAACATTATGGGGAGCCAACCGAAACACTTCAATTTATCACTATGTTTTCTTTTCTCCGTTTTTATGAAGCTCCTCCTGGACATAATACGCGACTTGTCAAGCATTTGCTTTTTTATCATTAGTGCACCTTTGTACCATCCAAGCTGGCTTGCCGAACAACCTCATGGTACCAGCTGGGTGGTTCTGGATTTTCCCGTTCCAGCAAATGGTTCGGCGGCAGTGTTCCAGGACGTGGCGAGTTTTCGCCTGACAATCGTTCTCCCTATAAAAAAAATCATGTATTTCCGTTTAACAAAACTGTGCCGTAGCGGATATGACTCGCCACTAAACAAAGTCACTGCCCCTTGCTTCATCCTGGCGATGCATCGTATTCCAGCAAATGTATGCTGTAATTCTGGGGAGTATTGGGCCCCTGTTTGACAAGGGAACAAACGAAAGGCGTATGAACTGAGCAATCAGTCACCGGCTACCAATGGGCGCGATTCCCTGAATTCGCTCCGCTGCCTTGCGGGCAGGCTATTCAGCCAAAGGCTCGGGGTGATGTCCCCTAAGTCAACAGCCTACTTCGGCTTGGGCAGCCAAGTAGTATCTTGCCCCCTGACAGAACCATGGACATAATAGTGTTGTGTTGTGTTTTCTTTTACTATTTCTGTACCTTTTTTGAGTCCCATGGTTTCTGATGGCTTTATGTCTATTCGTAGACTGTTGCAACATATATCCATTAGGTACGTGAACTGGTTCATACAGCCGATTTGTCGTGTCGGCTCTACTTTTCTTGAAAGTCGCAGTTTACTCCTTTGATCGTACCTATTGTGTTTTAACGCGCAAAGTCCAACGAGACCACAGTCATTTCATAGGCATTGCTCACACGCAGGGTGGATGCGTGGAACTGTGATCGGCTAGGATTCTGTGGGCCCAAGCTGATGAATGAACAACCAATAAGTTGCACTTTTGTCACCCGCGTGACGCGAGTGTGCCTAGGTCATTTGGATTTTTCTATCAGATCTCCATCTCCTCGCAGAGTAGTCACCATATGATCATTAAAATTGGATTTACCAACCCATCATACGTGGAATTACCTTCTACAAGTAAAGTACTTATCATCACTAAGCGTTTTAACCGCCACGCGTGATTTAGCGCAAGGGTATAACGTAATCACATGTTGATTGCTTTTCTGTGTGTCACCATTCGATACAGAATTCTCGAAGTAGTCCGAAAACCCTAAGCTTATTCCAATCTGGTGTTTCTCCCCGCAGCTGTGAGGGAGTTTGTGATCTCTCAATCTGTGTTCAACATTGTGTTTAGATTCATTTACTTGATCCCAAACCAGCCGGGCTTAACGTTGATCGATCAACCGACCAACATCGCACCGTGTGCTTACAAGGGATCACCACTGACAGCGGATGCGCCACGCTGACTTACGCTTATCATTGACTCGGGCAGCTGCACTAACTGATCGTTCAACAAATGCGTGACCTTAAATCTTCACGCCCTCGGCGAACATGTCTCACGTTGAGAGCAAGTGTGAATTGTGCGATAAATTGGTGAAGAGTGGGCTAGTCTACAGAAGTTGCTTGGAAGCCTATCTCACAAAGTGTCTTGGGACGGAGCCGATAAAAATAAGAAGGTACAGTAACGCGACAGAGGCGTTTTGGTTCTGCCTAGTATGCAGTGTTCTCCAAGAGGTCGGCTGTCTAACAGTGCTACTGAAGAAGTGTGAAAGACTAACAGAAGCAGTCGAGCAACTGGTGTGCGCCAGGGTTACACCTATGAGAGGAAACGGACCTGCACTTCTACGTGAAAATAACATCCCGAATTCTCCGTTCAGGCCGAAGAGAGAAAGCCGTCCCAACATTACCCCAACGATACAGTCTCAATCAGTACCAACCCTTTTCTCTCTCTCCCATAAGTAAAAACATTGTCTTCAGCGTGCCTGCTTCAACGTCTGTACAGTTGGGTTACAACTAGTAGTTTTTTCGCTATACAGGAGACAATAAGCTGCAGTCAACCAGCCATGGCGACGAACCAAGTAACCGACGCCTCGGTTGCCATTAAGCAAGCACCAGAAATAGCACCGGTACCCTTGATGGCTGGACTTGAGAAAACTAAAATGTGGTAGCACGGATGCCCCCAGCAGTGTCGTTCACAAATTCACCAAAAGCAATGAACAATTAATTTATACGGGTTAAGAAGCGTTGCTTTACAAGTCCCGTTGGATAGTTGGTGGGGATATCAACATAACAATTATGATGAAATGGATAGTAAAATAGTTAATACTTTAAATACGAAAATAAGGACTTATCGTTTGCTCCGCTGTAGTCCTGCGATCCACTTAGATTCACAACACCCACAGTTAACAACAAATAATTCCAGGGTAAACTCCAGGTGTAGGATGGAGACGTAGTGTTAAGTAACAAAGTGCAAGTGGATGAGTGCATCATCCAACCGTCTTTTAAATATTGTCAGTGTCGGTGCAGAGACGACCGATTTTGGCAGAGCATTCCACGGGTGACAGACACGAATGGAAAGCAATTTCTGCGGCACTCCAGACGACTGTATTGTACAGCGAGTTTTAATGAGTGGCCCCTCAGGTTTGTATTGCTGCTGAGTTGCAGTAAAGGGCGGCACACATGATGTGGGTCTCGCAGAATCAAGTATGCCATAATCAGGTCGCCTCGTAGCCTGCGATAGCTTCCACTGAACAATCCCAGTCGTCGCAGCCTCTCCTGGTAGGACCGATTGCGCATTCCAATTACGTTCTTAGATGCCCGGCATTGTGGCTGCTCCAGTGCATTAAGGTCGTGTTTCAGCCATGGATGCCAGGCTTGAATTGCATATTCGACATGGGGGCGAACGTACGCACTGAGCATTTGTCGAAATATGGAGCTGTTTATTTGTCCAAACGCCCGCCTCAACAGCCCGACGTGTTGGTTCTCGGTCTTCGAGGCCTTTTCGGATTCCCTGGAGCAACCAAAGTCATCTTAAACCAGGACACCCAAGTCACGTTCAAGAGTTGATTGTTGCAGTACATCCGTTCCGAGTCGGTATGAGTAGCTGCTCTGATGTCGGATGGAAAGCACCTTGCATTTACTGACGTTGAAATGCAATAAGTTTTGGATCGACCATTGATACACTGTATCTAAGTCACTTTGGAGCACATGTTGATCGGCGTTCGCCTGGATCCTGCGCCAGATCTTGATATCGTCGGCAAACATTAGGAAGTTTGAAGCGATTCCCTGTGCAAGGTCATTAATAAACACCAACAACAAGCGTGGACCTAGAACCGAGCCTTGCGGCACACCACACTCCACTTGTATGGGGTCCGATAAAGAGCTCCGAACTCTGACCACTAATTGCCTTTGAAATAGAAAGTTGGCGATCCAGCTTAAAAGAGGGTCGCCGATCCCGTAATGCTGCAGCTTGGATAGTAGTATCCGATGGTCTAGACGATCGAAAGCCTTGGAAAAATCCAGGTAGATCACATCAACACCTTCTCCAGCGTCGGCTGCCTCGGTCCAACTACTGCGTGCAGTTAGTAAATTAGTTGTACATGACCGCTGTCGACGGAAACCCTGCTGTTCAGGAGTGATGAGGTTGCAGTTTTCCAGATAGCACACCAGTGCATCGGCAACTATGGATTCCATGACCTTGGAGAGTATAGGAAGAAGGGTTACTGGGTGGTAGTTGGAGGGATCAGACCTGCTTCCACCTTTGTGAATCGGGCTTATTATTCCAAGCTTCCACATGGCGGGAACTTGGTTCTGGTCTAAGCAGCGCTGGAAAAACTGAGCTAAATGTCCTGCCAGTTGGTTTGCTGCTGCTCCCAATGCCTCTGGACGAATGGCGTCGACACCCGGTGAGCTGTGTTTACGTAGAGAAGTCAGCTTTTGCAATCCAGCCTCTGCGGTAAAATTGATGTGGGTTAGTCCTGGTAAGCAGCATACAAAGCTTGGTAGATCGCTTGGTGGCAAGACCCTTTGAAACGTGGGGGCGTATTGCATCTGCAGCACGTTTGCAGCTTCCATAGATGTTCTTGTTCGGCCATCAGCCGTCTTGAGTGGAGGAAATCCTTGCCTCACTTTTCGTAGGCTATTAACGTGCTTGTACAGCAATTTGTGGTTAGCACTGAAGGTTTTTGCGATGTTCTGCTGATAGGCGGCTGTGTCTTCTCTTAACAGTTGAGTGCAGTGGTTACGTTGGGCTACGTAGTTGTCCCAAGTTTCTGGTGCTGGAGTTTCTCTGTACACTCGCCATGCTGCGTTGCGTACTGTCATCCATTTTCGGGTTCTGCTCCTAACGAAAGAAACGGATTTGCACTTATTGCACGCTTTTATCTCTGAAGCCAGTGCAATCAGCTGACTGAATGTGTTGACGAACTCGAGCCGGGCGACTTCCGGGGGTTCTTCCTCGAGGAAAGACCATGTTGTGGCGCTGACTAGCTGGGCGAGTCGGTCGTACCTTGTGATGGTTCGCACAGTATCATCGTTATCATTCAGATAATCTGCATAGCAGACGAAGTTGAAACTGATGACTGCGTGATCACTGCGACCCAACGGGCAGTCTAAAACCAACGCATCAATCATATGATCCTCGTTGGTAAGCACAAGATCCAGCACAGATGGCCTGTTACCAGTTCTGAACCGAGTGGGCAAAGTGATGTGGTTGTAAAGAGGAACAGTAGTTACTAGCTCTTGCAAATCGGTTTTGAATTGTTCTCCGGTCGTGGCAGGGGCTTCTAAACAATGTACGTTGAAATCACCCATGATAAGAATGTGAGTGTACTTTTGTTGTAAACTGCACCTTAAAGCAGCCATTAGGTGGTAGTCGGTTTCGGGTGTTGAGTTAGGGGCGCGGTACACCAAGATAATAAGGCAAGCGTCCCTGCCTTTTAACTGCAACCGGCACCAAAGAGAGTCGAGGAACTGCGAATCTGAATCCTCCACGGCTTCGCACTGTAAGTCGTTTCGGTAGTACAGGATTACCCCTCCTCCTTTTGTGAGCCTATCGTTCCGGATCAGCGACATGCCGGGTAGCGACACTTCAGCGTCCGTCATTCCCGTTTGCAACCACGTCTCGGTGATACTAATAACATCATACGAGCCGGAAGCTTGGCGATCTATCAGTTCAGCCAATTTGTTAGAAAGTCCCTGAGCATTTGTATACAAGCAGGCCAGTTTCTCGGTCTCTAGGAGCCCGCAGTGAGGTGAAGCTGTCAAGAGTGGGAGAATGCCGACGGATGGGAGGTCGGCAGTTATTCGTTTTTTGATGGGTCAATGATACCTCGTTTGCAACTTGATTCGGCCAAGATGCGTCCCAGCCTTCGTTTAGACCCATGTCAGAGTCAATTAAAGCAGCAGTCAAGTTACATTTCTGTACATTCGTCAGGATGCTTGCTGCTTCAGTTGCTTTAATACTTGAGCTGTGCGAATTGTTTGCGACCTTTAACCGAATTTCGGAAGGAAGATGTTTCCGATTTCTCCGCCATCGATCCAAACATCCTTTGCTTGTTGCTCTGACTAAACCACAAGTTTTAGGATTCTAGGGCCGCATCCTCTATAATTCGATGAGAGAGGTATCCTGGTGAGCGATAGTGCCACAACATCATCCAAAGAAAGTGTTTCACGAATGAACCGCCACTGTTCTAAATCGTGCTTTCCGGTATCTTGAACATGGTTAGAAGGATGTTCTGGCACGCCATGTATGAAGACTGTGTTAAGGCGGTCTTGCTTGCTGTGCCCCTCTTCGGTGTTTCGTTTTGGATGTCGCGCGCTCCAAAGGACATCAGTATAAATACGTATCCAACAGGATTCGTGTTTTAGCGCGCTTGCGGAGAGCAAAACATTTTCCACGTCGGTGGAGGATTCTAGAGTTACTCGAATAACTCTGGGTTCACCATAGTGTGGCGAGTTCGGATGACGAGTAATTCGTAACAAGTTTATGGGCTTGGCTTTGATACTCATCTGCATACACAATGAGTTCCATTGGTCTTGGTCGTCTGATAACTTATCCCGCAATGTGATGGCGGTAGATTCAGGGACATTTGAGCATACAACAGTCCGGGCACTGTTGTTGGATCTCTTTTTCATCGATCTACAAGTTATGGTACTCATTTTTCCTGACTTGTTGACAAGTGATTGTTTGCTCTTTTTCTCTCTAGTTGCGTTAACGGTGTTTACAATGGAAGAGGACGCAATGGTGGCCTCTCGGTGGACCCTTGCAGCAATCTCTGCATATATAACCGATGTTTGGGGGGCTTAGTCTCGACAAGAGATATTTGAGCTACAGGTACCAAGGGTTGGTGTTTGGCTGCTCCATCCTTGTTAATACTAGATGTCAGGTCTAGTGGAATTTGCTTAACCAGACGTTTTGAATGGTGCCTGATTTTCTTTGCTGTGAGTACTGCTTGAGTCACGTAGGTACAGTCTGTTTTCGCCCGGCGTTCTACCAAAGTTGGAGAAGACAACGGAGATGGAGACATGGCTGATTGCGGTGCAGGGGAAGCGATTTGTTCAGCATTCCGTTGCTTAGCATCCGCTACGCTTCTGTGGTCCATACTCGCTCCCATTGAAGTAATCTCATTGTTTATCCTCTGCTCTGCTTCTGCGATTAACCGGTCGCATTTCTCAGCTAGGATAAGCAAGCACTTAACGAGGGGGATGGTGGAACACGCAGTACAGAACCAAAATGCATCTTGGGAGCTATTTCGCTCCCGTAACTGTTGTTGGGACACATTTGCACATTTCGTATGGTACCATTCCAAACAGTGCGAACAAGCTAGACCGATTTTTACTACCCGTTGATTTTCTCCTAACCCGCAAATGCCTTTCGATGGGAGTCTCTTCGGTTTTGCCTTTCTGCCATTCAATTTGGTGTCGTTACCTGGCCCAGTGGGTTGGTTAGCGTTCTGTACTTTTACAGCTTTGAGAGCGGCGCACATCGGTCAAGCGAGCGTGGTGGTTGCAAAGTCAAGTAGGCGGTCGGCGTGGTCGCGCGGTCCGTGTGATGGGTAATGCAACCGCACTGGCTGACTAAGGCTCCAAAACCAGTAGCCACCGGGCGCAGCCATGGTGCCTTAAACCTTGTATACACTAACGTCCCCGAATCTGCATGCAATACAATTTATGGTAGGCTGTCAGATGATCGAAATCAATCGATTTCTATCTGTACTGCGATCGGTGTCCATGATGATCCCACGACATTAAAAGGCAGCTCTCGTCACCCAAGCGCACTGCACTATGGTGAACCGCGGTTACTTCGGGTAACTTTAAACTCGGTGGATGAGACAGAGCCGTTCTACTGTCCGCAATCCAACTTCTCAATGCCTTAAGTGCAGTCCGCTTACTACCTGAACTCTCATGGAAAGAACGTTCAGTGTATCCCACTTACAGAGCGGGAATATGCAAAGTATGGATTAGCAAACTGTAGTTGCTTACGGTGTCCCAGAACATACAAATGCTTCTACCGACGATGCTTAGCTACACGACCGGGAGCAATGGCACTAAGTCCGTGAGGCTCTTTTTCCCGAAAATGTCGTCGCCACCTCGCTGACTAGGATTCCTGTATCACTGAAATACGTGTGGTGCGGTCGCAGGCTGATGAAACTGGTTACAATCAGAACTAATCGCACAAACTTCGAGCGAATTGCACTAAGTTCCGTAACAGCAGGAACACAACCAAATTCTAACGACAAATTAGTGGGGGCGCAAATCTCAATGAAAACACCAACTGTAGGACCTGACTCAATGAAGGTTCCAATAGTAGCCATAGAACAGCAAAACACAAGTGAACACTGGGATCCGGGACATCTGATACTAGCATATATACCGAATTCGTCTCGAGAGGCTGTAATCGATCCAAAAAGCACTTGGTCGTCGATCTTTCATCCATCGGCGCAAACTCACTTGCTTCATCCATCACATTCAACGCACTTTTGGTTTCCGAGAAGCTCTCATGCATGTACGCAAATACCCAAAGTCTACTCAGCAAATTAACTGGATTAAGACTTCCACACGCGTCAGCACCTTGGAATCTCATCGCTATCGCAGAAACATGGATGCGCAGTAAAATAACGGATGTCAACTCGCGCTAACAGATATATCCGTCGTCCGGAATTATCAAGCCTGCAAAGGTGGTGGGGTAGCCCTCTTTTTTCGCACCAAGATGCAGTGCGAGCCCATACACGATACGGAAACCGATGTACCTGACTCCGGTTGATGCAGCTTACGCTAAGATGGAATGACCTTGGCTTAATGGCTGTTGCTTACCGCCCACCTTCGTCTATACCTAAGATGGACTGCAACTTGGTGGCTACGTTGACGCAGGTCACATTATAGTAGTCGACGATTTCAATTTAGATCCTCTAGAATTCCAGATCACACCAGGAGAGCGATTCAATGCATACCTTCAAGATCTTGTTTCAGATTTTCCGCTTTATAGTCACGTCACTTCGCCCACCAGAATCAGGGGAAATAACAGGCCATCCGTATTGGACTGAATATTCACTAATGAAGAACTGATGCTCGAGCGAGTGCTAATCGGTACTCTTCTAGGCCGCAGTAATCACGCGACTTTGCATTTCATGTACACTTGCTATGCTGATTATCCCAAAGACCGAACTCAAACAACGCCAACCGTAACCAGTTCCGACGCCTTAACCCGACTCGTTGAAACGACCGACTGGAGTTTCCTAACCGAGTATGCAACCGATATTGCCTGAAAACGCTTCGTCAGTAACTAACACCCTGGTTAGTGGAGCATCGGAAACCAAGACTAACAGTTCGAGCAACATGACATCGATTATACTGAGTGGGACACACAAACGCATGGTCATGCGTAACGCATCGTGGTATACCAACAAAACCGATCCAAGTCCGAGTACCGGGAAGGCGTATGTTGTCCACCGTAACCACTGTACCCAATTAGTGTGCGAGGACAAAGTAGCTTATAAACATTTTTTAGCCACGCGATTAACTTCAAATCCTAAGCTTCCGTACAATCACGTAAACAGCCTCCGCAAGGTGCAAAGTGGCTTTCCCCATCTTCAAACAGCGGATGGTCTAACTCGGACTGCTAAAGAAGAGTCGATAGTTTTGCAACAGCAATATGCACCAACGTTTCATTACATCCCGTAGTCTCCTGAAGCTTTGGAATCTATGGTGTCCACACCAGGACTCACTCATATAAATTTTACGGCAGACATCATGATGTGAAAGCTGCTATCCATGCGCCTGCATATCTGTCCAAGAAATCAGGATATCCGCCCAAAGACAGTTGCTGTGGCGGCTACTATTTTGGCTGAACCTTTGTCGTGGCTATTTCGGCAATGCCTTGACGAGCAGCACGTTCCTGCAATGTGGAAACACGGGATAATTAACTCCTATGTACAAACCGAGTAGTCGTTCCGCCCGAGCTAATTATCAACCAGTGACTCTGCTACCAGCTCTTTCAACAGTTAAGAAGGTTATTGTTGCGGACGCTCTCATATCTTATCTGGACGGCCTTGGTCATATTTCTCAGTAACAACACGGCTTTCGCCACAATCGATCGTGCACAACCAACGCATTGTTAACAGAGACAGCTGGACCGAAACGGTGGATGCTGGTGCAGGAGTTGATGTGTCATAACTTGGCTTATCTAAGGCATTCGACCTGTTGAACCATCTTGTCTTTCACGCCAAATTTGCAAATATGACATTAAGGACTCTCTTTTCGGATGGATCTGCAATTTTCTCTCGTACGTGCGTCTGGTGGTGAGAGTACGTGAATCCACGTCAGACCCAATCCACGTCGAATGCGGTGTGCCACAGGGTTCGGTATTGGGGCCCCGTCTATTCTTGGTCTTCATAAAAGATCTACTGAGCCAAAGTAAGTCAAAGGGTTTACTCTATGCCGAGGACATCAAAGCTTGGAGAGCGATCAGAGCTCCAAAACACCGTACCCACCTTCAAAAGAACCTTGATAGGATTTATGGATGGTCAGTCCAAAATCGCTTTTTCTTCAATGTGGTTAAACTTCGAGTGCTCCACTTAAGACACCGAGTGGTATACACCTACAATCTGGGGACCAATATCTGTAACATTGTTCTCTCGAAATGGATCTCGGTGTGCTAGTCCAGGAAGATCTCGGCCGCTCAGAGCAAGAAGGCATCGAAGAAAGGGATTAAAATCGTGGGACTTTTGCGGAGAGCTTTCTGGCAATTCGTACCGTCTATTTTCCACCAAATACTTCCCGCTTATATACGCTCTCATGTTGAATATGCATTTCAAACATGGCACCCATGACTAACGCGGGATCTCAAAGCCTTGGAGCTTCCACAATGTCAGGCGACCAAAAATGTCAGCGTGGCTGCGCCACTCGTCATATAAACAGCGTCCCAGAGTGCCTGGCATTTTCGGCGGACGTTATCGCCGTTTGCGTGGTGACCTAACCATTACTTACCCAATATTAAACAACGCTAATCACCTGTGCCATCACCTGTTGAACCTGAGTCACCATAGCCAACTGAGATGTCATCATCACAAATTGGCAGAACAATACAGTCGATTGGAGTGTCGAAGAAACTTCTTTTCGCTGCATGGTTACCACACGTGGAATACCCTCTCAGAAGCTGTTATTTCAGCCCCCACGTTAGCCGTGTTTAAAGCGCGTCGACGGTGCACTCTCCTTACTACACCATTGCACGTAACCCAAACGACCCATACAAACAACAGAAAAACAAAAACAAGTCAACCCACCTTCATTTTTGCCCGGAAACCATAGACGATCCCTTGGAAAATACAGTAAACCAAGTAAGAATTGCTCCGACGGGAGCACTGTAACCGGGAAGTTCGCAATCTCCGGTTTTTCCGTATTTCCTATTGCCATTTTTGCCTGCATTTTGCTCACCTCGAAGCGATCATCCGGCGGGACATGTCAATCTTCGGGTTTTTTCTCCGCCAAATCCCATTGACCATTGACCACTCAATGGAGTATTCCCTGTAAGCAGAACAAGTGGTAACCCCACGACAGCAATTCGAGGCAGGAAGTGAAAAGTTGACTTTTAACGAGAGCGTTTGCAATGGTTCAGTTAAAGCTGAGCGCCGAGTTGTACAAACTCGAGTTTGTAGCACAGTAAATTCAGCAAATGGGGTGTGGATGGTACACGATCAGAGTTTTCGGGAACTACATGAGGTTCCGTAACGTTTTATGCAACAGTCTGACTTTGGGGAACATACCGAAGCATTTTTCCAGCTCGAACATGCGTTTATCGCACCTTAACACAGCGTGGACTATGCTCCTGAGCTCACCAAGTCCGGTCTTGCGCGTTACCACCTAAATTGTTTTGGAAACGCACGGAATCCGCGTTATAGCCTCTGCTTCATAAACACGTCCGTCCATGTGAATGCACATGTTCCGTAATCCACGCCCCCTTTTCACTGGCATTCGAATCAAGTGTATACAGTTCTAGTCAAAGTTAACATACGTCGGCTGTCCTTATGTCTAACCGAGGTCTCCTAAACCCATAATCTCCTTTTACGGTGTCGGTGAAAGTACTTTTACTGACAGCCATTCTTTCCTTCTCCTCCTGGTGTCTCATGCGGTTAGCGTTCATCTCCTGTGGTATCACTCCACCCGTCTGCAGAGCAAAGATTCAAACAAAAGATGGAGGAAAATGGAATAATTCCCTCTATGAAAATCTCTAATATCTCGCAGCTTGCAATAAACAATATTTCATATTACTTTGTGGAATTTCTATCTTTTAAATATTTCATTATGTACATAATTAGGAGAACATTGGTTAATGTATGAAAGCAAATAAGTGCTACAATGTGATTGTTTTGAATGATATAAACGGACAGTTTTGATGAATGAACGGCTACTAACGTGAAAAATATGCGTGTATGTGAAAACATATCACTTTAATAAGCATATGTACTGCGTTCACTTAGCCAACAACTGGAACTTACGGCCAAAAACGGAAATTTATCTCTTGGAAACCGTCGATTAGAACAAAAATGTAAGGAGCTCGATTAATACATAGAGTTTAATTGGGAATTTTTGCATTCCGAATGTTGATTGCTTACATAAACCCGCTGCTTGAAGTAACTCTAAGAAAACAATTTTTATGTTACTCCTGTTGGTGGCGTCCAGTTCTCGGGAGACCGCGTCGATCCATGCGACTAGGACAGCCGTTACAACTAGACTCAGAAAACACTTTAACAAATGCTCGATTGCTAGAATTAGAATGTAATAACTAAACTACTCCGTTCCATCCGAACTAAGCAGCTGCTTAAGCGCTTCTCCCTCTCTTGCTTGTACTTCATTCATTCCAACTGCAGAATGTCACGGTTCGGTTGGCACCGGCACACCATCATCCGCCATCGAAGGATACAGGTAACACTGTTCCCAAATCCAGCCAGCTCACGTTTAGCGGTCAAATCGCTGAAGAGATGTCTGCAGATCCGGGATTTTTCAAAGCCCCCCTTATTTATAGAAGTAACGATGCTCCAAACTACTAGCTAGTTGCTGATGTTGCAACGTTGTAGTGTCACCAACATCTCCATTCGCAGCGTATATAAGGCCATCGCTCACTGAATAGAATGAAATACTGATGATCTAGGAGTGCTGTTGCATCTGATGACTCCACTAGTTGAGGAATGCTGATGTTCATCAGCAAACGTTGAGGGGATGCGCACGAACACTGGGTTCTTGATTTCAAATCAATATTTTGGCTGCGTTGGAAGCAAAAGTCATGGTTGTATGCGGGCTGAGATGCTGACAGAGGACGATTAGGATCCTCATTCACAGCCTTTGACTCAAAAGTCTGTCCGCAAGGCAACGGGGAAGTGGCAATGATCTAGTTTTACAGAAATGGACGTCATCCTATTTCAAATCCCCAAACTGGAGGACTAAGAGACTGAGTTTGGCCGACAATAGCTATTCCTCAATTTCAAGGGTGCGTTCAATTCAGTCGATCGATGGATTCTGTTCGATCTACTTTTGCAGAAAGGTTTTCCCTCGAGAAATGTGTACATCCTACGTGCTCTCTACGCGAACACTACAGGTTGCGTCAGGGTCTACGGTGGCCTATCGGATACCTTTCCGACCACAAGTGGCCTTCGTCAGAGTTGTCCGATTTCTCCATTGTTGTTCAATTTTGTCATGGTTTCTACCATGGAGTGTTCCCTTACGGAATCTCATGATGTAAGCGTTAAGTGCTGCCTAGTAAAAGATTAGTTGATCTTGAGTATACGGACGATATCGTCTTGCTTTTTGACGATGTTGCGGCGGCACAATCAACCCTGATTAGCCTGTCCAGAGTGGTCTCATTATTTGGTGTGCACATCGCACCTTCCAAGTGCAAAGGGTTGATGCAGGACCACCAGCCACTTTATGACCCCTTGACCCTTGATAATGAGGAAATCGAGGTGGTTGAACAATTCATTTATATTGGCAGCTGCATCAGCAATGATGGGCGCATAGAAACTGACGTCAGTTCATGCATTGCAAAGGCCAGAGTTGTCTTCTTGAACCTGCGGCATCTATGGCGACAGAAAGAAATTTCCCTTCGTCTGAAAGGCCATGTATACAAGACCACAGTGAGGGCCGTTTTGCTCTATGGTAGTGAGATTTGGCCACTTCGGTCTGAAGATCTGAGGCGTCTCCAAGTCTTTGAGTATCGTTGTCTGCAAAACATTGCTGGTGTTGGGTGGCACCAGCGTGTCCGCAACGATGTGTGTAGGCGGGTACTAGGTAGGGCTAATCATGCTAGCTCCCTAGAACAACAGATAGCACTGAATAAGTTGCGTTGGCTCGAGCACGTGCTACGTATACCTGGTCACCGCTTACCTAGGAGGGCCTTGTTCAGTCTACCAGGTGTTGGTTGGCGCAAGGTTCGAGGTGGACAGAAGTTGACTTGGCAGCGGGAAATGAAGTCACTGACAACCAAACTGGGTGCCGTTGGTCCGTCTCGCCTTCCGGGCTGGAGTCCACGTGACTCACCTTGTGCTTGGCTCGAGACTTTACAGGACATGGCTCGCAACCGACACCAGTGGCGCGTCTGCTGCCGTCTCCTAATCGGATTGACTGTTTAAAGTGTGTTTGGTGCTAAGTTATCTGCGGGGTAATGGCTGCTTATGACGCGTGGCAGTGAAAGCCGCAAGGAAGCTGTCTCGCCGATGCCGCCTTATCTTTGCACGATAGCCAGCTGTTTGTGACGGTATGTTGTTAACACAAGGTGTAGGCGCCTTGACCCTGAATGTTTGCTTAGAGCATTAAGGTTTTCGGGTAGGTCCCCTTTCTCTCCCTCTTATTGTTTTCTATTTCATAGTTCCTCATGGTTGTATGGCAGCGAAGCATCAGCTCAAATGGCTGTTGTACTGTTGTTGTTGTTGTTGTTGTTGTTGTTGTTGTTGTTGTTTTTTACTTTGGCTGCGTGATACAAATTTGGCTAAGTGACATGAACTGATCAAGGGTATCGCTTAACTGAGTCGCATATTTTCAAATGTTTCTTTTTTTCCCTGTCACACTTGAATCTTAGAAGTCATTTCGCAATCGGTGCTTTTCGTCTTGATAGTGTGAAAACAGGTTCGACCATAACGGATACTAATACAGTTCCAGAATCCTGAAAGTGTTCCAGTTCAGTGGCTGGAAGATTTCGAATAGCCATAGAAGGATCTTAGCCAACGATACCAATCACCTATTCCCGCTGAGTCTTAAACTGCATTTATTTCCCGAGATTATTTATGCAACATGCATTTGGGGCTGTCTTACCACTGGGTCTCCGTATCCGCCGATTCCATTCGCTTCATGCCAGTTGCAATAAGTTCTTCATACATTTCAGACCTCAAATGCTCCCATGGAGACCTGAGGCTACTCTTTTGAACGTCGTCTGTAACATCTTAGTGGTTTCCATGTTTCATGAAAGCTGTAAACGCACATACAATACAACTTCACCTTTGAAGCAAACAGGAGGCAGAGTAATTAACCTATTTTTAGGATAACAACCATAGTACCCTGCCGTTTATTGATCTACTGGTTACATCGTCATAAGCGGTTTGCGTTGGGTGGCGCTGACAATCGGCAACGGTTACGTCACACGTTCTGTCTTATCCGTTTCAGTTGGTCTCGTGTGCGTCACGACGTGGGCCATTTATGTCAAATTCCATCAGTAACATTCAAATAGGAGAGGTCTCTAAACCAGGTGCACGGTTGATATCCGCAAGCACAAACACCTTCCGTGAACTTTGAACACCCTTCACTATCTCAGAAATAATATCTACGAATGTTCAGTAACGAGGTAGAAACTCGCACCTCATAGATCTCACACGCAAAGGACACTCATTTAACTGTGAAATCTTCATCGTTGGAATGTGTATATCTTCTTCAATGGGGCCACAACTTCACAAAGTGGCCAGACGCCAAGACAGAACATGTCCAAAAAGAAACAAGTGATCATATCGTTATCCAGAAATTCAAATGGAGATTGCTCGATGTGATGCTCCGACAGTCTAAGGGAGTGAAAATCTTCCTTATTTCTCATAACTACATCTTTAGATAAGGAAATGTCATTTGATGGTCGATACCATTCCCTGCGTGGGCACCAATTGGAAAATAATGACCATTTACCCGTAGTGGTGCACATTTCAAACGCGTGGTACCCAGTGTGCTGTTTCGCTTGTCGGATATATGACCTTGCTGGTGCCTCAGAGAAATGCACCTCAACGACAGGTCAGTAGTTGTGCCATCAGTGGACAACAGTACTCCGTTCGGTAGCGCAGTGCGCAACTCATTGATTATGTTTCCGAAAAATCGCTGTATATTGCTAGGTTTTAAATAATCGCAGTACAGGCCGATGACAAACACACTGCTTACTGGTTTTATAAGCTGATGTATTATTGGCCACAGCTGCATTCTCGAACTACGGAACGGTGTCATTCCGTCGACCTACAACTGCATCTCTAGTGAGGTTGACTGTTCTGTAGAACCTGAGTTCATTACGCGACGTGTGCCCTGTACCAGTCCTACGTGGCCCTAGTGGTCTACTCATGATTACGAACAGGATGCACGAGGTCTACATACTATGTGAGCTGTTGAGTGCAAGTACCGGCATATTACTTACTCTTATTCGCTCTGGCACTTGTAAAAAGAGGTTGAATGCTGTGCGCCGAATCAAATGGTAGATGCTGATTCTTGTGCAACCAGTACGAAGTCGCAAGTGCCGGTGACGTATACGGGCCAACGAACACGCCAAGCCCTTGTGCACCATGAGTGTTGAACAAACTGCCAATAACACGTTGTAGCTGCAATGACAACCGAATCCGGCATAGAAAAATAAACTATTTCAGCAAAGTTAACCTTAATTTCTTGTCCGAAATTATTTCCACATGCTAAATTAATATCTTATATTCCAATATCAATACATTTCTTTCTTTTACTCCGTAATTTTCCAGAGTCTGCTGATAGTCCGGCTCGGATTGTCGGCAGACTCCTGACCGTCCAGCCGTGCTGGCAGCATGCCCAATTGCTTGTGACGGCGGCTAATAATAGTCAACATGATGACAGCCGTGCTGGCATATAAGAATAGCAAAGAAACGAGACAAAAAGATGAGGACTTATTTGTTATAAGCTACGTCCACACATGACAGATGAGACGTGGAAGTGCGGATAAAATGTTTCGAGGGACTAACTTGCATGGAAGTAGGTCCTCAGGAAACGGTTCCATGGATGGCCATATTAAGTTAATCGAACAGTTTGGCTATACCTGCATTTATACTTACTCTTGAACGCTCCATCATTCACTGGCGCAGGATCCAGGCGAAAGCTGACCAACATGTGCTTCAGAGTGATTTAGATACGGTGTATCAATGGTCGATCCAAAACATATTGCATTTCAACGTCAGTAAATGCAAGGTGCTTTCCATCCGACATCAGAGCAGCTACTCATATAGACTCGGAACGGATGTACTGCAACAATCAACTCTTGAACGTGACTTGGGTGTCCTGGTTTAAGATGACTTTGGTTGCTCCAGGGAATCCGAAAAGGCCTCGAAGACCGAGAACCAACACGTCGGGCTGTTGAGGCGGGCGTTTGGACAAATAAACAGCTCCATGTTTCGACGAATGCTCAGTGCGTATGTTCGCCCCCATGTCGAATATGCAATTCAAGCCTAGCACCCATGGCTGAAACACGACCTTAATGCACTGGAGCAGCCACAACGCCGGGCATCTAAGAACGTAATTGGAATACGCAATCGGAATACGCAATCAGGAGAGGCTGCGACGATTGGGATTGTTCAGTGGAAGCTATCGCAGACCACGAGTCGACCTGATTATGGCATATTTGATTCTGCGAGACTCACATCATGTGTGCCGCCCTTTACTGCAACTCAGCAGCAATACAAACCTGAGGGGCCACTCATTAAAACTCGCTGTACAGTATAGCCGTCTGGAGTGCCGCAGAAATTTCTTTTCCATTCGTGTCTGTCACCCGTGGAATGCTCTGCCAGAATCGGTCGTCTCTGCACCGACACTAACAGTATTTAAAAGACGGTTGGACGATGCACTCATCCACTTGCACTTTGTTACTTAACACTATGTCTCCATCCTACACCTGGAGTTTACCCTGGAATTATTTGTTGTTAACTGTAGGTGCTGTGAATCTAAGAGCATCGTAGGACTACAGCGGAGCAAACGATAAGTCCTTATTTTCATATTTAAAGCATTAACGATTTTACTATCCTTATTATCATTATTGTCATGTTGATATCCCCACCAACTATCCAACGGGACTTGTAAAGCAGCGTTTCCTAACCTGTATAAATTCATCGTTCATTATTTTTGAATGGTAAAACACCTCTAGCACCCGATTGGAACCATTTAAAAACTCGAACAACTTTCTCCACCACACGATTGTGTTGTACAACATCAGCAGACTACGAAATCGGCCTGTGTCGCGCAAGGTCAAGAAATATATCGTTTATTTATTTACGTACCATTATACGCGTCTGAATTGTTTTGCTTCTTTTATCTAGTTTCATGGTTTGCTATAACAGATAATGGTTATCTTGTTCATCCCCTAGCGCAAACATGCAGTCCAGTTTCACATCTTCGGCAATGCCAGACCAGATTTAACTTGACCTGCGTCCTGCTTGTAAATGTATTTCACGTGCGCAGCCTCGATAACAATTACAGTTACCGGCAACATTGCCATTAAAACCTCTTTTACGAGCTGTAGGAAATCCAAAAAATAAATAAATAAACGGCATCCTTATTGTCATTGCGATACACAGACCGAGTAAGTGGTCTGCTCAATTTGTACATGATCGGATGGTAGAGAAAGTTGTTCGAGTTTTTCCATGTAATTCCCAATGGAGTATTTAGGTAGGAAAATATAGGTATAGCCGGCAGTTCAAATAAAGTAATATGGCCACCCGTGGAACCGGTATAGGTTGAAAATTCACAGGCAGTTGGAATACCGTGCTCTCCATCTCCCATGCCGGAAATAAAGTACTGCGCCTTCAGCAAACAGCTATTGATTCGCAAGTCATTGATCTGACCGAAAGTTATACACTCCAACCTGCTATGACGGCCACCTGTCTAAGGTGATTACTTGTATATGGTGACCAGCCAAAAACACGCCCAACAAATTTTAATGACTAGTGTCTCTATGTATGGACCAGGCCATGGCGACCACTTGTCCAAGGCGATCAATTTTTGTCGATTACTTGAGTGGTTGCCTTAGACAGTACAACCTTGCATCACTACTGCTTGCAGGAAAATCGATTTCTTCCACGCCCTAGGGCACATCATCCACAAACAAATGTTCCAAAAAGTTACCCTGGGATAGACCATCGATATAAATGTACGCGATTCATCCATCCTCAGTTTGAACAATTCCCGCGCACCACGCCATATGGTGTCTGCGTCACTCCCTAGGAGGTCCCATATGGTAGTTTAACTGCTCATTGACTGTTTTATGGAAGGACACGTTTCTTAACAAAGAATACACTGACATCGACAGCATGCCAACTCTATCTAATGGTACCCCATAAATCTTTGAAGCAATGTACAATTAAAAGACTACAAACCCGTTCTAAGCTTTACACCATCTCTCGAGCAACCTTGTGGCGTAAACCACCTACACAAGTTAAGCAGTCCTATCTGGTTGCTCGACTCACGCAACATCGACAAGCCACATCCTATTAGACCACCGTCCCTATAGGCTCCAATTGTCAATATTGTAAGGGCGTTGCAACGGTTTAGTAAGAGAAAAGAGGATTGTCCTGTTCTCCGAGCCGAGCATTTCAGTTGCAGACGTTTCGTTAACAAACTAGGCAACATCTTCAGTGCGACTATTCAATCCTGATTCACGGAGCCTCGCAAACTAATACCAGATCCGAATGACTATTGCTTGTTACCTGCCTCGAATGTCAGCCTTCGATTGGTTCACGTGAATCGGTCGATGGATCACGTTTTCTCTTTGTCAATCTGGTGCCTATTGATGGCTTAACCTGCAGAGTTTCGTAGACACCCTCCAGTTCCAGGTGCTTGTTGATTGAGTTCCGGTCAGAATGCCAGGCCTCGAGGATCTCACGCGCTCTGCGGTTGCTTGCTCTTCCAACTATTCCAACGTTCTCCAGATCGAACTGATGGTCCTCGGCATCCATATGTACTGACATTAAGGATTTCTCATCGTGGCGGCGGATGGCCAGACTATGTTCGTGCAGTCTTGTGCCGAGTTTTCTTCCAGTTTGGCCTACATAGTACTTGTCACAATCCTATCAGGAAATTTTGTAAACTACACCTGATGTTTCTTTCTTAGACAGTTTGTCCTTTAACTTAAACAGTTTACTTCGTATGGTTTCCGTTGCTTCGTGTGCAACATTTATCCCGTGAGGAATTAGAAGCCTCGCTGCCATTTCATAAATCCCATGGATGCAAGGTAGGATAATCGTTCTTCCTTCTGTTGAACATGTGGACGCGGGTTGTGACTGGCTCTTCAACATCAGGCAGCGTAGAATAAAGCTTCTAGGGTAAGAATTTCGCTGAAACATGCTAAATAGGAGGTCCTCCTCCGCCTTCCTCAGTTGCGGTGTGCTACAGACTCTCCGGGCGCGCTTGAAAAACGTCCTCACGCAACTTCGCTTGTATATGCTCGGATGGTTACTGCAATAGTTTAAGGTCTGATCGATGTGGAGCACTTTCCTATAAACTGTCGTTTCCAGTGACCCAGAAACATGTCTTCCCACGGGTACCTGCAAGAATGGCAACTGATCATCGTTGTCTTCCTCTTTGGTGAAATGGATGCCGGAAAATGTATTATTGATTAGTTGACGTGTTTTTTGTAGCCTACAGCGTTTGAGGATGACAAAAATATCGTCTAGGTAACGTACGCAAAGTTTGGGCTCCACTATTGCCAATGCCTTCTGTTCCAAGGTTGGCATCACTGCCTCTGCAATCAGTTCAATGATTGGCGATCCTATTGGCGTACCCGTTATCTGTTGGTACAGTTGTCCATTAAAAGTGAAATCTGTGGTTTGGAGTTTTCCTACAACCCCTTTTCAACACAAGAAGGTTAACAGCTGTTGTCTTTTCAAGTCTGAACTTGCGTTTGTCCCAGTTTACAACATGGCGATTCTTCCACACGATTGTAACCTCATTTCCTTGTCCGATTATAGGAACACCACTTGATCCATCTCCTTCCATTCCCCGATTACCATATAATATCTGGTTTTCGAGCAAATATCATGGATTATCGTTGCACTCAGCGATTGGTTCAAAATGTTCGCTCGTTCTCCCCAAATCATACTACGATTCATTGTTCTCGGCTAAAGGTCCCTGTTATGTTTACCCACAAGGGTAACTCAAATTCTCTATCAACGAAGATGCAGGTATCCACTTTCTGTTATCTACGGACAAATATCCCTTAAATCTAAACGAATCATTTGGCCTTGAGCCAGCTGTAATTTCCGGTGCGTTGAGATCAAGTCAGCTGGTTTACACTCTAACTTGGGCTGACGTGCAAGTGATTTGTTAATGTGTCGCATATTTCTGACAGTGCTTTAGGAAACGAACCACCCTAGAATTCATTGAGACGATCATGCTGCTGCTCAAAGCTACTTATCATCTTGAGTTTCGATAGTATTCAATATTGATTCCACGAGAAAAAAATCTCTACTCTTCTCTTGGGATAACAGCTTGTGTACTTGGTTCGAGAACTTAGCACGGAAGAAGGTATTAGTTGCTCTTGCAGAACCACTTACCAGGTTGTGTAATATCTTCGTCTCCTCAAGACGTGGAGCCCCGCGTGAAAATGACTTACATTTTGACCGTTGAGCGTACCTGTGAAGCGCTCCTGTGTCCCGAGGAGTCTATGTTTCCACCCCAGACTGTGTTCGATATTTCCCGATGCAATGCAGGTTGACTAGATGTTGTTTGTGTGCAACCTGTTCCCGGATGATGTCTAGGAGAAGATAGATAGAAAGCCATTCAACCGGATGTAATCTTCACGAAAGGATACCAGTATGCCTTCAACTGGGATTTGAAACGCAATGACTCTATTGACCTTAAGCCCATATTTCCACTAAGTCAACTAGAAAGGGCGACATAGGTTGAGGTTTGTTAATAGTACTTGCGCGCAAGTATTGCATCTACGTTGTTGTATAGAGGCAGTACCTGGTACCTCTTACAAACGTCCTTGGAATTGGTGTACCTTCGGAACCAGAGAAGTCTAGCTGACTGTTTCATGCGGCTCTTCTGCGGTACGTTAAATCGCGTTCACACATCGATTAGGGCATGATACTTTAGTCTTTCACGTTACGTTCCAGTTCACTTAGAGATACACTGACCTTCACACATCCTGAACAAACGCTCCATACTCCAACGGGTGGTTGAGCGCCACCCAGAGTGAATAACGCAGTCGATGCAGCACCTTAGTTTATAGGCACATGCTGTCCCGGTGAGCGCGAAACAGGATTTTGAAACCGTTGGCGCTTAAGGGGACAGTACTGTTAAGGATGAGTCGACCTGTGCCGTGTACACAAAAGCGACTGGAGCGATCGGTTATACTGTCTTGGAACGGAATATGTCAGGTACAGTAAACCAAATCATATCTTAAATAAGAAACTACCTTTATAATTCCAGACAAGGGAATCAGTAAACGCAATTTGTGAGATTTTGTCGTTTCCTTCATTCTTAGCAATCATGAACGTGCGACAATGCTGCATAAATCAACACGATTTCATATTCGATCAGTAGATGGCCCGGCGCTTTACCTTGACAATGTGGCTTTAGAACCATAATCAGTTAGTTCAAATACACACACAGTGGGTGTTCGTGGTAGATAACCACAGCGTTTTTGCAAGTTTGTGATTGATGAGAATGTGCGAAAGGTCGACACATTCCCACATATTACCTATCTGATTGCCATGTTTGTAATCATTTGTTTAGTTACTGGGCAATCCATATGCGATGTCCCGAACAGATTCTGCTTGCATTGCAGTTCCGACTCAGGAGAGCGTTCAAAGTACTGGTGGTAGGTTTCAGCTTCACTTTGATTACAGTAAATCCAATTTTTATGAGAAAAGTTCCGCACAGTCAGCCAATAAAGCCGCGAAGCTCCTCAAACCCCATGTAATCCTCTTATATCCACTTAATTTCTTATGAAACGAGCATGTCGCCCATAAAATTGTACTCACTGTGTTAGTGGACTTTCCAGTGGCACAGCGGCAACAGACGTTCCGTACGAAAGTCTAACTTCATACCACTTACAGCGAAAGTGCTTTTATGTAACGCGTTTGTGTAGCTAAAATCAGGTTGACAGCTTCATGGTATCACTCGAAAATTAGCTCCATGCACGAACTCCTAATGTAGAGGAGCCGCTTCCAAGAATGCCTCGGGGGAGCTCTTCGGAGCTAGCTGAGAGCGGATCGAGAAGGACGGCTAGGCGACGAACCTGGGCCCGGAACTACGGAGCGGGAATATGTGGACAGCGCAATAAATCAGACAGATACGCCGCTAGCGAAGCCCACAGGACCGAGGCCGAGCCGATTGACACAGCCCAGAACAAGCAAGTCGAGAGCTCTCGAACGACTCCTGGCCGATCCAAATCGGGTACAGAGAAGTGGAGATCGAGGCGAAAACAGGAAGGCGGGTCTTCCAAGTCAGAGCTCCCGAGGCGAAAGGACTGGCTAGTCTCTAACATCCGTACCTGTGTTGCGTTGTGGGACGGAAATCTAGTTGATATTCGATGGCGCGCGTGAGACCCGGGAGTGTGCCCATTTTTCGATGTGCAATAAACGTCTACCCCCCCCCCTGTCGTGTCATTTTTCGCTACACTAAGTCAGTTTGTGCTGTATTAAATTTGTTACGTTGCACCTACAGCAAATATCTTCAGTCTCTATATATTATTTTTGACGGCATTCACGGTGTACGCTCTCATTATCCCTAGCTTTCTGTACATTGATCTATCGCGCTGTTTCTATTGTTAAATCTTCTTGTTTGAAAACAGACATTATAAAACAATACTGATTAGTATGGTGATTGGCCACAGTGTAGAATTCAGAGATTGAACTGGCTTTCTTGCTTGTTAGGTAATCCACTGAAGTCTTACCTACCTTAAGATTAAAAGGACAAGTGTTCAGTACATCTCATTTTGTTCGAGTTCAGGTGCACGTTTTACCTTTTCATCTGTATCCCACCACTGTTGAGTTCATGACAGTGGTGAACGAATGAGCAGTTCACATTATCCATCCTCACCTTCCTTTAACTTTCTCTCCGGTATCCCATTTGACGTTTCCTATGCGAATCTTGACTACAGATAGCTATGCTCCGAAAACCCCATATCTTCTGTTGCGTAGTCATAACGTCAGATCTACAGAATTCAAACAAACACGCGAACTGCATACAACCTAGTATTGAGTGCTTCTGTGCACCATGAAACCTTGAATTTTACCCTTAATTCTTCTCTTCGTATCGCTTCCATCTCTTCATCCCGGTGTAACAACGTTTTTCCCCAATAACTATGTCATTTACTATTGACCCATATGTGACAAACTTTTCCCCAGAAGCTTTAATATTGTTTGTTCAATAATCCACTTACATCTCTCACCTGTAACTAATTTCTTCTGTATATCGCTGTTGCATATTTTCGAGGTGACAGGGATCTTTATTTCGAGTTCCGCGGGAGAAGTTCCAAACAGCTAAGTGTGGAATCAGCCACGCCTCGAATCCCTCACTCCTCTTTTGCATCACATCCCAGAAGTGACTTGGATGAAAACTGTGATTCTGAAAGAACATAACTTGTACATTGTTGGTTCTGGAGTGCCCTCGCTGTTTTACCAATGAAGCACTCCACCTTTAGTGTCAACCGTAGCTAACTCGCTAGAATCGCAAACAGTTGCCTTTTACAGCCAACCTATTAGATTAGCTTAACATGACGAAGCTAATATAGCATAACTAGAACGAGTGTTACTATCTGGATTGGCGGCATCCGTATCCGGAGTTGCCTGTCGCTGTCGCCCCCAGGGGGACAGCCACAGGTCGCCTACGCCTGCCAAGGGACCATGGCTGGCTTGAGCTGCACCAACCACAGCTCCAACCACACACCCCATATCCGGTGTAAACCGGAATGGATAAGGCCGGAAGGCATGTGGATGGGAGCCACGTTTCGTCAACGGAGCCGGCCCACACTCCTTCAACAAGCAGAACAGAAGCATTCCGGCTTAATTGGGGAATCATGCATACCAGACGTACACGAGGCGGTGGCTGGACCGTAGCCCGTTCCACACAGGATAGAACCACCCTTTGGGCCTAGCACCGGCAGGAGGACGGTGCACCCTGTCCTCTGCAACAACGGCCAACTGTCTCCTGGAGCCAGTATGGAAGAGGTAGTGGGTAATAGATAGGTAGGCTCCTTGTCAACATGCACACCTGGCTCAGCCACACTGGGGATCTCAAACAACCTCTAATTCTGAAATTCACACAGGCGAACTTACAACATACGCCGCCTTATTGGCCTGGATTAGTAAATGCAAGGTGAGCGTGCGCATCGTGGTTCTATTCCGCGTGCAATATCGCCTTCTCCTGCATCTGGACAACCGACGTTTTGATCAGTCCACGGAATACGAATCGATCAGATTTGCCTTGACTTCGCAATACCTGTACCCAACATTAATTTTCGTAAACTTGCCTTCTTCATGTTCTGGTAATGTTATTTTCGGTTTTCCCCAGTTCCGCATCCCTGCACTAACTTGGCCGTACAAAAGCGGTATGAGTATCCTCGTCGAATTCATTCCGTGTACATATATATGCGGAGTGTCATCCTCCGTGTCCAATGGCAGTTCGAATACAACATGAGAATGTACATGCGTTTGTTTAAACTTAAGCATAACCTACCACAAAGTGGATAGAGACACACTAGACCTCATGAACAATAGCACTACAAACGTGTATGAGTTTCGTCTGGATGTCAAACTAACAGCCACTTACACAGGCATGAGAATAAGTACCCACTACGAACTGTTGGTCTTCGCCGCTGTTGGTTCGCCGCTTACGGCCGCGTTGGCACGACAACTACCATAATACTACATCAACTAAGTCCTGCTGTGCACTGTCAAACATGCGGTTTTCCCAACAGTGTTCACATTGTGTTCTAAATGTCCAAGATGTAGCATGGCTGTCGTCCAAGTACCCATCCGTTTGTACATACCGCTGTGTATCCTGCTGTGGCCATAAGCTATTTGCTAATGATCTGCATCGTACGTCTCGGGTGTAGCCATTCGTATCTTTTAAAATAAGCAATTATCGCTATGCGCCGATTATTTTCCGATGTAACCTACTAATACACTGACATACCATCAGCGTTGGTATTACCTTCTTCTTAGTCTACCCAGAAGGTTAGCCATGTCTAATAAAAGTTCTAGTAGAAGCCTCTTAGACTAGTGCAATAAAGCTGCTGCATTGTACCAAGTGAGTAGTTACTCATTTTCTAGATAGCTACTGTACCCCAGCGATAGTTACGTTAGCGATGGAATAAGAATGACACAAAGAAAATGACGGAGCGTGAGTAGGCAACTGTTCAGGTGTGCAGGAAAATGGTGCGCTGACGTCAACAAATTTACATAAGCTCAGCTACGTTAAGGATGGCGGATGAAGAACATGAATTACAGGTCTAATCATTCTAACAAATAACATGTGAAACAAAACATGAAACATCAACATCACCATGTTAATCGCTAGTCAATTACCTGCCGGGACTGTTCACTTTCCACGGATGTTCCGGAGCGATTTATCTATGAATACATCGTCCAACTTGGACATGTCTATAAGATTACCAATTTGCTACTAATGCGAAGGAGCATTGCTTTCGCATACTGTATTAGGTAGAGTGTTTGGAGGCTATGGTAATGGTAAGGTACGGTAAAATATGGCAAAATAAGTCAGAAAAGCCCAACTGCGTTGAAGAAGCATGGTATATGCAACATCAAACCTCAACATAGGGACATCCGTATGTGGGCATCTGTGTTCGGATCACCAGTAGGACAAATACAGTGCGCCTGCGATTTTGCAGAAACTGTGGGTGGTTGTCGCTGCGCTGCAACATTCGATGCATTAGTGCAGTATCAGTGCAAAAGTTCTCCCGTCCGATGTCGCGAGTGAACGGGGACTCCGTGCTGACTCACATCGATCCATAACGTTTGGCAGATTTAACGTGCACTGGCCCTTATCACTTGCGTACCGCCAAGTGTCATATGTCAGTCCCTGGTACTCGGTCTCACAGTCGACCTGTTCGGCATAGCCCCATAATTGCTTTGTTGATGACTGGCCAGACCGGATGGGCTAAAAGACACATGGCCACATGCACTACAGCTCCATGTGGGGGTAGCCGAAGAATTATAGTCCGACGGCAGATGATGTTTTCGTGCTGCACGTTTAATTTCCCGATGCACCAGCTATATTACTTGCGCTTTGGCAACGGGACCCTGATGAGATCAAACCATGTGCGACGATTCGTTGCCATCTCCCCACAAACACTTAGGTCAATACTTAATCTGGAAAATCTAAATTTAGTATTGTCTTGGTAGCGCAACTTTGGTTTGCATACATTCCGACCGCCTGCGCTCAGGTGCCCATACAGTAATTTCTTCAGGATTCTCGTTACATCCATACGGGCCACATGTCCAAGTCACCGTATGTGTCGCAGCAGTAGCAAGTTATCCATGGTGTAAACCATGCTTCCGTGGATCACATAAGTGCCCGGCATATTGTTCCACTATTGGATGTGCAGAATCCGGCGAAGGCACTGTTGATCGAATCGTTCCAGAAAGCGGATATAATTTCTGTACAGTGTCCACATTTCCGATCCATAGAGAACCATGGATTTGTACACCATCAACTTGCTTCTAACAGTGAGAACATGATTCTTCCACATGCGATGTTACAGTTTCCCAAAGGCCGCACGCGCTTTTGCTACACCAGCACGAAGTTCGTCCATGATCCGAAGGTCGGTTGATAAGGTACTCCCGAGGTAGTCGAAAGCTGACGTGTTCTGTAGTACTTCAACCGCATTCCGTATTTCTAGACTGCACATGGGCTGCACTCCCGGTGCCGGCTGTATTACGCACACAGTCTCGCCTGTGTTTATTCTGAGTCGAAACTTGGTCGCAGTGGAGGCTAATGCAGTCGTCATGCATTGCAGTTCTTCCTCGATATGTGCAAATAACGCACAGTCGTCTGCAAACAGCAGCATATGGATGGTTGTCTCACGCCCTAAGCTTCTTGATCCAAAGCGGCGGATGTTAAGCAAACCCCATCCATGCGGTGCTCTAGATGCACACCGTATTCACACGTGTTAAATGCGCACAACATCACAACCTTTAGATAGATATTGAACAGTGTGGCGGCTAAGACGCACCCTTGCGTCACACCGGAGATAACGGCAAAGTCATCTGAAGTTTGTCCACTCTGCTGTACCCTTGATCGCATGCCAGTATGCAGACATATAATCAGACGAATAATCTTTACAGGGCACCCAAACTTTGAGAGAACCAATCACAATGTCTCGCGGTCCACCGGATCGAACGCTTTGGTGAAGTCGACGAATAGTGAATGTAACAGTTGATTGTGCTCACGACATTTTTCCTGTAGTTGACGTGCTGCGAACAACATGTCGATGGTGTCTCGGCCCGAGCGGAATCCACGTTGCTCCTCAGCTAAGTTCGGTTACAGTATAGGTGTCACAACGCGACTGAGTGGGATGAGGGCAAAAATCTTGCCGACGCAGCTAAGTAAGTTGATGCCACGATAATTGTTGGTGTGTTGCTCACTACCCCTTTCCCTTGTACAGTGGAAGCGCAAGAGCATCCTGCAAATCTGCAGGCACTTGCACTTCCATTCAGACGGCATCCACCAAACGATGACCTGCGCCTATCATAACTGATCCTCCGTTCTTCACTATATCCGGATTTATGCCATCTGCACCAGCGCATTTCCCGTTCCGTAGTTGAGCAAGCGCTGTCTGTGTTCCGTACATTGTAGGCTTGTCCTCCATTTCGAATAGTACGCCGTGGTGTTGCAGCCCGTGCAGTGTGTCCCAGTCAACCACGGATCGATTGTTGAGGAGGGTGTCAAACTCTCTGTGCAAGATGCCATCAGATTGTGTGTAAACGGTACCAGTCCCAATTCTTTCAGGTTCTTCATTTGCTGCACAGTGGGCCCGTACACGGCCCTCACAGAGTCGTAGGAATCGTTTTGTTGGCGGTGTTCTGTGTAGGACTCCATCTGCTTAGCTTACCTTGTCCACCACGCATTTTGCAGCTGACGCAGCTTACCAGCTAGCTGCCTACGAATGTGGTGAAAATTAGCGCTCTTCATCGCGTTGTTAGGCCAAACCTGTGATGTGATTAATGCTTCGTTTTTCACTCGTACTAATGGCCCAATCGTCATATTGTTTTCGTCGAACCAGTCGGACCGCTTACAGCTTCTACGCCCAATGGTCTCCACTGTTACATGTTTCTTCAAGTGGTCCCATGGGACGCTGACAGAATCCGAGGAGTTGTCTTCGCCGAGGCGGGTTATTATGGCATCCTCCAGTGTTTGTCCCTTTTCAGCACTCGATGGAAAACACAGCGATTTTGTAGACATTTATGTATAACTTTGTGCGCACCAGCTTTTGAGCAATCCCACATTCAGCTCCACGCATTACCCGCGTCATACGCACTTCACGCATGTCCTGTTAACGTACGATGATGTAGTCCAGCAAGTGAGCATAACTCCTCGGTGCGTGGGTCCATGTAGCAATCTCACTAGCACACAGAGGGAACTGTATGTTCGTGATCGTCAAGTCGTGTGCGGCACACAATGAACGCAAGCGCTCTCCATTCCCCTTGACTATCCCAATCCCGTTCGGCCCAATCATCTCAGCACAATTGTGGCATCACGCCCTACACATGCATTGAGGTCACCAAGCAAGATTAGTCGAGCACTCATTGGCACAGACGTTAAAGCAGAGGCCAATTGTGAATAGTACTGATAGTTCATATCATCCGGATAACTCATGTTGGGACCACACGTGCGAATAAATGTTGCGAATTTACCACGTCTGAAACATATACGGAGCGACATCAACCGTGGACTGATACCAATCGGTTCCCTCGTCAAGCGGCCATTCAGGCGGTCAGTGATTGCAAATCCAACGCCTTGTTCACGTGGTGCTGCGTCGGGATTTCCAATCCAGTAGAAAGTGTACCCAGCACCATCCTCGCGCAATTTACCTTGGTCATCCAGTTAGGGTCTCACTCAAGGCCGAAATATCAATGTCATACCGCGCAAGCTACCAGGCGACTAAAGCGTTTTGTCGCGTTCGTCCATGCTTAGTGTGCCGATCGTGCAGTGTGCGCACACTCCGGCATCCAACGTTGAGTATTTGGCGTGCTGGCCTGCGACCACGTGTGGCTTTTGATTTCGATGGTAAAGATATGGGTGGATTTGGCTCGTTCGGGGGTTGAAGCGAAAAATTTGGTTGAGGCGAGATGGGACATGGACAGAGGAATGTGGAGTGCTATGGAACCCGAGAACATGCAACTGATCAGTGGTGGTTCAATGTCGCTTAGGCACTCTACGGTGTGTGAGAGGTTAGGCGACACCTACACCAATATTGCTCGATGAACTACGTCGGCCAAGGGTGCTATTAGTTTGCATTGGTGTTCGCATAGTCAGTATCAGTATGAGAGTTGTGTGTGTAGTGTGATCAATAAATCCAGGAACTGCTCCCAAGAGCTACAAAGGAAGAGATGATATGATACAAAATGACATAGAATGTGTGAAAATGTAATAACACGTGCGAGTACAAGTAGGCATGCATGAAATGAAGTGTCAGTAGAGCTGTGTTAGTCCAATCGTGATGCAAGCAGACCAGACGACACCATGGAGAATTTATTGACAAGATGAGCAATATGAGGCTAATAATATTGGCAGCGTTACAATGTATCCTAAAAGGGAGAAAAATCACAGTGGAACAGTGATGAAGTCTCCGTGGTGTGTGCTGTAAATGCCGTCTTTTATATTAACTGCAGGTTATTCGCGTCTGAATGTACACCAGAGCCGGTTCGATCGTCTGTTCTTCGAGAGGTAAGCGAGAATTCACATGTATGTGGAACCATCAGGCAGTCAGTCGGGTGTAACGATTTATGGTCCCCGTAATCATCCATCCCCTCGTTAGCATATCTCGAACATTTCATTTCAGTGTGACCTGTATCCAACCATTTCGATTCGGATGTCACATCGTGTTGCCGCTGTCGGTGAATCAAAACTGATGAATTCTCTGAATCTTAATGCGCAGTACAGCGGCACTTGACCTGGCTACATTGACATCCGATTGCAACCCACAATACTTCTGGGTGTCACATGAGATGAAAGGTAATGTGATTCATCTGTCAAATGGGAACGTTACGAGACACGAACAAATGTTAGCGCTACCTGTAATTTGGTCGAGCCCCAGTTTGACATCGAGCCAGCATATAATGTGTCACGCGTGTGAAAATGCGATCAGTCCATCAAGCGGAAATGTGGGGCTTACAAGTGTTTCTGAATGGCTACCACTTAATCATTCAACACGTAGACGAGCAGCACCGCTTGCTGAGAGCAGAGATATCAGTTGACATACTACAAGGTCGCTGGTTCGAGTGGCGGTACTGCAGTTTTGCGTGCGGGCATTTGTTCACACTTGTGTATTGACTATCACAAATGGAATGAAAAAACAGTAACCCTCATGAACAGTAACACTAAGTACGTGAATTAGTTTAGATTTGATGAAAGAATAACAGCCATATTCGTCTAGTTTTGAGAACTAGCAGGTACAATTATAGGCAACCAATATGAATATCGGTGGTTAGTTAACGTTTGGACGTGAACCTAAATAGCAGACTTAGATTTAGTCTCAAGTGTGGGCATCAACAATGGATAGAGACAGATGTGGAACTACGGAAGCAAATGTCATCAATATTGTTACCAGGTGGAATGATCCACAAATAATAGATATCGTAAAACAGTGATGACTTATGGTAACCGTGTAGTTTAGATGCTGTCTGCCATATGAGTTAGTAGGCGATAATCTCACAGTTTTAATGTTATCACATCACAAACACATCTAGTAAATTCCGTTACTCCTTCTTCTACCATCGGCTTTCGAAAGGGTGTTTAAACTGTTTTAGCACATTTACGTGAAGTAGCTTGCACAACATCTAATTACTCAACCGTAGGCAAATGTGGCTGTATAATCTACTGTGGCCATAAGCTATTTATGTAAGTGACATATTCGCTTGCGGCTCGAGTAACAAGTAACAACTCCCGGGTCCAATCAATAAACGAGGCCGAGACGTTACCTAAGGTACAATTAAACAAAATGTAACTCAAGTGCAATATGTACATACTTCAGTCGCAGAACAACCGGATCTTTGCAAGACACAGTAAAAAGGCAAATCAGCTCAAGCGCCACAGTTCAACACGATCACAATAAAAAG
Organism: Dicrocoelium dendriticum; assembly: GCA_944474145.2. Classification (NCBI taxonomy): domain Eukaryota; kingdom Metazoa; phylum Platyhelminthes; class Trematoda; order Plagiorchiida; family Dicrocoeliidae; genus Dicrocoelium; species Dicrocoelium dendriticum. Next base: position 51,723,050 of record OX104062.1, read on the forward strand.
TACTGCGCGGAATTGGCCCGCCTATTTAACTGTAGTCAACAACCGCACGGGATCGCTTCGCTTTGCACCGCATCGAATGGTGGGTATAGTGTGTCTCGGGGCCATTATGGCATGACGGGAATAAAACAGTGAATGACACCTAGGGACTGGAGAATATTTCAAATGGGTATGTGGTGGGACACCAGGGCATGTTACACTGCATGCGCACGATGGTGTCTAACAGCAGGGATTGGAATGGAACCACTTGGACATGGCTAAGAAAACAGTGAACTACCAAATCTCCATACCCACGGTATGATTTGTAATGAAACCATTGAGCATTGCATAGTTGATCGTATGGGTAGACAAATGTGGGTATCAAGTGCCTTGGCAGATGGCGCAGATACGGTGGTTAGCTGATGTATGAAATTCCCACGCTGCCTGCGGTTCTCTAGGTAATTTTGCCATTTACAACTAACTAAAACCTGTCATCATACATCTTGGTCACATCTATTCTGCGATACAAATCAATTGTTTTTGTGCATGGATTCACTTTTCAAGAAAATATGTACTTAAACACCACCGTACCACCATAGTTGGACTAACCTACTTCTATGTCAATTTAGATGATTGGCCATTTCTAATACAAAATGTAGCAGACACCTTTGCCCTTCCGCAGCTTATCCCGATAATATCTGCCTTTTCCTAAGCTCACCTAAGTTCAGTATAATGGACGAACAGCGGAAAAATATAGCTGCACTCATTCTCGTGACTATTATGTGAAACGGAACATGTGGTAACAACATCAGCATGTTAGTCGTTAGTCAGTTACTTGCCGGGATCATTCACGGTACTCAAGTACTACTCAACCTGTGGACGCATGCAACGAAAATTGTTGCGCCTTGAACACCGAATTTTCAAACTACATTCCAAAGCGAGAAAACGTTGTAGAGGAAATAGGCTCCAGGGATAATTGTTGATCACTACACCCAATTGTTCAATGGAATGCACGAACGAATGTGGCTTGGTAGCCAGGATTTAACGCGACCCATCCACGCTAGCGGTGTCACCATTACCGCTGGCTTTACGATAAGAATCTGTGCAGCTATACCTCTCGGCAACTCTAGCAAATGTGGACTGGTAAGCCGTCACTGCCTGCGTTTTGTCACCTACCAATATATGGCTATTTGGATACTCATGATAAGGTGCCGTTTCGTATATTTGAGAGAATGATTTTACCTTCAATGTAAGAATTTTCTCAATGAACGACATGAATATTGCTATGTACGCAGTTGGCCTGCCACTTTTCCCATGTCTCTATAGCTTCTCTGAGCAGTGGCGAGTCCCACACGATAATATAAATGACACCTGCACACTCGTAACGATCGACTAATCCTTCTACAAAACATGTGTGAATTAAAGCGGCTACTCTTTCAGTCGGATTGGTTCGTAGTTTGCCGACTAGTCGGAAAAAGTTTGAAATTTAGCTGTCATGATTATGTCAGTTGGAATTTAGGCATAAGAACAAGTCAGTACCGATTTCTGTACTAATGCGTCGATTGTCAACAATGCGAAATCAATTAAACGTCTCAACAGCCACTCCTCATCCTGAGACTCCGCCAGACAACCAGCATACTTCCAGGAAAGCATAAGACTACCATTTTGTACTACTCGGGCTGGCCAGATAGACGCATCCACCGGATACTACCGGATCCGAACTCAAGACCGAACTCATCCGCATCAGTGAGTTATACCCATGAATCATGCATGATGGGGGCAGATAGCAAGGAATGGTTTCGAACGGCGATATCACAGGGATCATCATCTACTATTTTAAATGTTGTGAACCTGTAGAAGACAGGGCTGGGCCCTAGAGCTACATCTATCACTACAGGGGGCTACCAATCGATTCGATATATAAACCGCTAATGCAATCGCTAATAATTGGAGAGTAATGGGATTTTCCTGGATGTTTGGTGGCTGGATAACTGCCTCTAGCTGCGGTGGATCTTCTGTTGAAAGAAACAATAAATACTCTTACTACTCTGCAACTTTCGAACATATAAATAAAAAATAAAGTATTGCATAACTGGGTACTCTTTCCTACTCAGAGCAGTGGTCTATACAAAAAACAAAACTGCAAGATATATATATATATATATATATATATATATATATATATATCTTCGCCAGCTATTGTGCCCCATGCTGAGGCTGATGTGGCATTCTTGATTCCTCTTCACAGCAGTTGGGCTAAGCCAAGTTACACTTAAACTAGGTCTTTTTAAGCTGGATAAATTTCATTCCGCTTTATTTGGTTTGTTCTGCCTACCTGAATAATGTTCTATTAACTGGCCACGTTGCTTACACTAATTGCGCTTATCTTCGGTAATTTTGTTGCGTTTGTAGCATTTTAAGTAACTTGTGGACATTTTCTTACTTATCAGGGATTTGTTGCTAGCCAAAGTTACTTCATATGGTAATTTAGCGAAGAGTTATGCCACCGTATCTGTATGCATTATTGGATTTATTTTATTTCTGCTTGTTGTTTAAGTGAATGGCTTGTTGTCTTGATATCCCGGTGTGGCTGCGCGTGATGTGCATGTTGATCAAGGTGCCTACCTGTCTATTACCCACTACCTCGTTCATACTGGCTCCAGGAGACAGTTGGTCGTTTGCTTGAGGGGACGGGGTGCACGGTTCCTTGGGCCGTGCAAGGCTCAAAGAGCGGTTCCATGCACTCAGTTTGGAGCGGACTACGGTCCTGCCACCGCCTTGTGTGTGCGCTTGATTACCCAAATACAGCGTGCTTGTGTACCTGTGAAGGGAGTGTGGGCCGGCTCCGTTGATGAAACGTGGCTCCCATCCACATGCCTCCCGGTCTTATTCCTTCGGGTTTACACTGGATATGGGTTGTTTGCTTGGAGCTGTGGGTGGTGCAGCGCAAGCCACCCATGGTCCCTCTGTAGGCGCAGGTGTCCTGTGGTTGGCCACAGTGACAGGCAAATCCGAAGACGGATGCCGCCAACCATATATTGGCGGCATCCAGTACCGTATTCGCCTTTCATTGTGGCCTCCATAGGACAACCACAGGGCACCTGCGTCTACAGAGCGACCTTGGGTGTTTTGCGCTGCAACATCCACAGCTCCTTCCACACACCCTATATCCAATGTAAACCCGAAGGAATAAGGCCGGTAGGCAAGTGGATGGGAGCCACATTTCATCAACGGAGCCGGCCTACAGTCCTTCACCAAACAGAGCAGAAGCATTCATGCCTTCTTTGGTAATCATGAGTACCGGACGAACAAAAGGCGGGGGTTGGACAGTAGCCCGTTCCACACTGAGTGCATGGAACCGCACATTGAGCCTGGAACGGCCACGAGGACCGTGGACCCCGTCCCATCCAGCAACGACCAGCTGTCACTTAGAACAAGAATAGGCGATGTCGTGGCTAATAGACTGGTAGGCATCTTGTCAGCATTGACATTCAAACGCAACCACACCGTGGATATCAATAAACAGACAACACCTCAAATGCAAGAATCTCAGCACGTGGGCACAAGTACAGACCAACGATATCGGTGATGCGGCACACGTAGCATATCAACCGTATTATTGACCTGGGTTAGATCCACGCTGATGATGACTACACATTTAGCACACCCGTCTTCGCTTAGAAATTGGCTCAACCTGACGACGGTGGTGGCTTACCAAACCCGTTTGGCTGAGGCACTCGATACCACATAAGCTACAGCACCTTGCGCTCGACGCCTGTCGCTTTCTCAAAGAAGGTTTCTTTTCTGCATGCACCTGGGCAACTGCCCACTTTATATGCTCCCGCTATGTAAGCCGATCAACCGTTTTCTATCCCGAACATTTAAAATCAATATTAGAAGGCAATAGGCTCACCTTGGTCATGTCCTGGTTATATATGGCAAACCACTAAATCTCTGCCCTACGGTTAGTGATCTGAGATTGGGATATTTATGCGCACTTGATTTCCAAGTCGGATATGTCACTGCGAGAGTAAGACAGAAAAGTGTTACGGTATTCAGGACGTTGTCCTTTCATGGGTTCACTTATTCGTTGATCTTTGCATTTGCACTTTTTACTCCAACAATCCTACGGGACTTAGCAAGAGCAAACTTTTATACCAGTTATAAATCAATGTTCATCGAATCTATACTTCAACTTTACAAACCAGTTCTTTGACCAACGTTGTAATATGGTTCATTGTCGTATGGAAGCTAAAAAAATTCGCGATCGCATTACACCGGAATAAGTACAGAGAGCATTCAAATAGCAATTCCTTAGTACGGCAATGTTCCACGACGTGGGGGTTTTTTGTCTAGCAAGCGTTTTCCCTACAAACGCCACAAATATCTGTTTGACAACACTGCGACGTGGCGGATGTGATTCGTCACTCAATAAAGTCATCGCCCTAATCACACATTGGCAAGTTGACCGATACCACCTTTACAAATTCTGTGCATATATCTGCTCTCTCATTAACATGCCTACATATTTGATCAGCTACTTGTCGATATTCCTAAATATTTTTGCAACATTTTCCTCATGATTCATTCATCTGACCCGCACTGTGTACACAACCTCACCGGACTAGTTCCTCATCAACATACTTCACATTGGTGATCTGATTCTTATCTATACACCTCGCATTCTGTGGACATAGACTTCGTACAACCTTTGGGCCATTTGGGCCCACACTAATGACTTCAACTGTACTACTCCCGCTCTTGGTACTGCTAATCATGCTTTCACGTACAATATCGCAATTTGCTGATCATGCCCAAAGGGCGTGCCTCGCTTTGTCGAGAATAAAATATTTATTTATTTATTTACTTCAGAACTATAATATCCCGTACGATGTCATAAGCTCAAACTTGACCCGCTCTGGCCACGGTCCATGAAACGCAACCTCTTCATATTCTTCAATATCTTGCACAGAAATATGCATGTTTCCAACCTCAACATGACATTAATGCAATCAACATTCTATAACATGCGAAACAACCAGAACTCGGTGAGAGAATGCAATTCCAGGACCAGTAAGTCTGCCAACATTTGCCCAAACAGGTATTTCCAGAATCTGAAACAAACTACCACCCAGAATACGTGATTACAATCGTGAGCAGGAATTTCAAATGGCATCAGCAAGTTCTTGTCCGTACAGACTCTTCCATAACAACAAGTCAAGCGTACTAGCAGCGTCTACGTTTCATATGAATTAGTGCAGCTCTCATCATCATGCCATCTACCGTGGTTCAGGTGTTTTACATGCGAGAAAACAGATAAAAGCGAGCAAACTTCATTTCAACTCAGTAAACCGTATATTTTCTAGTCCTTGTCATCCTAGCCGCGGTGAAGAAGCATGGTATATGCAACATCAAACCTCAGCATAGGGGCATTCGTATGTGGGCATCTGTGTTCGGATTGCCAGTAGGACAAATACAGTGTGCCTGCGTTTTTGCAGAAACTATGGGTGGTAGTCGCTGCGCTGCAACACTTGATGCATTAGTGCAGTATCAGTGCAAAAGTTCTCCCGTCCGAAGTTGCGAGCGAACGCGTACCCCGTTCTGACTCACATCGTCCCATAACATTTGGCAGATTTAACGTGCATTGTCCCTTATCACTTGCGTACCACCAAGTGTCACATGTCAGTCCCTTGTACTCAATCTCAAACTTGACCTGTTCGGCATAGCCCCCTCGTCGCTTCGATGATGACTGGCCAGACCAGGATGGGCTAATGCGCACATGGCCGCATGCATTGCCGCTCCATGTGGGAGTAGCCGAAGAAGTTTACTCAGTCGACAACTGATGTTTGCGTGCTGTACGTTTAATTTCCAGATGCAGCAGCTGTCTATCTCGCGCGTGGGCAACGGTAGGCGTGATGTGATCACGCCGGGTACGTCGCTTCGTTGCCATCTCCCCACAAACACTTAGGTCAATACTTAATCTGGACAAAGTAACCTTCATATTGTCTTCGTAGCGCAACTTTGATTTGCATACATTCTGGCCGCCTTCGCTCAGTTGCCCATACAGCATTTGCTTCAGCATTCTAGTTGTATCCATGCAGCACACAATTCAAAGCCACCGTATGTGTCGTAGCAGCAGCATGTAGTCCACTTCGCTATGGCGGATTACATCAGTCGCCGGCGCGTTGTCCCAGCATTAGATGTGCAGAATCCGGCGAATGCACAGCTGATGGAATCATTTCAGAAGCCGGATATCTTTTCTGTACAGCGTTCACACTTCCGATCCATAGATAAGGACCGAGAGAACCATGGATGCGGCGCGAATGTGCGCACGTGATGGCAGCTCAGTTGAAGACGAGGTTAGATGTTGCAACACTTGTCCATGTTAATAAATCACTGGTAATGGAGCACGAACAGACAATGCAGTCGCGATCACGTAAAGTGCCTGTTACTCAGCGCGCGCTGATTATTCGGCTGTACGGTGAAGCGGTTTAAACGCCGCGTCAGCTTCAAGAAAATACAAAGCAATGAACGCAGGAATGCGACCCGTCACCGCCCGGTATGTGCTTAAACTACTAACGATGTTCGGGAAAACTGGGAGTGTGTGTGACATGAAGAGAACCGGACCGCCTAGCATCAACACGGACGACCGTTCAGCTTGCGCTGTAGTCAGGGAAGTGTCAAAATGTCCCGAACTCAGCATTCGTCGGATCGCGCAGCAATGTGACGCGACCTCGTATGCGGTAACCCGGATGTTACTAGAACGAAAATTTCGGAGATTCCGTGAATTTTACGTGCAGGTATTGAACCCATGCGATCCGGAGAAGCGGCAGAAATTTTGCCGCTGGTTTCTGGATAACGGGGATATTTGTTAGGTTGTCTTTACAGATGAGGCATTGGTTCATCTGAATGGAACAAGGAAACATTACTCTTGGTCTACCAGCAACCCACGAGAATTTACCGCATCACATATGCACCACAGTGTGAAACTGATGGTTTGGGCTGGATTAACAAGCCAGTAAATCTTGGCCCTATATTTCTTTTCCGGGAATGTGACCGGTCGGTTGATGTTTTGAAGTACTAAAGACTTATCTTTTCCTGGCATCGTCGCACTTGGAAATGCTGCAGATATTCGTGCTTCCCCAGTTGGAGGCCGAAGGGGCCTGCAGTATCATGTGGTGGCAACAGGATGGTTCCCTGCACATTCTGCTAAAACGGTGCGTGCTTACCTCACCGACAAATTTGGCCACCATCGGATCGGACGCGGTGGACTAATGGAGTGGTCTTCTCGCTCACCAGATTTGAACCGCATGGACTTTTTTGTATGGGGCTATCTGAAGCGGGGAGCGTACAAAACAAGGCCGCGTACATTGGACCAGTTGCAAGAAAATATTGTGAACGAATGTCACGTGATCACGAGGAATACATAGGAGAAAGTGCTCGCCAATTGCCTCAAGCGGTTTCTGCACTGCAAGCAGAATGCCGGGAAACATTTTGAACATATCCTTCACTAGCATAGATGATTGTTCCAATACATTTCTCTTCATATACTAATCCTTTTTCATAAGTGCGTTGACGACTGAACTGGTTCGCTGGCAAATGGTTCTAATGATGTATCCGGTCGGATAGGATTCTTAACGTCCAGACTGTCGTTGTGTACATAAACAGCGTATGCACCGAAATGTTCTATGGCTACTCATAGCGGATTCACTGAGTCGCTATGAGCTGATGTTTGTGCAGCCTTAATGAAAAGCCGACTGTGTTACTGACTCAGTTTCAGGCTATTGTCAGTGAAGTTGGTGTTCGGGATGAGTTGTAGTAGCTGACAACATGTGTAATTCGGGTCGTTCTGTATCTGGGAGACAAATATGAGGTCTCCACATAAACACCTGTAACGTCTACTGAACACTCCGAATGTTTTAGTCGTTGCTGGTACGAAAGATTGCACAATTGACACTTTTGTTGCCCGACCATGGTGTGTTTCGATCGCTGCAAGTTCACGATTTAGCCAAGCATTCCAAGCCTGAATTGCGTATTCGACGTGGGAATGCACGCAGACATGGAGCATCATAGAGAAGATGAATGAACCCAAAATTTTGAATGCTATCCGCAAGCTAACAACGTGCTGGTTACCACTTTTGTAACGGATTCCGCCCGTCTGGAATAACCGAAGTCGTCCTGCACCAGCACACTGAGGTCAAGTTCCTGAGGGCTTGTCTGCATGTCATATGCCCCAATATTCTAGAGATAAGCGTGCCTATGGCGGATGTGGATAATGGGTCACTTGACCACATTTAATGGCAGTGAATTCCTCACCGGTCAACGCCAGGTCCCATCTAGGTCGCCCATGGAGGATCTTGTGATCTTTCATTCTCTTGATCCCCGGCCAACTTTTAACGTCATCCGTAAAAGTAAAATTTTTGAGGTGCTGGCTCTCGTAAGATCGTCGCACCACTCGATTAGGGTCGGGCAGAGATATTCGGACTCTAACCTAGAACTGCTGTACACGAAGAAAATTACCAACCCATCTTAATAATGCATCGCCGACATTTTCCAAGTAGCCCATCATTAGGTCAGCGATGATCGCTTACATGACTTTGGAAAGGAGAGAGTGTTACCGGACGGGAAATTGGTAGGATCAGACGGACTTCTCTGAAAGAATCCGGCAAGTGGCTGGGATAGGTGAATGACTGCTGCCTGCAGTGCTTTAGGTTGAAGGTTATCCACTCCAGGAAAGCTGTGTGCACGCAAGGATGTTAGCTTTTTCAGAACCATTTTTGCTATGAATTTGATGCTGGGTAACACCGAGGGTGTGGGGACAGAAGCAAGTGTAAGGTTTGAGGCTAGTACCCCTTGGAAAGTGGGCCAGTAATAGGCAATGTGGCGTTGTCCGCCACTTTCGTTGTGTGTGTACCCACCAGTCGTACTGGGTGGTGCGATTCCACGCTGCAACTTTCGGAGTGCATTCACGTGTATGTAAACAAGGCTGTGATTCGGTCGGAATGGTTCCGCTATCCCCAGTTGGTGTGAGGACTTGTTTTCATGAACCAACTGTACATATTAATTGTGCAGACCTACGTACGCTGTCTCACACTCCTCGTCAGGATTGTTTATGTGAAGGCGCCATGTGTTCCCCCAAGGCCATAACTCATCACGTCTGGCTTCTCATGAATAATGTTTCTTTCATGGATGGTGGAAGAGTTTTGCTCCGAATGCGGACAGAACCAGATAATGAGAAATGCATTGCATGTTTTCGGGCTCTGCATCCGGATATCCGTCGTAGCGAATGAAATCAAACCGTACGATTCTGCGATCGCCGGGTTTTTGTGTTTTTATTACGCCAGTTGGACATACATGACCAAGTGCAGCCTAGAGATAGTCAGGGAGAAATGGTTGAAAACCACGTCAGTCGTCACCGAATCATCGGAGCGAATGGACCAATCACTGGCGAGCATTTTACGCATGTAGGGCACTGCTTAGCTGAAAGGAAAAATTAAAATTAAAATCCAGACGTGATGGAAACATTTGTGTTGCATATTCGTAATCAGCTAATTTGGTATTACTAGAAATATCCTATAGCATTTCTGTTAGGAAAATGATATTGCACAGTGTCATTAGCGTGCTAATAAAAGCCATCAGTAAACGTACAAATGGACGTAAACAAAAACCAGTTCGTGTAAACTTTCTTAAAATTAAGCTGTTATGTAACCTTTGTTACAAGCTATTGTGTCACTACCATTAGTCCCAGAAAACAAGAAACGAGGTAGTAAAGATGAATGCTACAGCATGCTTAATAATTTTACGTTACGAAAAGTATTTGCTTAAATTGCCTTTCAATAATGGACGGAGATCCTTACCACACAAGAGTCGCGACACCACTGCTGTTGTTCGAACGTTGCACGACACACTGGTTGTGTTTTGTGGCCGTCCTCACAGCGGATTCCCAAGTACAGCATGAATCGAAATCTCTTAAAGCCTCTGTTCTTGCTACGAAATTGGTTTAGCAAATGAGATAATATCGTTTATGCCAGTACGTCAAACATTCATATGGCTCCTGATGACAATTACCACAAATTGCACATACAATAAACAATGAGCAATGATTTCTCATGGGATAAAAGAAAGTGCTTGACACGTCCCGTAGGATGGTTGAGGTGAATATGATGAAATCAAAATATATCTGGGTCATCTACCGAACGTCTGCCGAGATGAATACTTTGATAATTAACATCAGTGCAAACTTTTAAAAAAGTTATCGAGCGTAAACGTTCAGAAACACACCGTGGAGCAGTGATCGTTGATGTAAGGAGTGAGAAAAGTAAAATATGGTCGTTCACCTAGGTCCATTTGATACATAAATCCTGTTGAAAAGCATGCTTGGCTTAATCCATAATAGAGGAGTTGAGGTAACAAAATGCTGGGAGCTAAGAGCAACAACTAATCATATTTTGAAAACGTACAAGGTAGGAGAGGATACAACTGTGTCTGGGAGTGCGTTCCAGGGTTGGCAAACCCGAAGGGAAAAGTAATTCCGTCGACACTCTAGACGGCTATATTGTTCCTTCAATTTTAGGCAGTTACCACTAAGCTGCGCGTTGTGGCTAAGTTTCAGCAAATGGCGGCATACGTGCTTGGGGTCACTCAGTATCTGATACACTAATATGAGATCGCCGCGCAGCCTTCGATAGCGTCCGCTGAAAATTCCCAGCAACTTCAGCCTTCGGTGGTAAGAGTGATAGCGCAAGCCGTTTACTTTCTTTGTTGCGCTTCGTTGTGTTGCCTCTAGCGCTTCTAGGTCGCGCTTCAACCAAGGTTGTCAAGCTTGGATAGCGTATTCAACATACGGGCATACGTAGGAATTGCGCATCATTGGGAAGATTGATGGGTCAAATATCTCGAATGCCTTTCGCAGCATGCCAACGTGCTGGTTGCCTCTTTTCGTAGCTACCTCTGTCTGTTTTGAACAGTTGACGTCGCTCTGTGCGACCACACCAAGGTCACGTTCCTGAGAGCTATTCTGCAATCCGTCTGTCCCAAGTAAATAGGTGTAGTTATGTCTATGGCGCAATTGTACAACGCGACATTTGTCTACGTTGAATGGTAGGGCGTTTTGAACTGACCAGTTCAACACTGTGTTAAGATCGCACTGGAGCCATTCGTGTTTGTCCGGTCCTCTGACCCGTGGCCATATCTTGATATCGTCAGCGAAAAATAGAAAATCGGAAGTAAATGATCGCGCCAAATCGTTACTTAACACCAAGAGTAGACGAGGTCCAAGAGCCGAACCTTGTGGTACTCTACACGTCACATCGATTGCATCAGACAATGATTCTCGGACTCTCACCACTATCCGTCGTTCTTGTAGAAAATTGCTAATCCAACTCAGGATTGGGTCGCCAATGCCGTAATTCCGAAGCTTCTGAAGGAGAATGTCATGGTGTAAGCGATCAAACGCTTTTGAAAAGTCCAGGTAGATGACATCGACTCCTACTCCATCATCAACAGCTTCAGTCCAGTTATTACGTGCAATTAATAGGTTAGTATTACACGAGTGCTTTTGACGAAGGCCATATTGCTCTGGGGCTATTAAATTGTGGCTTTCCAGGGATTGCATCAGTGCATCTGCGATGATTGATTCCATCACTTTGGATAATACTGGAAGTAGTGTTATTGGACGGTAGTTGGCAGGATCAGTGCGGCTACCTCCTTTATGTATAGGAATGATGATTCCTCGCTTCCATATTGGTGGAATACGGTTCTTTTCTAGACATCGCTGATAAAAACAACCAGTGGTTCTACTAAATTACTAGCTACCGCCTGCAGAGCGTTTGCTCGGATGTTGTCAGCTCCGGAAGAACTGTGGATAGGCAAGGATAACAACTTATTCAACACAGCTTCCGCAGTAAAGGTGATGTTTTCTAAACCAGTTGGTGGAGTATTAGAAATGAGGAGAATGTTTGGGCTCGTTACCTGCTGGAAAATTTGGGAGTAATGTAGCCGTAGGAGATCAGCTGCTTCCATTGCTGACCGCGTGCACGCATCAGCCGTGACTAGTGCTGGAACCCCCCGCTTCACTTTCGAAGGTCGTTAACGTGCCTGTACAGAAGTTTGCAGTTAGTGCAGAATCGCTTCATTAATTCCTGCTGATGAGTGACCTTGTCTTCGCGGATCAGTTTTACACAGATGTTACGATGTGTCACGTATGCAGTCCAGGTTTCGGCATTCGAGCAGTCCTGGTGATCTCGCCATGCCAAATCCCTCCGGGACATACATTTACATGTTCTGCTCCTCAGAAATGACTTACGCTTGTTTTTGGGTTGGAAGGATTTCTGTTCCGATGCATGCGCAACTAGTGTGCTAAACATCCTTGTCAATGTTGCCCAGGCAATTTTTGGGGTGGGGCGTTCGGTTAAGAAAATGCAAGATGTATCCTTAACAAGCTTAGATAACACATTGTAGCGCGTGGCAGTATGTTCTTTGTCCTCTTCATTTTCAGGGTACTTTGCATAGCAGATATAGTCAAAGAGTAGATTAACGTGATCACTACGACCCAGTGGTGTGCTTGCAACTATCCCGTCAACTATGAGTTCTTCGTTACTTAGCACAAGATCCAGTATCGACGGCTTGTTAGCAGTTCGAAATCTGGTGGGAGTGGTTACGTGGTTGTACAGAGGGTGGCTAGCAATTAGCTCTTGCAAGCAGGCTTTAAGCTGCATACCATCGGTTGCCAGCGTTATTATGTCGTGCACGTTAAAGTCTCCATCGATAAGAATGTGGGTGTAGGACTTGTTCAAAGCAAACTGAAAAACGTGGTTCAATTTGGAATCCATTTCCGACGTTGAGTTTGGCGGGCGATAAACCACGGCTAGTAGACATGTGTCCTTGTTTCGCAACCATAGGAGGCACCAAAGCGAATCGGGAGCTCGGATTTCCGGTTGATCGATAACTTCACATTGGCGGTTTGTATTATAATAAAGAATCACACCGCCACCACTTCCGGTTCTATCCGTTCGAAGCAGCGACAAATCGGGTAACTTGATCTCAGAATCGATTATCTCAGAGTTTAGCCATGTCTCTGTAATCATGACGAGGTCCCGCGGTTGTGAGGCATGGAGTTCTCTAAGTTCGGCCAACTTGCTTAGAAGGCCTTGGGCGTTTGTGTACATGCAAGATAGGGGTTTTGTTGTTAGGAGTTCATTGATAGATGTCAAGTTTGTGTTAGTTTTTAAGCCGGCCGTTAGGTGGCCGGCCGATATACGTTTTTTGGTTTGTGTATTTCAGTCGTGTTGTATGGCATTATTGAGCGTTCCTGAACAGAAGTTTCACTCGTGCTGTGCGTGTCTGTCCCTCCGCATGACTGTGTAAATGAAGAAGTTGTAACGTTTGCAAATTCCATTGGATTGCTTCCAACTTTTGGTCGTTCGCCTGCTGCCTTTAGCCGGTCTCGGTTGGCAACCTAGCTCGAAACTTTAACCAGCTATCCAACAGAACTTGCGTCATTCCCTCAGAGTGTAGTATTACTTTCATTAGCCTTGCGCAGCAGCCCTTGTAGTTAGGTGATGACGAAACTCTTGTCAGGGATTTGGCAATAACATTGTAATTAGAGAGTGCTTGGTGGATGTAGCACCACTGCTCTCCGTTATGTGTTTTTGCATCGTGATCATAAGAATGCAGAGGCTCGGGAACACCATGAACAAATATTGTTTTCTTGTTATCCCTATTAGGAATGCCGCGTTGCTCAACTGCTGCTTTTGGACGATCTTTCCAAGGTAGATCAGGTAATATGCGCACTCCGTTCGGTGAGTTGCGAAGACGAACTGCTGAGAGCAGGACAGCCTCTGTATCATTTGCTAAGACTAGTGTTACCCGAAGAATTCGAGGTTCACCAGAGTGCACGGAGGTCGGGTGATGCGCTACGCGTTGCAGCATTGCATTCTCAACCCGAATACCAGTCGCCTCGTAGATGAAACTCCACTGTTTACGATCGTCTTGCAACTTGCCTTTTATTGTGCCAGGTTTGGATTCGTAAACATGGGTGCACACGAGAGTTAAGGCAGCTTGGTGTTATCTATCGGGTGTTGGCTTTATACTTTTTGCCGGCAAATCGGGTTGTTTAGAAGGCACCACTGGGGTTGGCGGTGAAACCTGCTTTGAGCCACGCGTGCTCGGTACTGAAGATGGACCTATGTGTGTCGCTCCCGGTGTTTGTCGAAGCAATCGATGCGTACGTTATCTGCTTGTTATCTACACCGGATTGCCTTCGGCTCTGAGCCGTCGGTGTCATGGCTGACTCTCCAAGTGAAGCGCCTATGGTTGGAGAAGTGGAAACAGGCATGTTTGAGGCTTGCCCACTTATGGGAGTGAGGTGACCCAGTGGATTTATAGTCACAGAGGCTGCAGTGCGGTTGGCGCGTCTAGCTCTTTGCTTCGGTTTAGACTCAGAGCTTACTTTGGCTGGTTGAGGTATTACCGTGGCCATATTTACCTCCGTGGGAGCGGTCTTGGTGTTCACAAAATGCGCGATTATTTCAGTCATCCTATCGCATCTTTTCATGAGCAAAGATAAACAGTTGACAACTGGAATGACTTGACAGGTTGGGCAAAACCAAATTGTGTCAGCAACTTGGTTTATCTGTCTCACTTCTTGGACGATTTTGCCCACACATTGCGGACAGTACGATATAATGCAGCTAGAACAGGTAATACCGATCTTAAGCACTTTTCTGCAATTGGCTGCGCAACATAGGCGACGTGGAACCATTGGAATACTAATCTTCCTCTTATTGTTTACAGCAAGGCCTCTCAAAGCTCTCACCTTGATGAGTGTTCTTTGCGGAAGGTGTGACGCACGAACAGGTCAGAACACTCACACGAATTGAGAGTTGTTCAACCGCATCAAGGTCAGGCGGTGGAGGCAGATGGAGGTCGTAACGCGCAGACTGTCGGGTTCAGCGGTCAATCAACTCGCAGTGGTACACACACACACACACACACACACACAAACAGGTAGAATGTATTAATCGGCTTGCCTTGCGACGACGCAAGTGGTGCGCTGATAAGCGTCCTTAGAGCTGCTCAGTTGATAAGCGGAGCAAAAAGGCTGTAACTTTGTTATGCTGCAACTTGCAGGGATGGCTGCCGCGTAGTTTGGGAGTCCTCAACTTCTTCTTCCGAATGAGACCAAAATTTTTTCCGAACAACTGGTTTGCTGTAGTTACACAAGTGGAATTCGGCAAAGAATATGTCGAAAACCGGAAACTCGAGCAAGACTATAATCCACACAGGTTAGATCCAAGAGTTGGGAAGCACTGAGTAGAGCTCGTCGAACTGGTTCGAACGAGCGCAGCACAATATTGTGTGGGGAGAATTAGAGTGGCCACAGAGAGCAAAGCGAGAGCCACTGAAGGAAGTGGTGAAACGTTTGTCATTAAAGTACTAAGCTCGGGAAATGAATCAAAAAGTTAACCCATCTTAATACCTCAATCAAGAGCTGGCACTAGTTGAACATTCAGCAGGTTCCTATCTCTTTACACTTCGAGCATTGTGTGCGTTATTTTATTCCCCTTTATGTTTGTTCAAGGTAACGTCTAGATCAGAAGCTTGATTTTGATTTAAATGCTCGTTCACACCACTATCTAATCAATGCTTATCGTAATATATTGCGTGACACCTGTGCTACTGGTAGGTAGCGGTTACACCTAATAGACGTACCAAATAGGGAACTGTAGAAAAGATGGAGTCAGCTGGCCCCAACCTGCATTGTACAACCTACAACAAGTGGGAAACGTTTTAGCAAGGCTAAGGAAAGGTGTAGCATAGGACCCACCAAAGCACAGAATATCAGACTCGCAGCTAAACAACAGAAATTAATCCGTCTGGGTTTCTGTAGTTGAACAATACCCGCATTCTAGTGGGTTGTGTTTATACCCCTCCACAGTGTGGCACCCAGCATTTAAATTACCGCTCTTCTACCTTTGAATATTCCTCTTACCTAACTTTCGCTCACCAAATCATCGGGGTGATTATA
Organism: Dicrocoelium dendriticum; assembly: GCA_944474145.2. Lineage (NCBI taxonomy): Eukaryota > Metazoa > Platyhelminthes > Trematoda > Plagiorchiida > Dicrocoeliidae > Dicrocoelium > Dicrocoelium dendriticum. The sequence goes on from OX104062.1 coordinate 51,739,053, forward strand.
ACCCTTTACGTCCTGAATTAATTTATCTACATCTCGAATTGAACCTCAAACTTTTACTCTATACACTGCATATCAACGTATCGGAGTTCTGGCCCTTACTTAATTGTTAACAGAAGGCTATTGTACTTATCCTGGCGAGTACCGGCAGAAATGACGCTTGCACCGGGGCAGTAGCACAATTTAAACAAAGTGGTGTTTATAAGTATCACCAGGACACAAAAGGTTAATATGCCAAAAGTCGCCTGGGAAAAATGATCTACACCACGTCTGATGAGTCGCATCCCAGAAATCCAGCTACCGGGATGGACCCAAGCCGTGCGAAGACGAACGAGTGGTAACAATATATTGGACTTCAGATTTACTCAAGACATTTTAAACACCATGGTGAATGTGTTGCCCCTCCATGTAGTGATTATTGTGTGACACATCCAGGTTTCACGTTACCAGTACTCATCTCGAAACCAAATCCCCAACTTATGACTGCGCAACGCAGCTAACTTTCAAATTAAGACTGGAATAAATTTCCTCTCTTCTGTGAACAACAAATTGGGATCTGCTTGTTTCTTTCAAAATAACGCAGACTGTTGCTAACGAAATGTACGCAATATTTCCACAAATCCTAGAAGCCCTTGCGTCTAACAAACAACAATCGAGTAAAAATGTCCCATTAAGAAAGCTTATTAAAGCAATTACAGAAAGTACGTACACAGATTAAACGGATGCTTGACTTCTCCTCATTAATAAGGCAAGACAAGCCCCTTGATGAACTTGAGTTAAAAAGGGAACGGAAATTACTGGCTGAGGAGAAACGAGCCCTGGTGTCCACAACCAAATCCAGAAAAGGAATCAAAATGATGTGGACACGAATTAAAATCCAGCCTGATGCAGTTTCTGCCATTACTCTACTCTGACTTCCCATCCCTACATAATAGCAAATACGCTAACTAATCGCTTTACATCAGCTTTCACTGTTCTCGGTGATGTACCTTTGCACAGAACAACTATTAGCCTAGTAAAACTGAGCACAGTGTCTTCTAAATGCAGAGATATTCAACGTAACTTTGAACGACTAGGATCATCTTCTTATCCTGGCACAGATGGTTTACCGACTTTCTTGCTAACATACGGTGGCCATGATATGCCACTTTTACTCCTATACGGATTTATCGTATCCATGGAATCGGGCATTTTTCCAATCCAATGGAAACTTGCGCAAGTCAAGCTTAGGCAGAAAAATGGGCCAAAATTAGATAGCGTACAGATGGTTCATCGAGAACATGCTGCATTTCAACGTCACCAAGTGCAAATTTCTCAGCATACGGCACAAGAGTATGCACAACTACTGCCTAGGACCACAAATTCTACAGCGGGTTTCTCACGAGTGCGATCTCGGCGTGCGAGTTCAAGATGACCCCGGCTGTTCGAGGCAGACTGAAAAGGCAGCTAAGAAAGCGAACCAGTACCTCGGCCTTCTTCGTAGAGCCTTCGGGAAGTTTGACCCTTCGATCTTTCCAAAAATGCTTAGTGTGTACCTGAGGCCGTATGCGGAATACGCTATCCAATCGTGGCAACCGTGACTCAAGCACCGTGTCACCGCGCTCGATACTGCACAAGGTAGGGCAACGGAGAGCGTCAGTGGTTTGAGCAGTCACCCCTACCCACTGAGGTTGAAGGCTGTCAAAATATACGGTGGATGTTTTCGGCGCCTAAGGGCGATCTCATAATGGTGTACCAGATCCTGAGAAACCCCAACCACCCATGCCATTCCCTTCTAATACTCAGTCAAAACCCCTCGCTATGAGTTCACCAGTTTAAGTTAGTCACGTAGTACAGCCGCCTGGAATGTCGACGAAACTATTTCTCCCTTCGAGTGGCACAGTCTTGGAGCGCCCTCCCGGAACATGTAATTAATGCACCCACCCTATCCATTTTCAAAAAACGCCTTGACGATACCATGTCACATTTACACTACGTGCTATAGCTCATGACCACCAGATGCTGGCGCTAATGCAAAATGACAGGGGATAGTGTCATAACCCTACTTGAGAATGAGTCACTCCAAACGCCTTGCACGAAATTTGATAAACGCTACCACTATAGAAACTGGATTTCTGTCGACCCAAGATAATTGCACTAGAATAAGCGTTGTCCTTGCTATCTTTTTTTATTTTTCTCGCCTATGGTGTGAACCATAACCACTCCCTTGTTGCTTTGTGTGCGTAGATTCTCATTTCAAACTCCCTTTATACGATAGTGCAGTTACATCTGTAAGCGCCTGAACTGACGACTCCATTATCCCTTCGCTATCTTTTCTTGTCAAGCTATACACCCTACGGGACATGTCAAGCACCTGCTATTTTACCCGTTATAATTCATTGTGCATTGTTCATTGTACCGCCTGATTAGTCACACGCCTAATGTTGCGAGATTAATGGAGCGAATAGTCAAAAAGAAAACAATAAACCATTTGCTTTCACAAAAGCCAATCGACCAGACACAGCATGGCTTTATACAAAAACGATGGTGTCAAACATGCCAGCCGGCATTCCTGAATTATTTAATGAGCTCTGTGGATAATGACCATGCAGCTATCATCATTTCTCTCGATATGCAAAATGCATTCGATAGAGTACCGCATCGCTAGCTGCTAGGGAAAAATTCACCTTTTAGAATCAAGACCCCTTGCATGCTTGGTTTAAATCTTATCTTACTGATCGCACCTAACAAGTTCAGAAAGATATCCATTGGTTATCATCGCTACCTCAATGATCACTGCGCCCCAGTGTCTTTCTGAACGTTTACGCTCGATAAATTTTAAAATGTTTGCACTGATGTTAATTATCAAAGTATTCATCTCGGCAGACGTTCGGTAGATGACCTAGACATATTTTGCTTGCATCATATTCACCTCAACCATCCTACGGGACGTGTCAAGCACTTGCTTTTATCCCGTGATACATCATTGTTCATTGTTCATTGTTCCTGTGACTAGTGGTGTGATCCAGCGGACTGGCCTTGGTCCGCTGCTCTTCTTGATGTACATTCATAACATATCAGAAACTATCAACAATGGTACAATCCACCTTTTCACTGATGTTGTTAATGTTCTGTACACTTCTAATCCTAGAAACCTGGAACACACTTTAGATAAGATACGGAGTGATTGGTGCTTTTGACCTTGCAGGCACCATGGTAGCCTGACCGATGTGCGCCGCTCTCATAGCTGGAAAATTACAGAACGCCAATCAACCCAATAGGTCAGGTAAGGAAGCCAAGGTGGATGGCAGAAATGCGAATACAGAAGGGCTCCAAGCGAAAAGCCTTTGCGGGTTAGGAGAACATTGGAACATTGGAATGTAGAGAGCAGAAGGAAAAATCCTTTATCAGCTCCATCGCCTCCCGTTCGTCCCAGGGATCAAGGTGGACATTGCAAGTCGGTTCCAATGGGACCACTGCATTGACACAAAAAGCAACAAGATCCGAGTTTACTCCACAGGTAAGAATCCAGTTGATGTTTGAAACATTCCTCCGACTGCGCATCAACGACACACACACAGGTAGATTGTTCCATTCGTTCACTACTCTGGTAGACAGAGTGACATCACAACGGACCCGAAGTCTCCTTTGTTTAAACAATTTCCAATGGTGACCCCAAGTCGAACTTAAAGAATTGAGTGGAAAGAAATTCTGCAACTCAACTCCAAGTTCCTCTCTAACGATATGCCGTATAAAAATCAAATCCCCGCGATCTCGACGGTACGCTAGGGAGAACAAGTTCAGGCACTGGAGACGATGCGAGTAAGGCAGGTTTCGTAATTCCAGAACGGATTTAGATCCTCTCCGCTGAACTTTTTCAATCAAGTTGCATTCAAATTTGGAAAGAGGATAAACAGCGGGCAGTCCATACTCATGAATCGGACGTACATGAGAAGTGAACAGGAGCCTGAAGATCTCCGGAGTCAAGCGAGAGAATGATCGTCGTATGGCGAAAAACAACCTGTTGGCAGAAGCGACTTTTCTCAAGGTATCTTCGGTCGATTTTAGGTCTGGGGTCACAATGACGCCGAGGTCCCTCTCACGATTAGAGTTCGGCAGCAAAAACCCACCGATATGATAAATTCCAAATGGTTCGGAGGCACCGATCGGAAGAACGGAACATTTATCGTGATTTATGGGTAATTGACACCTGATCGACCACTCATGCAGCGAATCGAGCCTTGTTTGCAGTAAATCCGCTTCATCTAGACAGGAGACTTCCATCCATATCTTTAAATCATCTGCGTAAATCAAACAATCTGCCTGTAGTACAGACGCCAGATCATTAATAAAGACTTTAAAAAGTTCAGGGCCAAGAACAGAGCCTTGCGGAACACCGCTGGTCATATTTACAGGGAAGGAAAAGGCCTCATTTACTTGCACACGGAAAGCGCGGTCATTCAGGAAATCAGTGAGCCAAGAGAGGATTTTTCCTGAAACACCAATACTGCGAAGTTTGCTAAGCAAAATGTCGTGTGGAACCTTGTCAAAAGCTTTACTAAAATCCACAAATACGACATCTAGCCGCTTACCAGCATCCATGGATTTAGCCCACTTTTCTCGAGCTGACAGAAGATTGGTGACACATGAACGCGAAAGACAAAACCCATGCTGCGCAGCTGAAATGATCTTGAGGTTCTGGAAGTGTAGGTTGAGAGCTTGCTTAAGAATCCTCTTCATCACCTTACGGACGACAGATGTTAGACAAATGGGCAGAGAATTCGTAGGATCTTGCCGATTACCTCCTTTGTATATGGGCTTGACTATACCCGCTTTCCAGGCAAGCGGAAGACGCCCGGCCTCAAGTGAGCACCGAAATACGTGGCAGATAGGAACAGCGATATATTCCGCCACAATCTTGAGGAAAAGAGGATACAGTTTATCAGGTCCCGGGGAAGAGTTGGGATCCAACTCGCACAAAAGTTTGTATACCACAGTAACATTTATGTCCATATCGTTGAGAGCGGAGAGCAAGGATGAATAACAATCAACTGACGGCACCCCCGTTGTATAGACCGATGAATAATGGCGAGCTAAAAGATTAGCTTTATCAGCATCGTCGTGGAGCACGGTATTAAGATCGTGGGAATGCAAAGACGGTATTCCACTTCCGGCTCTGGTGCTCCTTTTCAAGTAGGAGAAAAGCAGCTTCGGTATAGACTTGGAATGTTCAACCAGATGACCTTCGTATTGCTGCCGTTTCGTACGTTTTTTCGAGGTACATACGTTCCGGACCAATTTATAGTTGCTATAATCGGTTTCAAATCTCGAAAGCCTATGGCGATTCCAAAGTTTTTGTCTTTGGTTCATGAGCGATCGTAGTTCTCGGTCAATCCAGGGGGACCTCTAGTAAATGGTTTTCGTTTGGATATGGAGACATCATTAATAATGGACAACATTTTCGAGCAAACAAGGCTCCAAGCATTATCGACGTCCAAGTGCTGAGGGAGACTCCAATCCTACTCGCTAGCGGCCTTCTTCAAGAGGTTTGGATCAGCCCGCCAGAAATTCCGCCGATAGACACAATGGTTGTGAATGCTTAACCGTGTGGTCCATTGAAAGGAAAGTAGGCAGTGGTCACTCTTCCCGATTGGTGGTAAGACATTCAAATCAGAAACATCCGATGGTGCAGGCGAAAGCACAAGATCGAGTATGTGCGGCGTCTGACCAGGGATAATGCGAGTAGGTGCCGCGACATGTTGAATTAAATTGCTTTCAAGATCAGCTTTCATGAACCTAGAATCGAAGGAGGCAGGTGCGGCATCACAGTGAAGAAGATCCCAACCAACATTAGGGGCATTAAAGTCCCCCACTAATAAACAATCCTTATTTCCACCATGCTTCTTTAGAGAGGCCAGTAAACGATCGCCAGAACTCAGGGGAGCTCTGTAGAAGACACTGAGAAGGAGAGATCTACATCCATCGTGAATACGACATCAAAGCACTTCGGAGCAGTCATCACTTCCAAAGGCAACATCAACTACATGGACCTTCAGGTTTTCCTTCCAGTAGAGTATGACGCCGCCCCCCGATCTCAAACCGATGCGATCAGCTCGGGAGAGACTGTAACCAGGAATATGTACTCTGGGATCTGGGATTTCTGGGGACAACCATGTCCCCGTAAACGCCATAAGGTCTGGGAGAAGTACTGACGCAAGATGCACAACTTCATCTAGTTTATTACGCAGAATGCGCAGGTTCGCAAAAAGTACGTGCAATCCAGTTGTTGATCGTAATGTCCGGGAAGGACAAGAACTGGCTTCCAGCGCGTTCTATGCACTTTCCGAACCACGCAAAAATCCTCAATCCGCAAATCGGTTTCACCGTTTCGCACGGCGAGTTCTCAATTCATCGACTGCGATCTTCATTTTAACGCGGTCTTCCGGGGATAGATCCCGTAACACGTGAAAGGGCTCCCCTTTGAGGCGCGAAGTTCATCGAAGGATCCGACGGCATTCATCTTCAGTTTGGCATACAACCTTAAGGGGACGAACCTTGGAAGAATCTTCGGGTTTTCTGCCAAGTCGAAAAGAAGAGACGATATTAATCCCCGGTTCCCCCTCATCGAACAGTAGGGAGATCATACGTTTTAGAAACAATTGGTCATCCAGAATTCTCTCTGCTGCTGTTGTCTTATCCGACTCCGGGGAGTTCATTATGATGAGACAACGTTCCCGGTTAGGGACTTTGGCGATCTCGGGGATCCGTGGCTTGGAAGGCGGCTTGTCCTGGAGCAGTTTCTCCAAATGGTCAATCCTATGAAGAACCGATTTTAGCCCGCGCTTTGGAGGTGACGCTTTGTCTTCCACAGCCTTGGTTATAGGCTTATATTTATGCACGACGGGAATCCGACTTGCGGGAGCAGCCACCGTGTTCTCCTTGACGACGATCGCAAACGTCTTGGCAGGGGCTTACTAGGCTGGTCACTAGAAATGTGTGGCTCTGAGGGCGGGGCAGAAATTTGTTTAAGAACTGGCGTGACAAAATCAGGGCACAAAGAAGGGAAAGAAGAAGGCGAATTTTGGGAAACAGTCGGTTGGGGATCGGAGTGAGCACTAGCAGAGCGGGGAGTAAAAGCAGGTAAACCAGACTGAGCCCGCTGGGTGTTGACTAATGTAAGACAAAAGTCACAAAAGATGCCAACAGAGGATGCTGTATACATCAGAAGACACTCATAAAAATTTGGTGAGATACCACAACAAGTGATATGCAACCAGCCGTCGCAGAAAGAACATTGAAAGGCCTTTGAGCGGGTAGTGACACCTTTACCACAATCCAGACACTTGGACACCATGATGATGATAGATAGACCAGCAGAAGATTCCGAGTATATTGCGCACCTCCAAGCCCGTCTGAATCACAAGAAAACGGACAAAATCAACTTTTGTCAGAACGAAAACACACGGCGTTCGCTAGCGGTCCAACTAACAGAGGAATGTCATCGATTAGTTAAACTAGGTCTGGCTTGCTAGCATTGTCTAGAATGGTTTCATCCGAAATGTGTAAATGTGTCCCAACCACCGTTACGAGATCGAAATAGCTCCCAACATGCACTTTTGTTCTGTACTGCATGCTCCACTATCCTACTGGTTAGGTGCTTGCTTATCCTAGCCCAGAAGTGCGACCGATTAACTGAAGAACATGCAGAGAATAAACGAGATTATCTTAATGGAAGAAAGTATGTAAAAGGGAAGCGTAGCGGCTGCTAAGCAACGAATGTTGCACAATCCACTTCCCCTGAACCGCAATCAGCCAAGTCCCCATCTCCGCTGTCGTTTCCAACTGTGGTAAAACAGCAGGCGAAAACAGACCGTACCTACGAGCGTCAAACAGTACTCACAGAAACGAAAATCTGGCACCATTCGAAAAGTCTGGTTAAGCAACTTCCACTAGACCTGACATCTAACATTAACAAGGATGAATCAGCTGAACCCCAACTCTAGGTACCTGTGGCTTAAATGTCTCTAATCGAGACAAAGCCTCCGTAATATCAGTTATATGTGCAGAGATTTCTGCAAAAGTTTGCCGGAAGGCTGCCGTTGCGATCTCTTCTGTTGGAAACACCGTTAACGTGAATTGAGTGACAAACAGTAAACAATCAACATTTGTCAGCAACTCAGGACAAACGAGTACCCTAGCTTGTAGGTTGACGAAAAAGGGATCCAACAATAGTGCTCTGACTGTTGTATGCTCAAATATCCCTGACTCTACCACCATCACATTGCGGGACAAGTTATCGGAAGACCAAGACCAATGGAACTCATTGTGCGCGCTGCTGTGTAAAAGCCAGGCCCCTAAAAGTATTACCAATTACTCGTCATCCAAACTCGCCACACTATGGAAAACCAGACTTATTCGAGTAACACTAGAATCCTCCTCCGACGTAGAACACGTTTTGCTCTCCGCAAGCGCGCTAAAACAAGGAGCCTGTGGGATACGCATCTACCGTGGTGTCCCTTGGAGCGCGCGACAATCAAAAAGAAACACCGAAGTGAGGCACAGCAAGCAAGACGGCCTAAACACGATCTTCATATATGGCATGCCAAAACATCCTTCTAACGATGTTCCAGAGACCGGAAAGACCGATTTAGAACAGTGGTAGTTCGTACAGGAAACACTTTCTTTGGATAATGTTGTGGCGCTGTCAACCACCAAGATACCACTCTCACCAAATCATAGCGGATGCGGCCCAAGAATCCGAAAACTTGTGGTTCAATCAGTGCAACAATCAACGGATGTTTTGGATCGAATGTAGAGAAATCAGAAGTTTTTCTTCTGAACTTCGGTTGAAAGAGGCAGAGGCTTTGCATAGTTCGAATATTAAAGCACCTGAAGCAGCAGGCGTACAGAAGAATGTACAGAAGCGTAACTGGACGGCTGCTTTAAATGACTCTGACGTAGGTCTAAACGAAGATTAGGATGCACGTTGGCCGAATCAAGTATCAGACGAGGTATCAATATCCCATCAGAAAATGAGTAACTGCCGGCCTCCCATAGATCGGCATTCTCACACACTTGATCCCCTTAGCCCTTTATGGGGTCCTAGAGACCGAGAAACTGGCCTGCTTGTACACGGATGCTCAGTGACTTGTTACTAATCTGGCTGAACTGAAACATCGTCAAGCTTCTGCGTCATATGATGTCATTGGTATCACCGAGACGTGGTTGCACATGGGAATGACGGACGCTGAAGTTTCACTACCAGCATGTCGCTGGTCTAGAACGATAGTTGTACGAAAGGAAGATGGTTAATTCTGTATTACCGAAGCGACTTACAATGCGAAGCCGTGGATAATTCAGACTCGCAGTTCCCCGACTCTGCTTGCAGGTAAAAGTCAGGAGCGCTTACCTTATTGTCTTGGTTCACCGCCCCCTAACTTTACACCCCAAACCGACTTCTACCTAGCGGCTGCTTTAAGATGCAGTTTACAGCGAAAGTCTACCCACATACTTATCCTAGGTGATCTCAAAGTACGTTGTGTAGAAACGGCTGCCACGATCGGATAACAATTCGACGCAGATCTACACGCTCTCGTAAACAGCGCTCCTCTTTTCAATCCCATCACTTTGCCAACTCAGTTCAGAACGGGTAACAGGCTATCTGTGCTGGTGCTTGTGCTTACCAACTAGGAACATATGACTGACGTGTTGGTTTTAGACTGTCCGTCGGGTAGCATTGATTATGCAGTCAACAGTTTCAAGTTCATATGATATGCGGAATATCGGAATAAGAATGATGAGACTATGCGAACCATCACAGGCTTCGTTCGATTAGCCCAGCTCATCAGCGCTATTACTTGGTCGTTTCTTGCCGAAGAACCAGCAGAAGTCGCCTGGCTTGAGTTCGTCAAGAAATTCAGTCAGCTCATTGTAAAGGCTTTGGAAATAAGTTTGCGAATATACTACAACGATCAACTCTCGAACAAGACTTGGGTGTCCTGGTTTAAAATGATTTGGGTTGCTCCAGGCAATCCGAAAAGGCCTGGAAGACTGGAGACCAACACCTCTTACGGTTGCGATGGGCGTTTGGACAAATAAACAGCTCCATATTTCAACAACTGCTCAGTGCATACCTTCGCCCCCGTGCCGAATACGCACTTCAAGCCTGGCACCCATGGCTGAAACACGACCTTAAGGCACTGGAGCAGTGACAAGGTCGGGCAAATAAGAACATAATTGGAATGCGCATTCTTTCCTACGAGGAAGGGGTGCCACGATTGGGGGCATTCAGTGGAAGCATACTTGACTCTGCGAGACCCACATCATGCGTGCCGCTCTTTACTGCGACTCAGCACCAATACAGCCCTGAGAGGCCATCCATTGAAACTCGCTGTACAGTATAGCCGCCTGGAGTGCTGCAGCGATTTATTTTCCATTCGTGTCTGTCACCCGTGGAATGGTCTTCCAGTATCGGTTGTCTCTGCACCGACACTCACAGTAGCTACATGACGGTTGGATGACGCACTCATCCACTTACGCTTCGTCACTTAGCACCACGTCTCCATCCTACACCTGGAGTTTACTATGGAATTATTTGATGTTAACTGCGGGTACTGTGTATTTAACCTGATTGCAGAATTAGGATAAAGCAAACGATAAGTCCTTATTTTCATATTTACACTATTAACCGTGTTACTCTTATTAATATTATTATTAATATTATTGTTATTTTGATGTACCCACCAACTCTCCAAACGAGTTTTAATGCAGCGCTTCTTTACCCGTATACATTCATTGTTCATTGCTAGCTCTCAAAATTTCGTGTAACAAATCGTAAATGTTAGTTTTCTGTGTATACTTGCGAGATCTTATCATATCGATTCGAAATAGACGTACACACCTCAAACCTGTTAAAAGACAATTCCATTCCTTAACACAATAGGAGACTTTTGCGTGTATTATTTAAGCACCGTCACTTTCGGGAAGCAGATCAAATTCATAGCAGCCAAATCCCATCAAGCAGCGTGGTTAATCTTCCATTTACTTGTATTGCGAGATTCCACGCTGCTTATGTTCAAGATCTGCGTGCGCCCATTTTTGGAATAATGTTCGATGATATTTACCAATTGAAGAAAACGCGACCGTCTATGCCTGGAGAATGTGCAGCGTGGATTCATTTGCAGTCTAGTTTACCAAATCCCAAGTACCAAACTATTCAGAACGCTGCGTTCTGTTTAAACTAAAGCCTTTGTGGCTACGGAGATTGAAACTAGGCCTGAAGTTTCTGTTCGAGGGAGTGCACAAACGGGTCTTTGCCCCGCACAGTGGTATACACGTCATTCAGAATGGAAGGTATAACCTTAAGAATAAGAACGATTCGCTTCTCAAAAAGAGAAGAAAAACAAGCGCACGCAGGAATTTTCACCTGACGAAGTAACAACGGAACAACGGTAGAATGGCTTCGTACGGGTAAAAAAGCTAACGCTTAACAAGTCCCATAGGATGGCCATGGTGAAACTTCAATATATAAACATATTGTTAGCAACCACTGTCAGTGACAGTAGAAGAGAGGTGGTGCTATATCCCAGCTAGTTTGCAAATTATGTATTCCAGCCAACATCCCCCATGGCCCAGTGGCTTAAGCTGCTGACTAGTTGACATCCGCTTCTAGCGGTCATGAGTTCGATCCTCCTTAGAGGACCGAGGGAATGCGCACCACTGACGAGCCCCAATAGGGCGAAACGCGTCTGGTGCTTTCCCGGACTAGACTCTACTATGTATCTTGTGAACTACTGGGAAGAAAGCCTTATCAGAATTACAACTAAAATCCTGCTACTCATGAGTAATAAAACTTGGGTTTACGCCAGTGAACTCATTGAGCTATACGTAGTGGAAGTTGTAAAACCAAGGTAAATCCATAAGCAATGACAACAAACGAAATGTTGGTAAAAGGAATCATATCTCCACCTGTTTCACACACACAGGTGGTGAACAAGTAGAACGAAGCCTGGAGTTTGACCGCCAGTGAAATCTCTTACAGACACTTGTGTTTATGTATGGGTACTGATTCTTGTAAGATGGTGCGGTGAAATAAGTGCACGGTCAAATCGAGCTTTGAATTCTGCCAGCCTAAGAGCACATAAGACAGATTCCGGTAGGGCATTCCACGTTCGGCCAACAGGTACGGAACATAAATTCTATCGGCATTCTAAACGACTGTGCTGTTGTGCCAGCGTAAGATGGCAAACTCTCAAATTGTTGTTTTAACAGCTCTAGCAAGTAGCGCCATTTGTGGTTGGGATCTCTCAAAATCGGGTAGATCAAACTGAGGTCCCCGCGCAATCACCGATACTGTCCGCTGATGACCCCGAGCATAAAAAACCTCCGTTCATACGACAAATTATACAGAATCTTTCCACTTTTGGTTGCTTGGCGCTGGGAGTATCTCTAAGGCGGTGAGATCTCTCCTCAGCCATCGCTGCCAGACGTGTATGGCGTATTCTACTTGTGGCCGTAGGTATGAGCTGAGAAGTTGTGGAAAAATGGAAAGGTCGAGTCGTCCAAATGTGAGCTTTAGGAGGCCCACGTTTTGGATGCCCCTTCTTGACGCCGCTTCAGTTTGATACGAGCATCCAAGGTCGGCCTGGACCAAAATTCCCAGATTCTTCTCGCCAGAAGAGATTTGCAGCTTCTTGTTGCCGAGGCTGTAGGGGTACACCAAATTGTGCCGCAAGTACAGCACTCTATATGTGTCCACATTGAATAGAAGTAAATTCGGGATTGACCACGCGTATACCCTATCCAGATCAGCTTGAAGTATTGCGATAGCATCTGGAGTATTGATCCTCCTCCACATATTGATGTCATTGGCATAAAGTAAGCAGTTCGAGCTTATGAGGAGTGTGATATCGTCAATATATGTCAAAAATAACCGCGGTCCAAGTACAGATCTCTGCGGTACTCTGTATTCAACTTGAATGGGATCTGGCAGCGATTCACGCATACGTACTTCCAGGTGCCGGCGTAGAAGAAGGCTTCTGGTCCATCCTAGGAGAGGATCATCAATAGCAACGGTCTGGAGTTTGAAGAGCAGACTTTCATATTCTAACCGACAAAACGAACTTGAGAAGTTCCGAAATACTACATCAACGCTTCTGTCATAGTCTACTGCTTCAGTCCATCCGCATCATGCTAGTAGTAGATTTGTAGTACATGATGGATTTCGTCGGAAACGATGCTGTTCCGGTGCGAAGTACTTAAATGCTTCCAAGTAGGCCCTTAGCGGATCAAAATAATAACTTCCGTGACCTCGAAAAACGGGTAGTAAGATTATAAGACGGTAGTTGGCTGGATTGAAACGGCTACCTTGTGGATAGGAGTAATCTTCCCGTGTTTCCACATATATGGCACGTACATTTTGTCAAAACTGTGTTGGAAGAATCGAGCAAAAGGCTTGGCTAAACTGTCTCCTACCACCGCTAGCGGTTTCGTGTTTATATTATAAACTACAAGCTGGTTATGCTTGCGCACACTCAACAGCTTTTTTAGCACAGCTTCTACAGTTATAGATATGTGTGTGAGTTTTGGGGGTGAAACAAAGATTGTCATAGGGTTATGTGGCCAGTGATTGCATTGAAAGTTTTCAGCGTATTGTAGGCGCAGCGTATTGGTAGCCTCTTACGGTGTCCCTGTGGGCTTGCCTGCAGCTTCACCTTACGTAGACTGCCGACGTGTTGATAGAGAAGCTTGTGGTTTGATATCATGCACACTGTCAACTTCTACTGGTACGTCATTCTGCCCTCGCGAACAAGCTGAGTACAGTGGTTAGGTTGGGTTGCATAGGCTATACGGTTCTCGGTGTTTGGGGAAAGCTTGTTGATATACGCGACTGAGTTTCGCACTGCTATACACTTGTGTGTCCTCCTTCGCAGAAAAGATACCACGTTTCTCGGGTGGAAGGTCACAGTCGCGGACACTTCGGCAACCAGGAAGCTAAACGGGCTGACGAAATGTTTACATGCACTAGCTAGTGACTCGTCTGACAAAATGGACCAGTTAGCTGTCTCACTTAGTCGAGCTAACATGTCATAGCGTATACTGGTTTTTGTTGCGTCAGCAATTCCCATGCGATATGCTGCATAGCAAATGTGTTCGAAGAGTGGGACTACGTAAGCGCTGCGTCCCAATGAGACATCGATGATTCCCCTCTCGCTCATCGGTTCTTCGTTGGTGAATATCCGATTCAGTATTGACAGCCTATCGTTTGCTCGGAATCGGATTTGAGTGTAAATGTGGCCATACAGCGAGTAACTCGAGACGAACTCATGTAAATCCGACTTAAACTGTTCTCAAGAAGCTGCGTTGGATTCCAGAGCGTGGATGTTGAAATCGCTAGCAATGCGAATGCGACTGTAAGTTCTGTTTATCACCTTCCTTGTTGCGGATGCCAGGTGGCAGTCCATCTCCGACGTGGGGGAAGGAGGGCGGTAAATGACCGCCACTAAGCAAGTGTCGTCGCATTTTAGACGTTAACGGCACGAAAGGGAATCCTGTACCGTGCTGACCGGATCCTCTATGACCTTACCTGGGAGGTCGCTGCAAAATTACAGAGCCACCCCTCCACATTTGCTGGGTCGGTCGTGCCGAAATATGAACATGTCTGGCAGCGCGATCTCGATGTCACTTATGTCAAGGAGCAACTATGTCTCCGGTATGGCTATGACAGCGCAGCCTTTTAACGCTTGACATAACCGCATTTTGGAAAGTTTACTCAGTAGGCCTTGAGCCATAGTATACCCTCAGGAACGCACCTCGGATGTCAGAAGCTAATGAGTAGGGGCACATGAATGATTTGGATTTGTGAGGACCGATGAGAGGTCGGCACCTAATCATTTTTGGGTGAACTGACAAGTCCCCATTGGAATGCATTCTGTTTATGGTCTCACTTGCAACTGCTTTATGTAGTCCGTCGACATTCTTCTAGATAGCTGCGGGTCTAAGCGCACAGATCTCTGACTCGCTGTCGTGGTTATGTTGAATCGCGGGCGGTGTCGTTTAAGTGAGAATGACTAGTGGCTGGGGCTCTCTAAGTATTGTCTTCAGTCGTAGTTCCGATAGAAAAATGTTGCGTAGTAACTGCCAGCTACAGATTAAGTTAGCTACCATCTCTGGTGACTGCACCGTTACTTTCAGCATCCTCTGGTCACTGCCTCTGTAGATCGGCGACACGGAAAACAGTGCAACAAAATGAAATTTTGTTAGGTGCCCAAGGGGCAGGCGGTAATTGTTTATTGCTAAAGTGGCTTACACTAGGTGTGTTCATCCATACTTTGGAGGCGTCCGCTCATCTGCGTGATCTCAACGGAGTGTTCCCCAACTGGTGCTTGCCTCTGTGTTCACTCCTCGTGCGCATGGGATTGTAATCCTGATGTCTTCTTCAACTTTGGGGAAGTCGGCAGGGCTCGCTGTTGTTGTGTCATCTTGCACCACCACACTACTTAGACCCGGCGCAGTAGTATCTACCTTTAATCCACCACACTCCTCCTCCTCCAAACGACTCGCGTCAGCTGCATTCCGTCGGAGCTTTTCTGACCGCCGGGGATGTTCACTGTATGAGCGTGTTTCCTCCTCCAATTCGTACCACTTCCTCAGCTCGCCGGCATGCACCCTCCGCGATTCACCTTGCCGAGCGATTGTATACACTGGGCCTCGCCGGTCGACTACCTTGTACGGTCCTTTCCACTTCGCTAGGAGTTTCCTCTCCCCTGGGCCGCAAGGGGGATAGCGTTGATGGTCCCTGTACTTCACTTTCGAACCAATCTGGAACTCGATATTCCTTCCACCTTTGCTGGTCTGGAACTTCGCCATCATCCGCGCTTGAGTCGCCTGTGGGGTGCGGTTGGCGGTCTTCCGATTATTCCGTGTCTCCTCGGGAGATATACTGTAAGTTGGCCACATTCCAATCTCTAGGTCCACAGGTAGACATGGTTGTCAACCGTACATCAAATGGAATGGTGATTTCTTTGTGGAAGCCTATTTGGTTGCTCGATGGGCCAGCAACAGTAGCGGCAACGCTTCCCCCCAGTCTCCACCTTTTGCTGCTATCCACTCCTTGATTGTTCTATTGTTACGTTCCGTCAGGCCATTTGTTTGCGGGTGGTGTGGGGTGGTGCGCAATTTCTTAATGCCAATTTTCTCCAAACAGTTCCGGAATTCTTCACTCTCGAAGCACGGCCCTTGGTCTGTTAAGATGGCCTTTGGGATTCCGTGAGCCGCTACCAAGTGATTCATGACAGCATGGGTAACGATGCTAGCCCGTTGATCCGGGATTCCTGTCGCCTCAACCCATCGTGTGAAGTGCTCCGTCATCAATAAAATGTACTGGTTGCCATGCCTGATGAATGGAAACGGCCCCATCACGTCGACCGACCAAAGTTCACCAATTTCCGAGACTGGGATGGTCATCATTTGCTGCTGCGTTCCTCGGCAATCCGTTTTCATGAGCTGACATTGTCTACACGAAAGCACGCACTTCTCAACGTCCCTTTTCATCCCCGGCCAATACGCGCGTGGTTTCAGCAGATCGTAGGTCCTGGAACAACCTGTGTGCGCCATCTCGTGACAAGAAACTACTAGATTCCGTCTTAGTTTCATTGGAATGACTGGCACCGAAGGGTTGCTACCTCCTGGTATCCACATTAAGATCCCTGCTTCGTTCACTTGCAGCTTTCCCAGGTCTTTTGCAAACGATCCCAGCTGCTTGAGTTGGTTTTTGTTGAAGTTTGTCTGACCAGCTAATCGCGCGGTGATCAACTTGCGCAGGAGTTTGTCACTACGTTGCTCAGTTGCCAACCGTTCTGGATCCTGTTCGCACAGTATACCGTTAATACCGAAAGCTACGCTCGGCAGGTCATCATCATCTATCATGCGTGACAAGAAATCCGCCGCCTGATTTTCCCTCCCCGGCACGTGTTTTATCGTAAAATCAGACTCTTGTAGGCGCAATGCCCATCTCGCCAGCTTTCCGCTGGGGTCTTTAGCAGACTTAATCCACTCCAACGTCCTGTGGTCTGTTTCGATGTGAAATCGCTGACCCAGGAGATATGGCCGCCATTTATCCAACGCCCAGACAATTTGCGAGACATTCTTTCTCTATGGTTGAGTATCTGCGTTCCGCAGGTGTCAAAGTTCGGCAGGCATACTCAATCGTCCCATGGTTTTGTTTCAACACCGCACCGATCCTGACATCGCTGGCGTCAGTGGCTACCGTGAACACCCCACCAGCAATGGGCAATTTCAGCGTCAACTCCTGCCTTCCCATTTTCTGTAGAATCTGATCAAAGCCTCGTTGAGCTTCAGCATTCCAAATGAATTTCCTGTCTTGTTTCAACAGCTCATACAAGGGTGAGGCCAAGGTGTTAAAATCCTTGAGGAATTTGCTGTAGTACCCGGCGCGGCCCAGGAATGTACGGAGAGTGTGTTTCGAGGTGGGAACTGGGCTGCCTTGTATCGTCATTATCTTCTCAGGTAGCGGTTTCAGTTCGCCTTGTCCCACTTTATGGCCCAGTAAGGTGACACCGGTCTTTCCGATCTGGGACTTTGGTTCATTTATACGAAGTCCCGACTGCTGAATGCGTTCCAGAGCTGCCGCAAGATGATGGATATGTTCCGCTTCTGATTGGCTATGCACCACGATATCATCCCCGTACACAACCACTGATACGTATTACTCGAGTATTACTGGATCGCACCTGGACCCTTAGTTCGCGCAAGAAGTGAATAAGAACACACCGGATAGGACGTGTCAAAAACTGTGATAGATAGATTGTAGGTTACAACAGATGAATAAGTCGAAAAAGGAACCAATCAGCACAAGGAAAAAAAAGTGGACGAATCAGCTATCGGTCAATCGATCTGTATGTCTGTGTTTGCTCATCGGCTCACACATGTAACAACCACATTTTCCATTTCACTCAGCCATCGCAGCATTAGACGTCGGAAGGTAAACGGAGCTCCTGATAATCCAAAGGGCACCCTCTTAAACTGGTACTGTTTCGCACCAACGGTAAACGCCGTCTTCTCTCGATCTTCCTGTTTTATTGCCAGTTGCCAGTATCCTGATCTCAAGTCCAGGACCGTGAATATACTCGACTGCTGCAGCCGAGCAAAAATGTCAGCAACTGATGGAACTGAAACGAAGCGAGTCAAGGAAATTTCATTCAGTCTTCGGAAGTCGACACAGAATCGGCACTTCCCATTCGGCTTCCTCACTAAGACCACAGTAGAGTTGTACGGGCTATGTGCCTCCTTAATCACGCCCGCGTCCAGCATTTCCTGCACTTGCCTGTTCACCTTAGCCTCTGGGTGGATTGGTATCCTTCGAGGTCCATGGGGCCGATACGGTTGGCGAGTTAGTGGGATGGTGTGCTCGATCCAATCGCTAAACCCATATTGCCTGCTGTCATCCGTAAACAAGGGTTGGTATTTGTTGATCAGCGACTGCAAAGATGGGCCCAAATGTAACACAGAAACGACCGACTGCGAAGATCTCATTTCTCCACGATTAATGAGTGGCAGTGACCCGCATTTCATTAGCAACTTCCCACGCTTTAGATCAATGACAGCTTTATTGAGCTCCAGGAAATCTGCTCCCAATATGGTTTGTTTCGCATCCGGTGACATGAGAAAGAAGTGTGTTCGCTTTCGTCCCCCGATTCCCACGGTATGTTCGGCTATCCCATCAATTCCCACTGACTGACCGCCAACCGCTCTTACGATCGTGCAGCATGACTGAAGTTTTTCACCTCGCCGATGGTTGAATAGTGACACCGCGGCACCCGTATCGATCAGACACCTTTCCATCGTTCCGTCTACTTCACCATTGCTTCGACTGCACTCCTGCTCAACGCCCCAAGTACACAATCCTCGATCCGAAAAGCAACATAAGGTTGCACACGTTTATTCGTCACACGAGTAACCCCACGCCTCTGCGGACATTGTCTCTTCCAGTGCCCCAGTTTCCCGCAGATGAAGCAACATCCCTTTGTGCGCACCCGATAATGCTGAACGCAAAACCCATTGATGTCTACCGTAAGTTGTTCCATCATCCGTTCCAATTTGTCCATCCGTTCCACATTCTCATGAGGCTCTTCCTTCAGCGCAGCGTCACACACCCACTGCCTCACGTGACTAGACAAGGACAGGGTTCGTTTGCAACAACGGCCCTCAACGGAATCGATTCCACCTAACCACAACTGTAGTGAGCAGAAATGTGGACCGGTTGTTAGAATAGGCATTAGTTTGCATTGCACGACCTTTTGTTTCACCCATGATGTGCTGGCTTAAACCAACTACAATACAAGAGACAAATCAACCTGACTAATTCTCTCTGGTTTTGCCAAACAGGCAAAGCAATCCCAATAAGCAATTGTATAATATTGCTCATGAAAAAGAGTGAAAATCTGACTGAAACAGTCCAGCAAATGACGAGCTTCAGGTCTTTGACATTAGAATCTAACAAAGCCGATTTTGTTCTACAGCTAACCCCTTAGCATTCTGTACCTAAGTCGAAGGCTAAATGCAGTCTTTCTAATCAGCCAAGGGAATCTGCGCCATCTACTCCGACAATTACTAACCCTTTAATTGGGCAAGCCACATCCAGCGTGCCTGCTATTAACTCATTCCTAGATGCCATATCTCACCAGTTGGTCACATGACCGACACCGACAGTTCAGAGCCGGGTAACCTAAACATCGATTGCCTCAATCAAAACGCCTAAAGTGACACTCGTAGATTCATTTCCCACACCAAGGACAAGCGATGCGACACCGTTTTTACAACGTTCTTTAATGCCGGGTAAAAATGCCAAGTAATCAGACACGACACTCAGACTAACATTCGCTATACAGAACCACAGTGCGTTAACGGTCGTGTGTACTGACGTTCCTGAGTCCAGGACTTGCACAATAAAGGGCAAGTTGGTAGATGATTGTAACCAGTGGAATTCTATCTGCGATACGATTGGTATTGGGGTTGAGCCAATTACGTAACGACGCGTAGCGCCTCACCCAAATTCAGGCACTACGCGAACCCCGATTTCTTCGAGTAACCTTGGATTCAACTGAGGAGACAGAGATAGTCCTACTTTTCAGTAGTTCATCTTCGCAACTCATCGAACGGGGTACGCATACTATCCGATATTTCTTGGAAGGACGGTCAAGGGAAAAAGCAAATCAGGGAGATCCTTCTATAAACGAAAAGCAAGCAAACCGTATTTGTTCATGGTGTTCCTGAACTACTGGGCTCTCCTGAGCACGAAGCGCAAAACATGACCGAGAGCAGTGGTGCTACATCCGCGAAGCACTCTCTCTGGACCACGTTATCGCTAAATCACTAAGGAGAATTCCTTCATCTCCAAACTACAAGGGCTGCGGTCCAAAAATATTGAAAGTCGTGCTACACTCCGATGGAATGACAGAAGTCCTATTGGATAGCTGGTTGAAGCATCGCTCCAGGTTGCCTACCGAGATTAGGCTAAAGATAGCAGGCGCACGGCCACTAGTTTTCAGCACTTCATTGGAACATGCAACCTCAATAAAATATTTGCCTCCACAATCCTGCAGAGTTGTAGACAATATAGCATTAGCGACACCTGACGGGACAGGGAGACACACGAGAGAACATCTCGATCTGGGATGCTCCATGCTACCATGCAGCCTGTCTGAAATTCAAGAACCAATGACCCACGCAAAAAACGATTAGCGGCCGACCGACGAACAGTCGGCTTAAAACTAAACACGAATTTGTTGTCCACCCACACACTTCTAACACTATCATGTTTGTATACTAAAGCTCAAGGACTTGGTAAGTTGGCCGAAAGTAGAGAACGCCAGGCGGCACAACCGCAGGATCATATTATGATTAGGGAGACCTGGTTAAGGTTTGAGATAGCAGATTCTGAAGTCAATTTACCTGGTAGGTCACTGCTTCGGAATAACAGAGCTGAAAGAGGTGTTTGGGTAATTCTGTTTTACAAGGCTAGCCTTCGATGTGAATTTATTCACCTCCCAGAGACCCGTGCTCAGATTTGCTTTGGTGCCGCCTATGGTTGCGGAACAAAGACACATGTCTTGTAGCCGTGATTTACCGTCCACTAAACTCTAGGTGCGAAACGGGCTTCAAACTAAACCACGTTCTTCAGGTTGCATTGAGCAAGACATACAGTACATTTTCATCGCAGGCGACTTTAATGTGCACGATTTGGAAATAGCGGTCTTCGATAGCATGCAGTTCAAAGCCTGTTTACAAGAGGTAATTTCCAGCTCCCTCGGTCCTACCACGTGACCACTCCCACCAGATTTTGAACTGCTAACAAGCCGTCGAGACTTGATCCTGTGCTCACCAACGAAGAACTACTCATTGTAGACGGAATAATTACACGTAGACCACTGGATCGCAGTGGCCATATCACCACTGTTTCACTATGTAGGTTATGCGGAATATCCTGAAGAAGTGGGTGATAAAGTCTATACGGACACCCACTACAACGTTTGATCTGCGCTTGTTAAGGAGGTATTTTGGACCTTCTTAATTGTATGCCACCAGAATTCGTCTGGGACACTTTCACAAGGACATTTACCACACGGGTACCGCACGCGTCTAAACAGAAATCTTTCTCATCCTCAAAGGAAAAGGAAGTCATTTCTGAGGAGCAGAACACGCAAATGCATGTGCTTGAGGGACAGCATGGAGAGCTCACAAACACTCCCCGAATTCCAAAACCAGGACTGCTTACTTGGTACAGCGTCAATTCCGTATGAGCTTGATCCATTATGACAAGGTGACGCAGCAGCAGGACTTAATGATGAGATTCTGCACGAACCGCAGACTCTTATAAAGGTATGTTAATGGCCTTCGTAAGGTGCAACGCGGAATTCCAGCACTGGTCACGACTGACGGCTGCACGAGACCAACAATGGAAGCAGCCGATCTCTTATGGTTCCATTACTCACAAACGTTTAAAACAGTAACGGGACCGACGGGTTATCCTTGTTTCTGTTGTCCCACTCTCAGCCTTACCCAATATTACTTTGAGTGCAGAAAGTGTGTCAATGAAAGTTTATCCGTGCTTATCCACAGTGTGATGGGAGTATACACTCGAACGAACGTGCGGTGCCAGCCCAGCAAGGAAGCCGTTAGGCTGCCGCAAGCAAACGCGGCAACCGATTGGACGTTCACACGT
The DNA here is from genome assembly GCA_944474145.2 of Dicrocoelium dendriticum. Taxonomy (NCBI): domain Eukaryota; kingdom Metazoa; phylum Platyhelminthes; class Trematoda; order Plagiorchiida; family Dicrocoeliidae; genus Dicrocoelium; species Dicrocoelium dendriticum. The sequence goes on from OX104062.1 coordinate 51,761,269, forward strand.
TTCTCGCATGCACGCTGATTGGCAAACAGTTGGACGCATTGGAGTGAGTTTGTTTGACTGAATCAAAGGAAAAATGTCATGCATCAACAAAGGTCGTTAATTATGGATCCAACCAGTTGTATATACCGATATGTTTCACTCGCCGTCTGTCTCCGTTTTCGCCTGGTCCTGTTGTTTGCAGAATATACGTTTTGTCCTTGAAGGACCGACTTTTCACATGGTGTCAGAGAAGGAGAAGAATATCAGTATCACGCAGACGATGATTGGAGCTGCACCGGCTATTCAAATGCCTGCCCCACTGAACATGGATGAACGCAGTTTGGCAAGCAACTGGTGTTTGTGGAAGAGCGAATGGATGGATTTCTGCACTTTATCGCGTCTGGACAAACAACCGATGGCGTACCGCTTGGCCATGTTTCGACACGCAGCAGGAGATGATGCGCGCCGCGTGCTAGAGACATTGTGTTACGACAAGAGCGAAGATGTCAACAATCTGGAGACAGTTCTTGAGAAGTTCAGTGAATACTGTGAAGGCCAAACAAACGAGACATTGCAACGCTACCTCTTTTTTCGCGGAACAGGCGGCCAGGTGAATCCGTTGACACGTACGTCACTGAGCTAAAGATTTTGGCCCGATCCTGCAGTTTCTGTAAATGCATGGCGGACGGTCTCATACGGGACCGCATTGTTCTTGGGATCAATGACGAAGGTTTGACGAAGCGACTATTACGAAAGCGCAACCTATCTCTGCAGCAATGTATCGACATCTGTAACAGTGAGTCCTCCACTGCCTATCAGTTCCAGAAGATGAAAATCCCAGGTGATTCAGAGTTGTGCGCCGTTTCCAGGAGCAAAACTACGAGGGCCACGACCGCGCGACTGGAGCCCTGCAACTCCTGTGCAACACGACATCCGAGGAACCGCCAACTGTGTCCGGCGTGGGGCCGCATTTGTGTCAAATGTGGGAAGCGCAATCATTTCGCCCGCTGCTGTCAGTCGACAGATGTCAGTGCACTCGTTCCAGACAAATCAAAAGAAGACATCGAACAATCGATTGGTAACGTGTCTCCGAAAGCGTCGCAGAAGTGTGTCTATGCAAGTCTTCTGATCGAGGGACGGTCTGTGCGATTCCAGTTAGACACAGGCGCGACGATCAATATTTTGTCCAGAAAGCACTGCCGCGGCGTGCAAACTCAATCGGATCAAGGTTATTTGCGCATGTGGAATGGTTCCAGACTCAAGCCAAAGGGCTCAGCGACAATTGAAGTGGTCAAGCCGAGAGACGGTGTTTCGCATCGTCTGCAGTTCGTGATCGTGGATGAGGATCTCACGACGATTCTCGGCATTGATTCGATTTTATCTCTTGGCTTTGTCCATTTTAACCATGATCGTTTTGTGTACGCTTGTCAGAGTGAAGCCGATGTTATTGACCTGTATCCGTCGGTGTTTAGCCCGGGTTTAGGGGAATTCGAGGGTACCGCTCACCTGTCGTTAGATCCTTTGGCACGCCCGATTGCGTTACCTGCTAGAAGAGTCCCGTTTGCGCTACGTGATCGATTTTCCGCGGAATTGAACAAGCTGGTTATGCAGGGGGTGATTGCAAAGGTTGATGAGCCAACAGACTGGGTTAGCCAGGTCGCAATCATTACGAAGAAAAATGGCGAACTACGCGTATGTATAGACCAGAAGCCACTGAATGAGGCCCTGCGTAGAGAACATTATGCGCTACCGACGTTAGAAGCTGCTTTACCACGTTTGACAGAAGCTAAGTTTTTCACGAAAGTAGACCTTTCTTCCGCATTCTGGCACGTTGTTCTAGACGACGAATCCAGTTTCCTCACCACATTTTTTCAATATCCTGCACAAAAATGTCCACACCCCTAGCATTGATCTATCACTCATGAAACCAAATGGATACAATAAACGCAATAGAGAAAATTCTGTGATGGTAAGAAGGTCAAAGACAAACATATCAGCAAACTTTTTCCTAAATCGGTACTCCCGTATTTGGAACAAATTGCCGACCGATATTCGTACTAGCACATCTGAGTATAACTTTCGTAGCAAGCTTGACGAATATCTTACAGTCAGCAATGTGATTATGCTCCTGCGCTGCCCTACAACTATTCAACAAACGTATAAACAAGGTCCAGACAACATATAACTGAAAGTTGCAAATGACTGTATCAGTCAGATCAACAAACACCCGTTGATTCCCTGCTTACCCTTCTCTTTTATTGCCCACTCCTGATCTGCCTGCCCGAAAGCTCACCGCTGATTAGTGGCTCCACTGATACATCGATGGGTTGGAGGCCCAGGCTTCTGTTATCCTCTTCATCCCATCTTGGCTCAATATACTTCCCCTTGATTTTACTTGGCTCCACTGCAACCATGTGTCAGTTGAATCACTGGCAATTTGGTTAGCTGGACTCCCAAATCCGGTTAACTATCTCTCCAATCGTAACTTCACTTCCGTTTCACCCGCTGGCACACCTACCATTCGTTTGTGAAAGCACTGACGCTTTGGTAGGTAAAGCACCCGGATCCTTTCCTTACATCTTCAACCCACCTTGCTCCCCAACACTTAGCTTCGGTTTTCACTTGACCTTATCTTGCTGGTGAATCAACCGACACATTGTCAACATCGATATGTTTGCCACTCAAGACTACTGTAAACTCGTCAACATATCACTGGCGTTCTGTTGGACCAATTCCCTGCATAATCAAGCCCCTAGCGCAGTTAGCGCCGAAGAAGCAGCTAATGCCCTGCGGCTTCAATACGCCCCAATCTTCGAACTCGCAACATCTACCTGTCCCATAATATCAAGCACATTACCGACACCTTTGTTTACAAAAGTTATTTTCAACCCATCAATTGTGCTAAGGAAGTTACTCTCACTGCGTGAGCATAGTTCGCCGGGAGCAGACAACATCCGCCCGAAAGCACTGAAGGCTGTGGCCACCAAGCTAGCTGAACCACTGTCACAGTTCTTTCAAAGGTGCTTTGATGAACAACAAGTCCCCACTAGGTGGAAGTGTGGCATTATCACCCCTATTTTTAAAGGCGGTAGCCGTTCCGATCCTGCAAACTATCGTCCAGTGACTCTCCTCCCTGTGCTCGCGAAGGTGATGGAAGCAGTCGTCGCTGACACTTTAATGGACTACCTAGAAAAATGCAACATCTTGGTACCGGAACAGCATGGCTTCCGTCAACACCGGTCATGCACTACCAACCTACTTATTGCACGAGGTAGTTGGACGGAAGTGGCCGATGATGGGGTCGGAGTCGACGTCATCTATCTGGACTTCTCCAAAGCTTTCGACCGCCTCGATCACCGCATCCTACTTCAAAGACTACAGAGTTACGGAATCGGTGATCCTGTACTTGGTTGGATTGGCAACTTCCTTTACCAACGAAAGCTTCAAGTACGTGTTAGGGGATCACTCTCTAACCCAATTGAGGTGGAATGTGGTGTCCCGCAAGGCTCAGTGCTGGGACCGCGTTTATTCCTTGTGTTTATCAACGACCTGGCAAGAGTCATCTCCTCAAATTTCCTGCATTTCGCCGATGATGTCAAGATATGGCGGGCGATTGGTAACAAGTCCGATCAGGATCTGCTCCAACATGACTTAGATCGCATTTACGAATGGTCAAAGAGGAACAAGCTTCAATTGAACATATCTAAGTGCAAAGTGATGCATCTGCGTCACCAGCCGGTGAGCGCTTACAAGATTGGAGACCACATTTTGGCGAACGTTTCTCAGGAGCGTGACCTGGGTGTATTGGTGCAGGAAGATCTCGGGTGTTCCAAACAAGCAGAGAAGGCGACGAGAACCGGAAATCAACACTTCGGCCTTCTTCGCAGAGCCTTCGGTCGGTTTGAACCCTCAATCTTTCCCCAAATGCTTAACGCCTAAGTGCGACCTCACGTGGAATATGCTATTCAGGTGTGGCAGCCGTGGCAGAAACAGGATCTCGTTGCTCTCGAGACTCCTCAACGACGGGCAACCAAGAACCTCAGGGGCCTCTTTCATCTGCCCTATCAGCTTAGACTGAAATCTCTAAGAATGTACAGCAGTCGATATCGGCTTTTGCGGGGGGATCTCATAATGGTTTACCAGATTCTGAAGAACCCAAACCACATTTGCCGTCCGCTTCTGGAATTGAAACACAACACTAAACTAAGAGGTCACCCTCTGAAACTGACAATTCAGTATAGTCGGCTTGAATGCCGCAAAAATTTCTTTTCTCTCCGCGTGTGCCAGCCTTGGAACGCCCTCCCTAATTATGTCGTCTCTGCTCCCAATCTGGCAATATTTAAAAAACGTGTTGACGATGCATTGTCTCACTTACATTTCATTTTATGACTTGTTAGCCAGGAGCTACAAAACGCAATCAAACGGTTTCTTGCCAAACGCCTAACCAATGGATTTATAGTTTCATATGTTTCATACGCGAACTTCTCCGCTATTCCGCATAAGTCTATGGTGAGTCCACCACAACGCTTTTCCCTTTATCATGCAATTGATTTTCACAGTAATTTTCCATCCTACGGGACTTGTTAAGCAACGCTTTTTTACCCGTAATAAACCATTGTTCCATTGTTCCATTGTACTAAAGGTTCGGCATTCTTGTTCACAGCCCACAACCCACACATCTTAAATAACCCGAAATCCGTATTGCGCCTCCTAATTGTAAACAAAATCTGCAACACAATAATAAGGTAGTTGTTTAAATATTTCCCTTTTTCACTGTGCAGTAATGTGGATTTATTCTTCCCTGTTAGCCAGACCCATACTGCTGTTCCTTATGCTGAGTCCAGAAATTTGGTTGCGAGACCCTCCCCACACTATATTATTCTCGATTCCACACATGTACATAATTCCCTAGGAAGTTTTCAACCTCCATCGCGCTAATACTTACTAATACTTGCTATTTCCCTTCTATTTACGTTGATCCGGACCACCACTCGTTCAACTGTACGATGAGATACTTGCTACCGAAGAAAGTTGGATCTGCATAAGAATAAAGTACAACTTGAATCCAATCCCACTCAATACGAATCGCCTCGCATCCGATATACAATTCCAGTTTCAGAGAAAACTTGTACATAATGATCGGTCCATGGTCTCTGGAACGTGTCTCACCTTTCTGAGAAATATACCTATTATTATTACCGTTTGGCCTGAAGGTGTCTAGCGAAATTTTCCAAAAGCGTTTGGTGCAAGCAATAGATGATTTAGATGGCGTAACCTGTGTGGCAGATGACGTTCTCATTTACGGTTTTACCGAAGAAGAGCATGACACTAAGCTACACCGGTTCCTGAGGTGTTGCGTGCAAAAGAACATCAAAGTAAAACGCGAGAAAGTAGAGCTGCGGAAAGAGGAGGTGATTTTCCATGGGCATGTGTTAACATCCGACGGAATCAGAGTTGACCCAGGGAAATTAAGGCGATACAAGAGATGCCGTCCCCTAACGATGTGAAGGCAGTCCATCGCCTAAACGGTATGGTGAACTATTTAAGCCGGTTCCTACCAGGACTCGCTGATGTCATGACTCCGATTAGGCAGTTAACTCACGAAGGAGTAAATTGGAGCTGGAGGAAGGAACAGGAGTTGGCTTTCGAAAAAATTAAAAACCTTATCAGTAATGCGCCCGTACTCGGATATTACGATCCAGCACAACCATTGGAGGTACAGTGTGATAGTAGCCAGAGTGGAATAGGTGCTGTTCTGTTGCAGAACGGAAGACCTTTGGATTTCCACAGTCGAGCACTCACAGAGGCCGAGGAGCGGTACGCACATATCGAGAAAGAGATGCTGGCAGTGGTCTATGCCATGGAGCGTTTCAATGATTATACTTTTGGAAGAAATACAACCGTGTACACTGATCATAAGCCGCTGGTGTAGATAGCCACTAAACCACTGAATAACGTTCTTCGCCGTCTGCTGCGTATGCTTATCCGGCTCCAGAAGTATGACATTGACATTGTGTACACACCTGGCACACAGATATTCATCGCGGACACCCTGTCGAGAGCACATCCGCCAGTGGCCGAACATCATCTAGAAGAGATCGAGACAGATAGCATGGTGCAGCATCTGGCAGTGACAGAAAACCGTTTGAAAGACATAAGGCGTTTCACGGAGGAAGACCAAACTTTTGCAGCTTTGCGAGACGTTATCCTCAATGGTTGGCCAGAAACAAAGAAGCAGCTCCCGAAAGAATTAACACCCTACTTCAATTTTCGGGACGAACTCACTGTCTGTGACGGTCAGTTGTTCAAGGGAAGTCGACTCCTAATCCATTCTTCTCTCCGAAAGAAGATGCTGGAGCATGTCCATCGCGGTCACCTGGATGCAAATTACACCATTAATCGAGCAAGAGAACTGATGTTCTGGCCAGGAATGACAGGTCAGATCAAGGATCATGTGTCTAACTGTGAGGCCTGTCGTTCACACGACATTCGGCAAACGAAGGAACCGATGATGCTGCATAATGTTCCGGACCGACCGTGGCAAAAGTTAGCAGTGGATCTATTCTGGGACAACGGAAAAGATTACTTCCTCACGGTGGACTACTATAGTGATTACTTTGAAATCGATTTATTCACCACCACGACCACGGAGGCAATAATCAACAAACTCAGATGTCAATTCGCACGGCACGGGATACCGGAGGAGCTAGTCTCGGACAACGGTCCCCAGTTCAGCAGCATGGCATTCCAGGTTTTCGTAACCAAATGGGAATTCGCACACCGGCAAACCAGTCCCTATCACAGTCAATCAAATGGGAAGGCAGAGTCGGCAGTGAAGCAAGCCAAGCGACTATTAGCGAAGGCTAGAGATACTCGGGAGGACCCATACCTCATGCTACTGGAGAGTCGCAACACTCCTTCAACGGATATCGGCCTGAGCCCAGTGCAGCGCCTATATAGTCGAAGGACCAGAACTGTGATGCCTGCATCCGCAACACTTTTGCGCCCTGTCAGGCCAAAATTTGAGAAAGTACAGAACAATTTGAAAAGGCGAATGGTTACTCAGAAACGGTACTACGACAACGGCGCAAGGGAATTATCTGAGCTGACAGTGGGGGAAGAAGTATGGGTTAAACCAATTCCCGATGGACAGGAGCGGTGGAGAAAAGGAGTCGTGGCTGCGAAAGTCGGTGAAAGGTCATACGAAGTAAATTTTGGAGGTAAGAAGCTGAGAAGAAACCGAGTACAGCTGAGGAGATGGCCGAGGCGACAGCATGAAGCAGGGAGAGAGCGTTATACTGTGTTCGGCAATGAGGCGACACCGGCAGATCGAACAAAGAGGACGCGAAGTGGTAAAGTGTATGGACTATTTAACAAAGTACAGCAGAAAGAACATGAAAAAGGGAGGATGTGATGGGAGTATACACTCGAACGAACGTGCGATGCCAGCCCAGCAAGGAAGCCGTTAGGCTGCCGCAAGCAAACGCGGCAACCGATTGGACGTTCACACGTTTCTCGCATGCACGCTGATTGGCAAACAGTTGGACGCATTGGAGTGAGTTTGTTTGACTGAATCAAAGGAAAAATGTCATGCATCAACAAAGGTCGTTAATTATGGATCCAACCAGTTGTATATATCGATATGTTTCACTCGCCGTCTGTCTCCGTTTTCGCCTGGTCCTGTTGTTTGCAGAATATACGTTTTGTCCTTGAAGGACCGACTTTTCACAACAGCTTCCCTGGTGTCAATAGCATTCGACCGAGGGCTTTACAGGCATCAATCACTGAACTCACGGAACCACTGACATTATTATAAAAGCCCTGTAGGCAGAAGAACCATATTTCAACAATATAGAAGCGACGAATCATCACTCCTAATCATAAGAGAGGTAGCCGCACTGACCCAACCAATTACCGTCCTATAACGCTACTCCGCATGCTTTCCAATTTAATGGAGTCCATCATCGCTGACGCACTCATGTAGTAACTAAAAAATCACAACATGGTAGCACCGGAGCAACATGGCTTCCAATAAAAGCGCTCATGCGCTACGAACCTGTTAATTGCACGCAATATCTGAACTGATGCAGTTGATGGTGTAGCAGGGTTCGGTGTCATTTACCTATTATTCTCCAAAGCTTTTAATCGCTTAGACCACCGAATCCACCTTCATAATCTTCACTTCTATGGCATTGGTGACCTACTGCTGCGTTGCATAGGCAATTTCCAGCACGAACCTCAGTTGGAAGTAAGAGTAATAAAATCCCTGTCCGACGCATTTGACTTGGAGTGACGCGTACCACAAGCTTCGGTGCTCGAGCCCCCTCTATTTTTGCTTTTCATAAACGATCTGGCAATGGAAATTACTTCCGAACTCCTAATATTCGCGGTTGATATCAGGTTATGGCGAGTGATCAAAGAACCGAACGATCACTGAAAGCTCCAGCGTGATATCAACACGACTTCATATTGATCAGTTCAGAATACCCCGCCGTTCAATGTGGAAAAATGTCACGCTGTTCAATTGCGCCACAGGCATGACTACGTGTATAGGCTTAGGTCACATGTGTTGCAAACAGCTTCCCAAGAACATGACTTGATGTGCTCGTTCAAAGTGGCCTTAACTGTTCAACGCAGTCAGAGGGAGCTGCGAAACGAGCCAACCAGCACCTCGCCTTGCTGCGGAGAGCATTCAGAAATTTCGACCCATCCATCTTCCCCATGTTGCACAATTCTTATGCGTGCCCTCACGTTGAATACGCCATCAAAGCTTGGCAACTGGATGAAAAGCGACTTAGAATTGCCAGAGAAGCGCAACACAAGGCCACGAAGAATTTCAAGGGCCTACGAAATCTCCCCTACCATCAAAGTCGGAAGTCACTGGGCGCTTTCCGTGGCGGCTACCGAAGGCCAAGAGGTGATCTCATTTTAGTCTACCAAATATTGTGTGACCCTAATCACGTATGCCGTCAGTTGCTGATACCCAGTCATAACACCAATCTCAGAGGTGACCCTCTGAAATTGTCTGCACGTTATAGCCGCCTGGAATGCCGGCGGAATTACTTTTCCATTTCGGATATGCCGAATCTGGAACTCTCGCACAAACTTAGTGGTTTCCTCCCCACTTTGGACATTTTCAAAAAACGATTAAATTTTGCTCTTGACCATCAGCAATTCGTTGTTTAAACTGTGCTACTTTGGAATATATTAGTTATCCATTCAAACCGGATTAAAATGTGACATAAACCTGGGGAGGCGGTACAGAATTGAGTGTATTGTTTTTACTTTTTCACGGAGTACGTCAAATATAACTGACCCTTATGTTGTGTCGTCTTTCTCACTCAATTCCCAGTTACACTGCTAATATTCAGCGGCGCATCTGCTAGATAAACACTCAAACAGACAAATCACATGTCATTTGACATTATACTTTTACCCCACCATCCTGCGGGACTTGTCAAGCAACTGCTTTTATACCCGACATAAATCATGGTTAATTGTTCGTTGTTCATTGAAAATGTAGTTGCGCCTGCTAGAAGTTTTTGTATAAGTGGCCAATCTTCAGGTGAACTTTGACGAAAGTCAAACCAACTGTGATGATATATTGCTGCCCTTAGAAATTTTAGCGGAAATGAATCAGAGCCGAGGTAACCTTGCTAAAAATTGACAAATGACTGCCCCCGAGATGTACGGAGAGATATAGCTTTCAAATAGCTTATCTCCATAGCAGAGTACACAGCTACATCGCCAACAGTTGAAAACGACTACTTCGATGGAAACAACACTACGTTCTGAAAGTGTTAAACATTTTGAATGCATTTTCGAAAGTCGGGTATTTACACTGGCTACATATTTGCTGCATTATTTCAGGGGTTGGGCCAAATAGGCCATCAGCGAGTGAACCTTTTACCATTTGCCAAGAGCAACAGTACTGCAAGATACATTCTTCGGGAATCAGCACACAACACTAATAAGAGACGGTCGGACCGGTTCAGGTTTAGGACGAGGCATGTAGAGACTACAGTTAACCTTCCGTCACATCCTCGGTTATATATATACCATTATTTCACATGTTACCCATTACATTTTGTACTCTTCGTGGTCTATGTTACATGTACTACCTTTACAAGTTGAATCCAGTGCGATGAGATGCCGAGAAGGTGGGTTACTTCATCTCATACACTGCGAACTTCGTCAGTTGCCAGCCTCACCTGGCATACTGGAGATCGCACGTAAGAATAAAAATTAAAAATAAATATGCGTGTTCTTGATGTTACACCAAGCACACCAAAGAAAGCCTGTTCAGTTTTGTACAAGCGAATATGCGACAATTGATTGTCGGTCAAATATTAACCTTGACAAAATAAGTGTGTAGATTCATGAGGTCCAAGCCATGGGATGTGGCTATAATAAATGTTTCCGTGTTGAAATAGAAAATTGTTATGCTAATGTGAAGGTGTCGACAGGCAAACATGATAACATAGGTATTTCTGGCAATTAACGGCTGAATTAGTGACTCAAATTGCGTTTCAATAACTTGGAATGATTTGACTTCGAACCGCTTGCTTGTAGCGCTATCAGCAGTAACCTGTCTTTCATTTTAGCCTACTTGTCATATTCTATGGCGTCAGATCTCCTTGCACCACATTGATCTCTTGTCCGTATCCAGTTGACGGAACCGCGAGCCTCATGTGAGTGGGGATCGGAAGCGCTGAGTAGGAACTATCCGCCATTAATGCAAGGTTCCTTAAGTGCAGGCCAAAATGATTGTAAAACTATTAAAGAAGGCCAACACACAACAAGCAGCCGAAGAGACAGCTAGACGGAAATGTAGTGGAAGAGCTCAAGAAAAAGTGCACCATGTGCTATAAAGCATTAACCGTTGAAACATTATGTGCTGTGTATCTTCGTTGCAATAGATATTATATATAAGGCTGGCAGTATCCGGTTTCTGATTTGCCTCTCACTGTGGCCAGCCACAGAACGCCTGTGCCTACCGAGACACCATGGGTGACTTGCGCTGTACCATCCACAGCTCTAACCACACACCGCATCTCCAGTGTAAAACCGAAGAAACAAAACCGGAAGGCATGTGGATGGGAGCCACGTTTCATCAACGGAGCCGGCCCGCACTCCTTCACAGACAAACATAAGCATGCTGTATTTGGGAATCACCAGCATCCCCAGCAACGACCAACTGTCTCCTGGATCCAGTATGGACGAGGTTGTGGGTAATAGACAGGTAGGCACCTTGTCAACATGCACATCAAGCGCAGCCACACCTAGGATGTCAAGCAACAGCCAATCACTCGAAATGCCGATATCGATTAAAGTAAACGCATATGACAACATAAATACTCGCTAAATGAACATATGGAAGAAATTGGTTATAAGTGAAGCCGTGATAAGTACAAAATGTCCGAAAGTTTTTTAAAAAATACCACGCGATAAAATTACGCAAGTTTACCACAATTTGCGTGAGCGACTGTGCAAGTAAGGAGAAGAGTATCAAGTACGCAGAACAAACCAAATAACATGTAATGAATTGTATCCACATTAAAAAGACCTAGTTTAAGTGTAAGTTGGTTTAGCCCAACTGCGGTGAAGAAGCATCATGAATGCAACGCCATCCTCAGCAAGGGGCACAGGTATATATATATATATATATATATATATATATATATATATATATATATATATATATATATATATATATAGTTGATATAAAAGGATAAGTAGCGGGGAAGGCGAAGAGATAGGCTTTGGTGCCGGTCGCTCGATAACAGCGAGGAACGGATGGCATTGTAGCTCGTAAACTGTACATGCTTGACTGTGCAATAACCACTACTGATAATCCCATGCTTTTCACCTATACTTTTACTTATGTATTGTGACCATTTGCGACTGTATTGATGTTAGTTGTCGCCCTATTTCATTATCCCACCCGATCTACCGTTGATGTCAAATCTTCTGACTTAATTTAAAGCTTTAACCTTGGTTCACGCCTAGTCCTTTCGTAATCACCTACTGACACAGTGTATTGTATCGCGCTCTCACCCACTACTTGGTTTTCTTTTGTACTGCATAATTTAACAATAAATCCTCCTTTGTAGCAGTTGTTCTGCCAGCCCTATGATATGAACCAACACCTATGTGCTGATATTTCCAATTTGCTGTCACACATGTTCGTGCATTTTTATGCAACTGTTATTATCTCTAAGTTTTGAAACCAGTTCCTGGATTTCTTGGCGCCCTTAAGAACGCTTAGGGGAAGCGGTCACAACTAACATCCTAATGGTCCCGGGTTCGATGTCTGCCAACTATGTGAAGATGTGAATCTATAGTACTGCTGGTGTTACTCGTGCATTTCAGCCCCATGGCCTCCTGCCATTCGTATTTATTGACCCTACTAAGCGACGTCAAGTAGTTTCTGATGGTTTTGTAATTCTGCCATGTGGTATCACATGGGCTTAACAAATGTTGCCTCGAAATCTCATCTCTCCTGTTGATGCATTTACGTGTTCTGCTCCGGATCCACGTATTGGTCCGGTGCGATGCCCGTACTTGTACAACCTTTGATGCCGATTGTTTGACCCAGTTAATTTATCTTTCATTTCATTCCATGTATCATTCGCTGAACTCTGCGTCTGTAGGTCCCAGTCAACTTTTGCCGCTAAGTTATGCAGCTTGAAATAGTCCATAATAGCTTGTTGAGTTTCTCTTTCTTTACCCACAATACTGACATTCGCTAAGCCCATGCGATATCACATGGCAGAATTACAAAGTCATCAGAAATTACTGCACGTCGCTTATGAGGCTCGATAAGTACGAATGAGAGGAGAAAATTGTGCTGAATTTTATTAGTAACACCAAACTACTCTACAGATTTGTGAATAGCATAAGAAAGGTTAAGTCGGAATACCACCTCTCAAGACAGCCAGTGGCCCAACAGCTACTGTTGTGGATGCCGCGAACGCTCTACTCCTGCAGTTTGGCTCGGTAGCTACAAATACCATGGAACCTTCGCCTTAGCAACTTTTAACAAATGTCGTTGGCTTATCCAGCGTTACTTTTACTTCAGCAGCTGTTGCAAGCAAATTACAGTCTATCCGGGAGTACAGTGCCCCTAGAATCAACATGATCTGCCCAAAACTACTGAAAACCCTTTCTCCCGCCATAGCATCACCACCTGCAACCTTCTTCCAGCGTCTACTTAACTCCCATACACTCCCACATGAGTGGAAATAGTGGAATTGCCACTCCAATACAAGGTAAGCGGTCGGATTCTGCCAACTACCGACCTATTACTTTCCTTCTTGTTTTATCAAAAGTGTTGGAATCGGTGATCGCAGATGAACTGACGCGATACTTTGAAAGTCAACAAATAATTTCTAAGGCCCAACATGGTTTCAGAAGCAGACGATCTTGTCCCATCAATCTGCTGATTACTTGGGACTCATGGACCAGAGCGGCTGATGAAGGAGTCCCCATAGATGTGATTTACTTAGACTTTTCTAAAGCATTCGACAGGGTCAATCACTTCTTTCTCCTCCAAAACCTTGCTGCCTACGGTATTAAAGGTGCTCTGCTCACCTGGTTGGAAGACTACTTACACGACAGAGCAATCAAGGTAAGAGTAGCCGACACTCACTCTGCAAGCCTGTGCGTCTCCAGTGGTGTACCACAAGGATCCGTCCTCGACCCGCTACTGTTTTTAGTCTACATTAATGAGCTTCCAGCGGACATTCTATCTCCGATGCAAATATTTGCAGAAGTTGCTAAAGTATGGAGAGCAGTTCGCTCAGCATCCGATCGTGTCTACCTCTAGGAAGATCTGACTCGGATTAGCGAATGGGCAGAAAGGAACCAGCTCCCACTGAACCCTGCAAAGGGCCACCTGCTGACGATGCACAACAGCTTCGTCAACATATACCTTTTGGGGCAACACGTCCCACAACACGTGACTAGTGAACGCGACTTAGTTATAATCGTGCAAGACAGTCTTGGAAATTCGATCCAATGTTCCAAAACAGCAAGTGTGGCGAACTTGAACTTGAGACTTTTGAGGCGAGCTCTCGGCACTTTTGAGCGACGGCTACTACCATTGCTGATTAACTCCTATATTCGCCCTCCCGTTGAATATGCAATTCAGGCCTGGTGTCCATGGTTAAAACGAGACATTCGCCTTTTGGAACAACCCTAAAGAAGAGACAAGAAGGCAACGCGTGGACTATCCGGTCTAACTTACCAACTGCGTCTTCGTGTATTCGGTGTGTTCTCATTAGAATACCGACGGCTCGCGGCGATCTTACTCGCACCTACCGGATGCTAACTGAACGCAAGCATCTCTAGGCCCTTACAAACAAACCCGAGGCAACCACCTAACACCAACGACGCAACGCTTCCGTCTGAATTGTAGAAAGTATTTTTATTCACTTAGAATCTGTTCTCACTGGAATGCATTACCAAAATATATGGTGAACGCACCAGACATGAGTACATTCGAAAAACTCTTAGACTTTCATCTTAGTGATAAACGCTGCACAACAGATTGATAAAGTGCAATGGTTTAACCACTGAGACTTCACGTTCCACGTTGGAAAGTTTTGATTTTAATTTTCTTTTGCCTATCCATCGTGTGGGTCTTGTAAAGTTAGGCTTTTTATCCCATCATACACTATTGAACTATTGAAAGCATACATAACCAAATGTTAGGACTAAATGGTCGTTACGGCCCAGTAGAGGGTCTTATGCTACTGTCTCACCCATCCACTCAACAGTAGTCAGGATTAAGATCAGGAGAGATGACTTGCTTGAACCACGGTGTCCGGTTAGTCGATACCCATGATTGTACAAAACTGTCAGGTCCATGAATTCAAGGAGCTTCGATTCAATTGATGGCCCATTAATGGACACTGATGCTATTGAAGGTACAATGAAGCCGCCCATTATAAGATAGTGAGTGTACTTTTGTGAAACAGCATAGCGGATAGTGTTTAACAGAATGTTATCGCTGTCTGCTGACGAGTTCGGATGCCTATGCCTAACTGCTAAGAGGCAAGCATGACGCGTCTTCTGTGATCCAATATCTCGACCTTCTAGGTGCGTCGGGAATAGCAGTGGAATGTTCGGTAAGAGCCTCGCATTCTAAGTAATCTCGGTAGTAGTGTGCAACACCGCCACTGCGAGATGGACGATCATTCAGAATGACTGATATCTCACTGAGTTCGATTTCCGGATCAAGTTTCTCGTTTAATGGTCTAGTTGTAATAACTGCTATAATATCTCAAATGGTTGTTTCATATCGATGACGCGATTCCGGGTGCTTATAATACAACCTCTCATTGTCGGTGTGGCAGCGTTATATGTGTTGACGTATTAGAAGCTCGGTTCGCTGTAGGTGACCGGCACAAATAGTGCCGGTCGCCTAAAGACTTTTTGAAACCGTTGTTTGCACCATTGGCTGATCTGGGATAGGTACAACCGAGACTGGCGTATCTGGGAGTTTTTAGTGGTTGCTACCGAAGGCCACGCGGTGATCTCATTTTAGTCTACCAAATATTGTGTGACCCTAATCACGTATGCCGTCAGTTGCTGATTTCCAGTCATAACACCAATCTCAGAGGTGACCCTCAGAAATTGTGTGCGCAGTATAGCCGCCTGGAATGCCGGCGGAATTACTTTCCCATTTCGGATTTGCCAAATTTGGAACTCTTTTACAAACTTAGTGGTTTCCTCCCCCACTTTGGACATTTTCAAAAAACGATTAGATTTTGCTCTTGGCCCTCATAACTTCGTTGTTTAAACTGTGTTACTTTGGAATATATTCAGTATCCCTTCAAACCGGATTAACATGTGACATAAACCTGGGGAGGCGGTACAGATTTGAGGGTATTGCTTTTACTTTTTTCACCGAGTACGTCAAATATAACTGACCCTCATGTTGCGTCGTCTTTCCCACTCAATTCCCAGTTACACTGCTAATATTCAGCGGCGCATCTGCTAGATAAACGCTCAAACAGACAAATCACATGTCATTTGACATTATAGTTTTACCCCACCATCCTGTGGGACTTGTCAAGCAATTGCTTTTATACCCGGCATAAATCATTGTTCATTTTTCATTGTTTACTGAAATGTAAAATGCGCTGGTGCTGTGGGCATGCCGCTAAATTTATTGAGGCAAGTCGGCCAGCTATGATGCTTGCACTCTATTGCCTGATGGTAGCCTTCCGAATGGAAGTGCAAGTGTCCGCAGATTTGAAAAATATCCTTTGTATTTCCACTTCACGTGGGAATGACTATCAAGTAACGCGCCAACGATTATCATGGCATCAGCTTGCTTAGGTGCGTCAGCAAGGTTTGTGCAAGTGTCCTACTCACTCGCCTTGTGGCACACATTATGGGACCGAACGTATCGGAAGAGCGATGTGACATTTGCTCGGGCCGAAGCACCACAGACATAGTGTCCGCAACGCGTTGACTGAAGAAGAAATGTCGTGAACGCAACAAGCTGTTGTATTGGCTCTTCGTCGACTTCACTAAAGCGTTCGATACAGTGAGCCCTGAGGCGTCATGGCTGATTTGCTAAAAGTCTGGATTTCCTGCTAACTTTATTCTTCTAGTTGAATGACTGCATTCTGGTATACGAACAAAGATGCAGCTGAGTAGACAGATCTCAGATGACTTTGAGGTTATTTCTGGTGTGAAGCAAAGGATGCATTTTAGCCCCCAAACTGTTCAGTATCTAGTTGACTGCCGTGATGTCGTATGCATTCAGTAAGTGTGAATACGGTGTGCGTCTGGAGCCCCGCATCGACGGAGGTTTGTTGAACATCTGCCAATGTGGAGCAAGAAGTCTAGTGTGTGAGTTAACTATCCGCATGCTGGCATTTGCTGATGACTGTGAATTGTTTTCATATAACGAGGAAGAAGTGTAACACACGACGACAATAGTAAATTCCACGGCGACTCAGCATAAACACAGACAGAAATGTATGTCTATTTCAGCGGCACCAGGACTCGAGTAAATGTACAATCCGGGAATGCGGATTAATGATGAATTAGTACAGAACACGGCGTCATTCTGCTACCTCGGGAGCATGGAGTCAGATTAGCTGTGAATTACCGATGAGCTGTGCCCTCTTCTAGCAAAGACTAATGCGGCTTTTGGGAAATTGGAAATTCGGTGTGCAAGAACCAAGGTGCTGGTGTACTACTCGATGGTGCTCTGGGTCATTATCTTTGGGTCGGAAACGTGCACACTGTACGAAAACCACATCTGTGTCTAGAGCAATCTAATGTACAGTGCCTGTGCCGCATTTGGCACATCCGGTGATGGAACAATGCGCCTAATACTGGTGTGGACGGCCGAAGCGATGCGCACACAATGCACTGCTTTCTACTACCGCGACACCTCAGGTGGCTCAGGCAAGTACGCTGCATGGATTCGACGGGAATACTGAAGCAACTGCCGTATGGGCAACTGAGTGCGGGATATCGGAATGCAGGCAAACCAAAGTTGAGCTACCAAGGTAGTTAAAAGTTTAAGTTGTCCCGATTAAACATTGACATTATGAGTTGGGAGGTAGCAAGGAATTGGCGATGTTGGCGCGATATCGTCACACGGACAGTTTCCGAAGCGCAAGAAAGACAGTTGGTGCATAGGAAATGCAAACGTGTGGCACGCAGGAGTCAAATGTCTGCGGACTACAACTCCTCGGCTACTTTCACATAGAGCTGTATTGTATGCTGCCAAGTGAGTCTCAGCTCAGCCTGTCTACCTAGTCACCATCGAAGCCACGATGGGGCTATGCCGAACAGGCCAAATGTGAGACTTGGTACCATGGAATGAGATGTAGCTCCTGGTTGGACACTTCACCCAAATTCTATTAATTCACATGTGTGGACAATGCATGTTAATCGGCAGAAGAATGGAGGAAGGTGAGCCAGGACTGAATACCCGTTCTGTCGCAGCATCAGAGGCGAGGTCATTTACTGTGAAATTAACTAAGTTAACGAGGGTCGTGATGCAGTGAAAACCACCCATAGTCTCTGCGCAGACGTAGGTGTTCTATACTTGTCCTTTGGTAAAAACATTCTTAGGCTTATACGAATGCAGTTGCCACGTATGAGTGCCCCATGCTGAGATTGCTGTTGCATACACCATGCTTCTTCATGGCACTTGGACTACACCGACTTACCATTATCCTAGTTTCGTATTAATTCTTTCTCTGATTTGCACAGGTCTGTCTGTCTGCCACACATTCAGTGTCCGTTTCAAGCATGCAACTACTGTCTCCTTCTCGTGCCTGTTTGAGGCCTATTCATAGTCCAGCGTAGTGATATGCTTAACCTGCACCCATTGTGACACGGAGCCATGTGACAATCGACAAGTGTGCAGCAATAGAACGGGTCGGTGTTAAAGAACATATATTTTCGATACTTACTTTTCGAGCTTGTATAATTATATACCAATCACATCAAGCAAACAGATTAATGAGGGGTTAAAAACATTTTTTAAAAGCGGTCGAGCATCGCTATTAACCAGGTCAGTGTCTGAGCCAGTACGAGATCCAACAGTTGCCTACTCAGTAACGTGAGCGTCGCAACGGATAGAACAGGTCAGGTTTTGCCACAAGACTGGGACATAAACACTGTCGGTTGGTAAGCCAGCTGGAACACGTTTACCGTACAAATTTGTCAATAGATTGTCTCCAATTGGATACTTAATATAGCGCGTGCGATTTCTCTTAACTTGACGAACATAACTGTTAGTCTTACTTCGAATACCAAGTCATGCACCATGTTATTATTATTTTCAAACAGACAAGCAACTTGCAGTAATGCCTAAATACCCGTGAACAAATGCATGTGAGTGTACGTGACTATACAGTATTCGTAATACCAATGTATCTTGGTGGCCGAGGAAGAGTATAACACCCGTATCAGTCGGGTCAAACTTGACTGACTGACTATCTGCCAGTCTATCGGAGGTGCGCTTTATACATTGGGCCTCCTTTGTGATATGCAATGCCTGGCTGCGCTTGTGGTGAATTTCGACAACGTGTCTACCTGTCTAGCACCCTGTTCCATGATTACTGGTTTCAGGAGACTGTTAATCGTTGTTGATGGGCGGGATGGACGGTCTTCGTGACCGTGCTAGGTTTAAGGAGTGGTTCCATGCAGCATGGAGCGGGCTGCGGCCCAAGCACCACCTTGTGTACATTTGGTACGCATGATTCTCGACATAGATGGACATGGATGCTGCTGCTGCTGCTGCTGCTGCTGCTGCTGCTGCTGCTGCTGCTGCTGCTGCTGCTGCTGCTGCTGCTGCTGCTGCTGCTGCTGCTGCTGCTGCTGCTGCTGCTGCTGCTGCTGCTGCTGCTGCTGCTGCTGCTGCTGCTGCTGCTGCTGCTGCTGCTGCTGCTGCTGCTGCTGCTGCTGCTGCTGCTGCTGCTGCTGCTGCTGCTGCTGCTGCTGCTGCTGCTGCTGCTGCTGCTATGCATGTTGAAGGAGTGTAGATTGGCTCCGATTGTGAAAGGTCTGTCTCATTCACACGCCTGACGATCTTATTCCCTCTTGTTTGCACTGGATATTGGGTGCGGGGATGGAGCTGTGGGTGGTGCAGCGCAAACCACCCATGGTTCTTCTGTAGGCGCGGATGGTCTGTGCTGTCCTATGGAGGTCGCGGTAGTAGTCAAATCCTGACATCGATGCTCTAAACGGCTGATGCAGGAGACTGGGACTACACACCCTGTAGTATCGTTGTTTCAGAGTGGCTCTCCTGATAACCCACTGGATGGTACATCTGGCCACGGCTGCACATGTGGACAGCAGCACAGGCTTGTAGTATTGGAGCTGAAGCCGATATCTCAGTCGCTATATTTCGATTTCGAATGGTGAGATTTTGGGACTGTTTCCCTGATACGACAATCAAGACAAAATTGGTATCGGAATTCAAGAAATGCCTACACATCCACTTTGCTGAGTTCACGTTTAGAGAACTTGCCGCATCCGAATAGGAAAATGCGCACCTGCAATATGTCGCGCATGCAGGCGAATTAAGACAGTAATTCTGTGTACGTGCTAGATCTAAATTAAACGCAGCAACACAAATTTATACATACTCGCTTTCCAGCTGCAGTAGAATAGTTGAAAAGTTTTGAATGAAAGACAAACAACGAGTGTCTGGAGAATTAACGTACTATCCAACGGAGTGGTTTGCTGAAGTCGATGAATTTAGCATGTTAACACTTGACATAAGAGTACTTTTGATGCCCGAGTTGGCCGTGATGCACCCTAGCGTGTGTTACAGTTTTCATTTTGGCTCACTTATCCCAACCCAAATGGAATGCGAACGGTCCAGTGCAAATGGTATAATCTGTGTCAAATGATTTCGTAGGTGATTACAAGCACCATATCAGTAACCGGAAATCTTGGCTCTGAAAACGCTAGGGGTTAGATGAGAGTTCACTAGCCCCATCTCATTGGGAATGTCTTTAACGGAACAGCCACTCCAAGATAGAAACCAGTCGAGACGGGAAACACGAGATATATTCAAGTCAGGAAAACACCCCAGACCCCAAGAGTGATCTAGGCGTACTTCATAACATAACGAAGTTGCAGTGCTTTTTGATTATAAACCGTGTAAACACAGAAAAGCACCTTTCTATAGACCTCAAGGACGTAAGGGAGTTAGATCTACTGGCAGAGTGTGTGCTCGGTAATCAAATGCAATGAAGCACAGTTCTCTCTCTCTCTTTGGTCAAAATATAAGTCACCGCAGCAGTCTTATTTTCTACAAGAAGCTACGCTGGATAAGCACTTTCCCTCAAGCGAGCCAATGCAACTTCACAATGCAGCTGCAGTGTGCGGTGATCTTACTTGGGGTCGCAGTTAACTTCACGGGTCGAAATGGTTGGTTAGAAGCGTCGCACTCTGTTGTCAAACGACCACACGGTCAACTGAGGCGCAAAAGATAGGTGCAGGGGAAACGCTCGGTGCCAGTGTAGACAAGTTTTAGTTAAAGAAGATAATGAAAATATTTGTCACAGCAGTCTCTAAGGGGGTGCAAGGGTGATACACAACACTGCCAGAGAGGCGCAACAAGAAATTGAAGAGAACTACTACAGCAGATAACTATGGTTCCGCTGCAGACATGATCGTAGCACTGGGACTTGCGTAAAAACGCAGTCGTAAATAAGGGTAAAAGCTAGAAACCTGCTCGAGCAGTGCCGACACAAAACCCTTCCTAAAGGATCCCGAGTCCATTGGGGTCAAGATTGGGAGAAACCCTCTGATAAGAACTTGAGCCTGATACGATTGTCACTGGCACGGTTTGAGCACGCCTACGATAACGGCTTGGAACGCCGGCCGATCGAGCAGATTGGCGCTGACCTGATGGCGTTAGCTTAGCCCGCGGTATGCGCCGGTGAGACGGAAATGGAGCGAGCGTGAGAGCGCTCCTAGCCGCACTTATTCGGGTAGACCCTGAGCCCTCGTAACGGACGAGGCTACGCACACGAGAGGGGGGACGGTAGACGCGCGCTAGTGACTTAGAGGCGAACCCTGCCCGGCTACCGGCGCACACCAAACCACGTGACCCGACCGACTCCCAACAAACGGCGAGGAGAAAGCAAGACAAGTGGTTTTCTGAATGTTCTTTTACGACCAACAAAGGGGGAATCACAGCCAATACTATGGGACATTAAGTTCGTGAAAATATTTACCGGGACGGCGTGGCAGCTTGTAAAAGAACGTTGTTAACATGTGGCAGTTGTGCTGCGTCTCGGAGTGGTTGAAAACCGCTACGTTTGTGGGAGGAATTGAACTCCGTTTTCCACAATGATTATGCCGGAGTTTGTGGCGCGTTTTTGCGGGGATATTGGACGGGTCCGAAACAACTGGAAAGCCTTAAACGAGCTAAACAATTCGACATATGCTAAAGGACTAAGATTCCGTTGAACTTTGTGTTTGACGCCGTAAGTATAACTCTAAATGCCGAGCTGTTTATCTTAAAATGCACTTAATAATAATACGTACATTCCCAGATTGTATGAGAAGCTGTCCCTGGATTGTGGACAGATCATGAGCACACTAATTATCATGCTCATGCATGAGTGAGATACGTACTTTGGGGTGTACCATATCAAAATAATTTGGAATAACCTAACTTTGTTGTTGGTTCTTTGTACCACCTTTAATCACTGATTATATATTCATTGGTTCATGCTGAAAGAACTCGTGTGGTGATTTAGCCGATGGAAACATGGTCATTGTCAAGTTCTAGTCAAGGAATTTCCTAAGCTGAATGTGGAATGCTCTTGCATTTGTGCAAGACCTGATTATGGCTGGCAGGCTATTCCACACGATAACGTAGCTGACGAGGAAGAATTTTGCTCGGATAGTTGTCCTGGTTCTCGGCACAAATAATGTAAAGCTGTTGTTGATGAGATTTTGAGTGAAGTTATGTTGAATTTTAAGTGTACGAAGATTGGAGTGTAACTTGTTTTATGAGATTATGTATTAGCATCAGGTTATGTTTCAGTCGTCGCAACCATAGGGGTTCGAGCTTAAGCTGCTCGCAGGGCTCCTGATAACTCAAGATGGTTGAGTTATTGAACAAGCGCTTGATGAATGATCTATGCAGGTTTTCCAAAGCTTTCCTGTCACCTGTTCGCATGTTCCCCTAGATGATGCTGTAGTATTCAAGGACAGGAAGTGTAACTATATTGAAAAGCTCGAATATGGCAGGGGTTGTATAGATTTTATGGCACATGTTAGTCACTGATCGTTTGGCACGTGCTATTTGATAATTTGCTTGCTCTGAGGAACTAAAGTTTGAAGAATATCGTATGCCTAGATCACAGTTTGATAGTTTCACACAGATACGTTTAGTGTTCAGTTTAACAGACTCTTCAGGGACTAAGCATCCGTGTGACATAATGCATGATTTACTAGCTGAGAAATTTAGCATCCATGTGTTGCACCATTTCTCAAGTGAATCGAGGTCTTCTTGAACCAACAGCATTGCACTATTGAGTTGGTCTCGTCGAAATTTATAGACGATCTTTATGTCATCGGCGAACAAAAATGGCTTGCCATGTTTTATGAATACCGTGATATCGTTAATATAAAGTAGGAAAATCGGAGGACCAAGTACATTCTCTTGGATGCCACCACTAGTGATATTGGACGTACGGAGGAGCTACGATTACCCAGAGTGATTATCTGGTAACGCCCAGTTAGGTATGATGTCAACCAACGAAATAGTGCGCCTCTGATTCCAAACGATTCGAATTTTTTCGGTAGCCGCTTGTGGGGCACTCTGTTGAATGCTTTCTGCATATCCAGGAACAGAATTATAAGTGCATATTTCGAATCAATGGCTTCGGTGATGTAATCCAGGTAGTGCAACTGACAAGTTGTACAGGAACGTTTGTAGAGGAACACATGCTGGGATTTGTTAAGTAGCCCATGACGATGGATAAAGTCCGTGGTCCTAGATTTAACTAATTTTTCGAGTAATCTAGCGATGACGGGCATATGATGGATAGTTCGATAATTAGTGATGTACTGTTTGGGCCCACTTTATGACTAGGGACAATAAATGATGTTTTCCACTGACTCGGAAAGTAGCTAGATGCTAAGGACAATGTGAACATGTTCAGCAAAAGCAGTGGTATGTTAGGTCCACCAAGTTTAATAACCGATGGGGTGATGTCATCGGAGTCTGGTATGAGCGATGGTTTGATGGACTTCATAGCCTGTTGGATGGTCGAAAGAGGAATCTCGACCTTATCTATGCCACTTGTTATAAGTTGAGGGCAGCAAGGTATAGGGTCGGTTTCTACGTTCATGCAAGAAGCGAAAATAGTGCTAAACGCTTCACAAATAGCAGGTGGGTAGTTAAGGTGACGACTCTCCTCATCAGTGGGTTCTGTAATCAAAGACATTCGGCTATTAGTCCCACGACGGAGTAATTTGGCCAGTTCCTTTCCTTTGCATGTCATCTGCAAGGCGTTCTCCTCCTCCTTTGCAATCTGTTTCATTGGTGAGCGCTTGGTGAAGGCAGTGCATTCGTGCAGCTGTAATACCAGACAGAAGTCTCCAGTTTTTCTGAATTTCCAGATTATTTGCTCGTTTTTAGGTCACGCAGTGTGTCGCTTACATTCATAGGATAAGGAATGGCCCGTTTATAATATGAGACATGTACAGTTATGATGTGATTGGTCTGGTAGTAGAAATGTTCCGCTGCAATTTGGGCGCTGATAGAGAGAAAAAACCCATCCCAATTAGAGAAGCAGATTTGCTTTCCGAAATGCTCCCAGTCAATCCTACGTATGCTGGGTAGTTGAGTCGAGTTTGATCTTCATTTCCAAGTGGATGAAAAGGCGTAGCATATTATGGTCACTACCCGGAAGGTTGTCTAAGATGTCAATTTGTGCCTCAGGAATCCCCAGGGTGAAGATTAAATCCAGTAGGTTGGCAGACCTAGTTGGTCTGGGAACCCACTGAGTCCAACCCCAACTCTGATAGTCGATAAGAAAGATCTGTGAAATGAAGAGGATGTTTGTGATGACCAAGTAATATTCGGTAGATTAAAATCGTCAGCGATTATCTCTAGACCGTGTGATAACACCGATGCGAAATCAAAAGCGGAGGAGATAATTGCGATATGTTTGGCAGTCGTTTTCGGAGGGTTGTAGATGCAACCGAGAAGTATCGTGGAGGAGCCTGCAGCGACTCATTGCCATAGAGATTCTGGGACATTGTTTAACTTGCTCATGAATGAACTCCGCTCTGATGTTCCGATGGAGATATACGATGTACGCGTTGCGTTTTTGTGTTGCGATCTTTTCGAATTAGATAGTAGTTAGGAATATCTAAAGTAGCATCCAGTGTATCAAGGGAGCACCATGTTTCGTTGACCAAGACTATATATGGGGTGCGCAGATGAGTAAGCATGCTTACAAAATGAACTTGTTTCTTATGGATCGTGTGTTAATGAGTATAAGTGAAAAAGTGGCGTGCACAAAGATGTTTTCCGTGAGTACTTCAAAGGATTGTGAATCAGGAATAACAGGCAGAACTTATATAATGGAGTGGTGAAAACCAACCCATCGGTGGAATGCCCTGGAGTAAGGGTTTTGTTCGTGCTAGTAAGACCGGCTGGGCAGAAAAACTTGCTGTCTCCAGGCAAGGTTAGAATTTATGTGGTACTGAGCTAAGCGTGACATGTGGATGAACTGCCGGAAAAGTGGAACAAGATGGGCTGTCTCTGCTGGGTGTGTCAGTGGTGGGAATGGGTGCGGAGCCATTCCCGCTTCCGCTAAAATAGGGTTAGAGTAAACTGAGGGATTCTGAAGTGCTGCATAGCTATGTCACATGACAGATGGTATTGTCAGGTTTTGATTTTCATTTCTGTCTAGAGTTGTTGTAGACGTGAGGCTGATAAGTATGCTGGCTTGTTGGTGGTTGATAGGTAGGTGTAGTCAGAAGATAATTGTTGTGAGTTCTAACAGGCTGGAAGTGGCGCGTAGCGCTGCGTTGGCAACGTAGCTGTTGACATGCAGATTTGAGCGCTACTGAGTTCCTCATAGCTGCGTATTTTGTGTAAAAACCAGTCAATGATATATTTGTGTTTACAACATCAGCACTCAAGTCTAGGGGCGCATCCTGACCTTTATATCTGTTTCCCGGTGTTTTTATTTGGTTAGCGACAGTCACTTGTTTGTCACATTTAACACTTCCTGTAGCGACTAAACCGTTTGAGGTCGGAACAATGAGGCCGCGGTCACAAGTACTGGCGTACGTTAAGTTCGGTTGTCCTATAGTAGGCGTTGAGATAGAACGTGGGGCAGAGTTATTTGATATTATCGTTTCTAGCTACGAGTTGTCGAGATCCACGTTGGTACTTGCGGTTGCCACAGTTGGTGTGCCATTTTCAAGTGAATTTGTGTGCGGTTTATCAGCGTAGCTCTTACCGTTTGCCGGCGATTTCGGTGTAATTCTGAGTAGGGATCGATGCATCGGCATACCATCCGGCTTAAACAAAATATCTTTGTACTGGGTACATGCAGTAATTAGATGTTGGCTGTGCAATAAACAATCTCCCGATTCTTCGTTTGAAAATTTAAAAATGATTGGACAGCAATGCCTCCGTTTTTTTCTTTTTCAGTCGCAGACATTTACAGACGATATCGGACATGTTACGAGCGCTAAGTACATTCGTCTTTACTTTGTTTAAACTGAATCTGTCTGGTATGCTAAAAGCGCACATATTTTACTCTACGGTTTCTTTCTTGTACCTCTGAGGCGATGGAGTCGATTAGTTGACCTGCCTTTTTGAGGTGAACATGATCAAACTTATCAGATGAGTTGCTAATGTAATCTAGTGAAACTAGGTGATCTTTGAGGGGCTCATAGAAGGTCAAACTGTTCTTTATTTCGTCGAGCTCTGATCGCAAAGAGCAGACTTTGGCGCTAAGTTCAGATGTGAGCTGAGAGGCCGGAGAAGAACAGTCTAGTGGTAGTTTTATAGCATTACATTTTAACCGTTTGGGCCGTGTCACAGAGGGCACATTGTCCTTAGGTAGGCGAGTGGGTTGGAACTTCGGTGGGGCCATAGCAAACCAGGTGTCAACAGTCAGATTAATGGGGTAGAGGGAACGTGACAAAACCTACCTGTTCTAACTTGATTCAATGCACCTTGGTTTCAGATCACACGGTCGAGGCAACGCCACACGGTGGGTGGCTGCCGGTGTTAGTTGTAAGCTGGCCAAGGACCTGATAGCGGCCGGTCGAGGCAGATGAGACGAAGGCAGGGTGTACCGATCGTCACCGACCGAGAGAATTGGTCAGCCGATGCGGTCAGCTAGCGGACGCGAGGGTTGACGATGGAGACACAGAAGCTCAGATAGCAGTCATAAAAGGAACTGCGACTACCGAACGTAATGTCAGAAATCGGCAAGACGATTTAGGTAATGAAGCGATGGAATAATTCCTACGCTTTGCGATCCTCTGGGTAGTGCTAGAAATACCGATTAGAATGAGTGGAACTGAGTTTCGTGTGTTAAGGCGGGCGTGGAAAATCCGCTACAAGGCGGAACGCAGAGTGATTGAAAACTGTTTGGCACAATTTTCTGCGAAACCGTGGGATGTACTTCCTAGCTTTTCCGATGATAGAAATAGCACGTAAGGAGAAAGCGAATGGTATGTAATACTCTTCGATCCGTTGAAATTGCACCTAGACTGCTTACAAAGTGACAGAGCGTCGATTTTGTGTCTGCTAGGTTTAGCTGCACATGCGCCGCCAGGTAGACAGCAACACCATTGTAAGTCCCCCGTTTCAATACATTTCATCGCGCCAGTCACCCTTGTGTCGCTTGCAGTAGCCTGAGATTTCGCAGTCTGGAGGAATTGTATGTACCTTTAAGGTCATATAAATGATACAGCGATGATGGCTGTTTCCTTTTGCGGTAGATTAAATCAACCCCATCAGTCTGATGATAGTAGGCGCCTAGATATTTCTGTTTATTGTAGCATGTACGAATATGTTTATAATGATGAGCAGCAGAGGTGGTTTGCAGACGATGAAGACCAGATGCGTGCGTTGATACAAGAAATAGGACTCCCTCACTGCAATCCGACGGTAGTCTTACTTTTGTCAGATGTTGGTTGGCCTAAGAATGGACAGGGGTACTAATTAGCCCTGCAGCAGGAAATGAAGTCGATAACCACTAGACTGGGCGTGTTTGGTCCGCGCCGCTTTCGAGACTTGGAGCCGTTGCGACTTGCCTGTTGGTTGATTCATGGCCGGCCCCGGTAAGGCGCTTTCTGTCTCATCCCAGCAATACTAGGCGATTGAGTGGTGTACGGCGCTGGGTTATTTGTGGGATGGAATGTATTGCAGGACAACAAAATCTGCAAGGCAGCCCACTGTCTCCTTAAGGCAGCTCTTTGCTTCGCGGATACCATATTACCTTCGTATACTAGTCCGCATTTTGTGGCAAATTATGGCTAGCAGTGTGTAGATACCTTGGTTCAGAGTGTTTATGAAAAAAAGTTGGGTTCTAAACCGAGTCCCCCTACATTCTTTCTCGTATTTTTCATTAGTAGAACAACTAAGGTTGTATTGCAAGGAGGCATCAAACCATACACGGGCGCACCTTTCCCGATATTGATCATAATGAGGCACGTAGTTTTTAGACTTTTATCGCGTATGGTCGCAGTCGTACCTCTCCAAGTGCGAGCGTGGCATTCCGATTGACACAACGTGGGATGTGAATTAGTCGGGCATTGAATTTGCAGTTAAACCTTCCTCGCGACACAGAGAAGCCGTACCCAAATAGGTGGGATCATATTTAAATAGTACGCTCACGTATGCATACCTGACGATGAATGGGGTTTGAGCAGGGATATTGAAGGAGTGTCTTAATAACTATCCTTTCCTCAAAGCACTCACTGTCATTTTCTACCAATTCTGGGACATTCTCAGTTAATTACTTACAGTTTATCTCGGGGACCATGACTCCAGTGAGCCCATGAAAAGGAAAATAACTAATTACGGAGGTCAACTTAGACCAAACAAGATAAATACCAAGTTGTGTAAAGACAACAGTAAAAAATAAACCAAAATAAAATACGGGCTGCTGACTAATGATGTCTAAAGAGTCAGTGAGGTTGGTGGACCACTTTGTAACAAGCCGTGGCTGAATAAAGTGTAATAAACGAACACGAGTGTTGGGTGACCTGCCTAAGTTAAAACCACACCCTATCTGGCTAGAGATGTCGAGCCAGTTTTTCATTACTTTACATCTCCGCCGTGTCCCGAAATGTAGTGTATAACTCATAGATCGAAGAACACTGCGTTGTGATTTGGATGTGGAATTTCTTTAAATTGACTTACCGTCACACTCCGACGTTTCTAAACGAACATTTATGTACAATCATCGAAAAGTACGTCGTATACAACCTGTACTAGTCACAGTGTCCATTCACTTATTTCACTCTAATTCTCACTCAATAGACTTGTAGCTAGATGCTGCTAACTTCTCGGAACTGTGACAAGAATACAACTTAGCACGTGTTCATCTAACTAAGCTAATGGTTCAGGTAGCGAGCACGTAATCATTCTTAAACCGAGATTTATTTGACCCACCTTGACCGGATATGGAGAACAAGTACACAGTGACTTGCGTAGCGTCCCGATCCTGCTTATCGACCCGCACGAGCGAGCTGAGCGAGAGGTGGCCTAACGATCGCCAGACCTCCTTTGCACTAACTCAGACACATCGCGTTGACATCAAATTCAATGAGCGAAGATCGAAAGGCTAGAAATGCATTTGTAGATAGCTACGAAAGAATGCTGATGGTCTCAAACTACTGAACCTACGGTATATCACAGTATTTTGTCGCTTCCGAACTAAGTTGATAACCAAATCCTGAGCGATGTGTCAGTGAACGAGACGGGCATTCGATATTTGCGTGGTGGTTAGTAGGAGGGGGAATGGAACATTCTACTCATCCGCACCTACTCATATTTTACTCAGAATAGGACTACATGGGAAGTCAGAATGTAGTTTTCATGGACGACTTCCGTCGACTCACGCGACCGCTGCTATGCAAAACTTATGTGTTGCCGCTTGCCATAAGTAGTTGTGCTAAACCTAGACGCTAGTCGTTGTCGCACTTATTAAGGATGTGCCGCAGCGGTAGAGAACTCGGGAAAAAGTTTTGGCCAAATTTGCTTGCTATTTGGTGAGACAAACTTCAGTGGTAGAAACAGGAGATATTCAAGAAAGCTGATGCAGAACTCTCCTCGATAAGTTGCTCTGCAATCTAGCACCAATCATTCGTACGTGCGCAGATGCCTGTCGCTCTGGTGTTGATGAAGCACTTTTGTAGAATGAGTTACAAGGGTTTGTTTCTCACAAAATAGCGTCAGTTGCACTTCAGATCAACTGCAAGGTATTGCAGCCTAATTCACAAGTAGTGACTTAGTCGATAGATTTTGTTACTGTCCTACACCAAATCTTTTTTGTAGGGATGCGTATCACTCACCGCATGAATTCTCATTCGAAGTACCTTCTTTCCGTATTGGGTACATCAGCACCGAGAATCTGGTTAGCTGAGTGTACCTTTAGTCGATTCCACTGCTACGCAGCTGAGGCCGCGTCACGGCACTGGAGCTTGAGATATCCAATGGGTTTGTAGCGCGCTGCGAGCTAGGCTGTAGTTAACGTATGTGGACGAACTAATACTTTGGTCCTCACTTTTGCTTGTACAAAAACTGCTATACTAGTTGATTCCTTGCAAACGTGTTTCTGTTCAAAGTGCATTGATTGGTGGGAAGCATGTCCAGGGACGATATTGTGTACCATCGCTCTGGAGCATGTAAGGGTCAACTTCGTAGCATCGTTCCCCAAGGCAAAGCATTTCAGACACTAGAAACGATAACTTTGTCAGGACGTCAAGCTACCAGGACATAATTTGAAATACTGGTAGCCAGCTTTGGCTGTCCGATTTATAGGTACTTAACCAAATTCACCAATCTGGTTGCACTCCTTTCGTCACCAACCGAGGTGACATCACTAATACATCACTGGGAAGTCAGCAATCTCGACTCTCTCGTCCTTATATGGTACGATAGTAAAATTATTCCAAAAACTTACTTATACAACGAATCTAACGGTTCTGTGAAGTTCGTTGGATTTTGGCCTTTATGTACTTGGTTACATTGAACTGGTCTGCACAGATACACGCCGTTTCGGGTTGGAAACACGATTAACAGCACGGATTTATACACCGCCTCTCAGGTAACACCTATCGGTCGGAATTCCTTAAAAGCGGCGCTTCAGCTGTGTATACCGAAAAGTTGGCTCTGGTTATTTTGAAGATTTGGAGCCGTCTAATTGATGATTCTGCAAATGTATCCATACATGGTCGTCTTTTTCAGATCGGTTGAAGTTGAGAGTTGATAGCATCAAGTCGGGATCGACGGAAGTTTTGTATGGCCGTTACAAATTGTAATAAGGGAGTAGCGTTCATGTATGGATACAAAAACCATGCCCTGATTTTCGTCAACCCAACTCTTCTACCCTTTACTTATCATATACAGATAGGACAGGTTGCCAAAACAGCTAGCAACAGCATAACACTGCAAAGAAACATCGACAGGTTGTACAAGTTAAAGGCCTAGGTTTTATCCAAATTTATCGCATCCACATACCGAGTGTTTAGCAAGCGTCATAAGAACGCTTAGG
This sequence comes from Dicrocoelium dendriticum, assembly GCA_944474145.2. Taxonomy (NCBI): domain Eukaryota; kingdom Metazoa; phylum Platyhelminthes; class Trematoda; order Plagiorchiida; family Dicrocoeliidae; genus Dicrocoelium; species Dicrocoelium dendriticum. The sequence goes on from OX104062.1 coordinate 51,792,516, forward strand.
AGTAGTGACTCGAAAAGCAGGGTTTACAAGCCCTTTCCAATAAATGACCTCAAAGTACGGATACAATACCACCCTGACTATGTGAAACAGGATAGTAATGCCTCAGAATAGTTTGGTCGGTCATTTTGAAGCACTCGTTATGTGAACGCGTTGCAGCCCGCAATCTCAATGTGGACTACGAACTAGATTGAAGTGAACCTTGGTCAATGCGGTCACTGAGACCGTAACCCTTGAATTGGATGAATATTTGGTGCTTCCAGCCTGAGAATACTGCATTCCACGATGCCTTTTGAGGTTATTTGATCCCATCAGACAGAGATATCAGGCTTCAAACTAGTGACCATTGGAAGCCTAGCCAAAACCTTCATCTCTTCGGCCATCGCGTCACAACGAGCACCGCTTGGCACAAAGGTTACTGACTGATTGGAGGGTCATATTGAAGTACGACTTGTGTATGAATGCATTGAACAAGGAACAATGAACAATGATTTATCACGGGATAAAAGCAAGTATTTGACACGTCCCGGAGGAGGGTTGCGGTGAATATGATGCAAGTAAAATATGTCTGGGTCATCTATCGAACGTCTGCCGAGATGAATAGTTTGATAATTAACATCAGTGTGAAATGAAAAAGAAACATCGCGCGTAAACGTTCAGAAAGACACTGGGGTGCAGTGATAGTTGAGGTAAGGAGTGAGAAAAGTAAAATATGGTCGCTCACTTAGGTCCATTTGATACATAAATCCTGTTGAAAACATACTTGGCGTAATCCACAATAGAGGAGTTTAGGTAACAAAATGTTGGGAGCTAAGAGCAATATCTAATCGTTTTTTGAAAACATCCAAGGTAGGAGAGGATAACACTGAGTCTGGGAGTGCGTTCCAGGGTTGGCAAACCCGAAGGGAAAAGTAATTCCGTCGACACTCTAGACGGCTATATTGTTCCTTCAACTTTAAACAGTTACCCCTGAGCTGCGTGTTGTGGCTAAGTTTCAGCAAATGGCGGCATACGTGGTTGGGGTCACTCAGTATCTGATACGCTAATATGAGATCCCCGCGCAGCCTTCGATAGCGTCCGCTGAAAATTCCCAGCAACTTCAGCCTTCGGTGGTAAGAGTGATAGCGTAGGCCCTTTACATTCTTTGTTGCTCTTCGTTGTAGTGCCTCTATCGCTTCTAGGTCGCGCTTCAACCAAGCTTGCCAAGCTTGGATAGCGTATTCAACATGCGGGCGTACGTAGGAATTGTGCATCATTGGGAAGATTGATGGGTCAAATATCTCGAATGCCTTTCGCAGCATGCCGACGTGCTGGTTGCCTCTTTTCGCAGCTAACTCAGCCTGTTTTGAACAGCTGTGGTCCATGTGTACGATCACACCAAGATCACGTTCCTGGGAGCTATTCTGCAATTCGTTTGTCCCAAGTATGTAGGTGTAGTTATGTCTATGGCATAATTCTACTACGCGACATTTGTCTACGTTGAACGGTAGGGCGTTTTGAACTGACCAGTTCGACACTGTGTTAAGGTCGCACTGGAGCCGTTCATGGTCGTCCGGTCCTCTGATCCTTCGCCACATCTTGATATCATCAGCGATAAATAGGAAATCGGAAGTAATTGACCTCGCCAAATCGTTAATGAACACCAAGAATAGACGAGGTCCAAGAACCGAGCCTTGTGGTACCCCACACGTCACATCGATTGCATGAGAAAAGGATTCTCGGACTCTCACCACTAGCCGTCGTTCTTGTAGAAAATTGCTAATCCAACTCAGGATTGGGTCGCCAGTGCCGTAATTCCGAGGCTTCTGAAGGAGAATTCGATGATCTAAGCGATCAGACGCTTTTGAAAATTTCAGGTAGATGACATCGACTCCAACTCCATCATCAACAGCTTCAGTCTAGCTATTACGTGCAATTAATAGGTTAGTATTACACGAATGCTTTTGACGAAGGCCATGTTGCTCAGGGACTATTAACTTGTGGCTTTCCAGGTATTGCATCAGCGCGTCTGCGATGATTGATTCCATCACTTTGGATAGTACGGGAAGTAGTGTTATTGGACGGTAGTTGGCAGGATCAGTGCGGCTACCTCCTTTATGGATAGGAGTGGTGGCCCCTCGCTTCCATACTGGTGGAATACGGTTCTCTTCTAGACATCGCTGAGAGAAAACAGCCAGTGGTTCTGCTAGACCACTAGCTACCGTCTGTAGTGCCTTTGGTCGGATGTTGTCAGCTCCGGGAGAACTGTGGATTCGCAAGGATAACAACTTCTTCAACACAGCTTCCGTAGTGAAGGTGATGTTTTCTAAACCAGATGGTGGAGTATTAGATGTGAGGTGAATGTTTGTGCACATTACCTCCTGGAAAGTTCGAGAGTAATGAAGCCGTAGGAGATCAGCTGCTACCATTGCTGATCGCGTGTACCATCAGCCGTGACTAGCGCTGGAACCCCCCGCTTCACCTTTCGAAGGCCGTTAACGTGCCTGTACAGGAGTTTACGGTTAGTGGAGAATCGCTTCATTAAATTCTGCTGATGAGTGACCTTGTCTTCGCGGATCAGTTTCACAGTTACGATGTGTCACGTATGCAGTCCAAGTTTCGTCATTCGGGCAGTCCTGGTGATCTCGCCATGCCAAATCCCTCCGGGACAGACATTTACATGTTCTGCTCCTCAGAAATGACTTACGCTTGTTTTTGGGTTGGAAGGACTTCTGTTCCGATGCGTGCGCAACCAGTGTGCTAAACGTCCTTGTAAATGTTTCCCAGGCAATATCTGGGTGGCATTCGGTTAAGAAAGTCCAAGATGTATTTTTAACAAGCTTAGATAACACATTGTAGTGCGTGACAGTATGCACTTTATTCTCCCCCTTTTCAGGGTACTCCGCATAGCAGATATAGTCAAAGAGTACAGTAACGTGATCACTACGACCCAGTGGTGTGCTTGTAACTATCCCGTCAACCATGAGTTCTTCATTAGTTAGCACAAGATCCAGTATCGACGGCTTGTTAGGAGTTCGACACGCAATGGCAATGTGGACCGCGATTCCTGTTAAAGTGAACCTTGACCAATTTGATCACTGGAAACGTAACTCAGAGAGCAGGTAGACATTTGGTGTTGCCCGTCCGAAAACCCTGCCCTCTATGACCAATTTCAAGCCTACTTGATCTTATCAGGTAGAGATGGAGGGAAACTTGTTATCGGCAAAATTGCTGTGCAAGCCGATATTTGGAGATTAAGTTCCTCCAATCTGACAATGGCGTCACCGGCTGAACTTGAGTCTGCCATATTCGTGTCAGACCCACTTTGTCTTCCTTTTCGATGTCTCCTATGCTTTTTTTCCAAACCCAGTATTCGCACCTGCTCGCTTCCCCTTGTACAAATAACTCCATGGGTGGCATTTGCCAGCCATTCACGCCTTTGCACACAATGCCTCATGGCACATTACCCCTAGTTGAAGCCATCAGGGAATCGAACGCAGTGTATCCCTCTCTGCGCCGTACAACCAACTCGTCATTTGGTAGGGTGTTGTGACCCGACAAAACAGTCCGTAGAATTCCGTTCGTGGACTCTGGGTTTCGTGATTTGACTATGCAGTCGCAAGTGCGTTGGTCTGCACTTCGTTGGGTATCTTGTAAAGATCCGATTCTTCCAGCACTGAGTGGGTATTATTGAGCTGTGAATTATTACATGTTGATATCTATTTGCATAGTGCCGTTTTTAACTTTCTACCTTGTTTTGGTTTGGCCCAGGGGTTTTACAAGTTGCTCAAGCCCCAACTGAACTTGTCACTTACTGAGTCTAAACATTTTTGGCGCTAGCGGTTGGTTTACAGATGGCTCCCGTTTTGTCCAAATGTTTTACGATTCCGTAAGGCCCCATATCGAACTCGTCATCCAGATCGACAGAAACACCACCTCGGTATGCTATAGACTTCTGACAATGAATAAGTTGGGACGCTTAAGCATATTAGGTCTTTCACACCAACTTAGGCTGAAAGCCCGAAGGTGTACAGTGGCTGGTAGCGGTGTCTGTAACTGAACTCTATGGGGCTTCTACGATCCGCCCTAACTTAAATCACCTTTGCTACTGTCTGTCGATGCTTGACCACAGCGCCAGCCTTAGAAGGCATCGGGTGAAGTTATCCACACAGTATATCCGTCTCCAATGTTGTCGAAATTATATAGCATTTAGAATAGTTCAGGCGCGGACGCAATTCCGTCCTGCATCATTATCGTATCTCCAAATTCTCCGTATTTGAAAATGGACTTCGCATCGCACTTGGTACAGCCCCTGTTCATCGGCCATCGTAAAAATGGGTGTAAGTGCAGTAAAATGAAATATCGATAGCTCGGTATATAGTTATCGCGCTGGGTTGCTCACCGCCCCGAATCGTTTGGCTGCACGTGTCTCGTCAAAAATCGAGATAACATCTCCAGCGTGTAATGCCAACTATCTTATTGGTAATTAATAAGATACAAATAGAACCAGATTTTCCGGAAGCCTGATAACTGATTCGGCCTGTTCTCTCTACTTTTTGAGACCGAGTTGCATGCGTCTGGATACGTCTTACTGACGAAAAATTTCACTGTGACGATGCGCTACTAGTTGCTTTTATTCATCTCTATCGTACTACTGACGAATCAGCGTGTTGCCTACTGTAACGCAAAATGATCAACATATGGGTGTTTAGCTGCGTCTTCGACTTTTCTGTGGAGGTTGCACTGATATGCTCCGTCAGATCAATGTGCAGGTTGTACGTGACTGAGAGCGCGATCTGCACTTCAACTCAGGATTACTCTAAATCGGAATGACTCTTTCAGCAGTTCTACCTAACTGGGGAAGTAAACAAACGTCCACAAGTAGCTTAGAAACAAAAAGCTGAACCAATCGAACCTTTCATGAACTCATCGGAATTATTGTGGAAAACGAGCAGTGAACAATAATAACAGGTTGTTCAATAAGAAACTAAACCTTTGATATGGCAGACCAAGCGCTAACGGCTATAAGCACACGTAGAGTTTTGTAAACAAACCAATGATTTCCATGGTTTTCTAGAAGGTTCGTTTCATTGAACCGATTTGTTAGAGAGGGGTTTGTAAACTTTTGTTTATTACGTGTGCTCACGCTGTTTGGCTTCGTTTCAGTAGATTTTTGTACAGATATGAGAGCTAAATGGTTATGGAATCCCCACCAGGCTTCTTGTTCTGTAATGCGGTGATGCTCAAACGGCTGAATCGCACACTAAATGGACGGAATGAACGGTTCCCGAATAGCATCTTTTATATTGATGACAAAAGACGACAAGCACGCGACTTATTGGGTTAGATTAAACAGCTTCAACCATTCAGTCGAGTGCTCGAAGAGATCCTGTTTAGAGTAATCCCGGTCGGTGACTCGGTTTGGAAGTTCGTTTCATTTCTGAACACAATGGTATGTGAAAGTGGAAAACCACATCTCTACAACTTCACTGAAATGTGATCAAGTGTCAAACTTAAGATACCTGTGATCTGTCCATCCTAGAAATGTTTGCATGTTCAAACGTGGTATGTGAAATTGTGTGCTTCCCAGAAACTCGACAAGCACAAATATGAAATGCCAATGCCAGTGGGTGATCGTTCATTGCATCTGACATTGGAAATCCAACAATATTTTGCACTGCTACGTTGTGTTTGACTCCACCACCTGTTCTGGTACACTGTCCCGAACAACGACCACGCCGTTCGAAGCGAAGGGATTGGGTCATACGTTTCGGAGCAGGGACGATAAGCTTGTCCACGTGCAATCTCCACACGGAAAAATTCGATGGGGTTGTTGAACTCGTGAGGATTCCGCAATCCGTATGCGACTAGCTCCCCGCTTGCAAGCACTGATGACTTAGGTAATCCGTTTACAAATTCTATACTATAGGAAGCTACCCATGTAAAACGTTAGTTGTTCAGTACGGTTCAGTGGAACAACTATGCTCCGAGCACCCAACTGGGGTAGATCCAGTTGCGATGAGTTATGTTGCGAGATCAAAAAGATCTAACCATGGCAATACGATGAGGCTGAAATTAAAAGTAAACCGAAGAAAAGGAAATAAGGATAGAAATTTGCAGGAGTTTTGGGATGGAGATTTAGCAACCACTTGCAAGAAACCGTGTCCAGGAAAACCCCTGACTACGTGACTGCACCAGGTATGTTAGAGTTCCCGACCACCATAATAGACTATCGAGGGCCCCCATCAATGAAGACGGTATGAACCAGCCGAGCAAGTCTCTCACACAGTTCCGGCATACCTTTATGCCAACTCATGAACCGCTCACCTCGCGGTTTCGCCAAACTTGCTTCAGCCGCGGCGAGTAATGCACGCAGAGGAATGTCGCCAAGGCGCATACGGAGAACACGGCCTAGCCAACGAAGGCGTTTAAGATTCGACAAAAAACTCGAGTGAAGTACCGGAAGAGTTCTTGCTACTAACCAGCTGTTGGACATCGGAATGGCTCACCCTAGGTTCCCACTCTCTGTGAGCAATATTCTTCGAGCATCCGTGATGAAAAAGGTTAAGCGTTTAACTTCTTCGCTAGGCCAGGCCTCTGCTCCATACATAACACCGGTCTTATCGCCCCGCTATACACCATACGTTTCACTGACAAGATGATATCCCGCCGTTTACATAGACAGCTGAGCCTCTGAAAAACCACACGGTCCTTGCTGATACGCGAAGTAGCCTCCCCACCACCACCACCACCAGAGGTGACACAGCTACCAAGTGGTAGGGTGGAGTGGTGGAAGATGCCCAATGAGATTAAGAAGCCCACTCATATATTTTTCCATTGCTATCCATACTCCACTCCGGATCGTAGCATAGACAGTTTCGTATTCCCCTCCCTTGCTTCACACATAAAAGTCAGCTACCGAATTCCCTTCTCACTGGTAAATTGACCCCATGACCTATTGTACGTCCTTTTCACCTAACTTTTGACATGTCTTTTAAGTGTATACGAACGCGAAGGAGCAAAACAAGCAAGCTATTATTATATTGTACTAATTTGTATTCAGTTATAGACCGAATAAGCCTCTGTGTCATTTTGTACTGTCAAATCGCAGGCAATAAACTCACTTATTTTGTATCGTACCCCTTGTGGTTAAGGCGCCCATCCATTTGGAATATGGATGAAACTGGTTTTTGTGTGTTCAAAAGCCAACAAAAATTTTGCCTCCGAAATGGAAACGATACCATAGGAAAAACGACAACTTCTAAAAGGGGCAAACATGTGACCGTCATTGGTGCTTATACTGCAATGGGAACATACCTCACACCAATGCTTCGTATACCTGAGGAAACGGTGGGATCCCAATCTGTTGAAGGAGCACCTGAAGAAGTAATTGGCTCTTGCTATGATAATTCACGGGTTTCACGGGTTGGCGCAGAACGAGTAAGCGTAGCTTTTCGGTGGGTTCTGCCTCGGGATCTTACGGCAAGGTCCTGATCTCGTCGGTAGGTACCAGATGTTGTGAGTCTCGACGCAGTAGTGGTGTTCAGCACAAGTATTCAGCGAGTTGACTGTGGGAACGTGGATCCCTGAAACAAGAGAGTGGTGTAGGTAAATTCGGCAAAGTTGGATAGAAGCAAAATGATGGAAGCGTCGCGGGTTAGCTTGGCAAATGGCCAGATCTAGCAACGTGGAAGACCAGCGAGGTAAGAGCCAAGCGTCTAGGCGCTGTTTGAAGGCCTCCGTATTTGGGCGCTGAGACAACAGCTTCGGGGAGGGCGTTCCAAGCGAAGGCAAGTACGCACACTGAAACTGTTTCTTCGGCACAGAAAGCGACTGCTACGAGTCATCAGTTTGAGTGAGTGCCCTCGAAGATGATCTGTACGGGCGCGCCTGGTACGATTGCGACATTCTTGTTATTAGGCTTGTCGGCAGCAAAAGCTCTGTGCACCGTGGGCTGAAACGCGTTCCCCATACAATCCAGCCAAAGATTAATGTGAGGCAATGCACTTGTCATCAGGAGCTTGCATTGGAGGAATAAGTGTAATGTCAGCCATGAACAATGAATAAGGATTTACCACGGGTAAAAAAGCATGTGTTTCACAAGTCTCGTAGGATTGTGGGAGTAATAATTTACATTTAAATGATCATCGAATAAGTAAATGGTTATTTTAAGCGTCCACCGATTTAAATGCACTACTGCATAACGATAGTTTGATAGGGGAATGTAATGTGCACACACAAAATAGTACAGAAAGCTGTTTAGTAAGTGAGCGAGAAATAAAAATGGTAACAACAACGCTCACACACGTACTTCGTCTGGCGACCGATGTGGTAGTTTAATCCAGTTTAGATACATCCAGGCTAATCACATGGATACTTCTGCATGTATCCTCCCCGCCACGTTGCGGAGAGGGCCGTAAAGTACATGGTTTGGTTTGCGCTGTTTCCTCCTTCAAGTGGAACGGAGTATATCAAGTAATGCAAGTTGGAAAGCTTTTCATCAAAGCACTTTTTTGGATAGCGTTAATGTGGGGGCAAGGATAAGTTGAATCGGAAGAGCATTCCAGGCACGATACACACTGAGCAAGAAAACGTTTACTCGACAATCAAATCGATTGTAGTGCGTAGCCAGTTTGAGCTTATGGCCTCTCAGGTTGGTATTGTGACTCGGTTGCAACAGATTGCGACATGGGTGAGTTGGGTTCATCAATGTTAACTAAACCATGATGAGTTCTCCTACCTGACGTCGATATCCATCACTGTACAATTTCAGGGACTGGTAGGAGAGATGAAACAATTCTCTAATGAGTTTGGTCGCTCTAAGTTGTGAAGCTTCAAATGCGTCGACGTCTCGCTTGCACCAGGGACACCAAGCCTGGATCACATGTTCCACGTAAGGCCTCCGGTAGGCGTGCAGTATTTGCAGAAAGATGGATGGCTTGAAAGTTCCAAAAGCTCTCCGTGAGCGTCCAAGATGTTAAATGGCTCTTTTTGATGGCTTTCCAGTCTGTCTCCGACCAACTAAGATAGTACTGCACCATCACCACAAGATCATTTCCTAGGTAAGCTCGTTACATCTGCCTGTCCCCAAGTCCATATTCATAGAAAAGCTAATATATATGCTTACGACTTTGCACTTGATCAAGTTGAACTAGAGCCGGTTATCGGATGACCACGTGTAAATCCTGTCATGATCGCTCTTCAATGCCATGTGATCATCTGCTATTTTGATGTCATGCCGGATTTTGACATCCTCTGCAAATAGTAAACATTTCGACTGCAGTACACTAGCAAGATCGTTAGTGAAGCGTAGGAATAAACGTGGCCCCAGTACCGATCCTCGGGGCAGACCACAATGGACGTCAATTTGGTCAGGAATTGAGCTGCGGACTCTCATAATCAGCTGAGGTTGAGTGAGGAAGTTGCTGACCCAACCGAGCACAAGGTCACCGATTCCATGGGTTTGAAGCTTGTGAAGGGGAATGCGGTGATCCAAGCGATTGCAAGCTTTCGTGAAGTCCTAGTCGAAGATCGGTTAGCTTGCTGAGAAGACTTTGTGCATTACTATACCAGCAGCTGAGAACATCGGTGGTCAGAAGTGTGTTTGTGGATGCTGCTTTCCAACGTGGGTCTATGCCGACCATTGTTGAGTCGGCCACCGGACGTTAATTTGTAGGACCGATGACGAAGCCACTAGGGTCAGTTCAGGAAGCTGTAAATAGCACTTGGTGATTAATGTGCAGACGATCGCGATGACGACAAGTTTGGTCGCTTGCGTGGTTCGTGTTCTTTGACCGCTGCATCACCAGTAATTAGCGGACGACTCATGATACATCGCATACATTGACACAACTTAGGCGCTGAATCGCTCGCGGTCGACCGCAGAGCTCTATGAAATGCCTCACAGTACGCCACCAACATCTATTTCGCATCCTGAGATAGATCAGTGGTTTACGTCCGATGCGTTTTCCTAGTGTATCTAACATTGCCTGTCCTCACGCGGGGATGTGTAACACACGGCACTATGCAACTTCGTCATTTCCACAATAAGGCTTAACCGAACGACCAACAGAATGACTCTTCCTTTTCTGCGCACGGTAGTTCTGTTCATGATATCAACTACATAACATGAACTTGGGACCCAACAGTACGGAACAACACATGAACTCTCAGCATTAGCAGCAATGTAGTCCTGGTTGCCAAGTCTCATCCGGATATCCTCCGGTTGTCTCGCAATGCCTAACGCGGAAACATGCGAGAACACCCTGCAAAAGCACTTAGCCTGAAAAACATCGCTTACACCTGCATGTTGAATCAATGGCGTTGTGAAGCATAGCAATGAAAGCACCAGTTCCAATTATATACATTTAGATCAACAAAATGGGAACAATTTACAAATCAATACAATGCATTGCGCGAGCCTTATTCATCCTCAAATGATCCATCAAATGCTGGCAGTGCTGAGATGTCAGGCAGGCTCGTGCCTCTGACACAATTCACACCACAAAACACATACTTCAGTCGGTACTGCAGAGTACATACTCAGAATCTCCCTGAAGCATCTCGGACTACGTGGGATCCCTTGGGTACATGTGAGAGATTTTGATCGGCACTCCACCCACAGCGTTAATACCGAAACACGACTGCGACAATTTTGTTACCATGAGAATGGGCACTGCATTGTTATAGAAGGCGTCACTTACCATTAGGCTAGTATTGAGCTTATGTAAGTAAAAGGTGATAAGGCGGCAAACGTTCTCCCTGAATAACATCTGAGTTGGTGGTCAGTGGGTAGGAGCATTTGTCACAGACTCGAGAAATCTGCGTGCGACCAGTCATGTGCGTAGCAACTAGTTTAGCCGCCCGTGGTGGACGTGAAATTGCTGCCCCCCCCCCTGATGGTTGAAATCTATCAACTCTGATAAGGGAGGACAGCGCTTAAATATTTCCCTTCATATAACAACAAGCAGGGATCTAATTTTAGATTGCTGCCGTAAATTCAGGCGTGTTTAGTGATATAGTACTCATGAGCGAGATTTGCAGATACACATCTCGCGCATTACTTGAGGCAGTTGCAACACAGGGGATAATGCTCCCCACAATTTCAGCATTAACTTGCTGGAAAATAATGCTTCGCAAGGATGAAGCAAGGGTAGTGACTTTAGATAGTGGCGAGTCACATCCGCCACGCCACAGTGTTGCTAAACAGATATATGAAGATTTTTATACGGAGATCGCTTACCAAATGTGAACTCCCACGTCCTCGAACACTGCTGCCGAACGATTTGCTAGAACGGGATAATCCGGGACCACCCAGCTGGCACCGCCAGTAGGTTGTTCGGCAGGCCAGCTCGGTAAGAAATATGCGCAGCAGGTTCCCCAATATGATATTTCTGTATGTGGCTCAAAAGCTCAGAATTGTCATTAATTTTGTCGTCTCCTGAACCTTTTACAAAATGCTGCCAATTTGTACTTTCAACAAGGAATTCCTCTTTTCCTACATCTTCGCCAAATTCACTAGCGGACAGCCATAGTTATTAGCAAGCATATTTGACGGTGTAAAACTCCAATTTGATCCTAACATCATAAAGTTCACGGAAATTAAGAACATTTCGTCAGCCCAACTGTCTATGAGCGACAGTATTTCCCGTTTAAACTCCGCATCAAATCCCATCAAACAATTCTTCACGGTACATTCGTTTCTTTTGTCGCATTCGATGTTTCATGCTTACCCAAAGTTAGCGTAGTGCTTCCTTGACTCATCCTTTGCAATGTGCAGCACTTTCTCTCCATTCTAAAGAAGTCAAACGCTTAACTCTGTAAGCCTAACAGAACTTCGCTACAGCTCCAGGCCATTAGTTCAGACCTATCTGTGCATCTATAATTTCTAGCAGAACACAGACCTAAATGCTCAGAGACAAAATAAACGGAAACAACGATACCGTGATCATAATTAAAGATGCAGCTGATAGTATGGTTGCTTTTTCTCCTTATTCTGTGAAATGTTTCACAGAACTGAGGAGTTCCGAGTATTCCTTCAGCACAATATTTACAGCATCCGCTCGATTACTTCATGTGGAATTTACAGTCACCTGATACTTATACCAGTGACCTGAATCAATGCATGCAAGTGATATTTAGCTGAGAAGGGAATGTTACTAATTGGTTCATCGTACCGACAATGCAACAGAATGAACAGTCGCAGAAGCTGTATGAACACAAGGACTGGTTTATGCATAACGCAAAGATGGACTTAGAGCTGATTTTATACGTACGTCTCTGGACACCCTTTGGTTAGCGTGACTTAACAGCACCGTTGTCAAATGCCTGGCCACGATAGTTGTCCGTCATAATTCCATCCTTCTACGATTCCCTCGAAGGCATTCCAAGATTTTCCTCCGTCAATTTGATACAGGTATGATGGTAACTCAGAAACGACTAATCTAACGTCACTACCTTCTATTCATCTGATTTTTCTGAGGCACATCATAAGTTATATCGAAAATTAAGTGCACGTACTTGCACTTCGACCTGACCTATGATTTTCTTTCTCACCTGATTAAGCAAAATCCTCACTAATTCATTTGGAACGTTTGGTGACAAAGAAAACGTGTTGATATTCTTTCTCAGCTGAAATGTCAACAAAGGTTCAGCAACAAATGAACAATTCTGAAAGGTTTCCAATATCCTGTGGCCTCTTCCCTCATCCTGGATTTCTTTCGCTGAACACAAATTGTCATGCCTAGCTTGGTGAGAAATCTGATGATATCAACTATTAAAGCGAAAATTTTTGGCAATCACTTTTCTACAACTACTTGTTCCATTTTGTAAATTGACGTTCCTTCAAAGGCTGACGGTTGAGGCGTCGGGAAGTGCCGAAGCAAACAGTTGCGTAGCCAATGGATGGCGTAGAGTTATCGAGTGCGTGGCGGGCTGTCTTATCCTGTCACCCTGAGGGCTGTTGGCGAACGGATCGCGGGCAGAGCGCGAACATCAAACCACACTTATTCCCATAGAATGCAGGGATGTAAGTGTGCTGACCTCGTACAATGAACCACATTGGATCACCAATACGGCACTGAAAATGACACATTGCCCTCGATAACCGCAATTATTGTCCCTTCTCGTAATTAACGCAATAGCATTCATACCCCTAGTTCACTTGGCCTGACGAAGCATTCGCTTCGAACGCAGAGCGTTGGCCTCTAACTACACCATGGACTAGTTTGTTTGGTTTCGTTTCCTTTTGAAGAAATATGCACCATCCATTATTTTCCCAAGGTTTGGCGTTTCAGGTAAACATCTTTACAAGAGATGAGGCTGTTGAGAAATGTAGTCAAAGCTACCCACTGTATAGGATGAGCCATTTTGTCAAGGATAGTGACATTGTCTAACCTACCATCGGAGACACCAAACGATGGTGATATTTATCCTAATCCCCCTAACGAGTTCGGCCGGCAAGTGTCATCCATGCGTATCGACCCGGATGGTAATCGCGCTTGCACATGGTTTGCATAAGTCCGCAGTTTGCATGATGCCCAATTAGATAATATCCCCTCCAATAAGGTACCATAGAGCAGCAAATGAGAACCGATGCTACATCATTAGCCCGCTCCATACTTGGTGCAGTGCCACACTGCACACTGTAGTATGACGGCCACTTACGCTGCAGGTGATGAATTTGGGCGATCCGGATGAAGTCCGCTTTGGTTGAATGAGTGGTTCGTGGTGGTTCTGAAGGCTGCACCACTAGCAATTAAGGAACGAGTCATGATACATCGCATATATGGGCACAACTTAGGCGCTGAATCGAACGCAGTCGACCGCATATCCCTATGAAATTCTGCACAATACGCCACGAACATCTATTTCGCATCCTGAGATGGATCAGTGGTTTACATCCGATGCGTTGTCTCAGCGTATCTCTAAGTGCCTGTCCTCACGTGGCGATATGTAACACACGGCACTATGCAACTTCGTCATTTCCACAATAAGGCTTAACCGAACCACCAACAGAATGACTCTTCCTTTTCTGAGCACGGTACCCCTCTTCGTGATGCAAACTACATACCATTCCCCCTCCATGAACTCGCGACCCAACAGTATGGAACAACACATGAACTCTCATAATTAGCAGCAATGTACTCCTGGTTACTAGGAATCAACCGTACACACCCCGATTGGCTCTGGCAATGCCTAACGTGGTAATACGCGATAACTCTCGGCGAAAGCACTTAACCTGAACACTGTCGTTTATATCTGAATGTGGAGACAATAGCTTCGCGATGTATAGTAGTGGCAATGCCAGTTCAAAGTGTGTACATTTATGTCAACAAATTGGGAGAGATTTACAAATCTGTACAATGCACTGCGCGGGCGTAATTCCTCTTCACGTGATCTATCATGTTCTGGCAGTGTTGAGACGTCACACAACCTCGTGCCTCTGACACAATTCGCTCCATAGAACACATTCTTCACTCGGTGTTGCAGAGTACATCCACAGGATCACCCTGAAGCATTTAGGAGTATCCGTCTCATCGCTTGCTTCCCATTTGCTTTTAGGATGCTTCAAATGCCTTCAATTGGGTTAAGTGTGGAGCATATGGAGGAATGCGCAGGAGGCCGTCCTAACGGTACGACTGCCCTTGGAAAACGCATTCCAGATTCGTGTGGCGTAGCGCATTATCGCAGATCATTAGTAGCTTTTGACTAAGTAGAATTGCGGGCGGCCAACAGTCCAAGCAACCATTTCGCTCCCCTTTCATTTTTGAAGCTTCCTCTCATTATGGTATACTCTATCAAACCGTCGGTCGTCAGGGCTCCAATCAGACGAAGGTTCTGTCTTCGAGTGTTGCCACTTGACACCATACGAGTTCCACAAAAGAGATTGAAATTTGTTTCATCAGTCCACGACACTCGCCTCCCTTCCATCTCCGATTTCAGCATTGCCAAGGCGTTGGATTTACTTCGACTTTTATTCTCCTGTGTGTTTGTGGATTCCGGAACTACAGGTACTTTTTTCCTTGTTATCTGTTCCCCCTCTATGTCCGGTTATTGTGCTTACGCTTACATTGGGCATAAACTCCGCTTTCAACCGCAGGCAAAGTGTTTGGAGAGTGACCTTGGATTTCGTTGGTACCCGTGTGGGACTTCATTTACTCTGGGCATTACGACACACAGTTTCCACATAGTCTGAAGAAACCGTCCCTCGCCTATTCATCA
Source organism: Dicrocoelium dendriticum (assembly GCA_944474145.2). Lineage (NCBI taxonomy): Eukaryota > Metazoa > Platyhelminthes > Trematoda > Plagiorchiida > Dicrocoeliidae > Dicrocoelium > Dicrocoelium dendriticum. The sequence continues at coordinate 51,807,714 of OX104062.1, forward strand.
ATCCTTGAATTCAGCGACCCAGTTTGCCATCCGATACTTCAGTGGGAAACGGAAAAGTTGGAGAAAATACTGCATATCGCAACTAGAAAGAACCGAGTCTATGTAAGCTTCCGTATCAGAAACCTTGTGAAATGCTCGGACTCTACACACTATCCTACCGCCGAGTAAGAATTGACCTTATTATGACCCATCGAGTACTACACATGAATCACGTCCCCATACTGCGGTCAGTAATTCACTTTCGGGAAGCCTGTAACACCCGAGGACACCGTTACAAACTCAGGGTCCCCTGCGTGAAAAATGTATCACATCAAGTTTTAAGAGAACAAAGAATTGTAAACTTGTGCAGTACACTACCAGAAGGCTTAATAGAGGCCAATTATATAAAGTGTTTTAAAACGCGTATCGACGATTATTTCGGAAACCTGTGCTTTTGTGAAACGATGCACACAAAATGCAAAATATTCATGGTACACACGGAAATAATGACACTAAACACGAATTCCTAACCGCAAAAGGATAAACGATTAACTGACCAAACAATACTGCTGACGATTCGCAATTAAATGATTTGGATTTTTCAGAATTCGAAAGAGCTGCCACTGAACATTTGACGCAACCAGACGATGCACCTTTCCTAGTGCATATCCAGTAGATATCCAGTTGGATATCCAAACACATTAGGGCACACTCTACGTGAAGTATACGACGGCAGCGCTCTTGTAAGTTGTACAGTGTTACGACCGCCCCGAAATGGGTACACGGTTGCACATGATTGCACACGTTCGTTGTATCCAGATACCAAGGCTCAAATATGAATGACTGCAATTGATGGGGGCCGGTGGTGCCAAAATGGTCCCAAGTTCTTGCGAGTAAAGCGACAAAACAGGATTGTGCAAATGGTGAGTGAAATGCGGACTACAATGTGGCCGCCGCTAGTGGACTTAAAGAACACAAGCCGCCTCATGGCCTGCGATAACGCGCTATGCCACACGAATCTGGAATGCGTATTCCAAGGACAGTCGTACCGTTAGGGCAGCCTCCTGCGCATTACTCCATATTCTCCACACTTAACCCAATTGAAGGCATTTGAAGCATCCTAAAAGCAAATGGGAAGTAAGCGATGAGACGGATACTCCTAAATGCTTCAGGGTGATCCTGTGGGTGTACTCTGCAACACCGAGTGAAGAATGTGTTCTATGGAGCGAATTGTGTCAGAAGCACGAGGCTGTGTGAAGTCTCAACACTGCCAGGACATGATAGATCACGTGAAGAGGAATTACGCCCGCGCAGTGCATTGTACAGATTTGTAAATCTCTCCCATTTTGTTGACATAAATGTACATACTTTGAACTGGCATTGTCACTGCTATACATCGCGAAGCTATTGTTTCCACATTCAGATATAAACGACGGTGTTCAGGCCAAGTGCTTTCGCAGAGAGTTATCGCGTATTACCACGTTAGGCATTGCCAGAGCCAATCGGGGTGTGTACGGTTGATTCCTAGTAACCAGGAGTACATTGCTGCTAATTATGAGAGTTCATGTGTTGTTCCGTACTGTTGGGTCGCGAGTTCATGGAGGGGGAATGGTACGTAGTTTGCATCACGAAGAGGACTACCGTGCTCAGAAAAGGAAGAGTCATTCTGTTGGTGGTTCGGTTAAGCCTTATTGTGGAAATGACGAAGTTGCATAGTGCCGTGTGTTACATATCCCCGCGTGAGGACAGGCAATGTTAGATACGCTGAGACAACACGTCGAATGTAAAACACTGATCCATCTCAGGATGCGAAATATAAGTTCGTGGCGTATTGTGAGGCATTTCATTGGGATATGCAGTCGACTGCGTTCGATTCAGCGCCTAAGTTGTGCCAATATATGCGGTGTATCATGACTCGTTCGCTAATTGCTAGTGAGGCAGCCTTCAGAGAACACGAACCACTCATTCAACCAAAGCGGACTTCATCCGGATCGCCCAAACGCCTCACCTGCAGCGTAAGTGGCCGTCATACTACGTGTGCAGTGTGGCACTGCACCAAGTATGGAGCGGGCTAACGATGTGGCATCTGTTCGCATTTACTGCTCTGTACGGTATCGTGTAGGATGGAAATTATCTAATTGGGCATCACGCAAACTGCGGACTTGTGCAAACCATGTGCAAGCGCGATTGCCATCCGGGTAGATGTGCATGAATGACACTAGACGGCCGAACTCGTTAGGGGGGTTACGGTAAATATCACCACCGTTTGGTGTCTTCGATCGTAGGTTGTACAACGTCACTATGCGTGACGAAATGGCTCATCCTATATCGTGGGAAGCTTTGACTACGTTTCTCAACACCCTCATCTCCTGTAAAGATGTTTTGTCTGAAACGCCCAATCTTGGGAAAATAAAGGGTGGTCCATATTTCTTGAAAAGGAAACGAAACCAAACAAACTAGTCCATGGTGTATTTAGAGGCCAACGCTCTGCGTTGCAACCGAAAGCTTCTTGAGGCCTAGTGAACCAGCGCTGGGTATGAATGGTATTGTGATAATTACGAGAAGGACAATAGTTGCGGTTATCGAGATGCCAGCATGATGTTAGTCACCTTACAGGTCAAAGTGTCATTTTCAGTGCCGCATTAGAGATCCCAGGTGGTTCATTGTACGAGGTCATCACACTTACATCCCTGCATTCTATGGGAATAAGTGTGGTTTGATGTTCGCGCTCTGCCCGCGATCCGTTCGCCAACAGCCCTCAGGGTGGCAGGATAAGACAGCCCGCCACGCACCCGTTAACTCTACGCCATCCATTGCCTACGCGTCTTTTGCCTTCGGCACTTCTCGACGCCTAGGCAGTCAGCCTTGGGAATAAAAGCGATTAACAAAATGAAGCAATTAGTTGTAGAAATGTAATTGCCTTACATTGTGTCTAGTATATTTGATATCATCAGGTTTGTCACCAAGCAAGGCATGACACTGTGTGGTCACCGAGAAGACATCCATGATTAGAGAACAGGCAACAACCTAGTGAAAACCTTTCAGAATTGTACATTTGTTGATGAAAATTTGTTGACAGTTCAGATGGGAAGGAAGATCAGCACGTTTTCTTTGTCGCCAAACGTTCAAAATGAATTAGTGAGGATTTCGATTAATCAGGTGAGATAGAAAATCATAGATCAGGTCAAAACGCAAGTTCTTTAGCTAAATTTTCGATATCACTTCGGATGAGTCTCACAAATATCAGATGAATAAAAAACTAGTGACATTAGAGGAGTCATTTCTGATCTTCCTTCAGACCTGTAGCAAATTGGCGGAGGAAAATCCTGGACTGCCTTTGAGGGAATCGGAGAAGGATGGAATTCTGACGGACGACTATCGTGGCCAGGCATTTGACAACGGTGCTGTTAAGGCACGCTAACGAAAGGGTGTCCAGAGACGTATGTATAAAATCAGCTCAAATTCCACCTTTGCGTCATGCATAAACCAGTCCTTGTGTGCATCCAGCTTCTGCGACTGTTCATTCTGTTGCATTTTCGGTACGATGAACCAATAAGTAACATTCCCTTCTCAGCTAAATATTACTTGCATGCCTTGATTCAGGTCACCGGTATAAGTATCAGGTGACTGTAAATTCTACATGAAGTAATCGAGCGGATGCTGTAAATATTGTGATGAAGAAATACTCGGAACTTGTCAGTTCTGTGAAACATTTCACAGAATAAGGAGAAAAAGCAACCATACTATCAGCTGCGTTTTTACTTCTGATCACGGTATTGTTATTTCCGTTTATTTTGTCTCTGAGCATTTAGGTATCAGTTCTCATAGAAATTATAGATGCACAGATAGGTCTGAACTAATGGCCTGGAGCTGTAGCGAAGTTCTGTTAGGCTTACAGAGTTAAGCGTTTGACTTCTTTAGAATAGAGAGAAACTGGTGCACATTGCAAAGGATGAGTCAAGGAAGCACTACGCTAACTTTGGGTAAGCATGAAACATCGAATGCGACAAAAGAAACGAATGTACCGTGAAGAATTGTTTGATGGGATTTGATGCGGAGTTTAAACGGGAAATACTGTCGGTCACTGACAGTTGGACTGATGAAATGTTCCATATTTCAGCAAATTTTATGATCTTACGAACAAATTTGCTTTTTACACCGTCAAATATGCTTGCTGTTAACTATGATTGTCTGCAAAGGAATTTGGTGAGTATGTAGATAAAGAGGAATTCCTTGTTGAAAGTACAAAATGGCAGTGTTTTGTAAAAGGTTCAGGAGACGACAAAATTAATGGCAATTCTGAGCTTTTGAGCCACATACAGAAATATCACATTGGGGAACCTGCTGCGCATATTACTTACCTAGCTGGACTGCCGAACCACCTCATCGTCGTGCCAGCTGGGTGGTTCGGGATTATCCCGTTCTACAAATCGTTCCGCAGCAGTGTTCCAGGACATGGGAATTCACGCTTGGCAAGCGATCTCCGTATAAAAAGCTTCATATATCCGTTTAACAACACTGTGGCGTGGCGGATATGACTCGCCACTAAATAAAGTCACTACCCTTGCTTCATACTTGCGAAGCATTATATTCCAGCAAGTTAACGCTGAAATTGTGGGGAGCATTAACCCCTGTTTGGCAAACGAACAAACTGATGGCGTATGAACTGGACAATCAGTCACCGGCTCCCAATGGACGCGATTCCCTGAATTCGCTTCGTTGCCTTGCGGGCAGGCCATTCGGCTAAAGGCTCGGGTTAATGTCCTTATAATTCAACACCCTACTTCGGCTTGAGCAACCGAGTAGTAGTTCGCCGTCTGACAAAACCATGGAATCCCCCGTGTCCTGTATTTTTTCTTATCGATATCTGCATTTTACTATGTTTCCTATGGTTTTTGATGGTTCCGTGCCTTTTCGTACGGTGTAACATATATATATATATATATATATATATATATATATATATATATATATATATATCTGCGCATATTTCGTACCTAAACTATTAGCATTTCCAACAGTGAGGGTGCATCCCCAAAACGCAAGGTTATGACAAACCAACTTCCATCAACATTGGAGTAGACCGGGCTCACCGATTGGTAGTTCTCAATATAGAGAGCTGTCTTGAAAACGAATAATGTTATCAGTGCAACTGCCTCAGGTAATGCGCGAGATGTGTATGTGTAAATCTCGCTCATGAGTACTATATCACTAAACACGCCTGAATTTACGGCAGCAATCTAAAATTAGATCCCTGCTTGTTGTTATATGAAAGGAAATATTTAAGCGCTGTCCTCGCTTATCAGTTGATAGATTTCATCCACCAATGGGGGCAGCGTTTTCACGTCCGCCCCGGCGGCTAAACTAATTGCTACGCAAATGACTGGCCGCACTCAGATTTCTCGAGTCTGTGACAAATGCTCCTACCCACTGACCACCAACTCGGATGTTATTCAGGGAGAATGTTTGTCGCCTTATCACATTTTACTTACATAAGCTCAATACTAGCCTAATAGTAAGTGACGCCTTCCGTAACAATGCAGTGCCCACTCTCATGGTAACAAAATTGTCGCAGTTGTATTTCGGTATTAGCGCTGTGGTTGTAGTGCCGATCAAAATCGCAGCACTGCCAGCATTTGATGGATCATATGAGGATGGAAGGAAGGCTCGCGCAATGCATTGTATTGATTTGTAAATTGTTCCCATTTTGTTGATCTAAATGTATATAATTTGAACTGGTGTTTTCATTGCTATGCTTCACAACGCCATTGATTCAACATGCAGGTGTAAGCGATGTTGTTCAGGCTAAGTGCTTTTGCAGAGAGCTCTCGCATGTTTCCGCGTTAGGCATTGCGAGACAACCGGAGGATATCCGGATGATACTTGGCAACCAGGACTGCATTGCTGCTAATGCTGAGAGTTCACGTGTTGTTACGTACTGTTGGGTCGCAAGTTCATGTTATGTAGTTGATATCATGAGGAGAACTACCGTGCGCAGAAAATGAAGAGTCATTCTGTTGGTCTTTCGGTTAGGCCTTATTTTGGAAATGACGAAGTTGCATAGTGCCATGTTTTACGTATCGCCGCGTGAAGACAGACACCTTGAGATACGCGGAGACAACGCATCGAATGTTAATCACTGATCTATCTCAGGATGCGAAATATAAGTTCGTGGCGTATTGTGACGAATTTCATAGGGCGCTGTGGTCGATTTCTTTCGATTCAGCGCCTAAGTTGTGTCAATCTATGCGGTGTATCATGAGTCGTCCGCTAATTACTGGTGATGCAGTGTTCAGAGAACACGAACCACTCAAGCGACCAAACTAGTCGTCATCGCGATCGTCTACACATTAACCACCACGAGCTCTATACAACTTACTGAACTGGCCCTAGTGGCTTCGTCATCGGTCCTATAAATTAACGACCGGCGGCCGACTCCGCAATGGTCGGCATAGGCCCACGTTGGAAAGCAGTTTCCACAAACACACTTCTGACCACCGATATTCTCAGCTGCTGGTATACCAATGCGCAAGGTCTTCTCAGCAAGCTAACCGATCGTCGTATTCGTCAGGTTTCCACGCCTTGGGACCTGGTTATGGTGACCGAATCATGGCTGAAAACGGAGATCACCGATGCTGAGATTGCTCTACCCTGCATGATTTCCATACGAAACAATTGACATAGCAGAGGAGGTGGACTGCTCCTGCATTATCGATCCGACCTGCATGTTGATATCATTTAGGACCTAGAAACGAAAGTCGTCGACGCTCTTTGGTGTCGTATGCACTTAAGACGTGCTGATATGTGTTTACTAGCAATAGTTCACCGCCCTCCAATGTCCACTTTGGAAATGGATCAGTGCCTAGCTTCTGGGATGAAGCGAGTCCTGACACGACTAGAAAGTCATATCCTTCCAGTGGGGGACTTCAACCTGCACGTAATCGAAATCCCAGAATCGCACAGTGAACAATTTAAGGCAGATTTACCAGAGGCGATGGCCAATGTTACCTCTCACATGCGATTCCGAAGGGGTGACACACCCTCTATTTTGGACCTTGTGCTCACCGACGAGGAACTAATGGTCGACACCGTGACCATAGATGCACCACTTGGCCGTAGCGATCACGCATGTTTCCCTTCCGTTACATCTGTGACTCGCATCGCATCAGTGAGAACAATATGGGAACCTATGTCGTCACACATTTCGATATCCTGTCCAACCTCGTTCGAAAAACCGATTAGTCCTTCCTGACCGAGAAGGCGCCCGATGTCAACTGGATGATGTTCGTCACCCAATTTACTGAGCTAGTGGCAAATGCGTCAGAAAGCAAGGTCCTTCGCCCGAAGCAAATCAATTCGTTACCTGAGAAGCCGAACTGGAAAATGCATAGGCTTAACGGATTCAGCCTGACGCGCTTGCAAAATCTGTCTAAGTAACCTGACCTGGGGAGCTTTCACAACTCAACGAAACCACTGCGTCAAGTTGGTCCGAGAAGACAAACAGCAACACCAACAGAACTTGGCTGCGAAACTCAGTACAGATCCCAAGTTGTTGTATAAACACGTCAGCAAGCTCCGCAGAGTGCAGCGCGGATCCCGGTTTTACGTGCAACAGATGGTCTTGAGATGCAGTCAAGGTGCTTCGCCAACCCTTTATCCACACTTTCCGGAGTGAATCATCATTTCATCCGCTTTTGGCACAGCTTCCATCGCCACCAGGTTTAAACCACGTATGGTTCATGGTGGCCAGTGTGATGAAAACGCTATTGTCATTGCGCGTGCATAGCTCACCTGGTGTGGACGACTTCCAACCGAAGGCATTGAAGACAGCGGTCATAAAGCTTGCCGAACCATTAGCTCGGTTCTTCCAATATTATCGACGAAATACAGGTTCCTACAATGTGGAAATATGGACTAGTCACTGCTATACACAAAGTGGAAATCGTGCGGTGCCTTCGAACTACCGTCCAATCACTCTCCTCACAGTTTTATCCAAAGTGATGGGAAGTATAATTGCAGAGGCGCTCATAGAATACCTTGAGAGCAACGACATCCTAGTGTCACAGCAACACGGATTCCGCCGTAATCGATATGGCAATATCAACTTGTACCTAATCCTAGCAAGCTGCACAGAGTCAGCCGATGTCAGAGTGGGAGTCCACGTCATCGACCTGGACTTCTCGTTAGCGTTCGATCGGTTGGACCCCCGCATTCTCCTTCACAAGCTTCGAACCTCTGGAATCGATGACCTTGTGCTCCGTTGGATCGGAAACTTCCTCATTCAACCTCAGCTGATTACGAGTGTCCGCAGCTTCATTTCTGACCAAATTGATGTCCATTGTGGCCTGCCTCGAGGATCGGTATTGGGGCCACGTTTATTCCTACTAGTCACTAACGATCTTGCTAGTGTACTACAGTCGAATTTCTTACTATTTTCAGCGGATGTCAAAATCCGGCATGACATCAAGATAGCAGATGATCACATGGCATTGCACAGCGAGCTTGACAGGGTTTATGCGTGATCAACCGATAAGCTTCTCTGGTTCAACTTGACCAAGTGCAAATTCATAAGCATATATATTAACTTTTCTATGAATATGGACTTGGGGACAGGCAGATGTAACGAGCTTCCCAAGGAAACGATCTTGTGATGATGGTGCAGTACGATCTTCGTTGGCCGAGACAGACTGAAAAGGCATGAAAAATAGCAAGTCAACATCTTGGACTCTCACGGAGAGCTTTTGAAACTTTCAAGCCATCCCTCTTTCCGGAAATGCTGCACGCCTACGGGAGGCCTCACGTGGAATATGCGCTCCAGGCCTGGCGTTCCTAGCGCAAGCCCGACTTTGATGCACTTGAAGCTTCACAATGTAGAGCGACCAAACTCGTTAGAGAATTGTTTCTTCTCTCCTACCAGTCCGTGAAGTTGTACAGCGGTGGGTATCGACGTCCGCGAGGAGAACTCATCATAGTTTACTTAATATTGACGAACCCAACTCACCCATGTCGCAGTCTGTTGTAATTGAGTCAAAGTACCAACCTGAGAGGCCATAAGCTCAAACTGGCTACGCACTACAATCGATTTCATCGTCGAGTAAACATTTTCTAGCTCCGTATAAATCGTGCCTGGAAGGCCCTTCCGACTCACCTTATCTTTGCCCCCACATTAACGCTATCTAAAAGGCGCTTTGATGAAAAGCTTTCCAATTTGCATTACTTGCTATAGTCCGCTCCACTTGGAGGACGAAACAGCGCAAACCAAACCACGTACTTAACGGCCCTCTCCGCAACGTGGCGGGGAGGATACATGCAGAAGTGTCCATGTGATTAGCCACATTTGTTAAATGAAGAAACAAACGAGTGAGCGTTGTCGTTGCCATATTTATTTCTCACGCACTTAGTGAACTGTAACAGCTTCTGTACTATTTTGTGTGTGCACATCCCATTCCTCTATCAAGCTATCGTTATGCAGTTGTGCATTCAAATTGGTGGACGCTTAAAATAACGAGTTACTTATTTGATGATCATTTGAAGGTAAATTATGACTCCAACAATCCTGCGGGACTTGTCAAACACATGCTTTTTTACTCTTGGTAAATCCTTATTCCTTGATCATTGCTGACATCACACTTATTCCTCCAGTGCAAGCTCCTGATGACAAATGCATTGCCTCACATTAATCCTGGGCTGGATGACATGGGGAACGCGTTTCGGCCCACGGTGCACAGATCTTTCGCTGGCTTCACACTTAAAAACAAGAAAGTCGCAATCGTACCAGGGCATTAGCCCCCTCAGTAGTGCTTCGCATTATGTTTCTCTTTTACCCATGTGGCCACCTCTCAACCCAGAGTTCAGTGGCAACCTGCGCAGGCCATTTTTGTCGCTTTACTCACAAGCATGCCAGAATATTTGGCAACCCAGACCCCGATCATTCGCAGTCATACACCTGTAACTGTCTTGATTACCGGACAGACCGAATCTGCCAGAGCGATGATA
>OX104062.1:51818183-51854665 GCA_944474145.2 Dicrocoelium dendriticum
GTTCACCTGGCCTGACGAAGCTTTTGTGTCAAAAGCGAAACGTTGCTCAACAAACACGCCAACGGATTGTCACCAAAGCTCTCTGAACTCATGACTTCTCGATCGATTACAAGCATATTCCGCGATTTGAACTGGGAGCATTTTTTCTGGCTACCTGACTAATTGCTAGTAAAGAAAAGATTCACTGTCTTTCATTTATTTCCGAACAATTCTGTTAGTTTAGCTCTCCATGGACACGTGAGAAAGATAGGAATTAGCGAAAAAGTATGCAGTGTTAGCGCATAATAGATTCCGGCTGATAATAGAAACAACTAACTCATATAGTTTCCGAGATCCACACTAAAAGTTTTCGAGTGCAGGTAGACATAATACTTTTCGAAAATAGATGCAGGCTGCAGTTTCTAGTTGCAAAACAGAAACCGGTTCCGTGGATTACAAAGTGTAAAATTAATCGAACTTGTATGCAAATTATCTTAAGCTAGTCAGAATTGGATACAAAAGAAAACCTTCAGAAATTGACCTATATGCAATAAAATGAAACCATAAAATGCAATGTTGAACCCACTGTGCAGGAATAGTGAGGTGAATACTATATGCTATAAGTGGAATCAAGTAACTTAAAGCCAAAAGAAAAACTTACGGGATCCGATCCACCGATTATGCAAATACAGAATAAGGAATAGTCGAAAAAATTGTGCAGATGACAATATTTAGCTACTGCTACCATGAAATCACACAGGTCTCATGTATCACAAACATTGGTGTCGCCAGAGTAAGAATCGTGAGTGAGAAACGTTCGAAATGTGAAGTAATTGTTCACCAACAGTGCAACACTATCTATAAGTAGAGGACTGTGCCAAGAAGTGTCTGCTATGAACATGGACCGGATATAAGAAGAATAGTCCGTTGCAACTACAGGTATGTATACACTTGGGTCTCATATGTCCCATAGAATACTGCTGCTAGCGTTTTACTCGTAAGACAGAGGGTTCCGAAATATATTATTGGCGGTCACTGATAGAGGCTACGTTGACAGAAACGAGCGTGTAAACAGAACATGAAATGCATAGGGTTTCTATGTTTCTCTCGTTGCCATTGCACTCCAATGGTCCCGGTAATCGAGACTCACCTCAAAGTACCGTAAATTACCGAATATTAACGGACGATTTTTGGACGATTTTTTTTTACTTAGTGGAGGTCAACTTAGTGGCTATACGGAATTTGAAAAAGCTCACATGCAAAAGCTACCCAGGAGTTCAGTGTTCACCACTGCCTTTATCTCGACTTAGCACCATTCGCTAGTGACGGACGGTATTCCAGAAGGGGATCTGAAGTGCCTTGAACTGGACCCGTCACTTTTGTATTAAAAATTTTCATTGTATCGCAAATTTGAGGTTCGCGACGGATGACAGCAGCGAATCAAAAGCTCTTAAACGTTATGTTATGCCAGACGATCAGGTGCCTTATAAGTACAATGTTGTCTCACACCCCTGACTGTGAACTTCACGCTCATCCGCTGCTCTAATGTGGTTCATATGCATGGGGCCCCGACTATGCGAGGCAGCCTGCCTGACACACCTTCTCACCTTACCTTATATCGTCCACTGTCTTACCGGTGTTGGGTGGCGTCTGGGATACTAGTCAGTAATCAATGACACGTAAGAGACGTGTCAAATACGGGACGGTATAGAAGTTGGAGGCGACTGAACCCAACGTGTATTGTGCAAGTTACAAAAATAGGATGCAAATCAACTAGAGCGAGAAACGGTGCAGCAAGACATACACCAACACAATTTTGTGTCAACAGAGTGCCATCAGTAAAACAAGTGGAGTTTCTGAAGGTAAAAACAATGGTTACATCTAATGTTGTAAAATACTAAAAGTACATGTTCTCAGGTGCACTACAAGGGCCTCCTGGTAGAAGGCTGAAGAATGGAAGTCCTCGATGGAGCTGTTAGTGGGGGGAAACGGGAGGTGATACTGATACTGATTAGAAGCAGCGAGGAGAGTATACTCTGTGTAGCTGGATCAATTGTCGTGTAGCTGCAACAATTGTCATGTAGCTGCATCAGTTGGGTGCGAATATTAGCATGGGCTTGAACACGGGCTTCCAAGAGGGGGTGTGTAGCGGAATTCGCTGGGTCCATGGTTTTGTTATTTTCTACGATGATCGTGTGGACCAGAGTGCATCATCAGGGGGCTGTCCGCGCAGGCTGGTCAGTCCGCAAATAACTGGTTAGTCTAGAAAATTGTTGACAGGGAAATTCGCTCCGCTGCAGACCCGACGGTGGGCTTGGGAGGTGTCACTCCCTCCAACGTACTCCAGTCCATGATCCTCGTCCCACGAAGAAATTCAGGCGTCCTCGTCGGAATGCGTAGTCAGGCGTTTGGGGACCCATCCGGTAGTGGCCGTCCACCGTCGATAGTGACTGACTGTTCCTACGGTCAGGGGCCTTGAGCCGGCTGGCCAGTCAAGCAGGGGTTGCGTTTAGCCGCTTGGCGAGTCACCCGAGTGTTGCATTGAGCCGGTTGGTCAGTCAATCTCGCGTTGCCTTGGCAGTTCTAGTGGTTGTGTTTCTGGTAAACAGAACTAAGAGGGGATGGTCAACGGTCGGGGGAAGTGGCTTGACGCCGGAGAGGGAACATAGCATGCATGATAAACTCAAATATGCTTTTTAGATTTTCAAATTGTTTTGGGTTTCTTTGATTTCGCAAAACATTTGTGGATGAGACGCACCACAATCACTAAAGATGAGAAACGGGTGTTAAGGAAATAGCATACTTTTACAAAATCTGTAAAACGGACCGGACACCTGACCTGTCTACCGCGTCGGTCGGTTGCCTGGGGTTAAGGCGGGGTAGGTTGAGGGTCAAAGAGAACGGAGGGTTTCGGGATATCCATTGCTTGGGAAGTCACCGCAGGTGCGAGTGCTTGTGTCATAGCATCAGGATGGATTGCAAGTGGTTAGTCAAAGAAAGCCACTTTGAGATAGTCGATGGACACCGTTATTCGGTGATCATTCTGGTCTAAAAGGAAATGTTTTGGAGTCAGTTGCAGAACTCTGAAAGGGCCCGTGTACGAAGGCTGGGGAGGTCGTCACACTGCGTCGGTGCGGAGGAAGACGTCAGTGCAGGTAAAGAGTCCGCTGTGCATTTGCACATCTCTGGTCTGCTCACGAGGCGGAGTCGGGCGTAGTGAACGCATGCGTTGAGCTAGTGAGGACGCAAAGTTAGGCGGAGGCATACCCGACGATGCGGGAGGTGAAACGAATTCTCCTGGTAACTTGAGTGTTGTGCCGTAAACCAGCTCTGCTGGTGCACACTGCAAGTTAGCATTGATGCTGTTGCGAAGGATTAAGAGTACGAGCGAAACGTTTCCGCTCCAGGTAGGGTCGGATAAGGCGCAGAACAACGCTTTTAGCTGTCTATGGGAGCTTTCAACTAACTCGTTGGCTGCTGCGTGATACGCTGTATTATGAATGCTTCGGCAGCCTAAAAAGTTGCAGAACGTATCGAATTGTGAAGATTCGAAAGGCGTTCCTCGGTCAGTTGTAATGGTGGATGGGCATCCGTAGTGCGAGACCCACCGATCTAAGAAGGCCCGGATAACAGTCTCAGCTGTGCAGTCTGTTACGGGAATGGCTTCTGGCCATCTGGTGAAGCGGTCGACACATGTAAGAATGTATACGAATCCGCGTGAAGGAGGCAAGGGACCTACCAGGTCTAAGTGTACATGCGAGAACCGAGAGTCCGGGGCAGGAAATGAACCAAGAGGACTGCGGGTGTGACGATGTATTTTGGAGCGCTGGCATTGAAGGCAGGCGCGAGCCCAGGTACGAACATCTTTGTTTACGCGTGGCCAAACGAAACGTTCGGTGACCAGTTTCAAAGATGCACGGATACCGGAGTGTCATAGTGTTTGGAGTGCGTCGAAGACACTGGTCTGAAGGAGACTGGCACTAGAGGTCTAGGACAATCTGTGGACGCATCACAGAGTTAGTTCCTTCGTGTTTGGGACAAACAGGTTGTACACGCATCGATGTGGACTGCAGTGTGCGTTGTATATCTTCATCTTGAGCCTGAGCCGATGTCGTTGCGGCATGGTAGACGGTAGGCAAAGACTGGTTGGTAAAGTTGACGCGTAAGATAGCATCGGCGACAAAATTATCGACACCTGAGACATGACATATGTCGGCAGTGAACTGCGTGACAAAGTCTAGATGTCCTGTTGTCCTTGGTGAGTATTTGTCGCAAACAAAGTTGGAGGCGAATGTGAGGGGCTTATGGTCATTGCAGACCGGGAAAGCGCGGCCTTCGTGTGTGTGCCGGAAGTAACGGACGGCTTGATAAATGGCGAGCAGTTCTCTACCACACCTGCCGTAGCGGGATTCCGCTGGCTGCAAGCGTTTGGTGAAGAACCCAAGGGACGCTAGTGCCCACCAATGTGTTGTTGAAGAACGGCTCCTACCGCAACGTCTGAGGCATCAGTCGTAATAGAAAAGGGGCAGTCGATTCGGAATGAGCGAGGAGGGCTAGGTTGGAGATGGCAACCTTGAGCTCGGCGAAGGCTATCTGTGCTGTGTCAGGGAAAGCGCACTTACGTTCATTCCCTCTAAGTAGGTCAGTCAGAAGCTACATGAGCTGAGCGTAGCTCGGGATGAAGCTTTGATAGTAGTTAAGCAAACCACAGAAGCGACAGAGGTGCTTGAATAAAGTTGGAGTTGGGAAATCCTTGATTGCCTGGATCTTATCAGGAAGTACTACAATACCAGATGATGAAACGAGGTGGCCTAGGAATTCTACCGTTGATTTGTCGAGTTCGCACTTAGTCGGATTGACTGTTACAACGTGTTGGGTCAAGCGCTGGATGAGAGCACGAAGGTGATCGAGATGCTCTTCTTCGGAGGAACTGGTTACTAGAATATTATTGAGGTAAGAATAAGCGAAGTCTAGTCCACGAGTGACATCATGGATGAAGCATTGGAAGGTTTGTGCTGCGTTGCACATTCCAAATGAAATTCTTAAAAATTCAAACAAGCCGAAGGGAGTAATGACGGCTGTTTTAGGAATGTCATTGTCTTCCACAGGTATCTGGTGATAGGCGCGAACCAGATCCATCTTGCTGAAGACTATTGTACCTGTGAGGCATGCGGTAAGGTCCTGCATGTTTGGGATGGAATACCTATCTGGGATGGTTAGTCCATTTAGTGCGCAGTAATCACCGCGAGAGCGCCAGTCACCAGATTCCTTGAGGACCATCTGCAGAGGAAAAGGTTAAGGACTGTCGGAGGTGCGAATTATTCCAAGTTCGAGTATGTGCTCAAACGCCGCCCTAGCTATCTTTAATTTCTCGGGCGCTAGTCTGCGTGGAAGGCATGAGACGGGTTGACCATTCGTCCGAAGGTGGTGCACGACTTGGGATGCCACGGGCAAAGCTGCTTTCATTGGCTGAACGAGCTTGGAATACTGCGAAAAGAGGTTGGCGTAGTCTGGTGAGGTCTGGGAATAGGCGTAGACCATTTTTGGGGTGCTATATTGCGGTGATGTCCGGCACACTGAGTTTCATTGTAGTGTCGACCGTAACCTCGCGTTTCACATCGAGCAAGATGTCGAAATTCCTGAGAAACTCAATGCGGATGATGGCAAGAAAACTGCATCGACGGTGAATACGCAGCGGAATGTCCGCCGGAGACCTAGGTCTAGGGGAAGCGACCGATGACCGAAAGTAGTTATTAGTGTACTATTGGTAGTGTTTAGGCTTGTGGACAAGGAAGCGGTAGGCTCACCTGGCATGGGGGGAATGACGCTGACATCCGCCCTGGTCTCAGCTAAGTATTGGGTTTCGGAATCATAATCCTTAATGTAGATGAGACGGCTTTGAGTTTTGCCGACGTCGTTCGTGGCCATTACCGCTCGGCGTTGCGGATCATCTGTAGCGGAGTAGCTACATGGCTGTACGCACTTACAGGCTTTATTTCCGGAACGCGAGTGGTAAAAGCATTAACCTAAGGCATCAGGTTTTGTGCGACGGGGCGATGATCCACAGCGGCTGCAGTACTTACGGTTTAAAGTGAGCTTCTCGACCTGGCGCTAAAGCGACGCTATCTGCGATGATACTGCGTCTATTTCCGACAGCTGGCTAGTCGCGGGTGCCGGTGTGGTTGTGCTAGCACAAAGCTGCTTAGGTGCTTTGGTTTCCGTTTCTGACTGGTACCGTTCGATGACGCGGTCTGCTAGATCTGCAATCACTGATTGGCAGGTCACTTGCTACTGCAAGGATGGCCTGAGTGCTTTCAGGCAAGCGTTGCTTCCACAGCTCGCGGAGAATTCCTACCTGCATGTTGGACGTGCCGATGTGCTGTTGCACTTCGTGCAACAAAGCTGTGGAAATCCTTTCTCCTAGTTGCAGATCACTAAATAATTGCTGCAGGCGGACGGTGTCAGAAGGCGTGATTTGCTGAATAACAGCCTGTTTAAGAGTATAGGATTTCATTCCAAGTCGAGGGCAAAGGATGATGTCTCTCACCTGCAATGATATACTCTGAGCAAGTCGAGATATAAGACGAGTGTACACGGCGTAATCAGAAGATATGCTACGAATGTAAACAATGGATTCTAGGTGCAAAAACCATAACGAAGTATCGTTCGCCCAAAAAGATGGAGGGGCTAACGCAACTGTTTTGAGCATGACAGGCTGTACGGTGATAATCGCGTATGGAAAATGGCTTATGCTCTATGTAATCTACTGCAAAAAGCGAATAAAATGTGGTAGGCGAGAAAAAATTATGACCAAACGTAATGTATAACAACGTCACTGGAACGAGCTCACCAAAATGAAAATTCGAAATGGCGGACAGCGTGTTCTCGAGCGGGGTCACCAGTAGTCGGGTGGCGCCTGGGACACTGGTCAGTAATCAATAACACGTAAGAAACGTGTCAAATAAGGGATGGTACAGCAGTGGGAGGCGACTGAACCCAAGGTGTATTGTGAAGGCTACAAAAATAGGAAGCGAATCAACCATAGCGAGAAACGGTGCAGCAAGATACTCATCAAAAAGCTTTGTGAAAACAGATGTGCCGTCAGTAAAACAAGTGGACATTTTGAAGGGTCAAGCAACCGTAAAACCTAACGTTGCAAATACTGTACGAGCGTATTATCAGTTGCACTACACCAGTTTTAGGTGGCTTGGAGTCTGATCCTTTCACTGTCTGGTGAGGTGGGTCTGCCCTAAGGGCCCTAGGCCCTGATTATAAGACGTTACGGTCACCGCAACTGACCAATAGTAGAGCAGGTTTCACTTGAACTCACACAAGTGAGAGCAAGTAGTGATGACGTTCAAAATCGTGGAGAAACAATTTTATTTCTCTTTTGCTAATATTTTTGAGGTCAGCTAATACATGGACTTACGACTTTGAACAAATTTACGTTGCAAAGTAATGTTGTCGGATCTCTATGAACGGGCTTACATTCGGTAATATAGGGTAAATCATGGAACCAACTAAAATTCCGAAATCAAGCAGTAACCCCTTGCATGTTGTGCGAAACTCTAGGAGTGACACAATCCAAATCACCATGGGGGAAGCAACGTCTCTTGCAGTAAATAGGGGCAACAGTGCTGATAATGTCAAGCTTAAACCTTTCCTTGGAAGTCCATCTATTGAGAAGCTGAAGCTTACCAAAAAGCAGTGCTTAAGAAGAATTGTAATTGCTGGCTCCTAAATCTTCTGGAGTTTCATTTACATGGTACATCATTTTAATTCTTTCATGAGAGGTATGTTGAAGATGCACAACATATGGATAGCATGCTTAAAACTGTGAAATAATCTGTCCTAAATTCAGTCAGCTTTGCCTGTATAATATAAAGAATCCGCATGTTATGATAGGTAGTATATCCGGAGCACGTTGGCTATCGAACCCAACTTGCATTGATTGTAAGCTATCTGGATCAAGATGTGTGTATTTTTAGTTTTTGACACGAAGATTACACAGATTACCTAACCTAATCTGTTTATGCGATACATTATCAGGTCTTTTAGCCAATGATATCTGTTGCTGACACAGTACGTCATACGGCCACAGTTATAATCCCAGGAACTTTTAGGTAGGCCACACTCGATATCAACTTCATCGGAAAACCTTTATCTCCATCGCTTATCTGCATTTTTGGTGTGTTATATGCGTTGCAATTGTCAAAGCGTTGTTTTACTTTGGTATTTAAGCAGAATTTTATATAAAGCGTGCACCCCTTATTCTGCATCTTAGTTACATCATAGCTGAAACTGTGAGGGTTTCTGATTGTCTATTTAAACAAAGTGCTTTGTCAGCCAAACCAATTTGATGAACTGATATAAAAATTGGCTGAGCTTCTTTGCAAAGAAGCAATATCACAACATCCATGTTGAGGGTAGAGTCGAGGTAGCTCATTTCTGTGTACAGGTCATTGAAGAGAAGCAAGTGCACTTGGACAACGAAATGAACCAGGATTCATGTCTCCAAATGACGATGGGGCAGACGTTTGCATCCGTACGTAGTTTTCGAAGTAACATTACAGTGTATGGTGGGGTTTTCATTAACACAGAACGTGTAGAAAATCGAGAAAGAAACGTCCAAACTTGAAGTGACTTGGGTCTGCGAACAGACCGAGTGGGTAAATGCCTGGGTCGCGCCTAACCGGACATCACTATGCCGGTTGTAGTTGACGATTCATGAAACAACATCTCAATATACGACAGTTGTAACCAGAGGTAGATAAGATAGATAGATAAGAATGAAGGCAAATCTTTGCAAGTTATCCAAAATTCAGATTTTTACGGAACAGCATAAGATGGATTGTTAACAAAACGGGTAGTTACTGTTCTCCCATAAATGGATAGTCGATTGTGATTTATCACGGGCAGCTTCCAAAGCAGATGGTCGTCCACATACCCGGAAAAGCACCAGACTGCAGTTTCAGTCTCTTGGGCATCATCAGTAGTGTGCATCCATCGGATCCATCAGGATTCGAACCCATGACCACCAGCGGCTTGCACCACCAGTCAGCGGTTTATGCCACTGGGCCATGGGGGAAAGCTTCGGACGCAACACTACTGATGATGCCCAACAGGCTGCAACTGCAGTCTATGCTTTTCCAGGCATGTAGATGACTATCTGATTTGGAAGCTGGCTGTGATGCACCTCAATTATCTATTTCAAAAGCCCCTACTCATGAGTACATCAAAATATATCCGCCCTAACAGTTTCTAAATGCTTTGTCGTACATAGCTATTGTTAGTGTTTGTCGTGTCTTTTGGGGCCAACTCTGTCCTCTGTAACCTTCGTAACTTGCATGGCAGTGAAGGATAAGACGCGCTATATCACAGTTAGCTTGTAAACCATGACGGTCGAAAACTGTTCCCCGTGGCCCAGTGGCATAAACTGCTGACTGGCGGTGCAAGCTGCTGGTGGTCATGGGTTCGAATCCTGATGGATCCGATGGATGTACACTACTGATGATACCCAACAGGCTGAAACTGCAGTTTAGTGCTTCTTCGGGCATGTGGAAGACTATATGATTTAGAAGCTGGCTGTGATGAACCTCACTTACCCGTATCAAAAGCTCCTACTCATGAGTACATCAAAATGGATGGTCATAGAATCACCAGTGTTGCTTTGTGTTCACAAGCTTATCAGCAGAGAGATTAAACGCGTGAAGTGTGTTGGAGGAATCACTCAACCGATCTAATCAAGTCAGCTTCACACGCTTCATCTGGGAACTGGAAATTCCCCTCTGGAGTTGGGCCATTCAGGTCACAGTGGTGTCACTGATTTGCAGGAAGCGTACACCGACGTCACACTCTAGAAGAGATTAACAAGGATGATACGTTGCTTCTAAGGATAATAGAGAGTACTTCTACTGACAGTCTAATATGTTTGATGTACATCTGCCTTATTCAGTCATTCCTACTCTTGATGGCCTAGGACGTTAAATAAGAGAACCCTAAGTTTACGCAGGTACAAACCCAGCCTATGTTCAAAATCTGGTCGTTTGGGCCTCCTCACTCAAAAGGCCAGAAGCACCTAGGTATACTCCAAAAGCCTTACTTATTTATGTCGAACCTAAACGGCGCACACACTCCTAAAATGTGTACTGTTCGTTGAGTGACCCATTCCAAATCAGCCGATAATTTTACAGCTTAGCACACGAAGTGGAACACATCTGCCTGATTTGGGATTGTTCCTGCACTTTGGGTTCCTTTGCGCTCGTTGGATGCAATGTGCTAGCGTTAAGGACCATCTTGCGAGATTTAGGAAAGGAAAAAGATTTGCTTGAAAAGGAAATTGAACTCGTTATGGATGCAATCGGCTGTGAATAGGCATGAATAATATCGTAATTGTACACTCAAAATGATTTTCTTAGTGCATACGATCAATTACAATGGCCAAATCCAACAAGCGACAGCTGTTTATATTACCTTATAAGCTCTTCACATCACCCCAAAGCTGCTTCACCAAACTAGTTTGCGAGAATGTATAAACCAACAGCTAGACCTGACAGTGAAATTCTGTTTAAACCCTACGCTAATTCACGGACACTTTAGCAAGCTTCGCGCACGGCGGAGTGAAGATCAAACACATCAAACAGTGTGGATAGCACAAGAGGCAGACGGTGTTCTACTTCAAATGTTTGTCGTTGTCCTCCATAGCGTACACTGTATCACCGTAACCTTACACAAAGTGCACAGCCGTTGGGGATTAGGCAGGTCTTTCTGAGGGCACGGTGTTAAAGTGGCTGGGAAAGTTGTGAGATCACAACCATTCGGATGCATTTAGGCTTGTTGTTAAAGTGCTCATCCCAATAGTTCACAAGCTACATAGCAGAGCCTAGTTCGGAAAGCGCCAGACGCGTTTCGCCCTATTGGGGCTCGTCGGTGGTGCGCATTCCCTCGGTCCTCTAAGGAAGATCGAACCCATGACCGCTAGAGGCAGATGCCAACTAGCCAGCAGCTTAAGCCACTGAGTCATGGGGGACGTTGGCTGGGCTACATAATTTGCAAACTAACTGGGATATAGCACCACCTATCTTCCACTGTCACTGACAGTGGTTAGCCTGCGAGGTGATGACGTCCTCTCACTAGACGCTATATCCATAGCAGTTTGAAACTAGGGGAGGCTATTTATTTTATATTACTGGTAAGTAGCAGGATTTGAGTTGTAATTTTGTTACGGTATTCATCCCAACAGTTCACAAGCTACATAGCAGAGCCTAGTCCGGAAAAGCACCAGACGCGTTTCGCCTTATTGGGGCTCGTCAATGGTGCGCATTCCCTCGGTCCTCTAAGGAGGATCGAACCCATGACCGCTAGTAGCAGATGCCAACTGGCCAGCAGCTTAAGCCAAGAGCTTTTGTAGGTGACTATGATGAACATGGCTAAACGGTTTTTTCATATTTTCTCAACAACTTGACGAGCTGCAGGTTCTCACTATGTGAAAGTATGTTTTCTTCGTGTGGATTTACAGAATACGCAATCATGCTGACTCTTGAATTTCCGCCCAACGTAGAAACGGAGCAATTGTTTATAATGGGTATAAAAGTGCACGCTTGGTTAGGATGAAAATTGCAAGAAAAGAAATCCATGAGCTAGTCTGCAGTTCTCGTAGACTAGTTGGAGAGGCCCACCATCATTATGCAAGAACGACACAGATCTTAGCAGAATCTATCATGCGCCATTACTCTTCTGACACCTTGTACACAATGAACTGAATCGGTGGAATTTAGGATGGAAGCTGGTGACGAGAGCTTGCAGTTTTCAAACGGATTTTATTGTCTACCTAATCGCTTGTTCCTTTGCAGACTCCAGTGACATAGAATTAACATTCTCGTTATGAGTTCCATGGTGCACCTCTGCTCTCAGTTGTGTCCAGTCGTACACACATGCACTACCATGTCCGACAAAATCGAAGTTCAGTAGTGTTCGTGACGGGAGTCATTGATGAGACACACCTGTCGTAATGGCCCTTTACGATGCAAAATTCGTTTCTACTCCAATCAACATTCCGTATTGTAGAAAAAACGCAAGCTCCTTTTATGCTTCCCATCAATTAGAGCCACTCACCATTTGACTCAATTCAGCCGGTCGATGCTACAGTAGTAATTAGTGCAGTTTGGTTCTCGCCAGTTCAGATCAATAGTCCACTTACTGTTATTGAGTTGGGGCTATCGACGTGAGCAGGTCAAAGGTCGGCCAGGGGTCATCGCTGCTCTCTTGAAAGCTACCATTACATCCTCCTTTTTTTCTTTTCTCGTAGTCATTGTGTTGCGAGCTTGTGTGCTCCATTCAGTGGCTAACTCGAAGCTGCACTGGACTGTTAATGAATTCCGTAGAAGGTGTAGTTCTCCCTAGTAGCATTAGACAAGGATCCTGTTACTTTGACTTTGATAAGTCGATTCTTTACTTTCTTTAGCGACTCCACCACAACCTTCCCTTTCGGGTGTATCACTAAGTTGTTCCGCCTTTTTCGACATTTCGGCGTTACACTGCACACCACTCCGATACAGCGTTTCTCGGGCAGCGTACCAACCGTGAATCTTGAATCAAGTTTTCACGGAACTGATGGTCCTTGAATCGGGGGTATTACAGAAATGCAATGCTGATCTCCCTGATTTTCTTACTTATTTGATAAAAGCCCTTGTCAATCTTTATGGCTTGCAGGTTCGACGGAACGCATCTCTGCCGCTCGGCGGTAATGAATAAATTAATACAATGGACATTCACAGTATTCTTTAAGTCGCCCGATTATTTCCGAACGATCCGGTTCATGATTATGAAGATTTCGGGCCTCCGTTATCCTCCTTGCTTCACAGCCCATCGAGTATCTGAACATGGCCAACTTGTATGGTTTTGCATACACATCCAACTGAATCCGCGCCGCTATTTCCATCCACTACGCTTTCTACACTCTTCTGTTGTCCGGTAATGTACTATCTCTCATATCTAGCCGGGTTCGCAAAGGGATCAATGAGTGTACATCGAAGGCGAGCGGGGCTTGGCACGTTGGTACCTCTGTCACCATGTGTTGGTGGCGCTCCGTGAAGCTATGTATGCCTCTAGCAACAACATTACGTATTTTAGAAAAAGTACAAGCTCAGTTTATTCCTCCCAATACTTTAATTCACGCATAAACGGGCTCATTTCATCTGGTCGACCTTCTAATGGCAATTACTAGAGTTCTGTTCTCGCCAGTTCAGACTATTTATCCACGTACTGTTATTGGTTTGGGACTATGGACGCTAAGAGGTAAAAGGTTGCCCCAGGGTCATCGCTGTTCGTCCGACAGCTGCCATCACAACAAGCATGCCTGATCTTCATAAACGACATCGGGAGAGTGATCATTCTAAAAAAATTTATCTCTTGCTGAATTTGTCCAGTTTTGACGGACTACGAACATTTTAAGCAGTGGCATAATTGCAGGACGATTTGAGGAATGTATCCATGCAGTCCGCCTGGGACGCGCCCCAGTCTACAACTTTCTAGTTTTTAGTGACAAACAACCTCCTTGGGAGGACTGTTGAGTACCCAATCAGGAAACTGTTTCTAGTGTTTTCAACGGAAAGACCTCGAAATATTTTTCTCAGTTTGGACTTCGCTATGCGAGACATGTTGAGAAGCGGTAAGGAAGGATAGTGAATATTGTGTACTTTTGCGTATGATACCCGGTAAATTCGTTTCGTCCGCAAGTACTTGTTCAGTAGTTGAGACTCTGTGGTGGATATGGCATTCAGGAAGCAGTGCGGACTTTCTCCGTTTGATATTCGTAACCGGCGGTAGTCATAGTTGTATGAATCTTACCTCATCTGCTGCACACCAAACTGATAAACGGCGAACCTTGATTGTGAGGAAGATATCGACGATTTGTAGTGAATTTGTAGTAAAATATACGTCGCTGTAATACCTGCAGGCTAGGTACCCAGACCTCCTGACACACGACTACAAAACAAATCGGCAATGTCAGAAATTAAATTCGTCTTACTAGCAATGCTATCATAACTACTTTACCCTTGTATTTCAGACCATCGAATGCTCTTTCTTCAATAGTCATACTTGCTTTAAACCTGACTGTGTTCAAGACACAACGCTGCGGCAATCGCCAAATAACTATGTTTCTGCGTCATGTGTTGCTTGTAGGTGAAAGAATCTTCTCTACTTCTTCCTAATTGATTCTTGCCATCGTTGTTACTCGAACGTCATTGTTATGCGCCCCAAATGTCGAAAGGAACAAGAGTGTTGTTGGTCTTATTAAAACAAAACAGAAATAGCTTCCATTGTAGCTTTTTAGGAATTACTTCATGTTATGTATTCGAATTCAGAACAGCATTATAATTCATCGAAAAGCATATAGGTGCTAACGAACTCTACACCACTCCGAATTCGACAACTTGAAAGACAAATGGCACTTTTAAACCAACCTGCGCGCCTCGAAACCAAATGAACGATTGCTTTTATACGCAAAATGTAAAATTAAGGAATAAGTTGGTTGTGTGTGTCTACACCGCTCAGACCGAATGATTGAGACAACAGGCTACCTCCCTTCAGGTTACTCTTCAACGTTGCTAATTTGATAAACGCTATCGACTTTTAGTAGCAAGTGCGAAAGTGCCTGCGTTTTGGTTAACATTTGGAAATGCGGAAGTAACTGTAGATGAACGTTTCTTGGTATTGTCAAGCGAAGGCATTAAGTGGGTAAGTTGACTGTTATATGCAAACTAGTACCGGTACTAGGTGCACAAGTCAAATATACCGATATGTTGATTTGACGGCGCACAGTCATCTTTGGATTAGTCCCGCATTGACACATTTTCCATGTTCCAAAGGGATCTACAAGGGCAGCTTGCCTTTGGTCTGCTTGTAGTTGTCTGAATAATGTGGCAGTACGAGGACCGCTATGAGTTCCTATCACACTAGCTTTGTTTGCCTAGCATCTGTGTTACATCTGATAACAATTAGATATATTTGCTCGTGGTACCGAGCCCCACAAACTTACCATTACCTCAGTTAGCTCGCAGTCGAGCAACAAACTGAGTATTTTCTTAGATAAATCGATCTAACGGCCACTACACAACCGGAAAGATGTTGAAAGTGTATACCTTCCAACTGGGACTTGCCAGCTGCAGCTTTTCATCAAACCTTGCAGGACTCTATTTCACTGCCACTACATCCACGTACCCACAATATCTGTTGCTTGGAAATGAAGGTCGAAGGAATCTATACATATCAGGAACCGCTTTTACTATCCCACTACACGTTCATTTTGCTAGAGGGCAAACGACACAACTAGCCAGCAGAACCACGACTTTCTACCTTGCAAGGTGAGTAGAATGTTCTTGATTCGACAGGCTTTAAGTAAATGAGTGCAAATGTGTGACGGCCATCTGACACTGTCCACTTTAGACTAACATGTTGATGAATTTGATGAATTTCCTTTGATACCTACATGTTCCGCTTTACTTTAGCTAAATCTGGCTCCCTGATCAACGCCTCTCTGAGTGGGTGTGAGGTATTCAACTGTAAGTTAAAGAAAGGCAGTCCGGCAAGCCTGAGGATAATCTTCCAGCCTGGTAAGTCCATGTTCCACTGTACTTGCATTATTGTTAACCTCCAGGACTGTGTCACAGAAAACAGGCAAAGTTATTTTTACATATCGTCTATCGAAATTAAAATTTAGAAGAGGTAGGAATAGCCACTGGTCTAACGGTGTACTTCAGTTCTGAACCGGGGATATCTCATCCCAAGTCTTAGTAAGTAACTGTAGATTAACGGATATAATCCCGTCCATAGATAATCCGACAGTGTAACCTTTCGACATCATATTTGTTCAAACTCGTAGTTCAATGTATTAGCCGACCCCCAAAATATTAGCAAACGAGAAACGAAGTTGTTTCTCCACGATTTTGACGTCATCACTACTTGCTCTCTCTTGAGTGAATTCAAGTAATACCTGTTCTACTATTGGTTAGTTGTGGTGACCGTGACGTTATAATCGCGGTTAATGAGGCATAGGGCGATCAGAACAGACTTAGGATAGTCTTAGTTGATAATATAGGTGGTTGACATCTAGTCCAAGTTTTGTGGCTCGACGTTTTAGGTCTTCCAATATATGTTGTTTCTTCGGCAACCAAGGGCTCCAAGCCTAAATAGCATAGTCCAAGTGGGGTCGAAGAAAGGCGTCGAGGAGGAGGCGGAAAATGCTAAGATCAATTTGACCGAAGACGCCTTTCAAAAATCCCACCATGGAGTTAGCAGCAGTAGTTGCTTTCCAGCAGCAAGCAGATACAGAAAGATTCGACTGAGTAATTATATCTAAGTCGCTTTTGACTGAAGAGACTTGGAGAATAGACACCTCCAGGAAGTAGATAGGAGAACAGAAGGAGCGGGTAACGTGGACGCGACATTTCGAAGCGTAAATGGATGGTAGTTTCCCAGGGACAACTAGTGTAGACAGTCGAGGTGCATCGGAGGTGCGTGGGCATCGCCCGGAACTTTAATTGTGCGTCATAGCTTCGTGTTCTCCGCATCTAGCAGTAACGGAGACTACACTTGCGTTGTGACGTCAGCAATGAATGCTAGGAAGAGGTCGGATCGGAGAACAGACCCTGTGGTACTCCGTTTGTGGCAAAGATGCAGCAGGACAACACTCCGTCGACGCGTACTTGTATGGTACGGTTTTGGAGCTAGTTCCCGATCCAGCCCAACAAGGCTCCTGCTAAGCCCTATGACAACAGTTTGTGTAGTAGGCTGTTGTGGTCGACTTCGTCGAAGACTTCAGCGAAATCCAAGAACATGACACGCGTTTTTGGGCCAGAGTCGGCAACAGTCGTTCAGGTATCCCTGCCAAGTAGCAAGTTACTCAGGCATGAATGTTACCGCAGGAAACCGTACTGGCAATCGAACAGCATTTGGGCCTCAATATGGTCCATTAAAGCATTTGCGATGACCGATTTCATCAATTAGGAGATCGCAGTGGGGAGAGTTCTCGGTCGGTAATTGGCCGGATCTTTGCTAGTACCGCCTTTGTAGCTTTGTGTAATAGTACCACATTTCTAATCATTGGGAAATTGGTCTTTCGAGAAGAAGTGGGTGAACAGCTCCGCTGGAGATAAAGCTGGAACTGCAACGCACTCTCGCAGGAGACTTGGCTGAAAATCAACAGCGCCAGGAGAGGCCGTTAGTCGCAGGGATTTTAGCTTGGCCAGGACCTTCTACACAAGGAACTGAACAGTCATCAGGGACGCTGGGAGTGAAACCAAAGGTACGATCGTTGAATACACAGACAGCACATAGAAGGTGGATGCGTACTATTTGCACAGGACTTCTGTTGCTTCATTCGCTGACTTTTTGAGCCATATGGAGGTCGTCAGTGGAATGACACTGTGCATGACGTGTAGATGAGTGTTGACGTGACTCGTTGCAGAATTCAGTCCTTCAGGGACAAGCATTTATTCGGCAAAGACAGCTAAACGAAAATTACAGCAGGTTTAGAAAGTCAAACTCCTCGATCTAATTTGCATGTTCAAGTCCATAACGAATGATTCTTCTGAGTTGATGAGGTTCCTGTTTTGCTTCAGTTAAACTAACGGTGAATCACTTACACGGATATCAGCCAATCCGAGTCCAGCAATCGAATCTGTCTAGTCCGCCTCCCATTGGCTACCTGGCTCGCTCGGTTGGTCCATCTGCTCAATCTGATCTGATACCACATGCGCATCCTCCCATTTTCCGTATTTTTGCTCCTCCATTTTGCTATCCACCCCGTACACCTTGCCACACCACGTCGTCTTCAATGGAGATGCAGTCGTGGTCTCCTTGCCCCACACCGTGTGCCACTCTACCCCCAATCCACATTGTTGTCTCCGGTGTCGTCACAAATGCATTTGATTCCTTCCGGACCTTCTTCCTCTAACGTTTATTTCGGATGACCTGGCACCGACCCTCGCAGTCACCACACCTCTTGACTATCAATTAATGGTTGACTCCATACTTTCTCCTCCAATGTTAGCTCAGGTAGTATCCGTGCACCGCGGGCCTGGTACGATTTCGGAGTGGTCATTCGTCGTTTCACATTGTTCTGTAATCTTTCGTGCTGTGGCGCAACTGGGTGCAAAATTGTGTGGCAAGTGCCGGTATCAGAGTTCTAGTGCTTCGGCTGTATAGGCGCTGCGCTGGGCTCAAACTGATATTCGTTGAAGCAGTGTTGCGATGCTCCAGTAGCTTGATGTATGGGTCCTCGGTAGTTGCTCTAGCGTTCGATACCAGTCGCATGGCCTGCTTCACTGCCAACTCCGCCTTTCCATTTAAGTTACTGTGACATGGGCTGGTTTGCTAGTATACGAGTTCCCACTTGGTTGCAAAGGTCTGGAACGCACCGCTGCTAAACTGGAGAACATTGTCGGTGACCAGCTCCTCCAATGTACCGTTCAGCGCGAACTGACATCTGATCGTGTTGATTACTGCCTCTGTGGTCCTAGTGGCGAGCAGATCGATTTCAAACTAACCCCTATAGTAATCCACCACAAGTAATCTTTTCCGTTTTCAATGAATAAATCCACTGCTAACTTCTGCTACGGTCGGTCAGGGAGATCATACAACATCACTGGTTCCCTCGTCTTCTGGAATTTGTGTGAACGGCACGCCTCACAATTCGATACACGAGCTTATATTTTACCCGTCATGGCTGGCCAAAAGATCAATTCTCATGCTCGGTTAAAGGTACAGTTGGCACCAAGATGAGCACGATGAACGTATTTTAGCATTTATCCTCGGAGCCATGACGGAATCAGAATATGGCTTCCCACGAACAGCAAACCAGCATAGACGCAGAGTTCATGCCGAAAAATGAAGTAGGGTGTAAGTTCCTTCATCAGCTTCTTCCTTGTCTCTGGCCACCCATTTAGAATAAGGTCTCTCAAACCTGAAAGCTTCGCCTCTTCCTCTGTGTGGCGCTTATTTTCTTATAGTCGATCTTCTGTCACTGCTAGTTGCTGTATAAGTTTACTGCTTCGACCTCATCCGGAGTATGCTCGGGTACCGTCAGATGAGCATTTGACAGCGTATCCGCAACGAACATCTGTGCAACTGGCGTATACACAATATGCAAGTCGTACTTTTGAAGCCGGGTAAGGGAACACTAAAGGCGACGAGGGACGACGTGCAGCTGTTTCTTGGCTATTGATACAAGCGGTTTGTGGTCTGTTTACAACCTTGTCTTTCTTCCGAAAGTATAATCGTTGAAACGTTCCATGGCATAGAATACTGTAAGCATCTCAATCTGCGCATAGCGCGGCTTGGTCACGGTGAGTGCTCGATTGAGTAAATCCAAAGGTTATCCATTCTGTAATAAAACAGCACCTATTCCGTCTTGGTTACTGTCACACTGTACTCCAAAGGCTACACTGAATCGTACTACCCGAGTCAGGAGCGTTGCTGTTGAGGTGCTTAATAGTTTAGAATGCGATTTCTTTTTATTTTCCTCAGCACCACTTTACTCCATTGTGAGTTAACTTCCTGATCGGCGTCATGGTATCAGCGAGTCTTGGCATACAACGGATCAAGTAATTCACCAAACCGTTTAAGCAATGGATGGCCTTTACGACATAAGAGGCGACATTCATTGAAAAGCTCCAATTTTTCTGGATCGACCCTGACTCCTTGGGTTTTTAGTTAAAAGCTCAAGGTAAATCACGCCGTCTTTCCGAAGCTCAATTTTCCACGTTTTAGCTTGATCTATTGCACACAACGCTGCAAGAAACAGTGGAGATTAGCATCATGCTCTTCTTCTATCAAGACATAGACTAAAACATCGTCTGCCACACGAGTTACACCATCTAACTCGTCTACCGTTGGTACTAATGGCTAGACCTTCAAGCCAAACGGTAAACGTAGCCAGCGATAATGCCCGAACGGTGTTCCAACCGTAGTAAGGAAACTTCATCCATCATCTATAACCACGTGCCAGAACGCCGAAGAGAGGTCTAACTTCTTGAAACACTTAGCTTTGGCCAGACGCGGTAACGTGTCTTCTAGGGTAGTTAGAGCGTACTGCTCTCCACCCAAAGTCTCATTCAACGGTTTTGGGTAAATACACACACGCTATTCGCCCGTCTTCTTCTTAATGATTACGAACTGACCAACCCAATCAGGCTGCTCGTCGATTGTGGCAATCACACCTTCTCTCACTAAATTCCTCAATTCAGTGGAGGACCTTTCACGCCGTTCAAATGGAACTCTCCCATCCGGTAGCGTTGTCGGTGGTATCGAAGGATCTAAGGACAAGTGAGTGGTTCCCTCAAACTATCCCAAACCTGGGCTAAACACAGACGGACACTGGTCATTAATATCGACTTCTTCCTGGCAAACATGCACAAAACGATCATGATTAAAAACATCAAAAACGAGAGACCGGATCGAATCAATGCTGAAAATCGGCGTGAGCTCCACCTTCACGATCACAAACTTCAGTCGATGTGAGACTCCTTCTCTTGGGTTAACCACTTCGATTGTAGCTGAGCCCTTCGGATGAAGTCTGGAACCATACCACATGCGCAGGCAATCTTGACCACATCGAATGCACTCTCCGCGACAGTGCTTCCTTGGTCAAATGGTGACAGTACCACCTGTGCCTAACTGGAATCCAACGACATTGCCTTCTTTCAAACGACTTGCGTTGACACACTTTGCGGTACCCTCCGAGACACGTTACTAATTGAATGTTCTACATCTGCTCGGAAATTGTCACGAACGACTGCACTCACATTGCTTGGTTAGCAGGAAGGAGCAAAGTAGTCCCTTTCTCCATATCTAGCGAATTCCCATCCCCACGCCGGACATTGTTCGCGGGTGCTCGGGTGTCGCCTGGCGCAAAAATTTGCAGATCCCCTATCTCACGGTAGTAGCCTTCGCTGCTTCGCCTCCGGAAATGACACAAAATTCTGCAACTGCTGCGAGCTTCATTGGTTGGTACTAATAGGTGGTGGAGGACACGGTGTTGTAGATATCAATACACTGCGTGGGTTATAAGTTGCATTGTCACAAAAGCTGTTTTGTCGTACTTTCCTCATTGATTCTTAGAACGATCCGATCGCGGATGATACTGTCACCCAGGCGTTTACAGAAACTACAGGATTGGGACCAAATCTACAATTCAGTGAGGTACGCGTCAACTGATTCGTTTGGGCCTCGGTCGGGCGAAAACAAAGCGTTGATAGGTTTGGTTGGTTTGATTTTCACCAAATTCATTGAACTTGCCAATGATCGTCTCCAAATTATTGGGATGGCATTTGTTATAGTGCAATGTTTCTAAAAGGCGGCGCGCGTCATTCCCAGCTGCTTGTTGAAACATGACCCATCGATACGCCATCGGTTATTCGTCCAAACGTACTAAGCTGCAGAAATCCTCCCACTTGAATCTCCATGGACGCCAATTACTCGATAAGTTCCGTTAATCCATGTTCGATGGAGTAGGCATCCGAATAGACGGTGGTGATCCAAACAGCATCCGCGCGCCGCCGATGTGGTTCGTCTTTGTCTTCTCCGAAACGGTGTTTGCTGAACTCAATCTTTCAGCGAAGAGTATTTATTCGGAAAAGATAGCTCAGCGAAAACTACAGCAGGTCTAGAAAGTCAAAATCCTCCATCTAAATTGCAGGTTCAAGTCCATAACTAACGATTCTTCTGAGTTGATGAGATTCCTGTTTTGCTTCAGTTAAACTAACGGTGAATCACTTTCATGAGTATCAGCCAATCCGAGTCCAGCAATCGAATCTGTCTCGTCCGCCTACAGTTGGCTGCCTGGCTCTCTCGGTTGGTTGATCACTGATTTGATACTACCATCACGTGACTTTAAAAGTATTTGCGATTGGATAAAAGTTGCGCAAAGCTGACACTGGTGCTCACTCTTATCCTCGTGTACCAGTTGGGCTCATTGGTTTTGAATGAGCCTGGAAGATTCCTGCCGAGTTGCAATTGGATGGGAGGGATATCTCTTCTAGGCCGTGTCTTTGGAGGCAATCCTCTTCCGTGTACGACTTTTGATTAGTGCTGGGCGTCCCTTCCCTATGGAAACTTGCTTGCAGTTCGTGGTGACGGAGCCAAGTTCACGTAGGGTAAGACAAATAGTTGACCACAAGCTGCCAGCGTTCAAATTTCCGTAATCATTCCAGCGTTTGGTATAAGTTAGCGTGTTAACGGGTTTGTCAATGAGGCATACAAAATCGAAACGGAGGAAGCAGTGGTGGCTGAGCCCCATTTGGACCTCTTATTCGACGTGCCCAACCATCAGTTCTTCAGTAGTGAGAATTAGATCTAGCAGGGATAATTGCTTGTTGGTTCGGAATCTGGTCGGCTGAAGGTGTGGTTGCATAGCGAGGCCTTGAGAAGAAGATTAATAAGGCCTGTTCCAAAGCAGTCAGTCGAATGAAGAGAATGCAATAGACAGGGCACGTTGAAATTCCTTTGGAATAAAATAAGGTGACCTTATTAAATAGTCTTGCGTCCTTCCCTGGGGATTTGTTAGAAGGCGGTAAATGATACGGAGACAGCCGGAGTGTTTGGCGACTAGTACGACCTCGCACCACATGGTACCTGGAGGGCAGTATTTGGCAAGATACTCCGACTGAGGGAGGTGTTGTAGTACAGTGGGACACCATCACCTGATGTTGTGCGATCAGAGCGGAGAGCTGACATGTGAGGAAGTTGGGTTTAACCGTCGGATTGTGGTTGGAGAGCTATGTTTCCTTTATGGCTATTGGGTCTGCTGATGTTGACAGAAGTCGGGATTGGAGTTTCAGAAGTTTAGGCATGTGGCCTTTTGCCTTCGCATAGATACAGGCGAGGCTCGGTTGAGTGATGAGCATAGGAGTATTTACGGTGCCGCCTGTCAACGAATGACCGGCAGTGCACCATATTTGAGTTTAGAGGGGTGGGGCCGCTAAGATTGGTAGATGGGGAAGCAAGGTGTGGGTTAGCGGAGCACAAAGGAGTAACGCCACGTGGTTCATTGAAAGGCTGAAGGTTAGAATGTGTAGGTCAGCGGGTAACTCCAGACAGGGAATCAGATGGTTCGGTAGTGGACTGCCTAGGGACAGTTTCGTCAGGATGTATCGGTACCGAGGGGCTGCTGCTGCTATGGGTCTGTGGGAAGCTGTGCACCTCGGCACCGCGTGTGCTTCAGGACGCAGACAGATATTTGGTGGTGCTCTTCTTTCATTAGCATGTCAGCTGTTGAGGGCGTCGGTTGACATACTAGCGGTAAGTAAAGTTACCTTCAGGAGTCGGTGGGCTGTTCCTGTATAACTTGTTAAAGGAGGTAGGCGGTGGAAGTCCGTGCTGATTACGTTGACCATATTTAGTGTCTGCTGAAGGAACCGCCATTGGCTAGAGTCATGCTGTTATCGCTGTTGTAATGTTGCCTCAGGGGCCGCACAGTTCTGGAAAGCAATGCACTATGATAGAGCATGGTCGAGTAGGTGGTGTCAGCTGCAGCCTACGCGCAACGCGCTCAGTATAAGGGATAAAGGGGAAGATAGGAATATGGTGTACGCAAGAGAGGCGTAGTATGGAAGTAGGAGCACTGACCAGCGGACATGTTAAATAGCCGGCCCTGCGGCAAGACAACGCGCAGACGTCTTGCATTACTAGCGCTCGGAGATTATGGTTGGAAAGTCAGCCATGTGAGACTAATGCGGAAACCAACGAATTTGCATCATGTCCTCCTACGGCGACTTTGTGCTCGGTGATTCGTGTACTAAGCTTTCTTCCAGTTTGTCTGATATAGTTTTTGTCATATTCTCTGCATTTTATCTGGTAGATAACGCTGTTTTGATTGCTCTCATTAAGTTTATTCTTAGGCTTGGAAAACAGTTTCCCTATGGTGGCACTTTGTTTGTGGGCCACCGAAATTCCATGTGACTGTAGTGATCTTCCTGTCAGTTCTGCAACGTTCTTGATGTACGGGAGCACTATTCGTTTGTTCGCCTGCTCTCGTGGTTACTGCTGTTGCTGAAGCGTTCTCTTCATTAAGCTTCTTCGGATGAACTTCCTCGGATGCCCGTTGATTTGAAATACTCGGTAAAGTTGGTTTTCATCTAGCCTTCTCAATTCAGTAGTACTGCAGTGGGTTGCCACTCTTTCGAATAGGATTTGAACGCAGCTCTTGTTGTGGTTCAGTGGGTGGTTGCTGTGGTAGTTTAATATCTGATCCGGATGCGTTTTCTTTCCAAACACACACATGTTTGCAATGTGCTATCGGTGTTCCTGTTGACCAGCAATTCCCAAATCGCAACTTTCTGTCATTTTCTAATGCGTTTGTAAATTTGGTATCCTCGAATGTGTTGTTGAGCAGCTCGTGTATTTTCTGTGCTGTGTTTCGTTTTATGATGACAAACTTGTCGTCTACATATCGGATATAAATATTCGGACTAACGGATTGCAGTGCAATGCACTCCAATTTCTGCATGGCGGCTGTGGCAACAAGTCCAGATGTTGAAAATCCCATTGGCGTTTCGTTCAGCTTCTGATACACATGTTCATCAAAGCGGCAATAATCTGTCATACATAGGTCCCAAAGTTCTCCCAAACTCACCGGGTTGTATGGTTGTTGTTGTGCTTGATTGATTCGGAAGTAGATTCCACATGGTTTCTGTAGCTCATTCGTGACTGATCGAAGTGAAAAGTGCAGGGACGTCGAATGAGAGCATAATTTCGTTGTCTTCCATTTCGACAGCCACAGCCTGTTGGGGAATTGTTCTGCGTTGTTGATGCAATAATCGGATCCGGCGATCAGGTGTTTTAACCTCCTCCACAAATGCTTTGATAATTAATACGATAGGGTTCCGGGAAGCAAGACAATTGGTCGATGGGGGGCTCCATCTGTATACAGTTTGCGTAGTCCATAGAACTGCGCAATGTTCGCGTCATCGGATTTCATTGCCCATTTCTCGAGGCTGGTGATCTCATTTCTTGCGTGTAACTTCTTCAGCGTTGCGTTGAGCTGGTTGACCAGCTTTGGACTGGGATCCTGATTGATCGGACGATATGTAGTTGTGTCTGAAAGCAATTCTTTGGCCTTACTAGCATTCTTCGCTTTATAATTACTGGTATCAAATATGTACCGATAGTGCCATGCTCTTGCATGGGCAATATGAATTTGTGGTGAATAAAAAGCAGGTATATCTCTCATCGGTGCGAGGTATTGTCCAACTAGATATTACGGTTCTTGGTTTATGGCAGAATCGCAAGGAGTAAATGGTATATTTTTTGAATTTTCCAAAGCAGTTTTCAAGCATTTTGGTAGGCATGGCTAATTGTTCAGTGAAATCTTTCGGGAAAATTGTGAGGTTTTGAAAGATAATGAGTGTAGAGAAATAGAAAGTATAAGTGGAGTAATACGGTGATTACTCTGATCGCCTCCTGGGGACGTGCTTCCATGCGGGTTATTCTCTCTATGCTTTTCACCCGCACTTCCATGCTCCATCTGGCCGTGTGTCGATGTGGTTTTTAAAGCAGGTAAGCCATCAGTTACGTAACTCGTCTTTATGGCTGTTTTCTGTGAATATGGTGTGTCAATTAATCCCTCTAGTTTGAACCATCAGCTACATTTTTGAGAAAAGCCGTTTTTATTGCTAGTGACTAAATGACAATGCGACCTATTTGGGTATAATTATTAGCGTTTGATGCATAAATTCGTATACAGGCAGCTGATAAGAAAGCCGATGAAATCTTCAACATCTGGACTTACTGTCACAGCCGCGATGCAGAAATTGGAGTGCATTGCACTGCAATCCGTTAGTCCGAATATTTATATCCGATATGTAGACGACAAGTTTGTCATCATAAAACGAAACACAGCACAGAAAATACACGAGCTGCTCAACAACACATTCGAGGATACCAAATTTACAAACGCATTAGAAAATGACAGAAAGTTGCGATTTGGGAATTGCTGGTCAACAGGAACACCGATAGCACATTGCAAACATGTGTGTGTTTGGAAAGAAAACGCATCCGGATCAGATATTAAACTACCACAGCAACCACCCACTGAACCACAACAAGAGCTGCGTTCAAATCCTATTCGAAAGAGTGGCAACCCACTGCAGTACTACTGAATTGAGAAGGCTAGATGAAAACCAACTTTACCGAGTATTTCAAATCAACGGGCATCCGAGGAAGTTCATCCGAAGAAGCTTAATGAAGAGAACGCTTCAGCAACAGCAGTAACCACGAGAGCAGGCGAACAAACGAATAGTGCTCCCGTACATCAAGAACGTTGCAGAACTGACAGGAAGATCACTACAGTCACATGGAATTTCGGTGGCCCACAAACAAAGTGCCACCATAAGGAAACTGTTTTCCAAGCCTAAGAATAAACTTAATGAGAGCAATCAAAACAGCGTTATCTACCAGATAAAAGGCAGAGAATATGACAAAAACTATATCAGACAAACTGGAAGAAAGCTTAGTACACGAATCACCGAGCACAAAGTCGCCGTAGGAGGACATGATGCAAATTCGCTGGTTTCCGCACATGGAGATCAAGAAGGCCACCATTTCGATGTGGAAAATGTGAAGATGCTGGCGGGTGGGAGTACAAATATGCCAGGGAATTTCTGGAAGCACGGCACTCCACAGCTCAGTCACTTCAGCGACACATTGAACTGGACGCAGAATACGCCATACTACGGGCGGCGGACCGCCACACCATTCGATAAAATCCAGTGGATCAGAACACCAGCCCAAAGGGGCACACGACATATTTGAGCACGGTAGTAACCAGGCAGGGTTACTATGCACAATTCTGAGAGGTCAAGTTCAAAGGTGAACTAGCTGTCTAACATGCTGAATACGGGCAGATGTCCAAGCCAATAGGATTGCTTATCTCCGCGACCAAACACGGGAGCTATAGAATCGCGTGCGCACCATCGCCGACGCATCTTTACGGAGGTTTCTCTACGCTATGCTATATTCTACGCGCTACCCAACAAAGCACTGTTGACGTCACCTTGATTGGTGGGGGAACGATGGCAACAAAATTTCCAAGCTCAGCGAGCACTTCAACTTTCATCCTTATTTGTTTATTCGTACGCAGATGTGGGGCGTTTGTATACTTACTTGTTTGGAGGCCTCTGCCGGTGGGTTTGGGAGTCAAAGACTTTTGGTAGTCTCAGCACTTCGTGACGTTGCGATGACGTGTGTTGGGACGGTTGGAGGTTTTCTGTCGTCATTTGTTTAGGCCGTGGACTTTAAGCATTGGTTTCTGTAATGGGTCTTCCGGTTTATCAAGCTCACTTGTGAATGGGCATTGTAGCCAGGTGACTTGACGATTCGTGGTGGCTGAAGCGACTGCGTCTGCGACTGGTTGTTGCACGTTATAAAGGACTGGTTGCTAGGAGACGAGGTAACAGGGCTAAGCATAGGGCATGTCACGGATTATAGGTTGCGAGGGATATCGCGCTGACAGTTCGAAATGGTGGGGACGCAAACCGTTCAGCGATGCTGCAGGCCCGTTTGTGGATGGGAGCAACGGAATTCGATGTCAGTGGCATGGAGTAACTTGTCACAGGAAGCGTGAACTCAATGCAGACAGATTGAGCATGTGATGGGTTTGGATCGAGACCCTACACGCTTAGCGCAAATCGAGCAATTGTTCAGTGCCTGCATGTGCTTTGTAGACGAGACCAAAAGAATCGGCATGATGAAGCGGATGAGACAAATGTCTGCAAATAAATGTGGATGGGTACATGACTCACGAGAAAGGAATGCACAGCAGGCCGCTATTCGCTCCTATATCATATTGAACTATAGCAACTATGAGTGTGGGGCTACAGATATTCTTGAACATTCCTCCAACTAGTGAACATAGACCCTTGCGGTGCAGCACAAAATCTCGGATCGTCGCATGCGAAACTGCAACTGAATCTAAAATTGTCTGAAGAGCAACGCATAGGGTTATGTTGCCCAATTTATGTATGCCGACGGTAGGGTATTGATTTTGGTAAACTCATGCCACATTGAGTTCATTAGATACTGCAAAACGGCACCAAAAACATACACGTTCGCTGTACTCGTGAGCAGGGTTTTGATGTGAATACTTGAAGACCCTTAACAGTAACTTCCAAATCAGGTTATCCTTCGCATGCCTGCTAAAGCATTAGACGACTTGTGGCACACATAACCGCTTTGCTGGTCACTTAACTTCTTGGGAGCAGCTTACGGACGCCTGTGTATCTTTTTCTGATAGATCACAATGTAACCAGCGGCCGGGTGAATCTGTGTTTTCACTTGAACTTTCTTGGTGAAAGATGCAGTGGTATGCCAGGAAATTACCGCTTGCTTTGTAAAAATATCAACGGATCATGTCCAGTAGTTGCTGGGGAACAATACGAATATACAGCAACTGCGAAACTTCCGAACGTAAACGTAAGTATCCACAGTGTGTGTGCTGTGTCCGACGTGTCGAACGAGTTAACAAGAATGACCCAGACGTTTCACTTTGCCATCGTTATTTCTTCTTTCAGTACAACGGGCCAGTGAAGGTTACCTTCAAGGAGAACAACGGGAATGATTTTGTCTGTGTCAAAAGTACAGTTTCTTTGGGCACATGAAATGGGGACAAAGATTAACTGGTCTACCTTGGCGGAATATGTTTGAGTGGCCTACCTGCCGAAATGTGAGGAAGAATTTCTCATATTTGCTTTGATTCTGATTGTGCATGCCACATCAACCACGGTGGTATGCGTAACAAGCTTCTAACAAACCTGTTAAAATGCACAACTTTCGCCCTAATTAAGACGATTGCTCCTGTTTCTGCCTTTGGTTCACCGTCTGATGCTGTTATTTTCGCACAATTCTTGTGTGAAGCATTGATACATGCTTGTAAACAACAGTCCACAAAATTATCAAAGCACGCAATTATATAGTGTTATATAGTTAGATCATGGCTTTTGTCTACATAAAAGGTAGCACGATTGTTCACTACTGTAAAGCGCGCTCATCTCGGTGGCTCAAACCATTGGGTGCTGAAGGTATACGCAGTCATTTATATCCAGATTAAATTTGTCTGTTTGTCTTAAACCCCTTTAAGACCATCAAACACCAAATATGTTCAAAAACAAATACTGCTAAACTCTAAGTATCTCTAGATTCAACGGATTTTTATGTTTCACGGACGGTTGTCCAGCCGTACAGTGCGAGCAAAGGAGGGAAGGGTGTAAGCCGCCGACTGGCATGCATCTTACCCCACCCCGTCCCTAACTCCTTAAAAACGCACATACAGGTATGCAGAACACTAGAAAAGATAGGGCCATACCATATTGTAGTACAGTCATGGCATATACCCAAGCGGATAGACAGATTGTCACTTAACACTGCTATGTAGAGAAGGTTTAAAATTGATACGCACCAAATCCGTGGTTCGGGAATGCCCAGATAGGTTAACTAAAACCAAAGAGTTAAGAAGCATCGTCAGATTCCCAAGTGTGACACACATAGACTTTGAAAATTCCTGGAGTGTAATCCTCCTGGGTCAACATATGACACATAACTCAGGCGACCCTCCTTTCACCAAGTGGACTGCGAACAAATTATTCCCCGCAGACAGAACAAGACCATTCATCGGACTCGTACAATGAAGAGGACGGTTTTGACTTCTTTAGTTTGCTGGTCATCTTCTTACGTCCTTCCTGCTGCTTCTGTTTTGCTTTTTGTTGCAGTGAACTAATATATGGTGATGCTGTTAACACTCCGGCATATTCACTTTTGCGACATCCTTTCTGCTTGCTTGGGATGACTGTTTTCAGACTGGAACACAAGTGTTCAATGACCTGAATTTCAGTCAACACTGATAGCGTAGTCTTACCAGGTCTTAAACTTTTGTACATCAAAGGACGTTGAAAGTGCAGACCTATCATAAGCAGATGTGATCATCGCTGAAGCTAAAGGCATGTGGTCATGATCTATAGATACTGAAGTTGGAATGAGAATACTGCATTCAGCGGAAGCATCTGCTGAAGCGGAGTTCACTTGGGGTGCAGTTGAAGACATAGGGACAAGGATGACTTGCTCGGCACAATTATCCTGTGGCTCATTAAACTGGGCAGCAACAAATCATTCTCGTTAACAACAAAGGGAGTAAGCAGTCATATCCTGCAGGATGCAAAGCTCTTGATAGTAATAGCAACGGCTGCTGGTTTGTTGAAAGCTTGACCAATTATTGAGGCCAGATCAAAGAATGAAATTTTTTGACGAGGAAGATTTAGTAGCCATTAATCAGCAATGCTTTTGAACGCCGACTTCAAGGCCATGATAAACCTGTCATCGCAAGGATGGAGGCAAAGTGTACAATGTGGTGGCGATTTCAGCATGGTAACATGACTAGCAGACGCTAGTTGTACAGCAGCAAGAGTCTTTTGACTTTGGTGGCCGTCGAGCAGTAA
This sequence comes from Dicrocoelium dendriticum, assembly GCA_944474145.2. Classification (NCBI taxonomy): domain Eukaryota; kingdom Metazoa; phylum Platyhelminthes; class Trematoda; order Plagiorchiida; family Dicrocoeliidae; genus Dicrocoelium; species Dicrocoelium dendriticum. The sequence continues at coordinate 51,848,645 of OX104062.1, forward strand.
CAAAGCAGGTTCTATCATTGAACGTTTAACGTTGGCGGTGAACTGTGTTCTGATTGTATGAACCTTCTTTGACAGGGTGTAGACGGTTCGTGTATGATTGACATGCGGTTAGCAACAAACGTACTAAAACTTGACGTAGCATTAATATAATATAGTACCGTGGTTAAATCAGTCCAAAATAAAGTCCGCTCAAACGTCAGCTGTGTTCTCCAAACAAGTCTTTAAATGCTTGCGTCGCAAAATGTGTTGCTCTCCGTTCCAAGCGAGGAATGAACACATCCTTAAGGGGAACCACTCTAGATTTTGTGTAAAGCAGGCAGCAGTACGCAGGTTTACCCATTTCGCAAAATGGACCGTACGCGACGGCATCACATCCTTTGTCAGACGCATCGCAAGTTACATGCAAATGCAGAACCTGCTTAAAGGTTTGACTTGGGGTTATACACCTGGGAAATTTCCCTTCACTCAGTTCTTTTATATCCGACAACCAGTTTTGCCATACTTTTACATATTCAGAAGCAACTTCTTTGTCACACACACACACACACACACACACACACGCACTTGTCCCGACAAAGTTGCCGTAACAGTAGCATGAGAACAGGCGCGATGAATCCTAATGGGTCATAGAGAGAAAACACTATGGACAAGAAGGCTCTTATTGTTCTCGGCCCATCCTTCACATCAAAGCGGGAAAGGAAGCCATCTTCACTGGAATTCCATTCCAAACCTAGGGTTGGTAACACCGGCTTGCCTGAAAATTCAATCAGTCTGAACCTATCAGCAATCTCTGAAGGAGGGTTGGCTTTACACACCTTCGCACAGTACAAAACCCGCTTTCGCGATATGAACCCAACTTGACCGAGCATTTCTCCAATATGTGAAATCAATTTTACTGCTGTTTGCGAGGTTGGAATAAAAATCAAACCATAATACACTTAAAAATTTGTCTAAACAGCACCACTGACGACCCGACTGTATAGTTCTCCTCACTCATCAACCGTCCAAAGCAGTGCGAAATTGACAAAAAATGTTGACCATGTTTCACCAAAGGTATGCGCGGTCATTGGATGTTCCAGGACATCCGCATCGAAATATCTGTCTCATCACCTTAAGAAACGCAATGCACATCTATCTTTCGCTGGAACCTTTACCTGCATGAACATTTCCCCTATGTCCATTGTAATAGCCACCTATTCATTCCTGAACCTCATTAGCATTCCTATAGGGCTGGAGGTGACATCCGGATCTTGTAACAACCGGTCGATTAATAAAAAGCCTTTATATCTGGCAGCACAATCCGACCACACGTAGCTTATCAGGCTCCTTAGGATTTAACACGGCATGGTGTGGTAGGAACCAATAGCGTAAACCTGGAGAGAAGTGGCTCTGCTGGAATTAGAATCATGTGCCCCTTCTTCAGCTTATTCTTAACCACAGCCTGGGACGTTTCGTAAAGAGAACGATTATACACCAAACGTCTTCTCCATTCCATAGTTATTGTGTAGATCTGCCTTCACACTTCGCCAATGCTATCTCAAAATGACCATCAACCAAAGGTACCGAACTTTGTGCTATCGATAATGCCCTTTTGTCCTCGGCAGATAGAGCTCGATCCTCTGAACCAACAACGGGGAACTCGCTATCGTATAGCAACCTAAGTTGCTCCTCCACTGCTTGCCCATCGTACCGGACGTAGTTTATGGAGACAAATGCTCATTTGCTTACGACTGACCTAAGCAGTGTCCATCCCAAAGGAATTCCCTCAGCAAACGGTTGATTCCTTCCTCCGAGCCGCTGCTCAAGGTGCCAATGGGCGGCCGATCAGTGTTCTCATACGCCTATCTAAAAGCTCCCTAGATTGCATATCTTTAAGTTGGAGCCAGTGACGAGGCATCATTCGAGCAGACGTCATGACAGGTTGTCTTTCAACTCCTTAAGGCAGAAATATGCAATGCATCAGCACCTGTCAACGCGGTCAAGTTAAAACCGATAGATCTCGCGTCAATCGACGTCGAGCCGGTCAGCGTTCGGATCTCAAACGCCTTAGGTGAGGACGTTGTTCCAAAACTTACGTAGCGAATCTTCTCTGCACTAAGGTGATATCTAACCCGGTGTCTAACAAGGCATTAGTCTCAGTTGACCTTAGAGCGCTCCGCAAGCGTATAGTACAATGCCCAGTTGCATCTCTTGTCGTGAACCGGAGGTAATGCAACAGCTGCTCGTCTTTGGCTGCGGGTCAGCCTTGCATTCCAAGTGCAGCAGGGGGTAAGGGCAACTTCTGCAACCTGACTTCCGACATATGTCGTTCGACCTGCAAGTAGCGAGCATGTGGCTACCATCGAGAGATTTTTAGCATTCGTTTAGTATGTTTCATTAATTCCCGTCCGGAGGGTACTCCGAAAAACAGGAACTCTGCATGAAGTGGTACCATGTCGACCGTTACAAACTAAACAGGATAAATTCGGTCTCAACTTGGACTTAGTGTAGTGATTGATCGTGGCCTCATTCTTTTTACGTGTTGGGATTGGTGGAACTCGGAAACTAGACGGCCTCATTTCAGTCATCGACGCCATCTGGTCAAACCTGCTGCGCATAATGCTAGCTTCAAAAGAGACAAATTCACATAGGTCATTGAACCTAAGTTCTGTCCTTTCGTGTTGGATGATATTAGCTGTCACGCACATCTCGTCTTCATACTTGCTAGCAAAACACACAAAAAATCCCTCGATGGCGGCAAACGCGTCAGGGTCAGAGAGGAGTCCTAGCTGTGTCAACGCTGGGTGGCAATGCCTCATTTTCAGGGAGAGACGAGAAATGGCTTTGTAACCATGAGCGAGTGGTTTAAGATCTTTCAGCAACCCACCAATAAGTGATCTGACAACTACGTGGCTCTGACCAAATAAATCGTGAAGAATCGTTTTGCCCTTGACAGAGACCTGGTCCGGTGGCAACATGATGCACTCACTGATAGCTTCTTTCGCCCGATTGCGACAAAATTACGTCAAATACAAAAGACGCTGACCCCTATCTGCCACTGGCTTCTCAGTAAAATATTCAAACTGCTTTATAAACTTCCACTAAATGGTAGGACTGCCTTCAAATTATTCGAAGTCTACCATTGGTAGGTCCAGTTGAATACGATCAGCAATGGGTTGTTTACCAGCCGAAGATAAGGGTTCATGTTCGCGAGGGGAGGCATGACATCCTTCAACAACCAAGGTATGTCTTTCACACCACTCTGGCACCATCATGCTGCTCGGGCAGACCTTTACTGGCCTTGGTCCCCTCCAATGACAAACGTCTCTAATGCTCGACTTAGCTCCAGTCATCGACTGCTTCTCTTTCAATTCTATTAGTTTCAGTGTAATATCTAAAGCATTAGCAACAATATTAACTCCGCTACTGCCAATAGTCCTGTGAATACCACTCACATGTCCCGTGATTCATTGAGATCGATAAATTCAAAGTAACACTCAGCCGTGATTTGAACTGTAATCAGAGTGTTTTCATACCCACATCGACACGTGCAGTGTTTCGCAAATATACTTCCCGTCCGGTGCGCTGTCTAATGACTCGCGTTGCGCAAACTAAGAAGCTGCTAAATGGAACCCCTGGGGAAACAACACAAAGGAAGTAGGACGGGACCAGTACAGATCAATGAAGTTGTGTGTAAATGGGCTGTATAACACACACACAAGGAGTACGACAGAAGACGGAGGTAGCAAGTTAAACCATTGAGCGATGCAAGACGGGTAAACTTTTGTAGTATATATATATATGTATATGTATATATATATATATATATATATATATTTATAGATATATATATCTATATGACCGCGTAAGTTTGTAAGTTTAACTGAATGTCTGCACAGTGGTATGCGAGCGAGGGTGCAGCTGAGTGGAGAGACCTCTGATGACTTTACAGTTGTCTCTGGTGTGAAGCAAGGCTGTGTTTTAGCTCCTGCCCTGTTTAATATCTATCTTCATGCAATGTTGTCTTGTGCTTTTGATGCGGCTTGTGTTGATGGTGTTCGTGTGGAGCACCGTATTGATGGTGGGTTGCTGAACATCCGTCGTTTCGGTGCGAGAACTCTAGTCTGTGAGACAACTATCCGTATGTTGCTGTTTGCTGACGACTGTGCGTTGTTTTCACACAACGCGGATGAGTTGCAGCACATGACTAGTGCTCTGGCTTCGACAGCGGCCAAATTCGGGCTCACCATCAACACAAGCAAAACTGTCTGTCTCTTTCAGCCTTCACCGAAGGTGCAATCTTCGATATTGCCGCAAATCAGCATTGGTGCTGAAGTATTGGAAACCACCTCCCGCTTCTGCTACCTGGGGAGTGTGATGTCGACTGATCAGCAGCTACACGTTGAGTTGCGTAATCGCGTGTCGAAGGCGGCAGCGGCATTCGGGAAGCTAGAGTACCGAGTGTGGAACAACCATCAGCTTAGCATTGGCACGAAGCTGATGGTGTACAAATCCATGGTACTGTCCGTTCTTCTATACGGCAGTGAAACGTGGACGAGGTACCGGCGGGATGTGCGATATCTCGAGCGGTTCCATCAGCAGTGTCTGCGACGAATTTTGCGGATCGGTTGGGGCGCCAGAGTTGCAGACACGGAAGTGTTGCGTCGAAGTGGGATGTATGCAGTGGACTGCATACTTTTACTGCGACACCTGAGATGGCTCGGTCATGTGAGCCGTATGGATTCGACGCGGATACCGAAACAACTTTTATACGGTCAGCTGAGTACTGGGAAGCGGCACGTCGGGAAACCAAAGTTACGTTACCAGGACATGATTAAAGTGAGCCTCACACGTTCTAATCTTGATTGCAGATCATGGGAATCGAAGGCGGTTGATCGTGGTGCATGGCGCGATCTAATCACGAAGGCAGTTGCTGAAGTGCGGGAGGAATCCCTCATGCATGTAGAGAAGAAGCGGCAGTTGCGGAAGCGGGAAGCACTGATGAATTGTACTCCATCGACATCGAGCGCATTGTGCTGTAGAACATGCGGTCGCGAGTGCCTTCGTCAGGCAGGCCTAGTGAGCCATGAGAGAGGTCACTCGGGACCACTGCCGAAGCGACGACGGGTCCCGCAGTGAACGTAGGCAGCACCGGCGCAGCGTTTGTAGGCACGCTGAATTCGATTTACTAACCGCATGGTTGCATGCTTAGTCTCTTTATTTTCGGTTTTCGGTTCCCTCCTAATGCTTTTCTTTCTCATATAAATGTCTAGTGGGCCACGCGCTGTGCCATTTGGGGCCACTACAGAGGCGACGACGAGTGCTGCAGAGAATTACGACGAGCCGGCGCAGCGTTTGTAGGCACGCTGAATTCGATTTACTAACCGCGTGCTTGCATGCTAAGTCGCTTTATTTCAGGTGGTGGGTTTACAGTTTGTGTCTTAATGCTTTTCTTTCTCATATAAATATCTCCCTGTACTCTATTCCATTAACTTGCGCACATCGCTTCAGGCAATTGTATTCGATTTCCATAACATTTTTGTGTTCGTGGCATTCCGTGGACTATACTTCCTGACCTCGTGCACTTAGCTAGGATTTGTTTGTAAACAACTTATTACGTATGCTATTTAATTAAGGTTTATGTCACCGTTTCCTTATGCATTAATCGAGTTTTTCTCTTTTTCTTTCTCTCTCTCTCACGTGTTTGGCTGTTGTTTGATATTCCCGGTGTGGCTGCGCTTGATGTGCATGTTGACAAGGTGCCTACCTGTCTATTACCCACTACCTCGTCCATACTGGCTCCAGGAGACAGTTGGTCGTTGCTGGAGGGGACAGGGTGCACGGTCCTTGTGGCCGTGTTAGGCTCGAAGAGTGGTTCCATGCACTCAGTGTGGAGCGGACTACGGTCCAGCCACCGCCTTGTGTGCGCTTGATTCCCAAATACAGTGTGCTTGTGTTTGCCTGTGAAGGAGTGTGGGTCGGCTCCGTTGATGAAACGCGGTTCCCATCCGCATGCCTCCCGGTCTTATTCCTTCGGGTTTA
>OX104062.1:51854819-51903946 GCA_944474145.2 Dicrocoelium dendriticum
ACACCGTTTCAACTACACCACGATTGAACCCGGAGTATCATCGTGATACACAACAGTTTTTAAACCTTGATCATGCCTAAGTTGGTGCGGCTCTATAAAACTGAGAATAAACTATCTATTTATTTATTTTATCATGGACACACGACCAATTTTCTACTATTACTGTCACAGTTGCCATAAAATGTTTGTACAGTTGTACATATCTGATCATGCCTCCATGGGCGTGCCTCGCATAATCGAGAATAAAGTATTTATTTATTTATTTATTTATTTATGTAAATGAGTCCCAAGTTGTGCAGTTGCTAAGAGAGATAAACTCAAATAAGGCTTCCGGGTCAGCCTCTGTTCATTCAGAAATGTTTGCACGAATTGGCAGTGGAACTCATTGGACCTCGGACTTGTGCTTTTCAGAAGTCATTCGGCAGCTGTACCTTGCCTTCCGAATGGAAGGAGACTGTTGTCTGACCGATTCTCATGTACGGTGAAAGAGCTACCGGCTAATTACAGGCCTGTCAGCTTGAGTAGCTTGGTTGTTAAGTTAATTGAAAATTAGTACGTGATATAGTAGAGAACCATTTAAATATGTTTTAACCTGCTTCTCGTCGAGCAATTAGTTTTCGCGAAGGATTTTCGTGTCAGACGAACATGCTGGTAGATAGTGAGTGCGGGGCTGAAGCCCTAGACAGTGGACATACGGTGGATGTGGTGTGCATTGACTTCGCCAAGGCCTTTGACACTGTCCCTTATTCGCGACTCTCACTGAAGTTGAGGTCGTATGGAATAGCTGGTCGCGCGCTCCAGTGGGTGTCAGCTTTTCTGGATGGACGGGAACAGTGTATTCGTGTGGGGAATCGGTCTTTCGTTTCGCCAAGCTGTACTTAGCGGCGTCCTGCAAGGCTCTGTCCTAGGTCCGCTGCTGTTCTCAGTCTACCTGCATGACTTGCCGGAGGAGCTGGAATGGCCATCGCAATTATTTGCTGAAGACCTCAAGCTCTGGAATATTGATGATATCCCTGGAGGTCCTGTGTCTATTCAACGGGCTCTGCATAGACTCTAGGAATGGTCTGTCTTGTGGTTGCTGCCCATAAACCGGGCAAAGTTTTCAGTGCTACGTATCGGAACGTCTGCTTCCTCCACAAGTTTTGTGCTCGATGGGAGTGAAGTTCCTCATGTGACTCAGCAGGTTGATCTAGGTGTCGTCCACTGTTCCACACTACACTCTGGTGACAACTGGAAGAAGGCGGCTGGTAAAGGTTTCCGGATGCGGTGGTTTATCCGTCGTTCTTTCGGGACCCTACCACTGATGTGTTTGTGAAGCTTCCCTCAGCGTTTGTGCGACCCCACCTAGAATATCGCGTCCAGGCCTGCCCATCATGGCTTGTGCGGGACGAAATGGCACTAAAAGGGGGTTGCGCGTCGGTACTAGATGAGCTAAGGGATTACGAGGGCAAAGGTACCCCGAACGCCTACTTAGTTTGGGGATGCAGTCAATGCACTATGGGAGGATTGGAAGGGACCTAATCCTAACCTACCGTAGTTTGACTGGGAAGGTTGGCCCTGATTTGTCATGGCTATTTAGTCTTGCTAGATTATCTGGTCTCCGCGGGCACTGTATGAAGCTAGACAAACCGCGGTGCGATCGGGTTAGAGCGGAGACACGGTTATCGCGTAGAGTCATCAAGCGCTGCAACCTGCTTCCAGAAAATGTGGTCAAGGAAGCTAAGGTTAAGGGGTTTGAGCGTCAAATAGACGCCCTTGGGTGGCGACACGAAACCTTTCCTTTTTCCTGACTAATTCCCATCTTCATACTTCGGTTCTATTTACTTTACTTTTCCTCGTCATTGGCATTATTCTCTTCTGTTAACTGAGTTCCCTTACGCTCTTACCTTCGATTTTTCTTCCTCTCTTACTTACTTCACGTAACTGGCCTAGCTGGGACAGCTAATGTGAGGAACGTGGGCATGAAATTGGTGGACCAGGGTGTTTTCCTTTTAGACCCATCAAGAAATCGGAAAGCCCCTATCAACTCCTGGATCGACGACCCGCTCAAGAAGGGACACTTACGGGATTCACACTATCGCTCCAGTCCAACTTGAAGTTGAAATTGAACCCAAAGTTCTTGCGCTAAATTGGACTTCTAGAGCTAAACTTTTAACTGAGTTACCCACAGAACAAAAGTAGAAACTTTTCGAGGGTAAAATATTTAGAAATTTTTAACCGCTTATTACGTTAAATGTAAAGGCAATGCGATTAGTGCAGTAGTGCGTGAATTAATCGGCATTGAATGGCGGTCTACGAATAACCCCGAGATTTTCTTTGGGAAGGGCTAATTTCTGTATTGGCGGGAAAGGGTTCCGCTTCCATTGTCCTCGGTGACATCCAAGATAGTTTGAGTGGCTGCATAGTATATGCTTAATTTTGGTCGTATTACGGTGTGGGAAATAAAAGATAATGGTATATGGATTTGCTTCCTGAAAACGGTTAGACAAATAAAAGTGATAACCGCAGGTGCAGTTGAAGGTCACGGCTAATCGAAAGCAGGTAAATGGTAAACACAGGTGAAGGGTTAACGGATGTTTTATGGAGCAAATAAGTGTTAATGCAATCGATTCATATATGCAAAAGTTATGCTTGCATGAAGCAACTGATAAAAGTAAGTTATTTCCTTGGATAAGGGGTATTCATATCTCCTGTCTGATTATTGTACATGTTGTAGCTGTTGAAACCATGATGAAGGGGATTGCGCTTCTTGTCCAAAGTTGTAGTACTGGTAATGCGGAAACAGAGGAATCAGTGATTGCATTGCAGGGGTAAATTGTTGTTGGAAGGTATGATATCATTGAAATGATGTATGCTCCATAGGGGAAATATTTACGGACGTGTTACAAAGGATGAGGGAATGTTATTGAAGGATGGCAACTCGAATGATAAACGAAAGGTAAAGTTAATGTATCAATCAAATGTACAATGCTAATGAATACTGCTGGTGGCAGTGGGGTGTCATTTATAAGATAAGTGCATTTGTAAAATTAATGACGTGTAGTTGAGTTGATGCAAGTATGCAAATGTAAAAGGAATGCAAATAACAAATATGCATCTATATATATATTTATTTATTTAAATAGTTATATATAAATATACGTATAGCAATATCTGAACATTTACTGAAATGGGTTGGTTACTGTAATGGTTTCTGCATATGGTTGAAGGCATCCGGTTTCGGATTTGCCTGTCACTGTGGCCAGCCACAGGACGCCTACGCCTACAGAGGGACCATGGATGGCTTGCGCTGCATCACCCACAGCTCCATCCACACACCCCATATCCAGTGTAAACCCGAAGGAATAAGGCCGGGAGGCAGGTGGATGGGAGCCACGTCTCATCAACAGAGCCGGCCCACACTCCTACACAGGCAAACACAAGCACGCTGTATTTGGGGAATCAAGCGCACACAAGACGGTGGCTGGGCCGGAGTCCGCTCAACACTGAGTGCATGGAACCACTCTTTGATCCTAACACGGCCACAGGAAGCGTGCACCCCGTCCCCTCCAGCAACGACCAATTGTCTCCTAGAGCCAGTATGGACGAGGTAGTGGGTGATAGACAGGTAGACACCTTGTCAACATGCACATCAAGCGCAGTCACACCGGGGATATCAAGCAACAGCTACCTACTTGAGAGAAAGCTAACAAAGCAAATTAATCGAGTAATGCATAAGGAAGGGTGACATATATCTTAAATTAATGAGCATATGAAATAATTTGATTACAGAAGAATGTGAGATAAGTTCACGAGGTACGAAAGTATAATTTGCGGAAATGCATCGAACACAAAAATGTTACCAAAATTGACTAGAATTGGCTTAAGTGACGTATGCAAGTTTATGGAAGAGAGTACAGATAGACATTTATACGAGAAAGCAAAGCATTGGGACAAAATTGAAAACCCACCACCTGAAACTAACAGAGTTAGCACGCAAGCCAACGGTGACATAAATCTTAAATTAATGAGCATATGAAATAAGTTGTTCACCAACGAATACGAGGTAAGTTCACGACGTCAGGAGGTTTATTTTACGGAAATGCTACAAACACGAAAATGTTATCGAAATAACTACAAGTGGCTTAAGCGTCGTGTGCAAGTGCATAGAACAGAGTATAACTAGGCATTTATATGGGAAAGAAAAGCATTAAGGCAAAATGGAAAACCCACCACCTGAAATAAAGAGACTTAGCATGCAAGCACGCGGTTGGTAAATCGAATGCAGCGTACGTACAAACGCTGCGCCGGTCCTGCCTACGTTCTCTGCAGGACCCGTCGTCGCTTCGGTACTGGTCCCGAGTGGCCTCGCCCATGGCTCCCTAGGCCTGCCTGACTCAGGCACTCTCGACCGCATGATCTACAGCACCATGCACTCGATGTCGATGGAGTACAACCCATCGGCGCTTGCCGCTTCCGCACTTGCCGCTTCTTCTCTGCATGCATGAGGTCTTCCTCCCGCACTTCAGCAACCGCCTTCGTGATGAGATCGCGCCATACACGCCGATCAACCGCCTTCGATTCCCATGATGTGCAATCAAGGTTAGAACATGTGAGGTTCACTCTGATCATGTCCTGGTTTCTGTAAATATATATATTTATTTATGTATATATATATACATATATAAATATATATATACATATATATATATTTTATGTATATATATACATATATATATGTACATATATATATATATATATATATCGCGGGCGAGCTTATGGTGCGCTGAGGCCGTCGGTGGCTAGATCCTGACAGATGGCTTACCCAATGCTGCTACTGTTGTGCTGTTTGCTCATGTCCTGGGCCCCTCCCCGTGGCGACCGTTGGGTGGGAGTTGGGTTTCGCCCTTCTCCCTGCTAAGATCCAAGACACCAATCCGCATGAGTCAGTGAACTGACCATGTGCTAGACCCGCTGCCTTTCGGTTGTTCATTTAATCGAAGATTTTGGCTGGGGACTGGAGTCATTTTCCTGTCAGGAGTGGGCGCCCTGCCAGTATCGAAGTCCATCCTCTTCGGAGGTTAGGAAGTGGTCGATGGCATTCTTCCCATAAAACCAAGCCTTGGGAAACAACAGGCCTACGGGTTATAAGCTCACAGCTCGATTGGCGTAGAGCACGAGCGCCACGCATTGTCTCCGACGGTGGTAGGGCATCTCCGGGTGTTCCAGGGTTTGCTACTGCAGGAAGCAGGTGCTGGCTACACATTCTACTGGGTGGGCAACGCCGCCTCAGCACCGCGTGATCATGGGGTCGGATTTGAAATATCCGACCACCTCCATGGCCTGCTGGTAGGTGAACCAACGGGCATCAGCGCGCGATTGATGGCTGTTCGCCTACGACTCGGAAGAGGTAAGTTTGCCACTTTTATAAGCCCTTACGTTCCGACCGCGTGTAATCCTGATGACACGCGTGATCAATTCTACACTGAGCTATCCTCCGTGATACGGTCTGTGCCGAGGAGCGCCCGACTATTGCTGCTGGGTGTTCACAACGCGCGCGTTGGGTGTGATGCATCTGTGTGGACAGAGGTTATCGGTCCGCGTGGCATTGGTTTAGCGAATGCGAACGGTGACAGGCTGTTCTCACTGTGTGCCACTCACGGCCTGCCGATCACGAACACTCGGTTTGCACTGAGTGCGAGTGATATAGCAACTTGGACGCACCCACCGAGTGGTCATGCTCACCTGCTCGACTATGTCATCGTACGTCAGCATGATATGCGTGAACTGCGCATGACACGTGTACTGCGTGAAGCTGAGTGTGGCACTGATCACAAATTGGTGAGGAGCAAACTGTACATATACTTTCGTAAATCTATGTATTGCACTGCTGCCGTGACTTGGCGTAACTTTAACATTCTCTCCCTCGGTACTGTGGCGAAACGTACTGAGCTGGAGAAGGCGATGGCTGCACGCCTGTGTGATGTGGACTGCATAGCCACGGTGGGCGACCTGTGGCACCACATTCGTGACCAGGTGACAGCCGCTGCCGAGGAGACCATCGGGCGCGCAAGCTATAAGCGGCCTGATTGGTTTAATGAGAACAATGCGACGATCAGCGCATTGGTGTCGGAGATGAATGCAGCATTGCTGCACATGTCGCAGACCCCAGTGACTTGGGGAAGAGTAGTCAGTTTTGCAAACTTCGACGGCAACTGACCCGAGAGCTCCGTCGAATAAAAATGCATGGTGGACGGAGAGGGCGAAGCAGATGGAATGCTACGTTGAACGCCGCCAACACAATGAATTCTTTGACTCCTTGAAGGCGGTGTATGGACCGAGATTGGAGCCGCTGAAGACGCTGATCGATGCTAGTTCAGGTGCTACCTGCACACAGACTGCAGACATAATGCAGATCTGGCGAAAACACTTTGACTGTCTCTTGAACAAGCGTTCAGAGATCAACTGGCCTACGTTGAACTGCCTGAAGCAGCACGATGTGAAGACGAGTCTGGCGGACACGCCGACACTGTATGAGACGCAGAGAGCACTTGCTCAGCTGCGAAACGGCAAATGTGCCGGGGCCGATGGGATGCCGCCTGAAGTATTGAAACAAGGCGGACCTGCGTTGTTAACTGCGCTGCACCACTTGGTGCAACGTGTATGGATTAATGAGGAAGTGCCTCCCGAGCTGAAGGATACCCTCGTGCTCCCACTGTACAAGGGCAAAGGGAGCAAGCAATGTTGCACGAATTATCGTGGCATCAACTTGCCGAGCTGTGTGGGCGAGGTGGTTGCCCCAATCCTTCTCAACCGCCTTGTCAGTCAAGTTTTGGAACCTAACGTGGCGGAAGAGCAATGCGGATAACCTTCGGGTCGCAGTACTATAGATATGGTGTTTGCGGCTCATCAGTTGCAAGAGAAGTGCAGAGAACGACACCAGCCATTGTACTCGCTTTCTGTTGATTTCACCAAGGCATTTGATGCGGTGAACCGCGAGACATTGTGGTTGGTGTTGGGTAAGTTTGGTTGCCCGCGTGATTTTTTATGTTAAATTGAAGGTCTGTATAGTGGCATGCGAGCGAGGGTGCAGCTGACTGAACAGACATCGGATGACTTTGCAGTTGTCTCTGGTGTGAAGCAAGGCTGTCTTAGCTCCTGCCCTGTTTAATATATATCTTCATGCAACGTTGTCCTGTGCTTTTGATACCGCTTGTGCTTACGGTGTTCTTGTGGAGCATCGTATTGATGGTGGGTTGCTGAACATCCGTCGTTTCGGTGCGAGAACTCTAGTCTGTGAGACAACTATCGGTATGCTGCTGTTTGCTGACGACTGTGCGTTGTTTTCACACAGCGCGGATGAGTTGCAGCACGTGACATGTGCTCTGGCTTCGACAGCGGCAAAATTCGGGCTCACCATCAACACAAGCAAGGCTGTCTGTCTATTGCAGCCTTCACCGAAGGTGCAATCTTCAATATTGCCACGAATCAGCATTGGTGCTGTAGTATTGGAAACCACCTCCAGCTTCTGCTGCCTTGGGAGTGTGCTGTTGACTGATCAGCAGATACGCAGTGGGCTTCGTATCCGCGTGTCGAGGGCAGCGGCGGCATTCGGGAAGCTTGAGTACCGAGTGTGGAACAACCATCAGCTTACCATTGGCAGGAAGCTGATGATGTACAAATCCATGGTGCTCTCCGTTCTATACGGCAGTGAATCGTGGACGATGTACCGTCGGGATGTCCGATATCTCGAGCGGTTCCATCAGCAGTGCTTGCGACGGATTTTGCGCATCGGTTGGGGTGGCAGAGTTGCAGGCACGGATGTGTTGCGCCTTAGTGGAATGTATGCAGTGGACTGCATATTTTTGCTGAGACACCTGAGGTGGATCGGTCATGTGAGCCGTATGGATTCAACGCGGATACCGAAGCAACTCTTATACGGTCAGCTGAGTATAGGGAAGCGGCATGTGGGGAAACCAAAGTTACGTTACCAGGACATGATTAAAGTGGGCCTCTCACGTTCTAATCTTGATTGCAGATTATGGGAATCGAAGGCGGTGGATCGGCGTGCATAGCGCGATTTACTCACGAAGGCAGTTGGTGAAGTGCGGGAGAAAGCCTTCATGCATGCAGAGAAGAAGCGGTAAGTGCGGAAGCGGCAAGCACCGATGGGTTGTTCACCATTAACATTATCGCATGGTGCTGTAGCACATGCGGTCGCGAGTGTCTGAGTCAGGCAGGCTTAGCGAGCCATGAGCGAGGCCACTCAGGACCACTACCGAAGCGACGACGGGTCCTGCAGAGAAGGTAGACAGAACCGGCGCAGCGTTTGTAGGTACGCTGCATTAGAGTTATGAACCGCGTGCCTGCGCGCTAAGTCTATATTTTAGGTGGTGGGTTTTCAGATTTTTCATAATGCTTTTCTTTCTCAAATAACTGTCCACCTGTACGCTATGCTGTAATCTTGTACAACCCGCTTAGGCCAATTGCAGGTAATTTCCATAGCATTTTCGCGTTTGTGTCATTACTGTAAAATATACTTTCAAACCCCTCGAATCTTTTGTTAACAATTTATTTTATATGCTCATTAATTTAAGAGTTTTGTCACCTTTCCTTATGCATTACTCGATTAATTTGCTTTGTTAGCTTTCTCTCAAGTAGGTAGCTGTTGCTTGATATCCCCGGTGTGACTGCGCTTGATGTGCATGTTGACAAGGTGTCTACCTGTCTATCACCCACTACCTCGTCCATACTGGCTCTAGGAGACAATTGGTCGTTGCTGGAGGGGACGGGGTGCACGCTTCCTGTGGCCGTGTTAGGATCAAAGAGTGGTTCCATGCACTCAGTGTTGAGCGGACTCCGGCCCAGCCACCGTCTTGTGTGCGCTTGATTCCCCAAATACAGCGTGCTTGTGTTTGCCTGTGTAGGAGTGTGGGCCGGCTCTGTTGATGAGACGTGGCTCCCATCCACCTGCCTCCCGGCCTTATTCCTTCGGGTTTACACTGGATATGGGATGTGTGGATGGAGCTGTGGGTGATGCGGTGCAAGCCATCCATGGTCCCTCTGTAGGCGTAGGCGTCCTGTGGCTGGACACAGTGACAGGCAACTCTAAAACCGGATGCCGCCAACCATATATTTGTATTTACGCCGGGTGGGCTATATATTTATATTCCCTGGGTGAGTTATATATTTATATGTATATATATATACATATATATATATATGAAAGACTTATGTACACCGAAATATTTAATTCAAATATTTATACATGTATAAAGTAAAGGTTACGGATATAAGTATTTATGTATATATGTCTGTTAGGCCCCATGCTGGGGCTGATATTGCATACTTGAGGCTTCTTCACCGCAATTGAGATAAACCAACTTACACTTAAACTAGGCCTTTTTAAGCTGGATAAATTGTATTCAACTTTAGTCGGTTGGTACTGCCTACCTGATTAATCTTCTATGAACTGGCCACGTTGCTTAAATGAATAAATAGATAATTATAGTCTCGACGAAACGAGACACACCAGTACAGGCATGAGCAAGTTGTTGTTTGTGTACTTTATGTGAGCTGTAACAGATGTGTTGAGGACCTGCACATTCCAGTCGTCGGATCAGACTGTTGAAACCCTATCGGCTTTTTTGTGCACTTCCTCTACCCAGTTTGCAGTTATAGTGATATACAGCAGTCCTGGAAGTTCTTCTAGGGGATACTTGACTTTATTCGCGCTCAGTCTACGTTTCATACGGTGCACCTCTAG
The DNA here is from genome assembly GCA_944474145.2 of Dicrocoelium dendriticum. NCBI lineage: Eukaryota > Metazoa > Platyhelminthes > Trematoda > Plagiorchiida > Dicrocoeliidae > Dicrocoelium > Dicrocoelium dendriticum. The sequence continues at coordinate 51,864,565 of OX104062.1, forward strand.
GGTCCAGTGAGCACGTACGCATATCCTTTCGATGTGCTCTTACAAGGCACCAAGAGACCGCTGTTGAATTACTTCCGAACATTTGGCGAGCGGCCTTTAGTGCAATGCGTGTGAGATCTCGATGGCTGACTCTGTCCAGTTAGCCTGGGATAAATTCAAGGCCTACCTTACGGAGGTTTCCACTCGCTATATTCCACTCATGCGGAAAAGAGGATTGAGGGCACAGCCTCCATGGATAGATACCACAGGCAAGTACCTACTCAAGAACGGTCTAGATGCTGGCGAAGCTACCAAGCAGCTCCATCAGCCAGTACCTATGATAGTTATCGAGAGATTAGAAATAAATGTAAGCAACAGCTCAGAACTGCTCATCTCCAGTAAGAGCAGGGTTTAGCGGACTCGGCCGCAGCTAATCACAAGAAGTTTTTTGCTTACGTTAGAAGACGCAGCGGGGCAAAACTGTCTATACCAGCGTTATAGCGAGCGGACGGGACCCGTGCGCAAACCGACTATAAAAACGCTTGTATACTTAGTGATCAGTATACTGGGGCCTTTGCTCGGGGGACCGCTTTACCGCAGTTGATTTGGTTTCAAGTTCCAAAGGATTATTGATTAGATGAACTTAGCATAACGGAGACTCAAGTCTTCGAGCTACTTCAAGGCATTAATCCCTCTAAAGCTTCCGGCTCTGATTCAATTCATCCGAAGCTGTTGCATGAATTGGCCACCGAGCTGAGTGGTCATCTTACATGCGTGTTTTCAATATCGCTGGACAGTTGCATCCTACCTTCGGAATGGAAGGAAGCAATCATCTGTCCGATTTTTAAGGGCGGTGACAGCGCTCTCCCCGCAAACTATCGGCCTGTCAGTTTGACAAGCGTTGTAGTCAAGTTGTTTGAAAAGCTGATAAGGGCTTCAGTGGAGAACCACCTGAATCGATTCAACCTTCTCAGTGTTGCGCAAAATGGATCCCGCAAAGGATTTTTATGTCAGACTAATCTACTTGTAGGTGATGGAATCTGGGCCGAAGCGGTAGACAGTGGCCACGCTGTAGACGTGCTATTCGCAGATTTTTCGAAAGCTTTTGACACTGTTCCACATCTTCGGCTCTCACTAAAGTTGAGATATTACGGGATACCTGGTCGCGCCCTACAATGGGTGTCTGCCTTCCTTGAGGGGAGGGAACAGTGCGTACAGGTGGAGCGTAGCCTTTCGCTCAGGCAAGCTGTCCTTAGTGGCGTCCCGCAGGGCTCGGTATTGGGGTCATTGTTGTTCGCGATCTATGTAAATGACTTGCCGTGAGAGCTAGGGGTGGCATCTCTAAAGTTTGTTGACGACCTTTAGCTCTGGACTATTGTGCATATCCCGCGGGGTCCTGCGGCAATTCAGCATGCCCTGGAGAGGCTCTGGAAAGGGCTACCTTATGGTTGAGGCCCATAAGTAGGGCCGAGTGCTCTGTTCTCCGCATCGGAGCTGCTTATCCTCCAACCCGATAGGTTGTCGGCGGTGGTGAACTCCCTGTTCTCACGCAGCAGGTTGATTTAGGAGTCGTACACGCATCAGCACTTTATTCTGGAGACAACTGGAAGAAGGCTGCTTGTCGAGGGTTTCGTATGATGTGGTTTGTCCTCCGCTCTTTCGGAATCTTAACGGCCAATTTGTCTGTGACGCTATTTTTGGCATTCGTCCGACCCCACCTGGAATATCGTATTCAGGCTTGTCCACCATGTCTTAACCGAGATAAAATGAACTTGGAGAGGGTGTTACGAGTGGGCACTCGGCTAGTGCAGGGTCTACGAGGACAGACGTATCCTGAACGCTTGCTCAGTTTGGGTATGTACGGCATGCACTACCGAAGGATATGAGGGGACCTGATTCTCACTTATCGTACGTTGACGGGTAAGATTGGCCCGGACTTGTCAGGGCTATTTAGTCCCGCTACGTTCCCTAATCTCCGCGGTCACCCATTGAAACTGCATAAACCACGGTCTGATACGATTAGGACGGAAACTCGTCTGTCGCGCCGAGTTATAGAGCGCTGAAATTCGCTTCCAGATCACGTGGTTAGGGAAGCTACGGTTAAGGGTTTGCGCGCCAGCTCGATGCTCTTGGGTGGCAACAGCAAACTTTTCCTTTTTCCTAGCTGACTCACCTTCGCTTTTCAGTTCCTTTTTAATGACGCAAATATCTTGGTATTCCACTTGCTTAGCTCTTTCCACCTTCTCTTTTGCCTTCTGAGTTTACTTTTTAGTACTTCGCGTAACCGGCCCAGCAGGGACCGCTAGGACAGGATACGTGGGCATTAGTTGGTTGGACAGGGTGTGATTCGGTCTTTGTTTTAGGTCCATCAGTATTTCAAAGTTCGCCAACTCCTGGTTCAACGACCCGCCGAGGAAGGAACACTCACGGGATCATCCTATCATTCCAGTCCCGTTTGAACTTGAACTTGAGCCATAGAAACACTAAAAGCTGGTGTATACCACACGACAGAAATACATGCTGGCAAAATACAAGGCTTGAAAGTTGCCCAAAATTTTGCACAGGAATAATGCAAGGATGAAGAGCTTGAGCACTGGTGCCAAAGAGTAAGGTGGCGCCGAAGCGCTGTACGATCACTAAGGGTTTCTGTTATTTAAGTGCTGGGTGCGGGTTCGAATGGTTCTGGAGATTGATCTCCGTTTTTCCATAGGCGTAGGAGTCTGATGGTGTTTGATAAACACATGCTCGAAAATATGGGGTATGGAGATCATTCTTCGTGTGAAGCATTAGGCAGTGACTTTGAACAGTGAAAAATGATATATTCAGGTGAAAACGTGATTGCTTTACAAGTCGCGTAGGATGGCTGAAGTGATAGTAAACATAAGTGTAAATCGTCAATTTAAGCGTCAAGTGAATTCAAGTGCCCCTTATTCATAGAAACGTTGTAGAATATGTACTGAATTGTTGCTGTGGAGTAATATAAGACTTAATATGGGTAAGGTATGTCTTAAGAAAAAAGAAACGACAACGCTTACTCGTGCGCTGCTTTCTTGGACTGAGGTAATTGGTGAATGCAGTTGTAACATATCCGAAACTATATTCCACAACAGCAGTGAGTAAATAGTGAAGCGCAAAAGCTGAGAATGAGCACCGTTTTTTCGCGTTTGATTGACGTGGACACCTCTGATTATATATCGTAATGTAGGTAGATAAGCGAATCATCCAGAGGTCTTTTGAATACCGTTAGCGTGGGGGAAGGAACAACGTATGTGGGAAGAGCGTTCCAGTGGTCGCCTACACGAAGGGAAAAGAAATTCCGGCGGCATTCCAACCGACTGTATTGTGTGGCCAGCTTTAGCTGGTGTCCTCTGAGTGTTGCATTGCTAATCAGCTTTAGTAGGCGACGACAATAATGGTTTGGATTCCTCAGGATCATATAAGTCATTATCAAGTCGCCACGCAGGCGTCGATATTGTCCACTGTAGACCCCGATGGTTTTCAGCCTCAATCGGTAAGGGAGATGAAACAGGCCCTTTACGTTCTTGGTCGCCCTTCGTTGTGCCATTTCAAGAGCGGTAAGGTCTTGCTTTTGCCATGGTTGCCAGGCGTGGACGGCATACTCAGAATGAGGCCGAATGTAGGCGTTGAGCATCTGAGGAAAGATCGAAGGATCGAAGCGCCCGAATGCCATCCGCAAAAAGCCAAGGTTTTGGTTAGCATTTTTGAAAGCTTTCTCGGCGGGACGGAAACAGCCCAGCTCTTCATGCACTACCACTCCTAGATCGCATTCCGTTGTAGTGCGCTGCAAAATTTGATTCCCCAGTCGGTATTCGCAAGTGCCTTCATGGCGTATGCTCAACACCTTGCACTTTATAGTGTTGAAATGAAGCAGGTACTGAGTCCACTCTTCGTAGAACCTGTCCAGATCAACCTGAGGTGCTGCATTGTCGCCGGTTGTTCTAATGGCTCCACACCCGCCACGTCGCAGTGCCGTTAAACAGACAGTTGTGGCTTTTTATAAGGAATACGCTTGCCAAGCGTTAACCCACTACATCCTTGAACACTGCCGTTGACCGAAATGTTTCTACATCTGAAACACTGACGATTTGTAGGACCGATATTCCGAGCAGTTAATCGCAGCCATGGGACACCCGATTTTTCGTTGGCTCGGCGGGAGGCCTAGTCAGAATGCAGCAGGAACAGCTGTGGGCAGCGCTACTGTTCGGAGCTAAACTGTGTAAATTGTGGCGTTGCTGTATTCAGGTGAGTAGGGAGCTCAAATCAAAAGCAATATCCTTGTCAAAGAAGATAACCCACATCAGCACAGTCGGCTGAACTGCAGACGACACTACTTTGCTTTGCAAATCTGCCGACCGTGGAATGCTCTGCCTGCTGATTTCGTCTTGGCACCCACGGTGGCGGACTTTAAGAACCGTCTGGACTGTCACCAGGCCGAGTTACACAGCGCTATTTCCTAAGATAATTACCTTCTACTGGATGGAATTTCTTTCTTTTTTCTTCTACTTACATCCTTTTGGAGGACGTGGTGGGATGTCACGCTTTGAGCCGGCATGCATTCTGTTTAACTGCCGCGTAAGCCCGATGAAGATACGGCTAACACGCGAGTCCAAGCCGCTATAAGTTTGCTTGGCCTTTCCTTAGACCCGACCCGAGCCCTTTTTACCTAGGGGTCATGTAAAGCTCGAGCTTTTATTCCCATTAAATACAATGTACCAATGTTCCAATGTGTCACTGATAGGTCCACGGGAGGTAACCATTGCAGCTTAGTGGAACGCTTGCATGGAGATGAGGTTTCGAACGTTCGAGGAGCTTGCTGTGGTCTTTGGAATCAGGTATGGCCAAGCGTAGTAATATAGACCACAGACAATATACCTCCGCAAGGTATAAAATCTTCATACCACACTGGCGACGTGGCTGCAGTAGCAGGAAGAAGTAATCCACTGGCGGGGTGGACAGCGCCTAACGCCATGGGATCGCAAGTAAGTTGCACACTTGCAGGGAGGTGAAATATTTTTTCAGATGTGCCGAAAGTTATAAGGATTTGATCCAAATTGTTCAGATCGATGAAGGATACGAATCAAAAGGCTTTCGGGAGAAATTATCCACTGGCGAGGTGGAGGGAGCATAAAGCCATGTCATTGCACGAAAGTTGAACACTTGCCGGTAGATAAAGCTTTCTTGAGATGGTGTTCCGATAGTGATCATGATCTGGACCTAATTGTTCAAACCAGTGGAAGGTAAGGATCCAAAAGCTTCCATAATAGATAAGCTTTCAGATGCCTAGAGTTGATGGCAGATGTAGCCGTCTGGAGGTTCCCGGTTTGTCTGTGCAAAATTCTAACTAAAATTATTTCATTGTGCACCTAGGCAACCGGTGTGGTTTGTTGAAATGGCTGCTGAGTTCGAATGATTGACTTGCTCATCGCCATTTTTGCTTGGCGCCCGTTTCCGTTGCAACTCGCGACTGCTCTGTGTGCTGTGCATGCTTCGTTCCCCTAGCTAGAGCGTCAACGGTATCGTTCCTTTATAGCCCGATAACAGGGAATCTTTTACTGTACCAATAAAAGTTTCCCTGCAACTCGAGCTGTCTTTTCGAATCGCTCTCCGGGCTCCAGGTACATACGATTCTCTAAATTGGCGACCCCGACTCCGGAACAATCTCAGCGCCGGATATTTCAAACATTTTTCCGGTGAGCTCGTTCCATTTATTTTTCATATTTTGCGGTTTATTTTTGCATACGACAGCTTATTCGTTTGCATCATTTTTAAACCATGGAATTGGTAGACACTAACGTAGTGTCGCTGCCAAGCGTTGTATCTCTCTTTGTGCCACCATTTTGGGACGTGGATTCTCTTTTGTGGTTCGCTCAGCTTGAGGCGGCGTTTTACAACCACAGAATTACTTGCGACTACGTGAATTATAGCAGGCTCCTGTCCTATCTCCCCAAGGAGCTATCAGTGCAGGTTCGTGACATTATCAGTTCTCAGACCGAAAACCGCCATGCGGCTCTCACGAAGGCCACGATTAAGCGTGTTATGCCCTCTGCAAAAGTTCTCCTGCAACAGTTTTTCAGGGCTCTGCAGCTGGGCGACAAAATATCCTCAACCCTGCTACGAGAGTTGCGGCAACTGCTTGTTTCCTCAATCATGAACGAGAAGTTCCTTCGCGAACTATGGCTACAGCGGCTACCGGAAAAAACGCAAGTGACTTTTGCTGCAGTGAGCTCCGTTTCGCTCACCCAACTAGCAGATTTAGCGGATCGAATTATTGAGCGATCACAGCCAAAAGCCGACGCCAGCAAGATCAATGCCGTCGCGTCTCAGGGCACTTCTATCCATGGCTTACAGGCAACGATAGAAGCCCTGCAAACACAAGTTGCGACACTTAGTCGCCAGGTTAAACAGCTTACTATAAACCGTCGTCGTCATAGCCGCTCGAAATCGCCCTCCAAACGTTCTAAGTCTGACAAAAGACAGGCTAGATGTTGTTACCAGCAGCGCTTTGGTACCGCAGCTCACAAATGTGTAAAGCCTTGCAATTTCGCCGAGAAGCAGGGTAACTTCTCGGCCGGACCGTGCAGGCGACGGACGCGACCGGCTAAACCCAAACTCGCCTCATCCGCGTTAGGGATTTGACTTCCGGCAACGAGCATCTAGTCAACACAGGAGCCGAAGTTAGCGTTGTACCCCGTTGCACAGAAGAGGTCGTCTCACCATCGCCGACCGAGCTCCGTACTGCGCATGGCACATCAATCGCAACTTTCGGAGAAAGGCTGCTAACGCTTAATATAGGCCACTTCCGAAACTTACGCTGGCATTTCATTATCGCTGCAGCCCTTTTCGCCATCATAGGCATAGACTTTCTTCAATGCTTCGACCTCATCGTCGACGCTAAAAGGAAGAAGCTCATCGACTCTAGGACACAGCTCAGTTTTATCAGGACTAGCGCCAACGTGGCTGCTAGCACTTCCATTCGTGCCCTTCCTCAAGCTTCATAACCTTTGATAGAAGTTTTCAATAAGCATCCTAAACTCGTTCGCGTCCTGAACGACTTGCCTCCTGTGACGTCAAACATCATGCAGCACATTTGCACTAAGGGCCCGACCTCGCAGACTAGCCCCAGACAACTTCAATGCTGGTAAGGTGGAATTCGAGCAAATGCTAGAGCTGGGATTAATCCTCCCCTCCAAAAGTCCATGGGCGTCACCATTACACATGGTGCCGAAGAAATCAGGTGACTGGCGCCCCTGTGGTGATTACAGGGCACTTAACAAAGTTACCCACCCGGATAAATACCCCAATCTGCACATGCACGACTTGACCTCAGCTCTAGCTGGTAAGTCCATCTTTAGTAAAGTCGACCTAGTTCGCGCCCACCATCAGATACCTGTCGCGCCAGACAACATTGCTAAAACAGTAGACATCAAGCCATTCGACCTATTCGAATGTCTCAGAATGCCTTTCGGCCTCAGCAACGCTGCCCAAACTTTTCAGCGTGTCATTCATGAGGTGACGCGGGGACTGGAAGACGTTTAGCATTAGCTGGATAACATTCACATCTTCAGCTCTTCTGAAGAGGAACACCATCATCTCGACGCTCTCTTTCAACGCTTAACACGGCATTGGGTTATCGTCAACCCCCATAAATACGAGCTTGACCAAAGCTCCATCGACGCTTGGCCACCGCATATCCGCCTCTGGTATAGAAGCTCTGCCAGACAAAATCAAGGCACTGAAGGACTATCCTGCTCCCAGTTCCTTCAAACAGTTATGCCGATTCCTTGGCCTGGTCAACTATTATAGAAGCTTTATTCCTAAATGCGCGAGCATTGTTCAACGAATGACTGATATGCTCCGTGGTAAACAACGCCCTTTTCATTTTACAGACGAAGCTAGACGGTCTTTCGAGAAGCTCAAAGACGCAATCTCCAACATAGCGCTTCTCGCTCAACCAGACACATCTGCACTACTCTCCCTGACAACTGATGCGTCCGACACTGCCGTCGATGCAGTTCTTCAACAACTCATGGACCATCGATGGATACCTTTAGGTTTCTTCTCGAAACGTTTACAACCTGCCGAATCGCGTTACAGCACCTTCGGTAGGGAACTGTTAGCTATTTACCTAGTTATCAAACATTTTTGTTACTATCCCGGAGGTCGACATTTTACGGTCTTCACTGACCACAAGCCATTGATCTATGCAACCAAGGGCGCAACAGCCAAGTATTCTCCTCGGGAAACTTTACACCTAGCCTACGTTTCTCAGTTTACGACAGAAGTACGACATGTCTCAGGTGCTCTCAATCCCGTCGCGGATGCGCTTTCACGCATTCAGCAGATCAGCTTACCGCCTGGCACCAACATTGATCTAGCCGCTATGGCTGCTGCCCAACAAGCTGATACCGACATAGATAAGCTACGACGCAACACCTCGTTGAAACTACGCGAAGTTCCACTAGCTGCATCTGAGGGGACCATGCTTTGTGACGTTTCACAAACTCTTCCCCGACCCATAGTTCCTACATCCATGCGTCGACTAGTTTTCAACGCATTACACAACCTGTCTCAGCCCGGCATAGTGCTTCGCGGAAGCTCGTAACTGAACGCTTCTTATGGCCCAACGTCAATCGCGACGTTCGCCTTTGGGCACGCACATGCTTAGAGTGTCGGCGCGCCAAGGTATACCGACACACCAAAAGCCCACTTTGCGTCTTTCCCGCTCCTGACTCTCATTTTGCACATGTCCATGTCGACCTGGTCTGACCTTTGCCCCATGCAAATGCTGCGTGCACCTCCTCACTTGTGTCGAGCGATTCACCCGTTGGCCAGAGGCGATTCCGATAGTCAACTGCTCACCTGAGACAGTTGCGCAAGCATTCCCAGAACACTGGGTAGCACAGTTCGGATGCCCAAGCGTAGTCATCACTGACAGTGGATCACACTGACGGAGCCTTCAGCAAACTGATCAACGTTCTTGGTTGCCAACAAAACCGAACCACCGCATACCGTCCCGCAGCTAATGGGATGACAGAAAGATTCCACCGGCCACTCAAAGCATCACTCTGTGCCCAATCTAGCGCATCCCGCCACGAAGCACTTCCGCTCGTTCTCTTCGGCATAAGAAACACGAGTAAAGCGGATTTGCACGCCACTCCATCGTCGCTAGTCTTTGGATGCATACGACGCTTACCTGGTGAACTCGTCTCATCAAAAGCGCCAACAACGTTCGACTATAGCGACTACGCAGCTCGCCTATCCCAGCACATGCGACAGCTTCAGCCTGTGCAACGCGGAGCACAGAGCTTGCGTACCAACGTGGACAAACGCTTAACTACTTGCACGCACGTGTTCGTTCGCACTGACAGCGTACGCCAGCCACTTCAGCCTCCTTATTCTGGCCCGTACCGTGTGGCTAGCCACAGGATGCCTGCGCCTACAAAGGGACCATTGGTGGCTTGCGCTGCACCACCCACAGCTCTAACCACGTACCCTGTATACTGTGTAAACCCGAAGGAATAAGGCCGGAGGCATGTGGATTGGAGCCACGCCACCTCAATGAAGCCGGCCAATCCTCCTTCACAGGCACACACAAGCACGCTGTATATGGGGATCAGGTGCACAAGTGGCGGTGGCTGGACCGTAGTCCGCTTCACACGGAGTGAATGGAACCGCTCCTCGAGCCTAGCACGGCCACAAGGACCATGCACCCCGTCCCCTCCATCAATGACCAACTGTCTTCTAGAGCCATTATGGACGAAGTATTGGCTAACAGACCGGCAGACACCTTGTCTACATGCACATCAAGAGCAGCTACATCGGGGATATCAAGCAACAGCCAATCACGAAACGACAAGATGAAATAAAATACATCGAATAATGCATACACGTACGATTGCATAGCTCTTGGTTAACTTAGCAAATGAAGTAAATTGGTTAGCAACGAATCCGCGATTAGGAAAAGATGTCCACTACTGACTTAAAAATGCTACAATCGCCACAAGCTTACCAAAGGGAAATTATCGCATAGCTGCCATCGTGATTTCTATAACTATTCCCCTATGAACCACAATACCATTGAATATTCTCTCTACATCCCGCTTCCGTCCATGGCATATTCCTAATACTTCTATTACCTATTTGGCTCCAGATTTCCTCTCCCATTATGGACCACCGACTTATCTTGCACACTGAACCTCCGCACTCTGGTGCATTTGACCTCAAGAATCTGGCTATGATACGTACCTATAACGTCGTCTCGTAATGCTTCTTCACTTATCTCTTTGACCCTGGCTTTACTGTCCACTTTTGGACTATCCACGTCGAATGCTCCACCGACTTACCTTTCACATTTCAGCTCCGCACTTTGCTGCGTAAGACCTCAAGTATCTGGCCATGCTGCCTGACCACGGCTTGTCTCGTCCTAAGGCTGTACTTATTTCTTTTGTTCTGGCTCATTCCGTCTTACGAACCACCAAACATCGCTGCTTCGCCGACTTACCTTCAACACTTTAGCGCCGCAACCTTGTGCGTAGAACCTCAAGTAACAAGCTAGGTTGACCAGGCCTATACTTATCGCTAGGCTGGCATCGTTCTTTCTTACAATTGTTCCACTATGAACCAAAACACCATGGAATATTCTCTTTTAATCCCGCTTCTATCTATCAAATATTCCTACCACTCATCTTACCTGTTTGGCTCTGGCTTTCCTGTCCTCCTAGGCAATTCTTATCCACGGTCCTCCAACGACTTATTGCTCACACTGTAGCTCTGCACGTTTGTGCATAAGACCTCAAGTTTCTATGCTGCCCACCTATTACCTTATCTCGTCCTGCTTCTTCACTTATCTCTTTGACACTAGCCTTCCTGTTTACCTATAGGTCATCCACCTCTGATGCTCCACCTACTCATGTTTCACACTGTAACTCCACACTTTGATGCTTAAGACCTCAAGTATCTGGCTATGCTGCCTACCTATAACCTTATCGCGTAATACTTCTTCACTTATCTCTTTTGCCTGGCTTTCCTGTCCACTTATGGACCACCCACCTCTGATGTTCCACCGACTTACCTTTCACACTGCAGTACCACACTTTGGTGCGTAAAACTTCAAGTATCGCGATATGATGTCTACCTATAATCTTATGTCCTACTTCTTCACTTATCTCTTAGACCCTGGCATTCCTGTCGACCTATGGACCACCTATCACTGATGCTCCACCTACTCATCTTCCACACTGTAGCTCCGAACTTTGTGCGCAGGACCTCAAGTAGCAGGCTATGTTTCCCACTAATATCCGTAGTCTAAACATGATGTTTCCCTTAAATTTAGAGCCTGATAGACTTGCCCACCTTTTACTGCTGGCTCCTTTCTTACTTTTACTACATGTCCTTATCCAAACGCGCCGACTAATCAAGTCCTACCCGATCGGTCTCCTGCTCTCCGGATTTATTCAGACTTCTGAGACGTCATCTCTCTTAATTCGGCTGACTCAACTACCCGACTACATTACCTAGAGAGCCTCGTGGGCCTCTCCCACCCTTCGTCAATAAACCTTTCTCATCATGTCGTTAACTTATATTTTATCGCGCTCTGTTTTCAATTCTTTTTCAACTGGCGTTGTGATGACCTTGTCCACCGATCAATTTCCTTCTCTCTGCACCTATGCTACTCTGACTTAAGTGGTATACGCTATACAGACTCAACGCTCTTGTTCCCCTACCTCGTGAGGCTGCTAGACTCGTTCACCTTTTGTTACAGCCCCTTCTCCTGCGTTTATTTTAAGTGATATTCCTACGCGCTGTATAACTCAGTCTCGCCAGACTGGCCACTAGTTTTCAGATTTCACTCAGTTTTTCGACGTTACAAATCGTAGAGACTGCTAGACTAGTTCTCATGTTAGTGATATAGCTCTTTTCTTACCTTCTTTATAAGTTTAGCCCCAAAGCGCCGATTAACCCAATCCTGCTTAATCGGCCCCATACTCAATGAATACACTTGGACTTCTGAGACGTCACTTCTGTTGGTTCGGCTGGCCTATTGGTTCTGTAAACACTACGTGGAGAGGCTTGTGGGCCTTTCCACGCTTTACCAATGATCCCTTCTCATCTAGACCCTAAGCTTTTCTATCGCTTTCTGTTTTCATTCCTTTTTAACTCGGACGGCCGGCTTTACTGCCCTGCCGTTATCTTGTCTCACCTGACCCGTCTGTCTCCTTCTGCCTGCTTTTATTTTCCTATTATCCAAGGCCTCTTCTCTTATTGCGCTCCATCTTTATTCCCCGGCTTACACTCATTGCGCCTATCCAAGTTATCCTCGTGCGCATGGTCTCCTTCGCTCAGAGCTCGCTCCTGATTACTGGCGGCACTCGGACCATTGCAAATGTCTCTTGACTAGTACTTCCATTAGTATGCTTAACTTACCACTCATCCTATTCCTATGCTCTTTGCCTTATGCACGCGTTTGTCTATAAGTGAGACCGTACGTGTCATAACTACTCCCAATGCACGGCAGCTTTGGCCCCCTGTGACCATTTTCCTAGATTCTGACGGCTTTTGTCTGTGGAATCATGAGCGCTTTAGTGTAATTACTCTTACGAACTACTCTTTGCACTACCGTCAGCATTCATTCGCTCCTAGCCGATTCCTTGAAATTCCTTTTCCACTTGGAACGTTGCTCTACCTATCTTGCTCCCGCATTCGGTCTCAACCTAGTTGTCCTTAGTTTCACCTAAGATGCCTCTCGCATTCGGACTTCTGCCATCATCATCGGTTTACCTGTTTCTCTCCAACCATCGCATCATTCGCTTAACTTTTGTTAAAACGCTTTGGTATATCGGTCTTTTGACCCTGCGCGTGCAGGACCTTCTCCTTACTTAGTAGTTGTAGTCTGAGTCACACCAGCGACGTGATGTAAAGAACGCGCTTGCAAATCATGTATACAAAAAAAATTACATAAGTTTTAACGTATCATAGGCACCGTCGCGCGCCACCAGTCTGTGTTAGTGCTTCTTGATTCATTGCTGTCTCTGTCTGGCTGCCGCTTGTCCGTTGCCCATTTTTTCCCGAGATTTCCACAGTTACATCCGCCAAAACAAGAAGGTTTATCCGCTGGGACTGGTCGACCCATCCTCAAACACTTGGTCCTTTCTCCGGGAAATGAAAAACCCACACACTGGTCCAAATGGAGCTCCTTCCGCCATCCTGGAGACACTACCTTCACAAGGTCTAAACAAATGGGTTTAGCTTGCCTCGTACTCAGAGATAACAATTTACTCACCTGGAATAATATATCTACAAGGATCCCCCGTTCCACAACCCAGGACAAAAAACTCTGGCGTGATTACCTTCACTGTCTCAAACATTCCGGTTCTCCATTCACCTGGAGCTATTCTGATGCCATTTCACGGACAGCGTTGCGCACGTATACGTGGCTTTTCCGATGACCTTCCATGGAATTTTCGATTGGCTATGGAAACAGTTACACTTACTTACATTTGAAGGAATCACGAATCCACTTTGCGGAGAATGGCATTTTTACATATTAAGGACATATTCAGCCACAAGAAACAACTTCACTCGCCGACCCCATGACAAGTCCGGCGTGGATAGCTGGACATGGTTTGCGAGCCGAACAAGAATATGATAGAAAAGCCGGCCTCTAGTAACAATGTGTTTACTCACCTGCATCATTATCATTCGACTCTTCGAACCTTGCATCACTGACCGGCTTCAACGACTGCTGCCGTAGCAGTACTAAGCCATTCGGCCAACCAACGAAGAATTTTGGCTGTCAACCGACTGCGAATAATAAGTGCAAAATCGGTCTATACGATGCATAGCCGACTAGCACTATATTCAAAGGAAGCTCCGGCAGTGTTACAGGACGTGGTAGGTTTTCGCCTAGCAAGCGTTCTCTCTGAAGAAAGCCACAAACGTCCGCTTAACAACAGTGCAACGTGGCAGATGTGGCTCGCCACAAAATAAAGTCGCAGATTTACATTTCACACTGACGCAGTCCTCAGCCTTCTACATCCAACCTGTGCAACTGGTTTTACTATGAAGAATGCTTTAATGGAGCACAGATCATCCCGGCTTCGTAATGGTCACTGATTGCACCAAAACCTTGTTTAGGCTGCTGTGCTCACGGATCCCTACGTGGCGAAATTACCCCCAACTTGCGTTTTGACGGATTTTGCGCGCCACAGTGCCATAATGTGCCTTGTTCTGACTATTACCTGACAATATGCGCACTCGTATGGACTACATCTTTTCTTTTATACTTTTCATTAAAACGAAATGTTTTAATATTCCAAAGAAGCTATGCTTCTATGCATATTTGATCACGCCTTTAGAGGTGTGTCTCGTTATACAGAGAATATGCCATTTATTTATTTATTTATCTATCGCAAAGCTGACATATTCATATCCTATAATTGTTGCCTTATGAAGCAAAACACCATTGAATATTCTCCTTTAATCTCGCTTCCATTTTCACATATTACACTACTTCTATTACCCTTTCGACTTTGGCTTTTCGCTCCTCTTAAGCACTACCTATCTATGGTCCTCCAACGACTTATATTTCACACTGCAGCTACGCACTTCTGTGCGCAAGACCTCAAGTATAAGGCTAAGATGCTTGCCGATAACCTCATCTCGTCCTACTTCTTCATTCACCTCTTTGCTCTTGCTAAGTTCGTCTTACGAACCACCAAGCTCCGATGCTCCACCGTCTTACCTTTCACACTGTAGCGCCGCACGTTTGAGCTTAGGGCATTAAGTATCAGGCTACGTTGCCCAAGTATATCGTCTTGCCTAGCTGACATCGTTCGCTCTTATAACTTACCGTACTAATCACAACACCATTGATATACTTCTTTTCCTCTCGCTTCCATTTTCCGTATATTCCTACAACTTTCCTACATGATTGGCTCTGGCGTTCCTCTCCTCCTAGGCACCAACTACCCACGGTGCTGCAGCTACTTATCTTTTACAATGTAACTCCGTACTTTTTTACTTGGCACCGCATCCATATCATTACACATTTACAGGAATATAGTATCCCTGTAGCCTCTTTTCCATCATACCTTACTTGCGGACTTAATTTATATCAATTAACGCTCCCCTTTTCGACTGATGGTTTGGAATGCATGTCCATTACTTTCTTAAATATGGTCTAATTCTTCTACGTGCCACATCCCTCAACTTCCCTTTTGGTCATCACTGTCCATCTGACGTACCTGTGACGCCTTATAGCTATACTTTCGGGAGGCTCACTTAGTCTATTGAGACACCGTTGTTCCATTCTATTTCACCGTTTGCTCAACTGCTTTGCTGGCACCTCCACGATTATGTTGCGGCAGCGTTTGTTCTAATTACTTACCGCTCCAATGAGGTAGGCTTTTTGTCAAAACTGTGTACTTCATTTACTTTCCTGTGATGCACTACTCCGCATCTCATGACACCAAGTTTCTGAACCCTTATTTACTATTTTTCTCCCCAATATTCGAAGGCACATACAAACAGATAACGCCATAGTTTATAGATATACATATACAAAACCAGGTAAAAGGTTTTGCGAGGCTCGAGGTCGCCAGGTCTCCTTACTCATTCTTTACGTTCAAAGTCCTTCCTTTCTGTGACCTTTTCTTCCTTGTGCCCACGCGAGACCGGCATAGTGATTGCTGAATAAACACCTAAAGCGTAGTACCCATAAACATGACCTATACACATACATGGACAGCTCATGTCACCACCTCGGGAATTCTGTTCCCTTGAAATGCATCATTTAGCGGTTGGAATGACTGCGTTCAAATCATTTTCACCTTCGGAATCTCACCTAAAGAAAGCTTTATCTACCTGCATGTGATCGACTTACCTGAGATATCATGGCGTTATGCTTCCTCCACCACGCCAGTGGAGTATTTATTGCACCAGATCCTTCATATACTTGGCGACAGTATCCCATGGATACGATACCAACCTCGCGAGTGTGGTCTGTTTAGACAGCCGTCTGCACCGGGAGCCATGTGAGCGATTCGTAAAGACAGATAGAGTTGCAGGGAAACTTTTATTGGTACAGTAAAAGATTCTCTGTTATCTGGCTATAAAGGGACGACACCGTTGGCGCTCTAGCTAGGGGAACGGAGCATGCACAGCACACAGGGCAGTCGCGAGTTGCAACGGAAACGGGCGCCAAGCAAAAATGGCGATGAGCAAGTCAATCATTCGAACTCAGCAGCCATTTCAACAAACCACACCGGTTGCCTAGGTGCACAATGAACTAACTTTAGTTAGAATTTTACACAGACAAACCGGGAATCTCCAGGTTGCTACATAGCCCTCTCGCAGAAGGGGCTGTGTAAGCAGTCCTTCGATCTACGTGAGTACTGTCCGTCGCGGACTAGCCTTCTGCGTGACCAGATTGTGAAACCTGATGCAGCTGCTGGGAGGGGACCATGCAACCGGGCCCTGGCGGGCGCCCACCCGTGTCCTCCCTACGGTTTCGAAACGGTAAAACTGTTTGTGGGAGGGACAGTTGGTAAATTTCACGTAGGCCGTTGCGCAGGAAGTTTGTTTCACTTCCAGTTGACGTGCGGGGATCCAGCGAAAATGACACCAAGTGCAACCAACCGGCGGTGTATATGGAAAGCAAAATGAAAAAGCAGCATAAATGCATAGCAATACACAAAAGAGTGCAAAGCGAACCACGTGCAAAGCTATTTTTGGGTTTCCGAAAGGTTTTGCTCTTTCTTGGTAGTTTCAAAACGTTTTGATCTTTTCTGTGGATTTTCGTTAACGTTTGGTAAGAGCAGAAAAATTCAGTGACACGTTCTATGTAAAATAGTAAGCGCTAACGATGCTCGAAAAACTAACTGAAGGAATGAGCTTCCTACCTCGTCCATTGATAATAGGGCGGGTAGGAGTGCTGTCGGTTGAGGTTGCCGGTTCTGCAGAGCAAACTGACTCGCCTGCGGCTGCGGTGCGAGCTGTGATGGCGCAGGCTGTAAAGGTGCTTGCTGCACCGAACAGTCAGACTTGTCGAGGAATGCTGAATCGAGTCGATCGATGTTGCTCGTCTCCATCTTAACATTGAGGCAATGGTAAACGTCCTGTCGATTCTGCGTACGACACGGTACGGACCAGAATAAGGAGGCTGAAGTGGCTGGCGTACGCTGTCAGTGCGAACGAACACGTGCGTACAAGTAGTTAAGCGTTTGTCCACGTTGGTACGCAAGCTCTGTGCTCCGCGTTGCACAGGCTGAAGCTGTCGCATGTGCTGGGATAGGCGAGCTGCGTAGTCGCTATAGTCGAACGTTGTTGGCGCTTTTGATGAGACGAGTTCACCAGGTAAGCGTCGTATGCATCCAAAGACTAGCGACGATGGAGTGGCGTGCAAATCCGCTTTACTCGTGTTTCTTATGCCGAAGAGAACGAGCGGAAGTGCTTCGTGGCGGGATGCGCTAGATTGGGCACAGAGTGATGCTTTGAGTGGCCGGTGGAATCTTTCTGTCATCCCATTAGCTGCGGGACGGTATGCGGTGGTTCGGTTTTGTTGGCAACCAAGAACGTTGATCAGTTTGCTGAAGGCTCCGTCAGTGTGATCCACCGTGAGTGATGACTACGCTTGGGCATCCGAACTGTGCTACCCAGTGTTCTAGGAATGCTTGCGCAACTGTCTCAGGTGAGCAGTTGACTATCGGAATCGCCTCTGGCCAACGGGTGAATCGCTCAACACAAGTGAGGAGGTGCACACAGCATTTGCATGGGGGCAAAGGTCAGACCAGGTCGACATGGACATGTGCAAAATGAGAGTCAGGAGCGGGAAAGACGCAAAGTGGGCTTTTGGTGTGTCGGTATACCTTGGCGCGCCGACACTCTAAGCATGTGCGTGCCCAAAGGCGAACGTCGCGATTGACGTTGGGCCATAAGAAGCGTTCAGTTACGAGCTTCCGCGAAGCACTATGCCGGGCTGAGACAGGTTGTGTAATGCGTTGAAAACTAGTCGACGCATGGGTGTAGGAACTATTTGTCGGGGAAGCGTTTGTGAAACGTCACAAAGCATGGTCCCCTCAGATGCAGCTAGTGGAACTTCGCGTAGTTTCAACGAGGTGTTGCGTCGTAGCTTATCTATGTCGGTATCAGCTTGTTGGGCAGCAGCCATAGCGGCTAGATCAATGTTGGTGCCAGGCGGTAAGCTGATCTGCTGAATGCGTGAAAGCGCATCCGCGACGGGATTGAGAGCACCTGAGACATGTCGTACTTCTGTCGTAAACTGAGAAACGTAGGCAAGGTGTAAAGTTTTCCGAGGAGAATACTTGGCTGTTGCGCCCTTGGTTGCATAGATCAATGGCTTGTGGTCAGTGAAGACCGTAAAATGTCGACCTCCGGGATAGTAACAAAAATGTTTGATAACTAGGTAAATAGCTAACAGTTCCCTACCGAAGGTGCTGTAACGCGATTCGGCAGGTTGTAAACGTTTCGAGAAGAAACCTAAAGGTATCCATCGATGGTCCATGAGTTGTTGAAGAACTGCATCGACGGCAGTGTCGGACGCATCAGTTGTCAGGGAGAGTAGTGCAGATGTGTCTGGTTGAGCGAGAAGCGCTATGTTGGAGATTGCGTCTTTGAGCTTCTCGAAAGACCGTCTAGCTTCGTCTGTAAAATGAAAAGGGCGTTGTTTACCACGGAGCATATCAGTCATTCGTTGAACAATGCTCGCGCATTTAGGAATAAAGCTTCTATAATAGTTGACCATGCCAAGGAATCGGCATAACTGTTTGAAGGAACTGGGAGCAGGATAGTCCTTCAGTGCCTTGATTTTGTATGGCATAGCTTCTATACCAGAGGCGGATGTGCGGTGGCCAAGCGTCGATGGAGCTTTGGTCAAGCTCGTATTTATGGGGGTTGACGGTAACCCAATGCCGTGTTAAGCGTTAAAAGAGAGCGTCGAGATGATGGTGTTCCTCTTCAGAAGAGCTGAAGGTGTGAATGTTATCCAGCTAATGCTAAACGTCTTCGAGTCCCCGCGTCACCTCATGAATGACACGCTGAAAAGTTTGGGCAGCGTTGCTGAGGCCGAAAGGCATTCTGAGACATTCGAATAGGTCGAATGGCTTGATGTCTACTGTTTTAGCAATGTTGTCTGGCGCGACAGGTATCTGATGGTGGGCGCGAACTAGGTCGACTTTACTAAAGATGGACTTACCAGCTAGAGCTGAGGTCAAGTCGTGCATGTGCAGATTGGGGTATTTATCCGGGTGGGTAACTTTGTTAAGTGCCCTGTAATCACCACAGGGGCGCCAGTCACCTAATTTCTTCGGCACCATGTGTAATGGTGACGCCCATGAACTTTTGGAGGGGAGGATTAATCCCAGCTCTAGCATTTGCTCGAATTCCACCTTATCAGCTTTGAAGTTGTCTGGGGCTAGTCTGCGAGGTCGGGCCCTTAGTGCAAATGTGATGCATGATGTTTGACGTCACAGGAGGCAAGTCGTTCAGGACGCGAACGAGTTTAGGATGCTTATTGAAAACTTCTATCAAAGGTTATGAAGCTTGAGGAAGGGCACGAATGGAAGTGCTAGCAGCCACGTTGGCGCTAGTCCTGATAAAACTGAGCTGTGTCCTAGAGTCGATGAGCTTCTTCCTTTTAGCGTCGACGATGAGGTCGAAGCATTGAAGAAAGTCTATGCCTATGATGGTGAAAAGCACGGCAGTGATGACCTAAAAGTTGTTTTCTCATTTGACCCTAGCGGTCTACGTAATAGCCTCTCTAGCATTCAAAGCGATCTCAGTGCTTTTGAAACATTTTGCGATCTATGTAAACTAGAGTTTTCACCAACCAAACGCAGCGTCCTTTCCTACCGATGCTTTATACCCCCAAACTATTAACGTTTAACGATACACCACTTGATAACAGCTTCACTGTGCGCGATCTCGGTGTACACTATTCCTGCTCATTGAATTTTGCGGAACAAGCGAGCTATAGCTCTTTTAAAGCCAGGTCTATCATTGGCTATATACTGCAGTCAATGTGCTTGTTTTAGTCTCGACTGATGCTCTATAAGTTGTGTGCCTGGCCTATAGTAGAGTACTGCTCAATGGTTGTTACTAACTCACGTAAAAGTGACAGGATGGTTATTGAGAAAGTCCAGCGTTCGTTCACTAATCGTTTATTAGGAGCATCTGCGCTCAACTATCAAGGCCGCTGCAAGCAGCTTGGTCTGGAACCGCTTTGGCTGCGACGACTTAAAACCAACCTTGTTTTCCTGTATAAGCTAAGCAAAACATCGGACTCAAGTGTCGCTAGTTTTTTTCAGCCGTTTGGCGATACACGTTATCCTCTACGCCATAAGGCGCATTCATTTTCCCTACCCAACACACGTTGCTCCATAAGTTCTAACTTCTTCCTCTATAGATTTGCGCATGTCTGGAATAAGCTACCGGAAGCCGTCAGAGCATCTGATATTATCACGCAATTCTCCACGGTCATAAATAGACTATTAAGCGTCCCCAAAGTAGCAGAGATCCTGGGCATCTGCATCCCTGAGGACGAGCTCTGGGAGAACGGCCCGATCACATATAGACATACCAATTATTCAACCAGCACTAATAAAGCTCCCCTCATCCCGAAACCGTCCGCTCCTTATCGCGCTCTTTCCTTTCATTTCTCTTGCAACTGGGACGACAAACTCAGTGCCCTGCATGACCTAGTCTCATTTGACCAGTCTGACTGCATCCATGACTACGGAGTTGCAAATTGTCTGGGACCTGCAATCAATGTTAAGTCTACTACACCTTGACAGTCTGCTGGAATCGCTTAGACTTATGCAGTTTATTCCCGTCCATTTCTGCTGCCCCTCCCTATTTGTCTTCTCACCTTAACTATACGTCTCAAACTCAACGCGCTGACTAACTTAGTCCTATCTGATCGGCATCCTGCTCTACGACCTCCGTGAATTCAATGGCCAATACTCGGAACACCAAACACTCTATACCCCTTTATACGAGTGCCTCAATGTCTTTCCCACACCTTATCAGTAAAGTACTTCCTATCCCAACCTTTTTTCTCTCCTATTCGCTCTTTTTGCTGTTGAGACGCGAGCATCATTGGCTTCTCTAAACCCCAGAAGAAAACCTTTTCCATTCCGCTCTTGTCATTTGCTGCTGCGTCATCTGTTTTCAATCCTTCTTCAATCGGACTACCAACTCTCAGTGCCCCGCAATAACCTGGTCTCAGCTGACCAGTCTGCTGCCCTTTGACTTCTTCCATACTACAGGGATGTTAACGTTCCAGGCTCTGTAGACCCAACGCAATTCCTCCCTCACCGTGACAGCCTGCTGCGCTTGTTCACCCTTTATTACTGTAGCCTCATCCATCTTTTACTGTCTACCCCACGACTCACTCCAACTGTCTCCCCAAATGAACTACAGCCTCAATCACAAGGCGCCGACTAATCCAGTCTCAGACTCCTGTGACATTACTGACCATCGTTCAATCATTCTTTAATCGGACGGCCAACTCTCAGCGCCCTGCCGTAATTTAGCCTAATCCTATGAGCCAAATAATCTGGGACTACAGGTTAACGGGATGTTGGCGGTCTAGGCTCGGTCGATTCAAAGCCGTGTTTCCCTCACCTCGACAGCCTGCTGGACTTCTTTGACGTTGCCGACCATTGCTCGGAAGACTGAACGCTCTGTCACCATTACCTCGAGGGCCACGTTAACTGTCGCACTTCTTGCCCTAAAAGTCTACTCTCGACTCTGTCCTCCCCTCATCACGCTCTGTCTTTATTTCTGCTTCCTCCGGAGAGCGTGCTCTCGGTGCCCTGCCCTATTATCATATTTGATTGCTTCCTGACTAGCAAAATGTAGTTCTAGGCTCTGCTTCACCAACACACAACATCACTCACATTGCGAGCCTGCCTGGCTTGTATACCTTATATTCATATAACCTCTTCCATCCCTAACTTGTCCATCTCTGCCGACTCTTTATCTATCTTCCCATCTCAACTGTACGACTTACTGTAAGTGTGCCGACTAATCCAATCTCGTCCGCTCGGTCCCCGGCGCTCCGAGTTCTCTCAGACAGTTGTGACGTTACCGGCATTTATTCGGAAGACCGAACGCTCTGTCCCCAATACCTCATGAGCCTCATGGACCTTTTCACACATTATAAGTAAGCCTCTTTCTATCCGGACCGTCTCTCCTCCTTATGGCGCTCTCTACTTTCATTTCTTCTCTAATCGGACTGCCAACTCTCAGTGCTTTGTAATAACCTAGTCTCATCTGACCGGTCTGCTTCTTTGACTTTTTCCAGACCAGCAAAATTTAAACGGTCTACACTCTGTAGACTCAAAGCCATGTCGTACTTACGTTGACAGCCTGCTAGACTTGTTCACCCTCTATTTATATAAGCACCTCCACCTCTAACCTGTCAACCTCTCGACCCACTCCATTTGCCCTCCAAAATCAATCTCATTTCGCCGACTAATCCCGTCTCAACTGATCGGCCTCCTGCTCTCCGACTTCTGTGACGTTACTGGCCATCGTTCAGATGACTCAGCGCCGTCTGTATTCAATCATTCTTAAATCGCGCGGCCGCCTCTATGTGCCGTGCCCTAATTGAGCCTCATCTGAGCAGTCAAACTCGCTGGAACTGCTACCAGGCTACCGGGATGTTAGCGGTCTAGGCTCCGTCGATCCAAAGCACCGCCTACCTCACTTTGCTAGCCTGCTGGACTTGTTCGCCCTATGTTAATATAACCACTTCTATCTCTGACCACTCCAATTCTACTGGCTCCACCTATCATCCCAAATGAACCATAGGACTCAATCGCAATGCGCCGACCAAATCCAATCTCGGCTGTTCGGTCTCCTTCTATCCGACTTTTGTGACGCTGCGGGCTATTGCTCGGAAGACTGAACGCTCTGTCACCATTACCTCGAGAGCTACGTTAACTATCGCATGTCTTATCCGTAAAGGTAAACTCTCGACTCTGTCCTCTCCTTATTGCGATCTGTCTTTATTTCTTCTTCAACCGGAGAGCGTGTTCTCAGTGCCCTGCTTTATTTTGCTCTTCGACTTTCGAAATTCAGTTCTAGGCTCTGCATCACCAACACACAAGTGCTCTCACATTGCGAGCCTGCCTGATTTGCATACCTTATATTCATGTAGCCTCTTGCATCCAAAACCTATCCATCTCTGCCGACTCTTTATTTATCTTCCCACCTTAACTGTTCGACTTACTCTCAATGTGCCGACTAATCCAGTCTCGTCTGATCGGTCCCCTGCTCTCCGAATTCACTCAGACTGCTGTGACGTTACCGGCATTTATTCGGAAGACCGAACGCTCTGTCCCCATTACCTCGCGAGCCCCATGGATTTTTCTACACCTCATAAGTAAGCCTCTTTCTATCCGGACCGTCTCTCCTCCTTATGGCGCTCTCTACTTTCATTTCTTCTCTACTCGGACTGCCAACTGTCAGTGCCCTGTAATAACCTACTCTCATTTAACTGGTATGCTCCTTTAACCTTTTCCAGACTAGCAAGATATATCGATCTAGTCTTTGTAGACTCAAAACTATGTCATGCTTACATTGACAACCCGCTAGACTTGTTTACCCTCTATTAAAATAGACACTTCAATCAGTATCCTGAACCCTCATACCTTCTTCAATCGGACGACCAACGCTTGGTGCCATGCCCTTCTTAGTCATCATCTGATCAGTGAAATGCTCTGGGACTACTACGAGGCCTCCGGATGTGTCGACTATCCAAGTCTCGTCTGTTCGGTCTCCGGCTCTCAGAGTTCTCTCACACTACCGGGATATTATCGGTGATTTTTCAGAACTGAACGATTCAAACTTCGGATGAGAGCGTCCTTGGCTTCACCACACGTTAGCAGTAAACCTTTTCATCCTGACTATAGTCTCCTAATTACTCTCACGAGTTACTCTTCGCACTGCCGTCCGCATTCATTCGCTCATGGCTGATGCTTTAACTTTCCTTTTCTTTTTGGAACGTTGCTCTACCTATCTTGCTCCCGCATTCGGTCTCAACCTAGTTGTCCTTAGTTTCACCTAAGATGCCTCTCGCATTCGGACTTCTGCCATCCTCATCGGTTTACCTGTTTCTCTCCAACCATCGCATCATTCGCTTAACTTTTGTTAAAACGCTTTGGTATATCGGTCTTTTGACCCTGCGCGTGCAGGAACTTCTCCTTACTTAGTAGTTGTAGTCTGAGTCACACCAGCGACGTGATGTAAAGAACGCGCTTGCAAATCATGTATACAAAAAAAATTACATAAGTTTTAACGTATCATAGGCACCGTCGCGCGCCACCAGTCTGTGTTTGTGCTTCTTGCTTCATTGCTGTTTGGCTGCCTCATGTCCGTTGCCCATTTTTTCCCGGGATTTCCACAGTTACATCCGCCAAAACAAGAAGGTTTATCCGCTGGGACTGATTGACCCATTCTCAATAACCAGATGGTTTAAACGCTTGATCTTTTTTCCGGGAGATGAAGAACCCGCACATCGTTCCAAATGTTGCTCTTTCCGCCATTCTGGATAAGCTACTACCACGGGGTCTAAACAAATGGGTTTAGCTCGCCTCGTACTCACAGCAGAACAATTTACTCACCTGGAATAATATATTTACATGGATCCCCTGTCCTAAAACCGAAGCAGACAATTCTGGCGTGATTACCTTCACTGCCTCAAACTTTCCGATTCTCCAGTCACCTGAAGCTTTTCTGAGGTCATTTCACGGACAGCATCGCGTGCGTATAGGCGGCTTTTCCGATGATCTTTCATGGAGTTTTCACTTGGCCATGGAGACAATTACACCTACATTTGAAGGAATTACTGGTCCACTTTGCGGAGAATAGCATTTTCTCCTGTTATGGACATATTCAGCCACAAGCAACAACTGCACTCACCGTCCCTATGCCAAGTCCAGCATGGATAGCTGGACACGGGTTGCGAGCCGGACAATATAATTGAAAAAGCCGGTCTCTATTACCAATGTGTTTACTCACCTGCATCATTATCATTCGACTCAGCGACTCTTTTACGTCATTGACCGGCTTCAACGACTACTGCCGGATCATTACGCAACCATACGGCCAACCAACGAAGAATTTTGGCTGTCAACCGACTGCGAATAATAAGTGCAAATCGGTCTATACGATGCATAGCCGACTAGCACTACAGTTCAACGGAAGCTATGACAGTGTTCCAGTACGTGGTGGGTTTTCGCCTAGAAAGCGTTCTCCCTATAAAAAGCCACAAATGTCCGCTTAACAACACTGCAACGTGGCAGATGTGACTCGTCACAAAATAAAGTCACAGGTTTACATTTCACACTGACGCAGTCCTCAGCCTTCTACATCCAACCTGTGCAACTGGTTTTACTATGAAGAATGCTTTAATGGAGCACAGATCATCCCGGCTTCGTAATGGTCATTGATTGCACCAAAACCTTCTTTGGGCTCCTGTGCTCATGGATCACTATATGGCAAATTACCCCCAACTTGTATCTTGACGCAACAGTTTTTTGCGCGCCACAGTGCCATAATGTGCCTTGTTCTGACTATTACCTGACAATATGCTCGCTCATATGGACTACATCTTTTCGTTTATTACTTTCATTAAAGCGAAATGTTATAATATTCCAAAGAAGCTATGCTTCTATGCATATTTGATCACGCCTTTAGAGGTGTGTCTCGTTTTACAGAGAATATACCATTTATTTATTTGTTTATTTTGAAAGGCAAGCGTAAGGGTCGCAAGTGGCCTAAATTGAGCGTTAGCAGCCTTTCTCCGAAAGTTGCGATTGATGTGCCATGGGAAGTACGGAGCTCGGTCGGCGATGGTGAGACGACCTATTCTGGGCGACGGGGTACAACGCTAACTTCGGCTCCTGTGTCGACTAGAAGCTCGGTGCCGGAAGTTAAATCCCTAACGCGGATGAGGCGACTTTGGGGTTGGTCGGTCGCGTCCGTCGCCTGTACGGTCCGGCCGAGAAGTTTCCCTGCTTCTCGGCGAAGTTGCAAGGCTTTACACATTTGTGAGCTGCGGTACCAAAGCGCTGCTGGTAACAACATCTAGCCTGTCTTTTGTTAGACTTAGAACGTTTGGAGGGCGATTTTGAGCGGCTATGACGACGACGGTTTATAGTAAGCTGTTTAACCTGACGACTAAGTGTCGCAACTTGTGTTTGCAGGGCTTCTATCGTTGCCTGTAAGCCATGGATAGAATTGCCCTGAGACGCGACGTCATTGATCTTGCTGGCGTCGGCTTTTGACTGGGATCGCTCAATAATTCGATCCGCTAAATCTGCTAGTTGGGTGTGCGAAACGGAGCTCACTGCAGCAAAAATCACTTGCGTGTTTTCCGGTAGCTGCTGTAGCCATAGTTCGCGAAGGAACGTCTCGTCCATGGTTGAGGAAACAAGCAGTTGCCGCAACTCTCGTAGCAGGGTTGAGGATATTTGGTCGCCCAGCTGCAGAGCCCTGAAAAACTGTTGCAGGAGAACTTTTGCAGGGGGCATAACACGCTTAATCGTGGCCTTCGTGAGAGCCGCATGGCGGTTTTCGGTCTGAGAACTGATAACGTCACGAACCTGCATTGATAGCTCCTTGGGGAGATAGGACAGGAGCCTGCTATAATTCGCGTAGTCGCAAGTGATTCTGTGGTTGTAAAACTCCGCCTCAAGCTGAGCGAACCACAAAAGAGAATCCACGTCCCAAAATGGTGGCACAGAGAGAGATACAACGCTTAGCAGAGACACTACGTTAGTGTCTACAAATTCCATGGCTTAAAAATGATGCAAACGAATAAGCTATCGTATGCAAAAATAAACCGCAAAATATGAAAAATAAATGGAACGAGCTCACCGGAAAAATGTTTGAAATATCCGGCGCTGAGATTGTTCCGGAGTCGGGGTCGCCAATTTAGAGAATCGTCTGTACCTGGAGCCCGGAGAGCGATTCGAAAAGACAGATCGAGTTGCAGGGAAACATTCATTGGTACAGTACAAGATTCCCTGGTATCTGGCTATAAAGGAACGATACCGTTGACGCTCTAGCTAGGGGAACGGGGCATGCACAACACACAGAGCAGTCGCGAGTTGCAACGGAAACGGGCGCCAAGCAAAAATGGCGATGAGCAAGTCAATCATTCGAACTCAGCAGCCATTTCAACAAACCACACCGGTTGCCTAGGTGCACAATGAAATAATTTTAGTTAGAATTTTGCACAGACAAACCGGGAACCTCCAGACGGCTACATCTGCTATCAACTCTAGGCATCTGAAAGCTTATCTATTATGGAAGCATTTTGATCCTAACCTTCCACTGGTTTGAACAATTAGGTCCAGATCATGATCACTATCGGAACACCACCTCAAGAAAGCTTTATCTACCGGCAAGTGTTCAACTTTCGTGCAATGACATGGCTTTAAGCTCCCTCCACCTCGCCAGTGGATAATTTCTCCCGAAAGCCTTTTGATTCGTGTCGTTCATCGATCTGAACAATTTGGATCAAATCCTTATAACTTTCGGCACATCTGAAAAATATTTCACCTCCCTGCAAGTGTGCAACTTACTTGCGATCCCATGGCGTTGGGCGCTGTCCACCCCGCCAGTGGATTACTTCTTCCTGCTACTGCAACCACGTCGCCAGTGTGGTATGAAGATTTTATACCTTGCGGAGGTATATTGTCTGTGGTCTATATTACTACGCTTGGCCATACCTGATTCCAAAGACCACAGCAAGCTCCTCGAACGTTCGAAACCTCATCTCCATGCAAGCGTCCCACTAAGCTGCAATGGTTACCTCCCGTGGACCTATCAGTGACACATTGGAACATTGTATTTAATGGGAATAAAAGCTCGAGCTTTACATGACCCCTATGGTAAAAAGGGTTCGGGTCGGGCCTAATGAAAGGCCAAGCAAACTTATAGCGGGTTGGACTCGCGTGTTAGCCGTATCTTCATCGGGCTTACGCGGCATTTAAACTGAATGCACGCCGGCTCAAAGCGTGACATCCCACCACGTCCTCCAAACGGAAGTAGGTAGAAGAAAAAAGAAAGAAATTCCATCCAGTAGAAGGTAATTATCTTAGGAAATAGCGCTGTGTAACTCGGCCTGGTGACAGTCCAGACGGTTCTTAAAGTCCGCCACCGTGGGTGCCAAGACGAAGTCAGCAGGCAGAGCATTCCACGGTCGGCAGATTTGCAAAGCATAGTAGTGTCGTCTGCAGTTCAGCTGACTGTGCTGATGTGGGTTATCTTCTTAGACAAGGATATTGCTTTTGCTTTAAGCTCCCACTCCCCTGAATACAGCAACGTCACAATTTACACAGTTTAGCTCCGAACAATAGCGCTGCCCACAGCTGTTCCTGATGAATCCTGACTAGGCCTCCCGCCGAGCCAACGAAAAATCGGGTGTCCCATGACTGCGATTAACTGCTCGGAATATCGGTCTTACAAATCGGCAGTATTTCAGATGTAGAAACATTGCGGTCAACGGCAGTGTTCAAGGACGTAGTGGGTTAACGCTTGGCAAGCGTTTTCTTTATAAAAAGCCACAACTGTCTGTTTAACGGCACTGCGACGTGGCGGGTGTGGAGCCATTAGAACAACCGGCGACAATGCAACACCTCAGGTTGATCTGGACAGGTTCTACGAATGGTGGACTCAGAACCTGCTTCATTTCAACACTATAAAGTGCAAGGTGTTGAGCATACGCCATGAAGGCACTTGCGAATACCGACTGGGGAATCAAAATTCGCAGAGCACTACAACGGAATGCGATCTAGGAGTGGTAGTGCAGGAAGAGCTGGGCTGTTCCCGTCAGGCCGAGAAAGCTTTCAAAAAAGCTAACCAAAACCTTGACCTTTTGTGGATGGCATTCGGGCGCTTTGATCCTTCGATCTTTCCTCAGATGCTCAACGCCTACATTCGGCCTCATTCTGAGTACGCCATCCACGCCTGGCAACCATGGCAAAAGCAAGACCTTACCGCTCTTGAAATGACACAACGAAGGGCGACCAAAAACGTAAAGGGCCTGTTTCATCTCCCTTACCGATTGAGGCTGAAAACCCTCGGGGTCTACAGTGGACAATATCGACGCATGCGTGGCGACTTGATAATGACTTAAATGATCCTGAGGAATCCAAACCATTGTTGTCGTCACCTACTAAAGCTGAATAGCAATACAACACTCAGAGGACACCAGCTTAAGCTGGCCACACAATACAGCCGGTTGGAATGCCTCCGGAATTTCTTTTCCCTTCGTGTAGGCGACCACTGGAACGCTCTTCCCACATACGTTGTCCCTTCCCCCACGCTAACGGTATTCAAAAGATGTCTGGATGATTCGCTTATCCACCTACATTACGCTATATAATCAAAGATGTCCACGTCAAACAAACGCGAAAGAAACAGTGCTCATTCTCAGCTTTTGCGCTTCACTATTTACTCACTGCTGTTGTGGAATATAGTTTCGGATATGTTACAACTGCATTCACCAATTACCTCAGTCCAAGAAAGCGGCGCACGAGTAAGCGTTGTCGTTTCTTTTGTTCTTAAGACATACCTTACCCATATTAAGTCTTATATTACTCCACAGTAATAATGCAGTACATATTCTACAAAGTTTCTATGAATAAGGGGCACTTGCATTCACTTGACGCTTAAATTGACGATTTACACTTATGTTTACTATCACTTCAACCATCCTACGTGACTTATAAAGCAATCACGTTTTCACCTGAATATATCATTTTTCACTGTTCAAAGTCACTGCCTAATGCTTCACACGAAGAATGATCTCAAAACCCCATATTTTCGAGCATGTGTTTATCAAACACCATCAGACCCCTACGCCTATGGAAAAACGGAGCTCAATCTCCAGAACCAGAACCCGCACCCAGCACTTAAATAACAGAAACCCTTAGTGATCGTACAGCGCTTCGGCGCCACCTTACTCTTTGGCACCAGTGCTCAAGCTCTTCATCCTTGCATTATTCCTGTGCAAAATTTTGGGCAACTTTCAAGCCCTGTATTTTGCCAACATGTATTTCTGTCGTGTGGTATACACCAGCTTTTAGTGTTCCTATGGCTCAAGTTCAAGTTCAAACGGGACTGAAACGATAGAATGATCCCGTGAGTGTTCCTACTTCGGCGGGTCGTTGAACCAGGAGTTGGCGAACTTTGAAATACTGATGGACCTAAAACAAAGACCGAATCACACCCTGTCCAACCAACTAATGCCCACGTATCCTGTCCTAGCAGTCCCTGCTGGGCCGGTTACGCGAAGTACTAAAAAGTAAACTCAGAAAGCAAAAGAGAAAGTGGAACGAGCTAAGCAAGTGGAATACCAAGATATTTGAGTCATTAAAAAGGAACTGAAAAGCGAAGGTGAGTCAGCTAGGAAAAAGGAAAAGTTTGCTGTTGCCACCCAAGAGCATCCAGCTGGCGCGCAAACCCTTAACCGTAGCTTCCCTAACCACGTGATCTGGAAGCAAATTTCAGCGCTCTATAACTCGGCGCGACAGACGAGTTTCCGTCCTAATCGTATCAGACCGTGGTTTATGCAGTTTCAATGGGTGACCGTGGAGATTAGGGAACGTAGCGGGACTAAATAGCCCTGACAAGTCCGGGCAAATCTTACCCGTCAACATACGATAAATGAGAATCAGGTCCCCTCATATCCTTCGGTAGTGCATGCCGTACATACCCAAACTGAGCAAGCGTTCAGGATACGTCTGTCCTCGTAGACCCTGCACTAGCCGAGTGCCCACTCGTAACACCCTCTCCAAGTTCATTTTATCTCGGTTAAGACATGGTGGACAAGCCTGAATACGATATTCCAGGTGGGGTCGGACGAATGCCGAAAATAGCGTCACAGACAAATTGGCCGTTAAGATTCCGAAAGAGCGGCGGACAAACCACCTCATACGAAACCCTCGACAAGCAGCCTTTTTCCAGTTGTCTCCAGAATAAATTGCTGATGCGTGTACGACTCCTAAATCAACCTGCTGCGTGACAACAGGGAGTTCACCACCGCCGACAACCTATCGGGTGGGAGGATAAGCAGCTCCGATTCGGAGAACAGAGCACTCGGCCCTACTTATGGGCTTCAACCATAAGGTAGCCCTTTCCAGAGCCTGTCCATGGCATGCTGAATTGCCGCAGGACCCCGCGGGATATGCACAATAGTCCAGAGCTAAAGGTCGTCAACAAACTTTAGAGATGCCACCCCTAGCTCTCACGGTAAGTCATTTACATAGATCGCGAACAACAATGACCCCAATACCGAGCCCTGCGGGACGCCACTAAGGACAGCTTGCCTGAGCGAAAGGCTACGCGCCACCTGTACGCATTGTTCCCTCCCCTCAAGGAAGGCAGACACCCAATGTAGGGCGCGACCAGGTATCCCGTAATATCTCAACTTTAGTGAGAGCCGAAGATGTGGAACAGTGTCAAAAGCTTTCGAAAAATCTGCGAATAGCACGTCTACAGCGTGGCCACTGTCTACCGCTTCGGCCCAGATTCCATCACCTACAAGTAGATTAGTCTGACATAAAAATCCTTTGCGGGATCCATGTTGCGCAACACTGAGAAAGTTGAATCGATTCAGGTGGTTCTCCACTGAATCCCTTATCAGCTTTTCAAACAACTTGACTACAACGCTTGTCAAACTGATAGGCCGATAGTTTGCGGGGAGAGCGCTGTCACCGCCCTTGAAAATCGGACAGATGATTGCTTCCTTCCATTCCGAAGGTAGGATGCAACTGTCCAGCGATATTGAAAACACGCATGTAAGATGACCACTTAGCTCGGTGGCCAATTCATGCAACAGCTTCGGATGAATTGAATCAGAGCCGGAAGCTTTAGAGAGATTAATGCCTTGAAGTAGCTCGAAGACTTGAGTCTCCGTTATGCTAAGTTCATCTAATCAATAATGCTTTGGAACTTGAAACCAAATTAACTGCGGTAAAGCGGTCTCTCGAGCAAAGACCCCAGTATACTGATCACTAAGTATACAAGCGTTTTTATAGTCGGTTTGCGCACGGGTCCCGTCCGCTTGCTATAACGCTGGTATAGACAGTTTTGCCCCGCTGCGTCTTCTAACGTAAGCAAAAATCTTCTTGTGATTAGCTGCGGCCGAGTCCGCTAAACCCTGCTCTTACTGGAGATGAGCAGTTCTGAGCTGTTGCTTACATTTATTTCTAACCTCTGGATAACTATCATAGGTACTGGCTGATGGAGCTGCTTGGTAGGTTCGCCAGCATCTAGACCGTTTCTTGAGTAGGTACTTGCCTGTGGTATCTATCCATGGAGGCTGTGCCCTCAATCCTCTTTTCCGCATGAGTGGAATATAGCGAGTGGAAACCTCCGTAAGGTAGGCCTTGAATTTATCCCAGGCTAACTGGACAGAGTCAGCCATCGAGATCTCACAGTTCAGAACTGAAGCCTTAACTCGCATTGCACTAAAGTCCGCTCGCCAAATATTCGGAAGTAATTCAACAGCGGTCTCTTGGTGCCTTGAAAGAGCACATCGAAAGGATATGCGTACGGGCTCACTGGACCCTAGAGGTGCACCGTATGAAACGTAGACTGAGCGCAAATAAAGTCAAGTATCCCCCCGAAGAACTTCCAGGACTGCTGTATATCACTATAACTGTAAACTGGGTAGAGGAAGTGCACAAAACAGCCGATAGGGTTTCAACAGTCTGATCCGACGACTGGAATGTGCAGGTCCTCAACACATCTGTTACAGCTCACATAAAGTACATAAACAACAAATTGCTCATGCCTGTACTGGTGTGTCTCGTTTCGTCGAGACTATAATTATCTATTTATTCATTTAAGCAACGTGGCCAGTTAATAGAAGATTATTCAGGTAGGCAGTACCAACCGACTAAAGTTGAATACAGTTTATCCAGCTTAAAAAGGCCTAGTTTAAGTGTAAGTTGGTTTATCTCAATTGCGGTGAAGAAGCCTCAAGTATGCAATATCAGCCCCAGCATGGGGCCTAACAGACATATATACATAAATATTTATATCCGTAACCTTTACTTTATACATGTATAAATATTTGAATTAAATATTTCGGTGTACATAAGTCTTTCATATATATACATATATATATATATATAACTCACCCAGCGAATATAATATAGCCCACCCGGCGTAAATTCAAATATATATGGTTGGCGGCATCCGGTTTTAGAGTTGCCTGTCACTGTGGCAAGCCACAGGACGCATACGCCTACAGAGAGACCATGGGTGGCTTGCGCCGCATCACCCACAGCTACATCCACACACCCCATATCCAGTGTAAACCCGAAGGAATAAGGCCGGGAGGCAGGTGGATGGGAGCCACGTCTCATCAACTGAGCCGGCACACACTCCCACACTGGCAAACGCAAGCACGCTGTATTTGGGGAATCAAGCGCACACAAGACGGTGGCTGGGCCGGAGTCCGCTCAACACTGAGTGCATGGAACCACTCTTTGATCCTAACACGGCCACAGGAAGCGTGCACCCCGTCCCCTCCAGCAACGACCAATTGTCTCCTAGAGCCAGTATGGACGACGTAGTGGGTGATAGACAGGTAGACACCTTGTCAACATGCACATCAAGCGCAGTCACGCCGGGGATATCAAGCAACAGCTACCTACTTGAGAGAAAGCTAACAAAGCAAATTAATCGAGTAATGCATAAGGAAGGGTGACAAAAATCTTAAATTAATGAGCATATAAAATAAATTGTTAACAAAAGATTCGAGGGGTTAGAAAATATATTTTACAGTAATGACACAAACGCGAAAATGCTATGGAAATTACCTACAGTTGGCCTAAGCGGGTTGTACAAGATTACAGCATAGCGTACAGGTGGACAGTTATTTGAGAAAGAAAAGCATTTTGACAAAACTGAAAACCCAGCACCTAAAATATAGACTTAGCGCGCAGGCACGCGGTTCATAACTCTAATGCAGCGTACCTACAAACGCTGCGCCGGTTCTGCCTACCTTCTCTGCAGGACCCTTCGTCGCTTCGGTAGTGGTCCTGAGTGGCCTCGCTCATGGCTCGCTAAGCCTGCCTGACTCAGACACTCGCGACCGCATGTGCTACAGCACCATGCGATAATGTTAATGGAGAACAACCCATCGGTGCTTGCCGCTTCCGCACTTACCGCTTCTTCTCTGCATGCATGAGGGCTTTCTCCTGCACCACGGCAACTGCCTTCGTGAGTAAATCGCGCTATGCACGCCGATCCACCGCCTTCGATTCCCATAATCTGCAATCAAGATTAGAACGTGAGAGGCCCACTTCAATCATGTCCTGGTAACGTAACTTTGGTTTCCCCACATGCCGCTTCCCTATACTCAGCTGACCGTATAAGAGTTGCGTCGGTATCCGCGTTGAATCCATACGGCTCACATGACCGATCCACCTCAGGTGTCTCAGCAAAAATATGCAGTCCACTGCATACATTCCACTAAGGCGCAACACATCCGTGCCTGCAACTCTGCCACCCCACCCGATGCGCAAAATCCGTCGCAAGCACTGCTGATGGAACCGCTCGAGATATCGGACATTCCGCCGGTACATCGTCCACGATTCACTGCCGTATAGAACGGAGAGCACCATGGATTTGTACATCATCAGCTTCCTGTCAATGGTAAGCTGATGGTTGTTCCACACTCGGTACTCAAGCTTCCCGAATGCCGCCGCTGCCCTCGACATGCGGATACGAAGCCCACTGCGTATCTGCTGATCAGTCAACAGCACACTCCCAAGGCAGCTGAAGCGGGAGGTGATTTTCAATACTTCAGCACCAATGCTGATTCGTGGCAATATTGAAGATTGCACCTCCGGTGAAGGCTGCAATAGACAGACAGCCTTGCTTGTGTTGATGGTGAGCCCGAATTTTGCCGCTGTCGAAGCCAGAGCACAAGTCACGTGCTGCAACTCATCCGCGCTGTGTGAAAACAACGCACAGTCGTCAGCAAACAGCAGCATACCGATAGTTGTCTCACAGACTAGAGTTCTCGCACCGAAACGACGGATGTTCAGCAACCCACCATCAATACGATGCTCCACAAGAACACCGTAAGCACAAGCGGTATCAAAAGCACAGGACAACGTTGCATGAAGATATATATTAAACAGGGCAGGAGCTAAGACAGCCTTGCTTCACACTAGAGATGTCTGTTCAGTCAGCTGCACCCTCGCTCGCATGCTACTATACAGACCTACAATTAAACATAAAAAATCACGCGGGCAACCAAACTTACCCAACACCAACCACAATGTCTCGCGGTTCACCGCATCAAATGCCTTGGTGAAATCAACAAAAAGCGAGTACAATGGCTGGTGTCGTTCTCTGCACTTCTCTTGCAACTGATGAGCCGCAAACACCATATCTATAGTGCTGCGACCCGAAGGTTATCCGCATTGCCCTTCCGCCACCTTAGGTTCCAAAACTTGACTGACAAGGCGGTTGAGAAGGATTCGGGCAACCACCTCGCCCACACAGCTCGGCAAGTTGATGCCACGATAATTCGTGCTACATTGCTTGCTCCCTTTGCCCTTGTACAGTGGGAGCACGAGGGTATCCTTCAGCTCGGGAGGCACTTCCTCCTTAATCCATACACGTTGCACCAAGTGGTGCAGCGCAGTCAACAACGCAGGTCCGCCTTGTTTCAATACTTCAGGCGGCATCCCATCGGCCCCGGCACACTTATGGTTTCGCAGCTGAGCAAGTGCTCTCTGCGTCTCATCCAGTGTCGGCGTGTCCGCCAGACTCGTCGTCACATCGTGCTGCTTCAGGCAGTTCAACGTAGGCCAGTTGATCTCTGAACGCTTGTTCAAGAGACAGTCAAAGTGTTTTCGCCAGATCTGCATTATGTATGCAGTCTGTGTGCAGGTAGCGCCTGAACTACTTTCGATCAGCGTCTACAGCGGCTCCAATCTCGGTCCATACACCGCCTTCAAGGAGTCAAAGTATTCCTTGTGTTGGCGGCGTTCAACGTAACATTCCATCTGCTTCGCCTTCTCCGTCCACCATGCATTTTTATTCGACGGAGCTCTCGGGTCAGTAGCCGTCGAAGTTTGCAAAACTGACTACTCTTCCCCAAGTCACTGGGGTCTGCGACATGTGCAGCAATGCTGCATTCATCTCCGACACCAATGCGCTGATCGTCGCATTGTTCTCATTAAACCAATCAGGCCGCTTATAGCTTGCGCGCCCGATGGTCTCCTCGGCAGCGGTTGTCACCTGGTCACGAATGTGGTGCCACAGGTCGCCCACCGTGGCTATGCAGTCCACATCACACAGGCGTGCAGCCACCGCCTTCTCCAGCTCAGTACGTTTCGCCACAGTACCGAGGGAGAGAATGTTAAAGTTACGCCAAGTCACGGCAGCAGTGCAATACATAGATTTACGAAAATATATGTACAGTTTGCTCCTCACCAATTTGTGATCAGTGCCACACTCAGCTTCAAGCAGTACACGTGTCATGCGCAGTTCACGCATATCATGCTGACGTACGATGACATAGTCGAGCAGGTGAGCATGACCTCTCGGTGGGTGCGTCCAAGTTGCTATATCACTCGCACTCAGTGCAAACCAAGTGTCCGTGATCGGCAGGCCATGAGTGGCACACAATGACAGCAGCCTGTCACCGTTCGCATTCGCTAAACCAATGCCACGCGGACCGATAACCTCTGTCCACACAGATGCATCACACCCAACGCGCGCGTTGTGAACACCCAGCAGAAATAGTCGGTCGCTCCTCGGCACAGACCGTATCACGGAGGATAGCTCAGTGTAGAATTGATCACCCGTATCATCAGGGTTACACGCGGTCGGAACGTAAGGGCTTATAAAAGTGGCAAACTTACCTCTTCCGAGTCGTAGGCGAACAGTCATCAGTCGCGCGCTGATGCCCGTTGGTGCACCTACCAGCAGGCCATGGAGGTGGTCGGATATTTCAAATCCGACCCCATGATCACGCGGTGCTGAGGCGGCGTTGCCCACCCAGTAGAATGTGTAGCCAGCACCTGCTTCCTGCAGTAGCAAACCGTGGAACACCCGGAGATGCCATACCACCTTCGGAGACAATGCGTGGCGCTCGTGCTCTACGCCAATCGAGCTGTGAGCTTATAACCCGTAGGCCTGTTGTCTCCCATGGCTAGGTTTTATGGGAAGAAGGCCATCGACCACTTCCTAACCTCCGAAGAGGATGGACTTCGATACTGGCAGGGCGCCCACTCCTGACAGGAAAGTGACTCCAGTCCCCAGCCAAAATCTTCGATTAAATGAACAACCGAAAGGCAGCGGGTCTAGCACATGGTCAGTTCACTGACTCATGCGGATTGGTGTCTTGCATCTTAGCAGGGAGAAGGGCGAAACCCAACTCCCACCCAACGGTCGCCACGGGGAGGCGCCCAGGACATGAGCAAACAGCACAACAGTAGCAGCATTGGGTAAGCCATCTGTCAGGATCTAGCCACCGACGGCCTCAGCGCACCATAAGCTAGCCCGCGATATATATATATATGTACATATATATATGTATATATATACATAAATATATATATGTATGTATATATATGTATATATACATACATAAATATATATATACAGAAACCAGGACATGATCAGATTGAACCTCACACGTTCTAACCTTGATTGCACATCATGGGAATCGAAGACGGTTGATCGACGTGTATGGCGCGATTTCATCACCAAGGCGGTTGCTGAAGTGCGGGAGGAAGACCTCATGCATGCAGAGAAGAAGCGGCAAGTGCGGAAGCGACAAGCACCGATGGGTTGTACTCCATCGACATCGAGTGCATGGTGCTGTAGATCATGCGGTCGAGGGTGCCTGAGTCAGGCAGGCCTAGTGAGCCATGGGCGAGGCCACTCGGGACCAGTACCGAAGCGACGACGGGTCCTGCAGAGAACGTAGGCAGGACCGGCGCAGCGTTTGTACGTACGCTGCATTCGATTTACCAACCGCGTGCTTGCATGCTAAGTCTCTTTATTTCAGGTGGTGGGTTTTCCATTTTGCCTTAATGCTTTTCTTTCCCATATAAATGCCTAGTTATACTCTCTTCTATGCACTTGCACACGTCGCTTAAGCCACTTGTAGTTATTTCGATAACATTTTCGTGTTTGTAGCATTTCCGTAAAATAAACCTCCTGACCTCGTGAACTTACCTCGTATTCGTTGGTGAACAACTTATTTCATATGCTTATTAATTTAAGATGTATGTCACCGTTGGCTTGCGTGCTAACTCTATTAGTTTCAGGTGGTGGGATTTCAATTTTGTCCCAATGC
Organism: Dicrocoelium dendriticum; assembly: GCA_944474145.2. Taxonomy (NCBI): domain Eukaryota; kingdom Metazoa; phylum Platyhelminthes; class Trematoda; order Plagiorchiida; family Dicrocoeliidae; genus Dicrocoelium; species Dicrocoelium dendriticum. The sequence goes on from OX104062.1 coordinate 51,902,933, forward strand.
TTTGCTTTCTCGTATAAATGTCTATCTGTACTCTCTTCCATAAACTTGCACACGTCACTTAAGCCAATTCTAGTCAATTTTGGTAACATTTTTGTGTTCGATGCGTTTCCGCAAATTATACTTTCTGACCTCGTGAACTTATCTCACATTCTCTGTAATCAAATTATTTCATATGCTCATTAATTTAAGATTTTTGTCACCCTTCCTTATGCATTACTCGATTGATTTGCTTTGTTAGCTTTCTCTCAAGTAGGTAGCTGTTGCTTGATATCCCCGGTGTGACTGCGCTTGATGTGCATGTTGACAAGGTGTCTACCTGTCTATCACCCACTACGTCGTCCATACGGGCTCTAGGAGACAATTGGTCGTTGCTGGAGGGGACGGGGTGCACGCTTCCTGTGGCCGTGTTAGGATCAAAGAGTGGTTCCATGCACTCAGTGTTGAGCGGACTCCGGCCCAGCCACCGTCTTGTGTGCGCTTGATTCCCCAAATACAGCGTGCTTGCGTTTGCCTGTGTAGGAGTGTGGGCCGGCTCAGTTGATGAGACGTGGCTCCCATCCACCTGCCTCCCGGCCTTATTCCTTCGGGTTTACACTGGATTTGGGGTGTGTGGATGGAGCTGTGGGTGATGCAGCGCAAGCCATCCATGGTCCCTCTGTAGGCGTATGCGTCCTGTGGCTTGCCACAGTGAAAGCCAAATCCGAAACCGGATGTCTTCAACCAAATACAGAAACCATTACAGTAACCAACCCATTTCAGTAAATGTTCAGATATTGCTTTACGTATATTTATATATAACTATTTAAATAAATATATATATATAGATACATATTTGTTATTTGCATTCCTTTTACATTTGCATACTTGCATCAACTCAACTGCACGTCATTAATTTTACAAATGCACTTATCTTATAAATGACACCACACTGCCACCAGCAGTATTCATTAGCATTGTACATTTGATTGATGCATTAACTTACCTTTCGTTTATCATTCGAGTTGCCATCCTTCA
>OX104062.1:51904442-51953686 GCA_944474145.2 Dicrocoelium dendriticum
GCAAAATAAATAAATAAATAAATAAATACTTTATTCTCGATTATGCGAGGCACGCCCATGGAGGCATGATCAGATATGTACAACTGTACAAACATTTTATGGCAACTGTGACAGTAATAGTAGAAAATTGGTCGTGTGTCCATGATAAAATAAATAAATAGATAGTTTATTCTCAGTTTCATAGAGACTCACCAACTTAGGCATGATCAAGGTTTAAAAACTGTTGTGTATCACGATGATACTCCGGGTTCAATCGTGTGTAGTTGAAACGGTGTCAAGAAGAGTTGATATGTGAATCTGGTCGACTTGCCAGTATGTAGTTGTGGGCTGTGACTTTATTCAGTGGCGAGTCACATCCGCCACGTCGCAGTGTTGTTAAACAGACATTTGTGGCTTTTTATAGGGAGAACGCTTGCCAGGCGAAAACCCACCACGTCCTGCAACACTGCCGTAAAGCATTTTGAACATTAATGTTGAACTGGCAAAGCCGCTTGACGACTGGTTTCACCTTCGGTCTTTCGCGGGGTAATGGCTTCTAATTTCCTCTGTTAGTTGGACAGGAAGTTCCTCCAGACTACAGTCCTTAGAGACGCTTGAAGCTAATTCTTTGCATGGTGTATTTGTTTCGCGGACAAAGGCGCTTGAGTACTGCTCACCAAGCACGCACGCCTTGTCATATTCGCTATAGGTATGGGTCCCATCTCCTCGAAGCAATGGTGGTATGGGCGAGTTGGCACCACCGTGTTGCTTTACATAAGCGAAGAATATTTTGGGATTTTTCGAGGCAGTATCAGCTAAGCCCTTTTTATACTGAAGCCGGGCCAACCTAGGACTAGCTTGCACTCATTTCGAACCAACCGATGCTTGTCGAACGTGCGGTTCGACGGAGCAGTTCGGTACGCTCGCCAGCAACTAGACCGCTTTTTTAGCAGGCCCTTCTCCGCGGAATCTAACCACGGAGGCTGCGCTCTCGATTCCCTTCTTTTTACCAGTGGGATGTGAGGTGCAGAAATGCAGACGGGGTGAGCCTTAAGTTTTTCCCAAGCCATTTGAACAGTGTCGGTCACAGAAATCACAAAAGGCGAGGACCTAGCTTTATCCTGCATCGCTTGGAAGTCCGCGGCCAAAATGTTCGGATACCAACTGGTAGTAGTTTGGCAAGGCCTGATAAGGATACACTGGAAAGACAAGCAAACGTGATCGCTAGCGCCAGGAGGCGAGTCGTATGTAATATCATTTACAAGGTTAAGCGACCTAGCAAAAGCAAGATCTAGGATGGACGGCTGCTGATTGCTCATGTACCTGGTGGGGAGGTCCACGAACTGGTGTAGTGGTAACTGCAGCTTTAAGTCCAGCAGTTTTGTGCCGAAACATTCCACAGCCGAACTGCATGATAGATCATCCCAACAAACCTATGGGAGGTTGAAGTCTCCCAGCACCAGAAACTTGTTCGCACAGTAAGTGCGTATAATCTTATTGATTCCATTGGAGGTGCTCATAGGGCTTCTATGCGCTAACATGACCGTAACCTGAACCGAGGAAGCACACAGCAAGACTGCGAGAATCCCAACCAATTGGTCGAAAGGCTGAAAAACTCTGGTCCTGAATACTTCGATGCGATAACTCACATAAAGTGCTACTCCATCCCCTTGACGGCCAATGGAGCGGTCAGCGCGGAACAGTGCGTAGCCAGGCAGATATACTTCGCCATCTGTGATTTCCTCAGACAGCCACGTTTCAGTGAAAGCAAGTATATCTGGACGAGATTTGTCTACGAGCAGATTCACCTCGTCAACCTTGTTCCTCAGGCTACGCGTTACTAAGTACTACTTGGAGGGCTTCGGCACGACCAGCCCTGGGTCGTGCGCAAGTAGTATAGGTTCTGGCAGGGCGGAAAAGGACCGCCGGCTGATCACCTGAAAACCCACCAAGCGGAGACTTCGCTCGACAGCTGCACGCCGGGCTTTTAGGCCGCTGATGGCTTTCTTTACCTTTAACCTATCCGCTAACAAAAGGTCTTGTTGCGCACTAACGTTGGTACCTTTGAGCTTGAAGGCAAATCTCAGTAAGGCCCTGAGCTCTTCTGGGGTGGATAGGACCACACTAAGCAGACGGGAACGTTCCCCAATCTGATGAGCTTCCTGACAGTAGCACCAGGGAAACCTGGTGGTAAAAGCCTGGTCACGCAAACTTTAAGCCAACCAAGGTCATCAAGCATGCGCTCGGTGGGAAGAGCGGCAGTGGATTCAGTGACGTTGCTGAAAATCACGCTGCTATCAGTGTAAGCATCGCCTTGACGAGGTGTATTTACTCCACAGGCTCTACCATCCACGCCACCTGGTTGTTTGACAGGAATTGTTGGTACTGAAGAAGACGGCACCTATTGTCTCACTGAGGGCATTGCAACAACAGGTGGCGTTTCCAGCTCAGGCGCTTGTTTCTTGAGCATTTTATCACCTTCCGGTTTGCGGGCGGTGTTTGCGCGAGTTCCTTGCCCGCTTACGCTTATTCTTCAATGGCCCAGGAGCCTGTGACTCGCCTTCCATTTGGAGCGGTTCAACTATGCCGTCCGAGGCATCTGTGTCAGTTATATCCACGTGAACTGGAGCGTCAGGAAGGACGAACGCCTCTTCAACGGTTAGACTGTCAGCCGCAAGACAGTCCGTTACAGAGTCCACATTCGCAATATTCAGGGATTTCATAATCAAATCCACTTTAGAGTTGAGCGAGGCAGGAGAGACAAGCTCGGCCAGTGCCTTCTCAACAACTGTGTATCTGGATGCTAGTGCTTTGAATTCAGCACAGGTGAAAGCCGGGAGCTATGCTTTCTGAGCGCAACAATCAGCACATCTAAACAGAAGGTTTTCACTGGATGACAGCATATTGTACTGATTCGCTCGGAGGCCGGTACAACATTTATGATACCAGTGTGAGCAAACATTACACTGCACACCAACAGGTGAATCCGTAACTGGCATTGAACAGGCAGAATTACTGCAAGCTGCATTTGACTCAACAAACGAGGGCTCAAGGGATTCATCCGCCTCGGTTTTTGTGAGACGACCATGTTTAAGTGGAAAACAGCATAATTTAAATACACGTATACAACCGTAAAACGAGCACCATAAAAAGGAAAACAGGGTGGAAAACGGGATTAATAAAGGAAACAACCGCAAAATTACCCGTAAGCGTCAGAGACACGCTGTGACCAGTACCACTTTAGTCAATCCAAGACATCTTGGATCAGTGGAAATTTGACAATAGTGAAATTGCATTTCAAGTGTTTATTCAAACATTGTTTACCACGTTATTTCACCTAAAAATCTCGATCAGTATGGCATGCCAAAAAATCGAGTTACGGCGTAGTATTTTTCTAGTTAAGTACACGGCCCAATTATGTCTCCCTTAAAACGAGCTTTATTTTTATTTGCATTCCCAGAAATAAATTTTAACCTTCTCCTATTCCTTATAATTATGCCGCTCTTATTTATTTCCATGTGTGCATCGTTAAGCGGGACGACTGTGTGCAGAAATGGGCCAAATAATTTATAGGGTGGTTCGTGGTGCATTAGTTTCTGCTTCCAAAGGAAACGGGTTCAAGTACGGCTCTGCGCAAGTTTTCGTCACCAACGACATCAAGTAGCACGAAGATCGCCTGAAGTATCCATATGAATTTCAAGATTAGCGCGTACAAGCCCTTCAGCTAAACACGTACCAAAGCCTATGCCTTGTTAAGGGCGAACAAGGAACATATGCTCTTACCGTTCTCACTCCTACACAAGAGCATGGGAATGATGTTAAGCAGAGTTTACTGTGATAGTTGGAACGCCTTTGTTAGCCGGCGTGTAGCTGGGCTGGCAATGATTCGTCTGTGTCACTTGATCTCGAAGTTCCCGGGTGAGGTTGCCACTATCAGTTTCTACACTACCCATGTCCGACATCCAGAGCGCCACGCTAGCCGTGCTCTGTTGCAACTGTAGCATGCTACACCTGTCTGCGTGCTACCGCGGGCTACTGCTTGCTAGCTGGTCCTAATACCTGCCACCGGCTAAGGCGCCTATACTTAACAACCACTGTGTGTGTGTGTGTAAATTTAGTGTTTACTAACTCTCACTAATCTGCCGTGATTGAGCCTTACCTGACTAGTCTATATCTCCCTAACTGCTCCTACTTTACCGAGACTTGGGCAATATAGGCTCTACAGAATCAAACCTACGTTTCTCTTAACTCGAGAGACTCTTAGACTTGTTCACTATTTATTGGTATAGCCTTCTTTCTCACCCTTATTGCACGGTATAATCTTAACGCGCCGCCTAATACTGCCTTGCCTGATCGGCCTCCTGCTCTCTGCATTCAAGCAAACTCCGGAAACGTTTTCTGTCTTGGCTCGGCTGTTCAAATGGATCGTTCACTTGACCTCGGAAGCCGAGTTGACGTTTCCAGTCTTTAGCAATAAATCCGGTAGCATCCTTACCTTGCCCTATCCTCATCGTGGTCTCTGGTTGCTTTTCTAACTGGTCAGTCAACACTATGCATTGTCTGCTGCTTTCTGACTGCATCCCTACTTCCGAGGAGTATATGGCCTGAGTTGCATACCAATTGCACTGTTTCCCTTACCCCGCGAAGTTTTCTGGACTTGTTAACGCTGTACTAGCATGGCTTCTTTCATCCCTCACCGCCTATCTTTGTGGTCCCCGCCATTCGTCTTCGCAGCCTAAATAAATAAGAACCTCAATCAATCGACTAACCTAGTCTCGTCGGATCGCTCTCTTGCTCTCCGACTTTACTCAGTTTACTGAGACGTCACCAATCACGGTCTGGCTAACTCAACACTTATTTTATGAAACACACGAGTTTGATATACTTGATTTATAATGACACACATATTGTGTGGTTCATTAGTACAAGCAATCTTGCAATTGTTATTATTTTTTCTTGGTTCCGGCTGGTGCGTTGTCTTCTGTTTGTATTGCTACCTTTGTTGGTTGCCTCTTTTCAGCGGGATTTCCACAGAATTGGTGGCCAGCAGTCCAAGAAACATTCTTTGCTTTGCCCTCAACACTTAAAGGAAACATAATATTCATTTAGCTGGAAATGGATGGATAATTATTCCGCTGTTTTATTACTTACAGGATGGAACAACTACTTTTCGTTACCTTGGACGGATGCCGTTAAACTGAGGCCTGAACAATTAAATACAGCTCTATTCTTCTTTGCATACTTCCGATCTGCTTCTCTCTCACTGACATTTAATGTCAATACGGCCATTACGCCTGACTTCATAAAGCAGAATACCCTATCAGTACTACGACCCAATTTGGAAATACCCCAAAACAATGCTACACTCTACAATAGCCAGGACAAAAGGGCTCGGCCATTTTCATAAATGGACAAATACTTTTCACTTACCACACACCTGGAGCAGAGCACATTACTTTTACCGTCCATTTAGCCCTGAATGCCAACGTTCCCAATCAATACAACTTACCGCGGTAAGAAGTCTGGTTCTTTATTCTGGCCAACTTGTTACACATTTGAGCCTGAACAATTGACACATACATCAACACCACATTATTTTGGATGATCCCCGGAGACAATACGCGGATGTACAGAAGACGAAACCTAACGTTCCATGCTTGTATGTATGCTTGTATTCTTCCTGCTAGCTGTCTTTTCTTCATTTTACCTTCCTTAGCTCCCTTTTGGTGACATGCTTTATCTCTTCAGGTCAGCGCACAGCCCCTCCTTAGCCTATTCTTTTTAGATGTTCAGTCTTCCCCCACTCCCTGCAACTTCTACACTTGCTGATGTAGGAGTCCATCTATTTCCTTGGTTATTTCGAGCTCAGTCTATCTCGGCACAGTGGCATGCTTTTCGTATTGACGCACCACTGCGCTGTAGCCTCTTTTGCTCTGATGTACTTAGCAACCTAAGTGGCCGCTTTCGCTCTTCTAGTTCGTCGTCCTTTCATCATGAAACCTTTTTCATCTCTCATCTGTCGACCAAACAAAATTCAATTGGTCTGTGCGCAGCCGCTATTTAGCCTCTTGTTTCTAGCTGTGCATTTAGCTCTTACTTGTAATGTCTCTGACTATTATACCTGCTCGCTGCAGCTCTGGAAATTGCTATTCCTACCTCTATCCAAATTGGTATACTTATACGCACCCTAGCATGACTTGACAGTCTGTGCGCCGCAGCGCTTTTGTCTCATATTCTGGGACCTCCTCAACAACCCTAATGTATGCGTACACTTCGCCTGTTTGCTGTCTTTTATTCAATTAACCTTCATTATCACCGTTCTAGCCATCAACCTTACCCCATCTAGTCAGCGCCCATCCGCTCCTTAGCCCTTTTCTCCGGACATTCTTTTATCATTTACTGGCTGCCACTTCTGGGACACTTGCTTATGTAGAATTCCAGTCCTCACAGTGGATTTTCCTGGATCAGCATACCTTAGTACCATTTCGTTAGCAATCCAGTTTGACTTGTATCTATGCGTGTCGCTGCACTTGTGCCTCTTATGTTGTGATGACCTCAGCAACCTTAATGTATACTTTCGTTCCGCGCGTTTGCATTCCTTTAAGTGAGCCGTTTTAGCACTTCTATTGATCAGGTTTTCTTTAGCTAGTCACCACAAGCCGCTACTTAAACAACCCTCTTGAGTGTTGCATTTTCGTCTCGCAGCAACGCTTTTGACCCTTGCTCAAGTTGGAGTCCAGCTCTCTCAGTCGGCCGTAGTAGTATTCTCTTGTACACTCAAGTCGTCTTTATATCTAGATCCACTGAAGGTAGTTGCACCGCGCTTGAGTCCTAGCTTGCTGCTGCTTTACCACTACCTGACCGCTAGACCTTTCTCCTCGTGATCTATTTATACTTTTACTTACTCATGCTGCGCTTCCTATCAAATTAGGCTAGCTACCTGCGGTTCACTTAGCAATCAACCGCCGGCATTCTTATAACTCCCTTTACTCACTTCCCATGCAACTGTTGCATCATAGTAAACTGATACTTCGTGGCTCGCTTACTAGTACGATGCTGTATTCTCCATGTAAACGCTAGCGATCAACCCATACCGCCATTGCTATTTTTAGTACGTTCAAAAGTTCTTTTCAACATAATTACTGTTTTGCATTGTACATCATTTAGTGTCAACTCTAAATGTCACAACATGCGACTTTAACCATGTTTATGTTCACGCCTTTTCTTTGCGGTCTTAAATAAATAAATAAATGGTATATTCTTGGTAAAACGAGACACACCTGTAAAGGCGTGATCAAATATGCATACAAGCATAGCATCTTTGGAATGCTAAAACATTTCGTTTTAATGAAAGGTATAAACGAAAAGATGTAGTACATATGAGTGAGCATATTGACAGGTAATAGTCAGACCAAGGAAAATAATGGCGCTGTTGGGCGCAAAATCCGTCAAGATACCAGTTGGGGGTTTTTTCGCCATGTAGTGATCCGTGAGCACAGGAGCTCAGACAAGGTTTTGGTGCAACCAACGACCATTACGAAATCGGGATGACCTGTGCTCCATCAAAGCATTCTTTGTAGTAAAATCAGTTGCACAGGTTGGATGTAGAAGGTTCAGGACTGCGTTAGTGTGAAATGCTTAGCTGTGACATTATTTTCTCGGGGTGCTTACACACTTTCACTTTTCTACAAGGTCCGGAACTTCTTGGGGCCTAGGATTGGACTGAAGAACAGCGTTTTCGCCCGAGACGAAGGGAAGAACCGACAAAGGCCTACATGATGCATGGCTGTAAACCAAAGGGATTTGACTGCATTCACACCATAACCGTAGTCCGTTGTAGATAACTGGACACGATGACCGCACACACTCGGAATGTATACATAATTTGAAAAATCCAGGCAAAGGAAACTTCAATTTTTGCTCACCTGGACACACAACCAGACGACTCTTCGTGACCTACATCCTCGACCAGCCCTCATCATGCTACCTGATCAGCCAACACGCGAAATTGGAAGTAATTTGAGTGCGCATAACCGATCGTGACATATTTGGAAGCTGCACTGCCAGTTATATATTAGTATTTAACAAGGTTTACCTCCGTGTACCAGGAAATGGTGGGTTTTTGCCTGGAAAGCGTTCTGCAAATAAAAAGCCACCAAGTTTCATTTAACAACACTGCGACGTGGCGGATGTGACTTGCCACAGAATAAATACAGCCCATTACTTCACACTGGCAAGCTAAATAGAACCACATACCACAATTTTTGATACGCACTAACACATTTCTATCTGCTTTTTTTGTCGCCACGTCTCTTTCTGCGTATTAACAGTTGCCCTTTGCGTTGCACTAGCTTGAATCCAACGTATCGTGTAATCATGATCGTTCTTGTATTTCACCAGCACTTATCGCATTGCGCTGCCCTAGTACTTGATCAATTCGTGGCTGAATCGTTACTACAATTTAAGGCAGACCGACTATGACCATACGAAAGTGCCCAATCTCGCAAACATGGGATTTCTTTATGTTTACTTCTCGGGGCGCGTTTGCTAACCCTCGCCACTTATGGCGCCGGCGCGACATCACTATTGCCCTGAGGGGTAGAGTGTACAATGCAGCGGTACGTTCGACCTTACTGTACGGTTGTAAAACCTGGCCGCTTAAAGCAGCAGACCTGAAGAGGCTAGTTACGTTCGATCACCGGTGCTTTCGTAATGTAGCTCATACCTGGTGGGAACACCGCGTGTGCAACGAGCGTGTTCGACGCCTTGTTTACGGCACAGGAAAAGGAAATGAACGGCTCAGCACCGTCCTTTCACGCACCAGGCTCCGATGGCTTGGCCACGTGTTACGCATGCCAGCCCACCGACTCCCGCTACGTGCGTTGTTTGCCTGCCTGGGGTGTGGATGGAAGCAGAGGTGGGGTGGCCAAGCGATGACTTGGTTGAGAAGAATGAAGGCCTTCACTGATGAGCTGGCCTCGGTTAGAGCGTCTCGGCTCCCTGGTTGGGGTCCGAAAGACGATGAGCACGTTTGGTCGGACACACTTGCTGATATGGCTAGGAGCCGACCTCAGTGGCGTTCGTGCTGTGAGTTTCTTTGTCCCACCCTATCCCTCTTATCCTCTGGCTCCAACCACGAGCTCAGTATTTAGCTTTATATAATTTCGCATTGTATGTTTTAATGCGTAGTAGCTGGCTGGTAGCTTACCGGAACGATGCCCATCCGTTACTTGTAGCTCAGCCGGGTTACACCAGTTGCTTTTTTCTCCTTTTCTCTGTGTATTGCGGCATAGTGGCTGAGGTGCTTCCTGCCTCTAGCTAACGTGTATGATGATGATGATGACTTCTGTCCTGTTTGTACGGTTTCAACCACGAACGTCTGAACAATCTGCGATGGTCACTGTTACCATTGCCATAAAACGTAGGTAGAATTACACTTCTTTGATCATGCCTCCGTAGACAGGCGCAGGGTGGAGCATAAATAGTTATTTATTTATTTTGTATTCTTGTTGCATCTGAACCCCACAACATATGCTCTTGTTTATTTCCTCTGTGCCCCCTTACGCATATTCCTTATTTACGCTGTGGTAATCCGAAACACTGAGGCTACTAGATTTGACGTAGCGGCCTGGGATTAAACCTCTTGTCATGCATGCGATTGCTAGTAAACTCCATGACTGGAGCAATCGATTTGAGTTTGGTGCAGCATTCGGAGAGGTGCCAAGCAGAACCAGTAGGCATATAATGTCTACAGCCGGCGCGTGGTATTTTCTTTACTGAAGAACTGGCTTAGGCAGCCACACAGAGTAATTTGCAACTCGCTGCTCTCGAAGGTATACGGTTGCAGTAATGACACCTGCCAATTTTAAAGCCATTGAAAGGGCTTGTCTTTATTCTTTGGTCCTTGATAAGGACACGAAAATTCGCGATTTCTTGTTGCATGTTCCTACATATACCGCCAAGTGCAATTCCGAAAATCATTTTCTTGCACGATTTCGTGACCGCTTAGTTGTCAGCATCAATAATTGTGGATTACAGAAGCAATTGCTGTCGAAACCAGGTGTGTCCCACACCGAAGCCAGTGAAAGTTGTAAATCACACGAGGACATTACTGTCATAACTACCCGGTTTGACCATATCGCCTTAAGTGATTCTACTAAACAGCAGAAAAGTCCACGGTATTGTTCGATCACGATCTCCGGACAGTCCGCAAATATATAAAGGTAACCTTATGTGTGACTAGATTCTGCGTTTACATACGTGCACTGGCTATTTATGAATGAAATGGTCCCTAAAGCTATAGTGCGGGTGTAGAGCTACGTTCAATAAAGATGCTGAAAGTCAGCGCTCAGTCATAAACCAAGGGGTTCTCGAACGTGTCGCTCCTGAAGCGGCAATCCTTCCAACTGATATCGTAGTACGAGGTAGTACCGGCTATCAGCTTAAAGTCTTAGGTGAAGGCTACCTAGAGATAGACACTGAGTACAAGCCAACGGCTTACGTACGATATCTCGTAACTCATAACACTTCGCGCCTTTATAGTGTGAAAGTCATGTGTCAGCCAAAGGTCTAACTGTGTTTACCAACGGATACTGTTTCAGACGCCAAGTTATCCAAGGCTTCGGAGTGCGCCTATCTACCCAACCGATTCCTATGTCACCTAGTGATCTAGTACAGCAAACCCGTGCTTCTATTCATCTGGTGATTCCAGCCATGAAAAACAGGTGGTCAGCTAAAACGGAACGAAGTTTTCCTAAGTTATACCAACGTCGATAAAGTTTGTTCTAACTCGGACCTGGTCGTCCTTGGCAATTTATTCATGCCCATTTTTGTGGGCCGTACCCGCCAAACTACTACGCAGTAGATTTGCTTTATTCATATTTTGGTTGGTCCGAAGTACTCTGGCCTAAGAGCAAGACGGCTGAGTTTACAATAAAAGCATTATGAAAGTGCTTCAGCATGGAGGAAATACCGCGAGTTCGTACTACCGACAATGGTAGCCTTACTGTGCCAAGCTGATAAAACAATGGATTGATTCCATTGGATGCTCACACTTGAGAACAGACCCGCGTACTCTGCGGTCTAATAGCAAAGACGACAAATGTAAGAGAAGTTATAACAGCCATCCCATCAACGAATCACAAAAATGAAAATGAATTATAAAGATTACCGAGCATTGCCTAGTTCAGTACCATAATGCATGCCATGCTACCACCAAACATTATCCACCCCTTCTTATTAGAACGCGAGCACTTCGAGCTTCTTTACAGTGCATTGCTTCGTCTGAAGTTATGTACTTTCGTGGTAAGGATCTATTGCCAGCATACGGGATCAGCACGCGTAAACTGGGAGAGCGATGATTAAACATAACAGACCTAAATGCTGGTTCAATTCCCAGGCGACATTATGATCAGGCTCAGATGCCAGCCAGTGCAGTGCCGCTTGAGCAAAATAAATAAGCTACTATTGAAGCCTTAGTAGAACCATTCAGTAGGTCCAACCCACAACTAAGATATGTGAAACTGCGTGATAAGTATTCGAACGGGGGGAGAAAGTGTGATAGTTTGAGCACCTCTGTTAGCCGGCGTGTATCCAGGCTGGTAATGGTTCTTCTGTTTCGTTTGCCCGCGAAGTGCCTAAATGACTTTGACACTGCCGGTTTCTAAGCTGCCAATATCCGACATCCAAAGTGTCATGCTAGCGACGCTCTAAATAAATAAATAACCAAACGTACCTTTCTAGACTAAAACAGAAGCGGTGTCCGCAATAGGTCAGGTCATAACGTACAGTAATCACATGCTCTTGCAGGAGCAACAATGCAGCCAAGTTTATCTACTTCTTGATCAATTCAATTTACCTAACAATACCTCTTCCACATATCTCTTGACTGGAGGACTTTCAACTACGGAAGGCACATTCTCCTGCCAATACAAAGCTTGGACAATCGGTCATTCAAACTCTTCAATCCGTTTGACCTCTCAAATGGCCGTGGTTTCCCATATTTCTAACCAATTTCCCTACATGCCCCGGGGGATCTGCGATTCTTTCTTCGGAACCTATCCTATCCTCCAAGACTTCAACATATTTCAACGTATATTCTTCGAGACATCACGTGGTTCTGCAGATGATCAACACATCATATCCAGAAAGAATGCTTAGTTCCTGACCTACCGATCTGGCACAGGAGAGGACCCAGGCACGCAATGGCCACTCGCATAACGCATCAGTCAGCAGAAAATTGGGACGCAACTTGACTGCGAATAACGGAGCAAAAAACGTTCAACAAGAAACATAGCCAGTTACAACTTGCCATTCAATGGATTGGCGGCAGTGTTTCAGGACATGGTGGGTTATTGCCTGGCAAGCCTTCTCCTATAAAAAGCCACAAACGTCCGATTATCAACACTGCGACGTGGCGGATGTGACTCGCCCCCGAATAAGGTCACAGCCCATAACTTTGAACTGGCAGGTCAATTAGAATCATCATACTGGATAGCTTGCTCTATAATTATCTTCCAATGGATCGCTCAGGATTCTTATCTATTATTACTCGAGGTATGACTGCGATATATGGCAGAACCATTATGTCCAAATAAATGGATCCCGATCCCACTACAACCAAATCGTTGTTTCGCATGTTCACTATTGCACAGTTCCAAGCATGGACATATGAACAATTTTCTACTGTCGCTACCGTTAGCATAAAATGGCTGTACAGCTGTACGTACCTGATCATGCCGCAAGTGGCGTGCCTCGCATAGTCGAGAATAAAATATTTATTTATTTATTTAATACTGCACTAGAAGTGGGTGAGAGGCTTTTGTGGCACGTTAGAATTCAATTGGAGATTGCTGCGGGTGCCCGCAACTTGTGCAAAGGCTTCCACGCGTTCCATTATATAGTGGATAGATTCCACAGTCGATCAGCATGCTTCTCAAAATTAGCAGCTGCGTTTCATTTTATAAGGGCCCGTTTGTGCACCTTCTAATCACCGTACGCCAATGCTGTAGGAACTGTCTCTCATTCTAGCTCCATTCACCATTTTCAGTAACGTCAAGGGTCTTGCCGAACGGTGGGCTGATGGAGAGAAGAAAAGTGATGGCATCAGAAACGTCAAAGAAGAGCTTTGTACTGTTTTCCTGTAAACATAACATGCAAACGGTTTAAAAATAACCACTGCAGGAAAGTTCTGATCATCATCTTCTTGGATAGGAGAAAGCGTTCGACCGACTCCCTCATAATGGACTGCTAACTAAACTGGCTTCTTACGGTATATCGGACCAGATGCATCCTTGGTTCTCTTCCTATCTCTCCTGTCGAACACGGTCGGTGAGACTAGGAGACTTGGAATCCTCACCGAAACCAGTTACGTGTGGTCTGTTCCAGGGACGTATACTGAGCCCTATACTCTTCCTACTTTACATCAACGACGTATTTCGTCTTTGAAACTGGAAAAGCGTACCTGTTCGCCGAAGGTATCAAATTCGTATTCTCCTTTGACCCCGGTAACCTAAGAAGCGGTCTCCTCACTATTCAAAATGACCTTAAAGCAGTAGACTCTTGGTGCAACGCGTGGAAGCTTGATTTCTCTCCTGCGAAATACAGCGCTCTGTCGTATAGCTGCACTGCATCACCTAGTGCACTAACCCTGAATGGCGTCTCACTTGCCAACTGTCAACTCGTAAGGGAGCTCGGCGTACACTATTCAAGCTCACTACATTTATCGGAACAGGTTAGTCATAGTGTAGCGAAAGGCAGATCCCACATTTTTCATGTCTGCAAGACAATGCTCGTAACCAAATCCAGACTCACTCAATACAAGGTATGGGCTAGACCTCTTTTGGAATACTACTCAATAATATTTACCAACTCCAGAAAGAGTGATCGGTTAGCACTTTAGAAAGGACAACACTCATTCACAGCGCCTGCTTTGCCCTTCTACTCCCAAGCACCGTGAGCTCTGTAAACTTCTTGGTCTCGAACCTTTATGGTTACGAATAATGAGACTTAACCTCAGCTTCCTATTCCAGACGATAAACAACCCAAACACGAACCTCGCAGGACTTATTCAACAAAACGGTGACTCTCGGTATCCACTTTGCCACAGACCCTTAACCATTACCTTACCTACAGCCCGCAACAATGTGCGTAAGAACTTCTTTCTCTATAGATTCGCTTGCGGGTGGAACAGGCTACCATTACAATTAAAAACATCCGGGAATACTGCACAGTTCCGATCATCCCTACATATACACTTGTTACTCTGCCTACATGCGAGCTCTCTAACGCCAGTATACCGGAGGACGAACTTTGGGAACATGGCCCAGAGCACAGCTAAAGCCGAAAACCCAACGTTTCGAACACAGGCCACACCACTTAATTCTCCTTCACGCCAGATATATATGTGTGTTATTCCGTCTATACACTGACAGGATCTAGCCCATCAGCGCAACTATCTGCGCGTTCAACTCCACTATCCCTAGCTAATTTCGCCACATCTAGTAAAAGCCTGGATAACTGCAACGGTCGTTTAGTGCGCGCATCCAACCTCACTCTCCTGGACTGCTTGCATCACTTATGCTGTCACTGTAAGTATCTACTAGTAACCAGAAGGCTCCATCCAAATGCCATTGCTAGCCACCGATAATCCCTCTCCTTTAGCAACATTATCTCTTCGTCGTCTTAAGTTTCGCATCTCTTTGCAGCTGCAGCGAGTCATTGTAGGTAGCATGCATCTTTTTGATGGGAGCCACGCCTTCCCTCTCCAAGTTTTATTCGCTGATTGTTTGCATCATATACCTTCACCCGTTGGTTGACTTATTCTGTCACTGTAGGTATCCAATAGCACTTAGAAGGTTTAATCCGAATGCCATTGCTCGCAACCTGTACTCTCTCTCTTAGCGACATTATCTATTCTTTGTCTTACCTACGTCATCACTTTTCAGCTGCAGCGAGTTATTGCAGGTAGCATACATCTTTGCGCTAGGAGCCACTCATTATCTCTCCGACTTTTATTCTCTTGGAATGTTTGCATCACATACTTTCGCTATTTGTTGACTTATTCTGTGACACTGTAGGTATCCACTAGTAACTAGAAGCCTTCGTCCAAATGCCATTGCTAGCCACCGATACTCTCTCTCCTAGTGCCATTCTCAGTTCTTCGTCTTACCTTCGTTACCACTTTTAAGCTGCAGCGTGTCATTCTAGGTAGCATACATCTTTGCGCTAGCAGCTACTCATTATTTCTCAAACTTTTACTCTCTTGGATGCTTTGCGTCACATACCTTCGCTGGTTTTTTGACCTGTGCTGTCACTGTAGGTACCAACTAGTGATTAGAAGGCTTAATCCAAATGCCTTTGCTTATCACCGATGCTCTCTCTCCTAGCGCCATTATATGTCGTTCGTCTTGTCTTATTCATCTAATTTTGCAGCGATTCGTTGTAGGCTCCATATATCTCTTCACGTATCCGGAGCTCGCTAGGATAAACTCCTTGTCTCTCCAGCATATATTCTCTTAGAATGGCTGTAGCATTTACCTACACTGACTTCTTAATGCATTCTGGGACCCTGTAGACATACACTAGTGACTAAGCGTCTTATTGGAACAGGCACATCTGGTCACGGATAGTCTTCACTAGCGTCCCCATCTGTCGATCGTCTTAAATCCGGCACCTCTGTTTAGAAGCAGCTAGTGTTCGTAGGCTCCATGAACCTGCGGTTATCCAGAGCTTGCTAAAAGCCACTCTTTGCTTTCTTCAAAGTGTAGTGTCTGAGAATGCATGCGGCACCTACGTTTGCTGTTTATTGAGTTATTCTGGGACATCGTGTGTATACACTGCCAACTAGAAGGCTTCATCTAAATGCAATTGCTGATCACTGATACTCTCACTCCAAGCGTCCTCATCTGTTCTTCGTCTTACCACTGTTAAGCAGCAGCTATACTTCATAGACTCCAAGCCTCTGCACATATTCGGAGCTTGTTTGGAGCCACCATTTTATCCCTCCACCCTTGCTTCTCTTGGTGAGTCTGTCTCATGTACATGTATTGTTCTTTGATTTATCCTGCGACACTGTAGCTATACAATAGTAACCAGAAGGCGTCATCCAAATGCAAATGCTGAGCAAGGATACTCTCGCTCCTTGAGTCATTATCTTTTCTTCGTCTTACCTCTGGCACCTCTGATTAGCAGCAGCCATTCCTCGTAGGCTCCAAACATTTCTGGGCATATCCTGAGCTTCCTAAGAGCCACTCTTTTATTCCTCCAACCTTTACTCTCTGAGACTGTCTGCGTCACATACGTTTGCTGTTTGTTGAGTTATTCTGGGATACCGTAGGTATCCATTAGCAACTAGGAGACTCCATCCAAATGCTATTGCTAGCCACTGATAGTCTCCTTCCCCTAGTGCCATTATCAGTACTTTATTTTACCTACGTCACCATTTTTCAGCTGCAGTAACTCATTGTAGGTAGCATACATCTTTGCGCTAGGAGCCACTCCTTATCTCTCTAACTTTTATTCTCGTAGATGTTTTGCATCACAGTCCTTCGTTGGTTTGTTGACTTGTTCTCCCCCCGTATGTATCTACTAATAACTAGGAGGCTTAATCCTGACGCATTAGCTGTCCACTGGTACGCGCTCTTAGCACCATTATCTATCTTTCCTCTTATGTTCAGCATGTTTCCTGCAGCGATTCGTTGTAATCTCCATACATCTTTGCGCATATCCGGAGCTGCTAGGAGACACACCTTGTTTCTCCATCCTGTAATCTTTTAGAATGTCTGTAGCATTTATCTTCGCTAGCTTGTAGATACAATCCGTGACACTAGGCATCCATTAGTGAGCAAACTTCTTAATGGAATGGTTACATCTGACCACCGAAACTCCTTCAAAGCGCCATTATCGGTCAACCGTCTTAACCTCAGCACTGCGGTTTAGCAGCAGCTAGTGTTCGTAGGCTCCATGCACCTCTGCGCATATCCGGTGCTTGCTAAGAGCCACTCGCTTACATCTCCAACCATTCTTTGGGACTGTCTGTGTCACATACATTTGATGTTTGCTGACTTATTTTAGGACACTGTAGGTATCCATTAGTAGCTAGAAGGCTTCATCCAAATGCCTGCTGGGCACTGATACTCTCGCTTTTAGAGTCATTAGCTGCTCCTTGTCTTACCTTGGCATCTCTGTTAAGCAGCAGTTATACGTCGTAGGCTTCATGCATCGCTGCGCATATTCGAAGCATGCTGGGAGCCACCCTTTTAGCTCTCCAACCTTTATTACCTGGGCGAGTCTGTGTCATATACATTTGCTGATTAAACTTGGGACGCCGTAGGCATCCACTGGTAGCTAGAAAGCTTCATCCAAATGATATTGCTAGCCACCGATTCTCTCCCCCCAGTGCAGTTATTAATTATTCTTCTTACCTTCGTTACATGTTTTCAGCTGCAGCGCGTTATGGTAGGTAACCTGGATTGTTGCGCTAGAAGCCACCAATTTTCGCTCAAATGTTCACGCTCTTAGATTGTTTGCATCACCTACCCTCGCTGGTATGTTGACTCATCCTGTGGCACTGCAGATATCCAACAGTACCTAGAAGGCTTAATCCGAATACCGTCGCTGGCCACCAATACTCTCTCCCAGCGCTACTCTCGGTCGCTCGTCTCATTTTCTTCAGTTCTTTGCAGCGCTTCGTCGTTGGCTCCATACACCACTGCGCATACCTGGAGCTTGCTGTGATACATTCATTGTCTCTCTATTAGTTATCCTTCTAGAATGTCTGTATCATTTCGCTAGCTTTTTGAGGTGTGCAGTGACACTGTAGGCATCCACTAATGACCAAGCGGATTAATGGAATGGCTACATCTCGTCACTGATAGTCGCTTCTAGCACCAGTATTCATTGATCGTCTTAAAATACGGCACCACTGTTTAGCAGCAGCTAGTGGTCGTAGGCTACATGCGTCTGCGTTTATCCAGAGCTTGTTAAGAGCCACTCCTTATCTCTATAACTTTATTCTATTAGAATGTCTGTATCCAATCTTTCCGCTGCCTTACCACCAATTGACCTTTGGAACACTCTCGCGGCAAACTATTTACTTTTCAACTTCCGTAATCAGCGCTCCCTATCGTATTAGGCTGGTTATGTGCTGATCATTCACTATTCAATCACCACCAGTCTTCTAACTTTCTTTCCTCTCACCCCACGCATTTGTTGCCTTATATTAAACTGATACTTCGTGGATTACTTACTGATACAACGCTCTTGTCTCTGCGTAGACTTTAGCAATCTACCCATACGGCTATTGATTCTATAGTCCATGCAAAAGGCACATTCAGCAAAATCATCGTGGCACTGTGTACATGATTCTGTCTCAAATCTAAACGTTGTAACATAAGACTTTAAAAATGTTTAACTCCACGCCTGTTCTTGCTGTGTTTGTTCGGTTGTACCTCACTTTCCCTTTTCTCCGAGGTCTAGAACTCCTTGGAGACCTGGGATTGGACTGAGGAAAAGTTCTCGCTCAAGCCGGACGTAAAAACCGACAAGAACATACATGGAGCATGGCTGTACGCCAAAGGGACTCAACTGTAATCACCATCACAACCGTCGTTCAGTATGGAGAGCTGGACACGTCTTCACACTCCCGAAAACTATTCACCTGAAAAATCCAGACAGCAGAAAGATTGAAATTCTGCCCACCTGGTCACAAATGATATGGCTTCAACAGCCACTGATACATTCTTTTCTAGAGCCAATATCTCTGATTAGAAGCAGCTAGTCACCATAGCTTCCACTTAACTTTGCGGATATCCGGAGCTAGCTCCCTTCTTACGATGTTCATTCTTTTGGATTGCTTGCGTCACAGCTCAGATGGTTTGTTGACCTATTATATGCCACCGTAGGATAAACTAGTAACTGAAGGCTTAATCCGAACTCTATTGCTGGTCACTCTTCTCTCTCCTAGCGCGCCGTTGTGTCGCTCGTCCTACTCGCATCAACTCTTCTTGATAGCAGCTAGTCATTGTTGGCTCCATGCAGCTTACAAGCAGCTACTCCCTGACACTACAGCCCTTATTTTCTGCTGCCGTCTGTCTCGCCTAGCTTCGCTGGCATGTTTATTTCTTCATTGAAACCGTAGGTATCCAGTAGTGATAAAACATCTTAATGATATGGCTTTAACAGCCACTAATACATTCTTTTCTAGAGCTAATATCTCTGATTAGCAGCAGCTAGTCACCATAGCATCCACTTAACTTTGCGGATATCCGGAGCTAGCTCCCTTCTTACGATGTTCATTCTTTTGGATTGCTTGCGTCACAGCTCAGATGGTTTGTTGACCTATTATATGCCTCCGTAGGATACACTAGTAACTGAAGGCTTAATCCGAACTCTATTGCTGGCCACCCTTCTCTCTCCTAGCGCGCCGTTGTGTCGCTCGTCCTACTCGCATCAACTCTTCTTGATAGCAGCTAGTCATTGTTGGCTCCATGCAACTTACAAGCAGCTACTCCCTGACACTACAGCCCTTATTTTCTGCTGCCGTCTGTCTCGCCTAGCTTCGCTGGCATGTTTATTTCTTCATTGAAACCGTAGGTATCCAGTAGTGATAAAACATCTTAATGATATGGCTTTAACAGCCACTAATACATTCTTTTCTAGAGCCAATATCTCTGATTAGAAGCAGCTAGTCACCATAGCATCCACTTAACTTTGCGGATATCCGGAGCTAGCTCCCTTCTTACGATGTTCATTCTTTTGGATTGCTTGCGTCACAGCTCAGATGGTTTGTTGACCTATTATATGCCTCCGTAGGATACACTAGTAACTGAAGGCTTAATCCGAACTCTATTGCTGGCCACCCTTCTCTCTCCTAGCGCGCCGCTCACTAGAACAACACGGTTCATTTACTGGTCACATGCGCACACACGCCGTCCGTCACTGAGGTGTTTCACGTCTACTTGTCTGAACCCTAGTGAACCCCTGCTAGGGCGCCTTCCCTGTCTTTCCTGTAGTTATTAGCACGTCCGCACCATAGCAGACCCGTGCGGCGATGGGAACTGGCTCCGTCAAGTGCTCTGAATTGCGCGCAACCTGTGGAGTGAATTGCTAAGCTGAGTGAGTCATCTTTCCGCGCGATCTACCGAATGCCCGGCTAATGTGTCATGAAAACATGTCGCGTTCTATTTGTGGCCTCTGAATACCTCCCTTTTCGAATTGATCTGCTTTTGCAGCTTTCGAGCTAGAGGTTGTTCAAAGCTTTTCGCATTGCGTCCACTTGCAGTCCATTGTGGTCGTCACTGATTTCTCGTCAGTCTGAGTTGTGGGTCATTTGTAACTTACAGCTCTTGTTGTGAACCACGTAGTCACGCAGATACCATCTTCCAAGCCAAACAAATCTAGCAGTATGTCCCACGGGAAAGATGGCGGTTCCGAGGGACTTTGAGTTTAGCAGTAATTCCGCCTCGTCTGATTGGCATGCCTGACCTATATCTCATTTCCTACTATTAGCTCGTAGTTGACGCGACCCTTTATGTAGATCACTCTTCCTGTCGACCACCTCCACACCTGCGTCATGATAGACTGACTGATTTTATCAGCTTTCCGCGTGACTTGCAGCATGTCCACTTTACGTCTCGAACGCCGTGTCATCAATCTTAGATTGTTGGCTTCCGAATAGCTTTATAAATCTGAGAGTATCAAAAGGTTACCAGTAGAGTCTTGGTACTAATATCCGAGCTACTGGGCTCTCCGATTGTGAATATCTTGATTGGTTCCAGAATCCAATCACGAGCAGAAACCCATTGGTATAAGCGAAGGTCAGGTCCCGATGCTCGCTTTTTCGACATTGATCCGCGTGGCACCCACTCTCAAAGCGATTGTTGCTCATTTACTGTAGCTCGTTTTCACTGCGTGGCCTAATGGTTTGACTGCTGTGAGCTTGATTTCATCGCAGCTACGCATAAAGCATTTCCCCTGATCTACTATACACTGGAACCATCCTGGAGCATACCAATACCTGTGAATACAAATAAGACTACTGCTGTCTAGAGGCCAATAATAATAAATTGTCCGGGAACCAGCTGTTAAGATGTTCATGTCACTAAAATTTGGCGTCGCGTGTGCAGTGTTTTCTGGCGGGCAACAACCACTTCCCATCTGCTTCAGCTACGGTCCTAGCGATCGAGTGACCAACGCTCACTTCACTGGGAAGCACGGTCTACATAAGGATTGCGCGTCGCAATCCAACCACACAAGGAGCACTTCAGATAGCCATCTAGTCAATCATTTTTACGTCATATTGAGGCACTCATGCTCTGTCTATGTAGCTTCTTTAATAGGACAGGTATTTACATCTATAATCTTGAACGTATAACGTAGTTTCTCGATTAGAACCAGACAGATGGGTTTGAAATTTATACCCGGATGAGAAATTGTAATTTCAGTGAAGCAAAACGCCTCAAGTGGATCTACGCTACCAGAAACCCGTACTGGAGATTATAGCGAACGAAGTCCTGTGTAGATGCGAAGCCAGACCATACCTCATCCATGCAATTTGCAGTGACGTAGTTAGTTCTTAGCAAATATAAAAAGCGCCCTACCATAAAGTCATCGATTTAATTTCGTCAATGGTCCACAGGCGTAGGTAAAACATACCACCTTGAAATCGTCTCACCAAAGCAGATTCAGGCGACAGCTGCTGGTGTAATCATTGCTGTCATCATCATATCATCATTATACACGTCAGCTAGAGGTGGGAAACACCTCAGCTACTGTGCCGCAATACATAAATGAAAAGGAAAATAAATACAACAGTTGCATGCCAGCTGAGCTACCAGCAACGGATAGGCATCGTTCCGGTAAGCTACCAGCCGGCTACTAGGCAAAAAGAAAAATTATTATGTTTTACGCTACGAAATGAGATCGTAGGTGGAGGGGAGGCTAAAAGGGATGGGGAGGGACAAAGAAACTCACAGCAGGAACGCCACTGAGGTCGGCTCCTTGCCATGTCAGCAAGTGTATCCAGCCAAACGTGTTCACCGTCTTTTGGACCCCAACCAGGGAGCCGTGACGCTCCAACCGAGGCCAGCTCCGAAGTGAGGGCCTTCATTCCTCTGACCAAGTCATCGCTTGGCCACCCTCCTCTTCTTCCATCCACATCCCCGGTGAGCAAACAACGCACGTCGTGGAAGTCGATGGGCTGGCATGCGCAACACGTGGCCCAGCCATCGGAGCCTGGTGCGTGAAATGACGGTGCTGAGCGGTTCAGTTCCTTTTCCTGTGCCGTAAACAAGGCGTCGAACACGCTCGTTACTCACGCGGTGTTCCCACCAGATGTGAGCCAAACTGCGAAGGCACCGATGGTCGAACGTAACTAGCCTCTTCATGTCCGCCGATCTTAGGGGCCAGGTTTCGCAACCGTACAGTAAGGTCGAACGTACCGCTGCATTGTACACTCTACCCTTCAGGGCGAGAGTAATGTCGCGCCGCCGCCATAGGTGGCGAAGGTTAGCAAAAGCACTTCGAGCTTTTGCTATACATTGCTGTGCTGCAAGTACATTTCTCTGGATATCCTGTTTCATGCATCACAACCATTCATAGATATGGAACGGAATTTCGGCTGTGAACAGCTAGTGGTGCAAGGCACTAGTGTTCATGGGCTCGATTCTCCCTGCTGGGGAGCGAGGGAATGTACACAACCGGCGAGACACAATAGGGCGAAACGACGGCCTGGTGCTTTCCCAGATTTGCAGCCGTGTTCAAAAACTTTGCTTCGTTTTTGCCCTCGATTTGCTTACCCTACTCACACTTCTATTTAACACTCGTTGGCCTATCATGTGATCTTGCATTTGATTGGTTGCAGTGTGAAACTCTATCGATTTAATCGTACTGCGCGCTGGTGCGGACAGTTTTCTCCATACGGATGTTCCGGTGCTGCTGTCGGCTGCTGCTTTTTCGGGATACAACAAATTTGCTTCCCGTGTTACCAATGTCTCTGCTTGCTACTGCCCCTGCACCGTTTTCGACTGGCTCTGCGCTTACCCCAAATGCCAAATGCTGGGAAGACTGGAAATTTGGTTTTTCAGATTGTATTTCTGTGCTGCCAGTTCGCAATCCATCCGTGACGCTGTAAACGGAGGATAATTTAAAACTTTTGCGCTTGCACCTCGGCTCAGAGGGTAGACGTATATTTGATGCCCTAAAACTGCGTGAGAAACCCACGTTGATAGAGGCCTTATAGGCCCTCGATGAACATTTGGATGTTCGACTGGACACCTACATTTCGCCATACAATTTTCCGCAGTTGAAACAAGCATCTGGTGAATCAGTGGATGCATTCATTTCCCGTCTTGTTTGTTCTGTTCGAAAGTGTGACTACAATAGTATTTCCAAGAAAAAAGTGGAAGAAACCATGCTAATACAACAATTGATTTCTGGTCTCACGGATTCTCGGATCAGAGAGTCTCTTAATGGAGAACGCAGAAAAGCTCACATGGGACAGGGCCTGTGACGTGGCTCGCGCGAAGGTCGCAGTCACGGAACAAAACAAAATTTTCCTCTCTAACACAGGAGTTACTGAAATTGACCGTTTGGATTCTACACGCTCTCTGACGCGATCCTCAGTTAGAAATAAGTGTTACCGTTGTGGAAATGCTGAACATCGTGCAAATGATAAGTCATGTCCTGCAAAGAGTGAAATCTGCCGGAATTGGGGTAAGACCGGTCAATTTTCTCGGGTTTGTCTTTCCCGCGCCATTTTTTAGTTGATTCTGCAAATTACTCCAGAGCTTCTCCGGTCACCACTGAACAATCTATATATGTTGTTAATGAATGTGAACATCCACTTTCGTCTCCAACTCAAGAACACAAACTGCCTTCGCCAGATATTCGTCGTGTGTTTTTTGAAGTTAGAAACAAAACCATTTGTCTAGACATGGAACTAGATTCCGCGTCACCAATCACAGTTGTGCCATATTGTTTTTACAAACAGCATTTCGGTCGGCTAACTGTACGTCCTTCCACTTAGACTTTCAGCAGCTACTCCAATGGTGATGTGGACATACTCGGTTTTTTTACGGTTTTAATGTTTCATATAAACAGCAGGGAGCGTATAGTTGAAGTGTACGTCTTTAACACTGATAGTAAACCTCTATTGGGATGTAACGCCATGGTCATATTGAACATATCACCATGCGTCAGCCGGATGGTCATTGCCAGCATCAACCTACATTCGTTAGGCTCCAGTTAGTCAAATCTCTTTCTTCCGCACCGTATTCGGTTGAGCGCGGATTACAAACCGTTCAGCATTTCTCAACCTAGGCCTGTACCTCTGGCCAAGCAAGAAGTGTTGTGGCAAACTTTGCAAAATATGATTATGAAATACTTGATAGAACCAATACAGTGTTCTGAATGGGTTCATCCACTAGTTGCGGTTCAAAAGAAAGGTGGCTTCAGTCGTGTATGCACCGACCTTCGAGCGCTTAATCGACATATAATAGTGGGCAAGTTCTCTCTGCCTTCTATCGACGAGTTGATGGTTAAACTATCAAAAGCCAAACTTTTCTCAAAGCTGGATATTCGCAGTGCATACCATCACATGCCAGTGACTCCAGATTGCTGACCTTTGACTGCTTTCCTCACGCAAGACGGTTTGTATCAATACGAAGTGCTACCAATGGGTCTTGGTAGTGTCCCAGCAGATGTGCAGAAATTTCTTACTTCATCGTTATCAGATCTCAAAGGATGTGTTGTGTATATGGATGCTATTTGTGTCTTTGGTAGTAACCTCACCGAACATCAGGAAAACCTTCATAATGTGCTGCATAGACTGAATGAACTAAATCTCCTCCTGAATACCAACAAACGCCAATTTGTTGTAACGGTGCTCAAGTTTATTGGACATGTTATTTCTAAATCAGGAATTAGGCTTTATGTACAGAACACCAGAGCCATTTTCGATTGTCCAAAACCATGCAATGTTACACAGATGAAACATTTCTTGGGTTTGTTTTCTTATTACCATCGACATTTACCGAATTTTGCGACCCTTGCCGAGCCGTTACGGAGGTTGACGCGCCAAAACCAGGAGTTTCGTTAGGTCACTGTACAAGACAATGCCTACGTGACAATGCGAGCGATGATTGAATCCACCCCCACGCTAGCGATCTTCAATGAGCACTGTCCAAAGTTTGTTTCAACGGAAGCTTCAGGTGTTGGCTTGGGTGCAGTTCTATTCCAGCTACACGATGGCGAGGAGAAAGTGATTGCGTACGCATCGCGTACCTTGTCTGATACTGAAATAAAATATTCCACCGGTGAGAAGGTCATCGCATGCGTCTGGGCATGTTAGAAATAGCACTTGTACTTATTCTGACGTCGATTCACTTTGCGCACCGATCATTCTGCTCCTACAACGCTACTAAGGCACGGTAACAAAGGCCAAAAGCCAGTACGCTTGAGTCGCTGGTACTCGCGTTTATTGAACTATGATTATGAAATAAACTACGTGCCAGGGTGCTTTAACCAACTTGCAGATTCCCTATCGAGAGTCCTACAGTCCAATGAAAGGGAAAATGAGTACTTAGAGGAGGTAAAAATGATATCGCAGCTCTCAGACGGAACACCTACAATAACGTTTGACCTGATACGATAGCACACTGACAAAGACCCTGTCCTAGCGAAGCATCGAGAGTAAATACCAACTTCATCGCCCAGTCGTACCAAGGTCCAACCCGAGTTAGTTCCATACTATATCCTATGGCACGAGCTTTCTACTATGAGCAACTGCATTATTAGAGGTGAGCAGTTTGTGGTCCTTACAATTTTTATTCCACTAGTGGTTGCATGTGCGTATGAAGCTCATCCAGGGATTGTGTGAACAAAATCTCGGATGCGACAACACTATTAATGGACGAAGTTGAATTCCAGAGTTGAGGATGTTGTTCGGTAAGGCTACGCTTCTCAATAATCCGAGAAGAGTGCGAGGCTTCTTAATGTTCCAGTTCAACCTATCATGTACCCAATGAAGTCATGGACAAAAATTGCCATCGATATTATAGGCCTGTTTGCCAATGCACCCCGTAGAAGCGAACCGTGCTAGAGACTACATGTTTCTACAGCAAATGGCCAGAGACTATTCTATGCGGGGATGCAAATACAGCCCTCATCATAAAGTTACTCCGTTGTTTGTTTGCAAGGAACGGTTTGGCAGAAGTAATGGTCACTGATAACGGCCCACAGTTTCGAAGTAACGAGTATGTTGAATTCCTAAGGAGCAATGGTATCAGACACACGAGGACTGTACCTAATAATCCTACAGCGAATGGACTCGTGGAACGAATTAACCGTACTTTGGAAGAATCACCAGAAGTCCTGCGGCTTTCTGGAGAATCCTGGGATGATGCGTTGGTATCTGCATTGGCGGTGTACAGAACCACTTCACATACTACAACGGCAACGACATCCCTCGAAGCTAATGCTAGGGCGACCAATTCGAACTCGATTAAATGCAGCCGTTACATCCGAAGAAACCGCCGATCACAGAGAATACGAAAGACGGGCTGTTTACCAGGCTAAATATAGACGCGTTGGGAGAACCTGTCCTCGAGGGACATTTGTTCGTGTGAGACTACTCAATTCCCGGAAAGGAGGTAATGTATTCGGACCGCCGACCCATGTGGAATCTCTGTGCACGCGAGGAACTTACAAATTGGCTGATGGAACAAAGGTGAATGGAAGACGGCTGCATACAGCGCTTTCCCAACGTGCTATTGAACTGACGAACACACCTATAACACAGCGCTCGGTACAAACTAGTACAAACGTACGACGTCGGATACGCCGCCCTGTCTACCGATACGCTTTGACGGATAACACTACATGAAAATTCTTCGGGGTGGTGACATTAAATTAGATCTTTTATGGACATACAGTGCCGATATTTTTACGAACAGAGGAGGGGACAATGTCGTGTTCAAATACTTTGCTTTGTGTTTGCCCTCGATTCGCTTATCCTACTCACACTTCGATGTAGCACTCGTTGACCTATCGTGTGACCTTGCATTTGATTGGTTGCAATGCGAACCTCAATCGAAGTAATTGTATTGCGAGTGTGTGCGGATAGTTTCCTCCATACATACGCTCCAGTGCTGTTCTGGTCTGCTGATTTTTCGGGATGCAACAAGCAGTTAACCTATGTGGCTCGTACTATAATTGCGATGAACCAACGGAACTAACATCGTCAGCAATGATGATGACCCGCACAATCGCGCGTGAATAGCGACGTTTTCCATGGAGATCACGGACTACGTTGTCTGTTGCGCACACTTCGCATAATACAGCACACATAGCGAATGAGTTTTGAGGTCAAGTGTACAGATAGCAAAGACGTAGAGCCTGAGTACATGTTGTTCATTTCGAGAGGTGATCCTGATTGTCCATCTATCGCACACATATAGATGAGCCTCAAACCTGATGCTGCTTTGCAAATGATCCTGCCAGTAGAATGCAAATGAGACGAATGATACAAGCGACCGCCATTTGGATTAGGTACATCGTTTTCTTTTTCAGACAAGTTGTCAGCCGAGACACGGTTTGCATGATCACTTGCATTGAGAGAGAAAAACAAAATATCAGATTTTATAAGCCAAAGTTTGAAACGCCGTTGTTTCTAAATTGAAAGCCACTTTTGTAACTAGGAATAATATTTAATGATTTCAGGGAAATAGATGCAACACAACCCTCTGGCCAATGTGAGTGACTTTCGAGCTGCATTTATGAACCAGGCTGTGTTATATCTCGGTACTGTAACAGGGGCACGGATGGCAAGCCCATCTGTTGTAACCAATGTAAACAACAGCACTGTTTCAATTTGGAACTGACAGCGCCCGCCTGTCTCGCTCTAAATACCTGTTCAAAAGTACATCGGTTGCAGTTGATTGACCTTTTTAACATAACCTTAACCCTAACGTTTCGCATCCGAAATATACTAGTCGTGTGAACGCAGTCGTAGGTTCACTTTCAGTGGTCGCACTTGCTTTCGCATTCGGTTGGTCCTGCGCCTTCGATGGGAATCATCGATGGGACATGTAATTCGGAAGCATAGAAGGGAACTTTCAAAGAATAAATTGATTGCAGATGATCGATCGCCCTGATTGGTGTGGATTAAACTTTACCCGATGGTTAAGGTGAGGTGGAACTTTCAGATACTTTGAGTGTGGCAGAACATGGTGTTGCAATAAATGAAATCATTCGCTTCGTTAAATAGAATATGGGATCTTGAAGTCTTCAATTCAAAATGTTGACCTACACTTTAGCGCAAACTAGGTATACCTTATCTAAATTGCTTTGAAACTAGGAAATACATTTGTGGCTTGTAGATATAAAGGTAGTTAATAGTGGAGCGCATTTCTGCTTTCGGAATTAAGCATCAAAGTTTGATGCTGCTATTGAATAGCATTTCCGAATAGTGCGGGAATTGACCAATTATCTGAAGACCTCCGGCTAAGTAGATGGTAAACATTATCTTGGTCATAGTTGTTTAGCCTAATTTCGTGAACAGTGGGCGAAGATTAGGCTGTTTATATATATATATATATATATATATATATATATATATAATGTCAACACTATCTCAATTACAATAGAATTGGCTGAGTGCCACATAACATAAGAAGGAAAATATAGCATGAAAGGGAAGACAACTGTTAGGATAGATGAGTCTCACAGCAAGTGTGCCATTGCGTACAGTCCTTGGCCATATCCTCCAGCGTTTGCAACAAGGTGTGCTGGGGTCCTTTGGTCCCCAACCCGGGAGTCAGGAAGGCCCGACAACAGCCAGCTTCAAGGTTTGCGCCTTAACACATTGGATCCAAGTTTTACATTGCCCTCCTTTTCGTCGCTTCCAAGCCTGTGCTCGCAAATAGGGCTCGTCGTGGTAGCCGCTTGGTAGGCATGCGAAACACATGGCCAAGCCAGCGAACCCCCCGTAATGACATGATGCTATCAATCGCTCGGCGGAGTTCGTTAGATCTGAAGACTCGCCGATGGATTTCCTCGTTACTGATGTGGTGTGGCCATCAAACACCCGCAATGTTTCGCAGGAAGCGGTGATCTGAAACTGAAAGCGGCTGAACATCGCTTTTGCGAACGGGCCAAATCTCATGGCCGTACAGCAGAATCGCTGGCACCGTAGCATTGTAGACTCGTCCCTTGAGAGCGAACCTGAGATCACAACGAAGCCACAGTCGACGAAGGTTAGCGAAAGCGACTGTAGCCTTGGAGACACGCAGAGAGATTTTATCCGTCAAACCGGCAATACTAAGATAACTCCCAAGATAAATGAATTTGTCGACCACTTCCAGCGGATGCCCCGAAAGGGTGAGAGAAGCACATGCGCTTGTCCAGTCCTGTAATAGGACCTTACATTTGGAAGGGGCAAAACTCAACCCAAATTGGGCGGCGGACATCTCCAGTCTGAGTAGCACATGCTGGACGGCTTGGGAGGACTCGCAAATCACAGCGATGTCATCGGCGTACTCTAAGTCTCGAAGGCGGTCACCAGGGAGCAGTTCAACACCGCAGGACTTAGAGCTACCCAGGGCAGTATCCAGGATCTCGTCCACGGCGAATTTGAACAAGAATGGAGAGGCTGGGAAACCCTGTCTAAAACCTCTGGTGATATTGTAAGGAGCGAAATGTCTTCGTATGCTCGCATGCGGCCCGAAGTTTGATGGTAAATAGCACAGCGAATGCTGATGTACTTCTCAGGTACTCCCCTCTTCAGTAAGCAGTCCCAAAGTGCCACTCTGTCAACAGAGTCAAAAGCGGCTCGAATGTCCAACAATATGACTATGGTTGGTCGACTGAAAGTATGGCGATGTTCAAGTATCTGGCGGATCGTAAACATGTGATCGACGCAACCGCCACCCGGGCGAAATTCAGCTTGTTGTGCACGAAGGTGCTGTTCCCGTACGCAACTGATCCTCCGTAAGAGTAGGGCAGCAAGCAGTTTGGATACGAAACAAATGAGACCGATGTCACAATGGTTGGAGCAAATGGTCCGGTCTCCATTTTTCTAAGCAGGGAAAACATCCGCTAAATTCCAGTTGGATGGAATGGTTTCAGTAGCCTAAATCTGTTGGAATAGAGATGTCAGTTCGCGAGTGAGAGCTGGATCTCCATATTTGAACAGGGCAGGATGAAATTCATCTGGGCCAGGTGATTTGTGGCGCTTTAGTAGTCGAAGCTCAATGGAAACCTCACTCTCTGTCGGTGCAGAAACATCCAAGCACTAGGGAGCACTGTTAACCCCCGGAAAATAGACTCAGTTGCGCTGCTGGCCAGTTGAATTGATCTTTAAACAACTCTGCCCATCGTACCAGACAAAGGTGACGACTGTGAATTAGTTCACTGTCATTTGGACGCAAAAACCTCGCTCAATGTTGGTCTTCTGCCTCTCGTGGAGCGAAGAACTAGGAAGAGTTTGCGGGAGTTTCCTGGCGAGGCTGCCCGCTCCATCTCGACGACGCGCTGTGTCCAACAAACCTCGCGATCCTTCTTGAGGAGCTGTCTGAGCTCAGCACCTGTAGTTTTGCATAGTGCGTTTTACTCAACTCCGGCTAGAATTGTTCGACGACGTTCCATTAATTGGAGAGACTGTGGAGAGATCCAATGACTAACAGCTCATCTAGTGAAGTCACAGACCAGCGTACCGGACTTTCGGAAGGCGCTCTGGATCTGTTCCCAATGTGTCTCAACGTCAAAGAATAGAGAACTTAGATTGGAGACTGATGTGTTTTGAAATGCGTCGAGAACCTTTAGAACGGCGAGCTTGTCTGTGACAAACCATTTCCGGCAAAGCTGTTGAGTGCCTACAAAACGCAGAACGAAGTCAGCACACACGAACGCATGATCCGAAGTCAGATAAGTGTTCCATATTGACTGGCAGTTGGTTATGCAGCCACACGAACGGTAACTAACAGCGATGTGGTCAATTTGCGTCCAAGATTGACCAGGCGCCAGAGGCCGCCAGGTGGCTCGTTGGCGCCAGGAACGTCGGAAATTGGTGCTAGAGTGGAACAAGCTGTGGGCGGCGCACAGTTGCAGGAGTCGGTCGCCGTTGTCCGTCCTGCGAGTACCGTGGCTGTGTTGGCCCCCAAGTTCGCGCTCATATACCTCTAGTCTACCGACTAGCGCATTTAAATTACCGGCGAGTATCACTATGTCCGTGCGGCGTTTCTTGCGGAGGACGTTGGTGAGTTGGCGGTAGCACTCGTCTTTAGTTTCGTCCAGGCTGCAGTCAGTTGGAGCGTATGCCGCCACCATGAATAACCAGCGGCTACTGGTCCCGTAGTTGGAACATCGCACTGAGCTTCCCAAACGGACTGCACAAAGACCACTGTTGACCGGGAACCAGTCAATGAGCGCTGTCTCAGCACGCGAGAATAACGCAACTCCTACGCCGGCGCAACCAGAGACTGCCGCTGTCGCATCTCCAGATACGCGCAAGGAGAATGCGCAATTGGAATTTGGGAGGGTGAGGGAATTCGCAGCGTTGTGCTGGAGTCTTGTAAACGAGTTTCGGTTAGGCAGCAAACGTCGATTGAGAGGGTTTCCAAGGTTCGCGCAAGAGCTGCTTGTGAACCAATGTGCATGATCGTTCGAACTTTGAACGTAGCTAGCTTAGAGAGCAAGCGAGGTGCAATAAAAGCCTTGCTGCTGGTATTGGAATGTATGCGATCGGTTTTGAGCTGTTCATTGAGGAGGCCAGAGGTACCGCCTTTATTTGCAATGCACTTTTGGATACTCGAAATTGAAGGCGGGTCGCCAAGAACAGGAGGATTGTATAAACGTGGAACGAAGAACGTGGTTTGCAGTGCGCTAGAGTGAGGTATAGCATGCCCGGCCGCCAGCACCTCAGCCAAAGAGAGAGAGTTCAGAGAGCAAGAGAAGTGAGCAGAGAGTTGTAAATCCATCATTTCATGTGCTGTATAGGCATACAGCTTCCCGGTTGCCCAGGTGGAGGAAAGGGGTTAACTTAGGGGGCCCACCTAGAGGCTTTGTTCATTGGGATCTGAACCGCAAGGCAGAGCAGCAAATTCAGGGAATCGCACTCATTGGGAGCCGGTGACCGATTTCTCGGTTCATGCGCCTTTCGTTTGGCTGACTGTTAAACAAAGGCCCAATACTCCCAATAATTCAGCGTCAAGCTAAATGATTACAATGCTCCAGCGAGGTGAAGCAAGGGGCAGTGACTTTATTTAGTGGCGAGTCATGTCCGCCACGTCGCAGTGTGGTTAAACGGACATTTGTGGCTTTTTATGTGGTGGACGCTTGCCAGGTGACAACTCACCACGTCCTGGGACACTGCCATCGAACCTTTCGCTGGAACGGGATTATCCCGATCCACACAGCTGGCACCATGAGGAGGTAGTTTGGCAAGCCAGCTACTGTTTGTAGATAGATGATAAACTTTGCATCGAACCTCCAGTATTCACGGGAAAATGTTCATCACTCAAGAAACGATGGCGCGAAAGTAGCCTACCTTATCCAAGTTGAACTACCTTCCTCCATCGATTCAAGTAACCGGGCCTTATCTTTGGAGCTGACTAACAGCCGTGTCTATCTAAATCACTGTGACATGGGAAAGAGCACAGAAATGTGCTTGGTCACAGAGCGCATGATACCCGGGGAACTTGCACTCCAGAACCTCAATCTTCTCTGGTTATGCAGTCGATTTGCAATGTGCACATCATGGAGCAATGGTTTATAACAGGTAACAAAGCAAATGCTTGTCAACTCCAGCCCAGGCGCGGATGATGGATCAATGCCGGATCAACATGAGAAAACCTTCCGGAGACTTTTCAATCGGTTCGAATGTAAAGTACAGAGATCACCAACGCGCGACCGCATGTGGCCCAGGCGAGAGGAAACTCCCCCAGTAGTGGAAGGGATCGTATGTCGTAATCGGTCGACGAGGCCCCGTACACACCACCGCTTGACAGGGAGATAGCCGGCGAGTAATCGCTGGCGAATTAGTGGAAGTGGTAAGAGCGAGGAGAGGAAAGTACTGCATATGTAAGGAGCCCCGAAGGTCGGAGAGACAACGTGCGAGGTCGACGGCCGCGGAGCCTTTAGGAGAAAGATGTGTGGTGCACTTAATAATGACTAGTATGGTGAAATGAACGGGGCACGATGAACTCATCGAATAATGGATCACGGCGGACAACGGGCGGGTAGTGTACGACTCAAGTAGCCCTGAAAATGGATGACGCTGGAGCGTTGAACCTATGCCGCATCGTCACGGCAAGCTGAGTCGATAGTACAGGGCGCAACGTCAAGTCAAGTGCACGCAAATGAGTTCGACTGTTCTGTTTTAAATGTTATACAATGTATACATTCGTTCCCTAATACATAACTCGTTCGCACCGCCCCGCCTACTCCACATAGCTTTCACAGTCTTTGATGTTGCGCAGCGGGTTCAATAAAGAACAATAAACCGAGTGAAGACAGTGTACTCTCTTCTCACGTGTTTTCGTCTTTAACCATTACAAATCGTCATTAGAACTTCTTTCCTGTAATGGAATGCCAGTGTTCGCATCCCCTAACAAGTGGGCACCTACGACCCAATCTTGCCTAACACCATACATGGAACAGACTCAATAAGGCAAGCGTGTGCAATGTTGTTAGTCCGGAAATGCGTACACAGCTGGCAGGAATGTGGTTTTAGGTGGAAACAATGAGTGACATGTGGTGCGGAACCTGTGATTGACAGTCCGGTGTGGCGCTCTGGCTGCGATTTGTGCAAAAACAAGGTAAACCGAAGAGTTCGCACAAATTGTATAAAAGAAAGGATACAGATTCCACATTTGCTGTTTGATGTTGCACCGGAGGTTGGTTACAGCGTCAGTAGTCGTCCAACGTACCGGTGGCAATGGCCGTGCACGCAGTTCGAACTCCTAAGAAACGAGTGCATTAGCATGTAAGTGGTTTGTGATGGGTAAAGTGACACAAGTTCCACCGGCCCCGTGGTTGTTCAGAAGTGGAATTACCAATTGCAAGCCTTCATATGCGACCAAGATGAAATGATCATCAGTGATGCAACAGGATAACAGTAGATTAGAAGCAAGATTGTGCAAATGAGTTGGTAACATGCAACACGGCTTAATAAGTTGTTAACGCTAGTACTTCGAGTAGATTACAATCGAATTGCTCATCCGTCTGCACGGAATTTACGTGCGTCACTGTGGGTTGTAATTCCGAAAATTTAGTTTGAGTATATTCCGGAACGCTCGTTTATGTAACAGTGTGGCGAGTTCAATTCGAGATCCAACCGTTTTCGAAAGACTAGGACCGCGTACAATTAACTGTGTTTGGAAGCTCGTTCTAGGCTTGGCAGACCGGAAGGGAGAAGTAAGTTCATCGACAATCTGCGCGACTGTGTATTGTGGCTTAATTTCAAGGAATTAACTCTCAGTTTGGTGTCTTGGCTGAGTTTCACACGGTAGCGGCTTACGTGATCGGGATCGCTCAGTGCTTGATGTGCCATTATGAGGTTTCCGCGTAATCACCAGCAGCGCACATTGAACAACCCGGTTTTCTTCAAGCGTTCCTGGTGCAGAAGGTGGTGCAAACATTTGGTATTCTTCATTACCAGACGTGGTGAGGTCACAATTTAGCTAAGACTGTTTAAGCCTAGATAGCGTGTGCAACATGGGCTCGCACGCAGGCATGGTACATCAAAGATGACATATATGAACCCTTCGCAAAAGGTCAACCTACCGGTTACCTCTTTTTGAAGCGGACTCAGACTATCTGCTTCGGAAGGCGCTTGATGCTCATCGGTCCTCATGATTGCTAGCGTATATCTTGAACATGTGAAATCATATCATATTACTCTGAGGCTGTTCACCATCCGTTCGATGCTGATCGCGACTGACGAAACCAGTGTACATGGTTTGGTGCTCAGGCTTGGGTTGTCTTCTCAGCCAGGATAATCTGTATAAAGGCTAGTAAGAAAGCTTGGATGTTAAGCGAATCTAGACTAGAATATCCCAACCATCACTTAGGCGATTGGGTTTGCTATACCACAAAGCAGTGAGAAATAATGCCTAAGTAAGACATCAGAAACAGAAAGTAGCGAACAAGCTGGTTTTCAGGGTTTCACTAACATGCTAATAAAATCACATTGAAGAAGGTTAGAATAGACACAAAGGGTTTAAATTCAGTGAGTCAAAGAAACCAAAGCAACTGGTCGATACGACTACGCGATTGGTCTGCATGATGTGAAGGCGGGTGAAGTGGCGTGACTGCCAATGTTACTCGCATTGGTGTGGAGTCAAGGTGGAGTTAAAGTATGGACGAGATTTTCTGTGTATATAGGTCCGGGTCATAGAGACGAATTGCGATCGTCTCTGATTTCGACGGCAGGCGGCATCTGACTACCCGTGTGTAATGTCCTGGGACACAGTAGATTGGTGTGAATGAATCATGCGAATTGATTTGAAGGTCGGAGTCTGCTAGGTGTGACAATACTGCACTCGTTACATTCTTCGTCACACCGCTGTAGAGCGAAGCTCGGCAATGCTATCGAGCCCTAACGGATAGTCGCCTGGTCGTTTCCCAACATACCTTGCTCGACACGAGCAAGAGAAATTGTACACACAGAAGGAGGTCCGCGACCGACTTCGCCTGTCTTTAAGCTGTTGGCGCACAATCGGTGTTGTGGTGAAGCTTATGCGCATGAGATATTCACACCAATCTACTGTGTCCCAGGACGTTACACATGAGCCGTCAGATGCCGCCTGCTGTCGACAGCAGAGGCGATCGCAATTCGCCTCTATGACCCGGACCTATGTACACAGAAATAATCGTCCATAATTTAACCCTACTTTGGCCCGAAGCCAATACGAGTAACATTGGTAGTCACGCCACTTCTCGCGACTTCGCATCAAGCAGACCAATCACGGAGTCTTATCGATCATTTATTTTGCTTCAGTGACACACCGAATTTAAGCTTAAAAACAGTTTGCAAGATAGATAACGGTTGAGCTTGAAACAGGATAACAATGTACGAAAACCGTTTGTAACTCACTTTACCAGTAACTGTTCAGAATGTGCAGCGGATGGTTCTGGGAATACGGATAGGGGGAAGGAAGAACTACTTACTGGCCCGCTAATGTACAACCTTAAGTGATTTTGGCTGTGATACAAAATGCCGGACAATCTCGATAGGAGCCATACCCGGCGAGAACTTCACATAGGTAGATAACTACGAAGAGGTCACAATCAGCGCAGTTAGCGTGCTTTGTGGTGCTCACTTCGAAGTTGATCAGGACAGCGCGAACCATTAATCAACCATCGAAAAGTGGCAAAGTGAGCATATTTCCCTTCGCACAGCCTCTGGGTGAAGACGCGATAGCAGCTTTTGATTCCGAGTAAGCTCATACTTCTAGGGTTGAAAGGGCGTGGCATAGATGGATTTCGTTGGCCCTGAGCACGTTCTTCTCTGACCACCTACTGTTTGGAGCCATGGGAAGCACCATTATGGCTTACAACTTAGGTGGAGCATACCAGGATTTCCGCATCATTTTAACGCGGTCTAATAGGTAGTTGGGGAAGAAACTTCGAGTGCGACGTACGCCATGTGTCAGGAGGCTGAAAAACGCATTCTCCCTTTTCTAACTGCGTGAATCAAAAGGGACTGGAACATTTCCAGTATGGCTACTGACCCCGAATATTACGTAATCACCAGGGTTCACCGGTAGATCACATGTAAAAGGAAGCAAAGTGAAGAAGACCTGAACAAGGAAGGTTTGCGCAGATTTGCAAAGTCCCGAGGCTGAGGCCACACTGAAAGACAGATCAAAGGTGCGGACAATTCACGCCGAAAA
Organism: Dicrocoelium dendriticum; assembly: GCA_944474145.2. Taxonomy (NCBI): domain Eukaryota; kingdom Metazoa; phylum Platyhelminthes; class Trematoda; order Plagiorchiida; family Dicrocoeliidae; genus Dicrocoelium; species Dicrocoelium dendriticum. Next base: position 51,941,312 of record OX104062.1, read on the forward strand.
CAAGTTGGGAACAAAAGGTGAAGTCGGATAATTCGGTCGAGATCCCACAACAGTCACTATTAACTTGCATAATGTACGCACCTCCGCTGATATGATATCTGAGTAAGTCCATGTATAACGCTGGTATCGCAAAGTGAGAGAGAAGCCTCTGTGAAATTATAACACCAAGGAAGCATCTAATACTTTTACAGTGTACATGCGGAGCAAGCGTTTGAGTCTTACATCTGGGGGGAACGCGTGGGTACGCAAGCGTTTGTCGTGGTAACACATTCAAAGGACAAGGTATCCATATCGAACAGTGGAAGTAATTTGATCTCGGAATGTTGGCACTATCAAGCGGATCATTCGTTTTGGGATAAACGATTTAAGCCTGATCCCCGGCCCACCTGGTCACATTACCACGGTTACTTTGAACAATGAACAATGAATTTATACAGGTTAAGAAGCGTTGCTTTACACGTCCCGTTAACTGGTTGGTGGGGACATCGACATAACAGTAATGAGAATAATAATAATTGGAAAACAGTTTACTTTAAATATGAAAATGGGGACTTATCGTTTGCTCCGCTGTAGTTCTGCCGTCTGCTTAGATTCACAGCACTCGCAGTTAACAGAAAATAATTCCATGGTAAACTCCAGGTGTAGAAAGGAGACGTAGTGCTAAGTGAGAAAGTGTAATTCGATGAGTGCGACATCCAACAGTCTTTAAATACTGTTAGTGTCGGTGCATTGACGACCGATTCCGGGAGAGTTTTCCACGGGTGACAGACACGAATGGAAAAGAAATTTCTGCGGCACTCCAGACGGCTATACTGTACAGCGAGTTTCAATGAGTGGTCCCTCAGGTTTACATTGCTGCTGAGTTGTAGCCAAGGGCGGTACACATGATCTCGGTCACGTAGAATCAAGTATATCATAATCAGGTCACCACATAGTCTGCCAGAGCTTCCTCTGAATACCCCTGAATACCCCTCTCCTCTTATGAAACATTGCTCATTCCAATTACGTTCTTAGATATCCGACATTGTGGTTGCTCCAGTGCATTATGGTCGTGTTTCAGCCATGGACGCCAGGCTTGAATTGCTTATACGACATAGGGGCGAACATACGCACTACACATTTTTCGAAATATGGAACTGTTTATTTGTCCAAACGTCCGTCGCAACAGCCCGACGTGTTGGTTCCCAGTCGTCAATGCCTTTTCGGATTACCTGGAGAAACCCAAGTCATCTTAAACCAGGACACACAAGTCACGTTCCAGAGTTGATTGTTGTAGTATCTTCGTTCCGAGTCGGTATGAGTAGTTGCTCTGGTGTCGGATGGAAAGCACCTTGCATTTACTGACGTTGAATTGCAGTAAGTTTTGGGGTGGCCATTGAGACACCGTGGAGATTTCATTATTCCTTCCTTGCAACCAGAAGAGAACTTCACCATGTTAGGCTTGCCTTTTAGTTGGAAAGGTAAGCTCCCGCCAACTTACGCAGGCAAGTTACGTGCTCAACTGGAAGAAGCTACAAAAGCGCCCTTAAAACCCTACCAGCGCTTGCAGCTTCTGAAGACGTTCCTGCTTCTAAGGCATCATCATAAACTCTGCTTGGCCGTTGTCCACAAACAGACGCCAAAAGGCATGGACAGGCTTGTTCTTGCCCATGTGAGAAAATGGCTCCGGTTGCCCACTGACACAAATCTGGCTTATTTCCACGCCTCAATCGGGGACATTGGCATCGGTATACCCTGCTTATCCGCCACTATTCCACTGTTACGGAAGGACCGATTAGAACGACATCTTAATAATACACACCCAATTACTAGCTGGGCCATCCGAGATCCCGCAGCTGGCTCCATTCATCGAGTGGCGCGATCCAATGTTACCATCGGCAACCGAGTGGTGATGGATAAAGTATCAACCGCGGAAGCATGGAAAGACGAGCTATTTAGCTCAGCAGACGGGTGCCCGCTCCGGGGAGTGGTCACCACACCCGCTGCACATCACTGGCTGCGGAATCCGACTAGGATATTCCCTGGACTGTTCTTTCGAGCAATACAGCTTCGAGGTGGGTTACTCTCTACAAAAGTACGATGCGCAAGGGGACGACCGCCTGAGACCCAATCCGAGCTACTATGTCGCGGCGACTGTAGACAAAAGGAGACTCTGTCTCATGTCCTACAATCATGTAGCATCAACCATGAAGCACGATGTAAACGCCACAATGTCATTGCAGAGCAAATCGCCAAAAAACTCCGAAAACGAACAGTGAACATCGGTCTCGAACCAAGAATTCCAACAGCGACCTCATTCATCAAACCAGATAAACTCGAAGTAAAGGGATCATCGGTGCACGTCATGGATGTCGGAATTTGTGACGCCGACCGGATGGCGCGTACGCGCCAGCTGAAGGTCGACAAATATGGCTCCGTAAATAACGCATCAGTGATCTCGAATTATATAAGCGCACAACTCCCCCAAACACGCTGGATTTACCACCATCCAATTATCTCAAACAAGCGGGGATTTATTTACCCGGCTTCGGCGTAGTACTTATCAACTCTCAGCTTCACCAAACTTGACATCTCGGATATCTGCTTCTCCGCCCCTCGATTATCACTGATGGTATATGATACAAATATGAGGGGAGCTTCCTCCCAGTCCTCCTAAAACGATTCCCGCAACCTGCTATTTCATACATTCAGTGTCGGATTGCACAAACACACGGTAACGATGGAAGCGGTTCCGCCCAAACGTTTTGAAGTCTACTTGAAACCCGAAACCCGCATTCGCCGCATCTCCGCAAATTGTTGTAAATCTCCACTCAGAAGTCATGCATGCAATTTACCGAAAGTATAATGTTATAGGTCACTCTGAAGTACATGTTGCTCGGTGTTCGCCTAGATCCTGGGCCAGATCTTAATATCGTCGGCAACCGTTAGAAAGTTAGAAGCGATTCCCTATGCGCGATCATTAACAAACACCAAAAAACACACTTGGACATAGAACTGAGCCTTCCGGAACACCACACTCGACTTGTATGGGGTCTGATAAAGAGCTCCGAACTCTGACCACTAATTGCCGTTGAAGTAGAAAGCTGGTAATCCAGCTTGACAGAGGGTCTCCGATCCCGCAATGCTGAAATTTGAAGCGTAGTATTCGATGGTCTAGACGATCGAAAGCTTTAGAAAAATCCAGGTAGATCATATCAACGCCTTCACCAGCGTCAGGTGCATCGGTCCAACTACTGCGTGCGATTAGTAACTTCGTTGTACATGACCGCTGTCGACGGAAACCGTGCTACTCTGGCGTGATGACGTTACACTTTGCCAGATAGCACACAAGTGCATCGGCAACTATGGATCCCATGATTTTGGAGATGGATGGCAACTTCTCATCGGCAAGTAATGCTAGCCATTAGGAGCTCGAGGCAGAAATGTAGAACCAGTAGCCAAAGGAACATACTTAGTCCTTTACGAAACTTCTAAAATGATATGAGGCCACATTGATTATCATAGTATATGTCATCCGTGTGGTTGCACACTCTTGAGGCTTTAGAAAAGACCACATGGACAAATTAGGGATGAATACAGCCCCTTTCATATGATGACAACTCAAACAGTGGTATAAACGCATCAATCATTACCGATTTGCAGATAAGGAGGTAGTTGTAGTCTTCACTGAAGCGCTAGAGTGATAGCGCACCCATCGATCGATCCAACGATTTAGTGGAAGAGATGGATCTGACACTGACTATTCATTGCCTGTCACGTGACAGCTTCGGGGGAATGAAGGAAATCAGTTGTGGATAGTTGACGTGTGGGAAGCACGTGTTCCGTAGTTAAGGCAACCGGGACTGATGCAAACTAGAGTAGAAGGTAACGAGCCGTTCGCCTGAGGTCAACCAAGCATGATGGGAAAATTTATGAGCGATTGTTGGATGTGGGTGTGCATCGTCGCGGCAGAATTCAAGGCAATGTTTTAAACACGATACGGGAACTTCGTCAGACCAAATTGAAAGCGCGAATTTGTAAGACCTGCTCAGTAAGCTAGAGCAATAATAGTGAACATTTTTGCCAATCTTTAAATTTCACCCAAAACCACACAATTAACAAGCATGTATTACTATGGGGTCATAAGTGTCAGTGCACCTGCAAATATGTTGATGAAATATATTAAGTGGAGGCCGTTAATAAGCTTTAGTTACCCCGAATAGTTGGGAAGTTCCAGTCAAATGGCATCTTGTATATGTAAAAATGTGTAAGTTAGGGAAGCTTTGGCACTGTTTACGCATCTCTTAATAGGCGATAAAGTTAAGGTTATATTTGAAAACCTGCAGAAGCACCGAATCATTAACTGTCTATCTAATGAACAAGGATGGAGGAAACTATGAAACGGGAATATGTCCTAAACCGACAAAAAGATATGGGACCTGACGGCAGTTCCGGTCACTAAAAGTGCGTTAATGCTGGAATCGTCTCATCCTTCTTCATAGAAGGCGAACACTGTGCACCTGCGAATATGTAAAAGAACCGGCAGAAAGATACGGGCAGGCACTTAAATGATAGCTACTACCCGAAGAGGTTGGTGAGACAGTATCGACAATAGGTACTCCCGGTAATGAACCAACCACGAAAAGCAATCAGGAAGTAAGGAAAACAGCTGCTTTTCAGAAATACCAATCGCTGCATTCAACAATGTTGCTTTAAAGTTCTTTACATAGAGTGAGCACCTAGGTTGTTGAAATTCCACGCAATACCCCATCACCTATGCACACAGACCAAACCGTTAGGGGGGCTGCATATAATGGGAGGAGAGGGGAACAGGCGACGCTTGTTCCCGCCGTCAAGCAACTGGCCTCAGTACAGAGCCACATGAGGAGGTACTGCGGTAGCGAAAGTAAATCATACATATGAAATGAAATCACTGAGCCGGTTGGAGCTGTCAAACATGTGGCTACCAGTCCTATTCCGACCACCCAACCGAGCACTGGCAGGTAGATCCGGGTCAAGCATCAACACCACAAGTAAAATCTTAAATGTGAATACGCGAGGTGAATTACCTTACTTAGTTCCCATTTCAATATGCCAAAAAGAATTCTGTTCTACAAGTAAATGCCATTGTTCTTTCCAAAGCAACTCAGTTGCTGCTATTACTGTCATAAATCACTACGAAGTTCCCAACGAATATATTTCAAAGAAACCCATAAAGGTAATCAAAAGTCAATGTTAGCGAACATATGTTTTACTCCGTTTTAAAGACTCAGTAGTCTGTCTAATCGATGTAATTAGTATATCATTTTACTAGCCTGATGAATAATTATCGAAAACATATACCTTCGCTAATATTGACTTTTGAATACATTTTAGTACACCTAGCCTAGTGTCACCTAGAGAATATGTTGATTCATCCATAGAAATGGTAACAATTGTTCGTCTGCAACAATTCTGTCCACGATAGTCTTCGGGTTTGGTTAGAATTTTCAGCCAGAGATTGCCGAGATTTACCTAATTTCAATACATGCCGAGCGACCGAGCTTACCCAGGCTCCCTTCAACGTCAACAGCATTCTATGGGGACATTGCACGTAACACTCAATGTTTCCTGCAAACAGCACAGCAATCATTAGCATTCGGGTATCTAAACTCGTTTGCACTCATAATGCTCTAGTCGGTTTCAGACCTTTTGTACACATGGGGATAATCGATTCTCTGTTGACCCACACTCAATAATGGTCCTTTAATTCCGTTTGATTGCGATATCGTGAGTTTCGTATATAGGCAGAAATGCGTTCATCGCATCCAGTTGTCGGCAAAGGTAACACGTTCCCAGGAGGCGCGTTAGCCTCATCTACCGTTAGCGATTTGAAGCAATAACGCGTGGATCTAGGTTCCAGCAGATAATCCATTATTACCTTCAACTTCTGGACTAGTCGAGCTCTAGATGTGTAACAAAATGAACACTTAGGAATGCATTATTTATGCGAATTAAATTCAGTTTTGTTATTATTTCGATAGGTCCTCTTACCTCATTCCATGTTGGTTCACGTGAACGGCGGAGAGGATTTAGGGAATTCAATGAATCCAGACAACGAATCGATTTATCGGATTGTGATTTAAAACCATTTCGGATTGCTAATAAATAGCAGTTCTTTGGCAATATGCTGAAGATTTGATCCTTCTCGTCATCCAGCGTCTCCGGACTACAAATGCTTGAGGCACAATAATGCAAGCAACGAATTACGTTCCGGTCGTGCTGCAGAGGTACAAAACTTACAAAGTGTGTGTATTGGGTGAACAATGTAGATTCTCGAGAAAATATTTCTCACTTGGAGAGCCATCGCCCTGTCGCTTCAACAATACGTCCAAAAAGGCGAATTTTCCCTCATACTGCTGAAATGCAACGACGAATATGCATTGCTGAATTGTGATACGGCTACATTCGAATCGCAAGTATACTTTTATCCTTAATGCATCTGCGGTGTGAATGTTGCGATGTGAAAAGCGGCTGCAAGTCCGCCTCCGATTTTCGCTAGGAAAACGTCAGTAAGAGGCGGTCTTGAGGGGACCCCATCGCAAGGGAACAGGTACCCAGTTAGACTTATCTGAAAACACGCAACGATCCTTGTGCACCAGGAAGCCGTCAAGACCGTACCAGCAAAAGACGTGCTTTTCACAGCTCCACTCAAAGTACATTTTGCCCATGAGTTGAATCGTAGTGACCAAACCTACGCAACCCCTTAGCCACTTGCAGGAGCGTAGACTGCGCCCTTTGTTACACATCTCAAGGACGGACTCCCGGTCCGGTCCAAACCATATATTCTGTGGCAGTTTACTTGCACCTATGGTGCAATATATCTCGGACACGTGACCAGATGTTTGTCAAAACGCGTAGCAAAACACTACCAAAGGTCTCCACGAAGAGCCAAGGCTAGAAGCATCGACAGTGCCATAATGGAGCATTGCTCCTAAGCAGCAATGAACTACGGAGAGCAGATACGTTTATAGCGTTTTACCCCGTTCCACTAGGTCATCCGAAAGCGTCCCTTGAAGACGGTTAAAGCGATCGCTAGAAAACTGATGCAGCCTGAATTGTACAAGCAGAGAACTCCCGTGCCAGTCCTCCTTTTGTCTTAGCCTCACGACATTTCCCCACATGTCGAACACTGGTAGGCCTGCTCCCAATGAATCAACTTAAGTATCGATTTAATTCACTGGTTCATATTGCGACTAATTCCTGTTTCAGTCTCGTTCAAACGATTGTAGCTTAACAGCATTCCACCCAACTTCAATTAACATAGTGGGTTGTCTGATTCTTTCCCATAATCGTAACGGCCTGATGAAAAGTATCGAACAAACTCCTTTCGCTAGTTGGACTTATTTTTAAGCATGGGCATGAATTCGAAAAGTAGCACCAATGAGTTTTCGGCTGTGCCATATCCGTATGGATGTCACACCATGAATGCAGTCGATTCCAAGTCTCCTTACGCAGAAGGGAGGCAGTCACTACCTAACCCGTCTTTTCGGTGAGTGCCCCTATGCTCAGTTTGCTCGCTGTCGACTCATCACCTTGGATTTGTACACAGTTGGATGGACTAATGGAAAACAGTACACTCTGCCGAGTGCAAATGCAAAGTGGGTAGTGTCGAGAGCTGGGCTCAGTTGATATTCCAACTCAACATTGCGTGCATGATGTCCTACTGGAGGGATGAACACGTACGCACGCTCGGTTCCAGCTCAAGAATGTGGCGGCAGAGTGCCGTAAGTGATTTGTAAGGTTGGGTATACACAAGCTCATAAGAGCCGGGAACAAGTTGGGTGCTTTCCTGTATCGCAGGAGATCATACGTCAGCAATCACGCGCAATAACAAGTGAGTTTCGGAAGGGTTACACCTTACTGAATAAGGCAGATTTGCTCTGCAGTTAGCGGCGAAACAGTAAGCACGACAAATATCTTGGTCTCTGCCAGATCCAACCTGTGGCGTTAGTTATCTGCACCAATGGAGGTGAGTTCACGTTGTGTTATAGCAATATGGAGCACGTGGTAAAACGGCTCTCGTGGGATTAGCCACCGGTGGGCACATCGGTTGCTTCAGCAGTCCAAGTGATACCGCGTCTAGAGCGCTTATTACCGTCTGTCTTCTAACACTAGTGGATGCGGGCAGCAACATATCTAGAAATAACTGGTCAGGTACATCAATCGATGCTGTGTAGCTTAATACCACAGTAGTTCACAGCCCAAACGATTGCTTCGTATGTTGTGTAGACCAAAGTTGAAGTCGTCGCACCTAAACCCAGCCAGACAGCCACGATGCGCACGGAGAAGCGCTGGAAGATGGCATTTCATTCTTCTGTGAACCATCAGTAATGCGCACTACATCTGGCCGCCTTGGTCAGGACCCACGACCTGACTCTTAGGCATCGGTGGCGAAGACCACTGGGTCACACGAGAGACACCAAATGCTGAAGTACTTACGTACCTAGATGTGATAACGCGCGGTTCAATCTCCACTGCGTTGCACCATAATGCCATAACGAGTACCAAGTAGTCCAGAAAGTACGAAGCAGCAGGCGGATGTGCGTTCATAATCTGAATGAATTTAGTTGCAGTGATTCCAATTGCTCACACCTGCACTCCCTATTACCCTTGCGTATGAGTAGGTCGCTTCCTTTCCTCCCAGTTAATCCTACCAAAATTCAGCATGAATGTGGGTAATCCGCAACAGTGCATGTGCAGTAGTAGTGTCGTAAGTCCTGACTTCTTAGTGAAGCAAACTGAAACAAAGCGGAGGTCGGTTTGTAGTCTTGATGTAGCCATCGTGAATCCGAATTTCGACACGCAATCTCTGATCGGAACTCGGTCAATCCAAGCACTCAGACTGGATCCGCAGTGGAGTGGTTTCGGTGATACTCACTCCCAATACTGACACCCCACGATGGATTTCGTCCTCGTTAGAACTCATGGTAGTGATAGCCTGAGCGGAGAGTCGGACACAAGTTCTAGTGGTTGCCGGCCTACTCTTTGACCAATAGACCACTGAGATCCGTGAGTAACTCTTGGCACATCAGTTCGAAGTTTGTTGTCAGGTTTTGGAGCAACTGCCATATGTATTGGATCGCGACACGCAATCGCAGTTGGAGTCTCGTTTGAATTTGAAGTCAACATCTGCCATCCAGCTCACTGATACTGCATCCGTAGTACGGGGTTTCAATGTCTCTCTCCCACCCCTGCACACTACCACGCGATTCGTGCTTGTTCGCGCTCATCAGGTAGAGATAGTCTGAATTGAGAGTGGAACAGTGGTTGGCGCTATCGCCCCCGTCCATGGCCCACTGAACTCATCGAGCAGTGCTCGGTAGAGCGGCCAACTTGAATTGCGACATGCAAACACTAGTTGGACCTCGGTTTACTTACGCCACCAAAGGACGTTCTTGGGATCCCCCAGGAATTTCCGAAAACTTTATCATACAGTCTGCCTCTAGTGGAGGCTTTTCAAAGCGGTTAAACCGAGTGCATTTTCGTGCCGTCAGCCTCCGAGATTACATATAGTGGTGAATTCCTGCAGTAGAGAGAAGTCTGTAGATCTTCGAAATGGTGACATCATGACCACAGAGATATGGAATTCGCCTCCAAGCACCGGCGACTTAAAAAGCACCTTCGTGATAGCAAACACGGGGTCAACTTTTCGCAATGGAAAGTCTCAATGTTGGGTTGCCGGATGAGTTATGATAATTGGTCGTAAGTTTGTGCCTGCATCCATAATAAAATTCTAGCCGAGTTAGCAGTGTGAAAATGAGGAACAACACAGTCCCTACGCAACATTAGTAGCTTTGTGTTCGTAGTGCAAATGGACAGGGTCCCAACGATGAGAATATCACTGGCTAACTTAAAGCCTGGTTGCATCCCGAGATTGTCGCAATCCGAACACAGTGGATGAACAAGATCGAAAGAATGGACGAATAATTATATGCGACCGCCCAGGTTCTCTAGCAATGCACTACATTAGCAATGCGGAAACAGGCCTCAGCATTCTGTCGACCTGGATGGCTATGTCTGATCATCTAGACATTTTACAGGCAACTTCACCCATGGTACTAATAAGTAAGCTTGTAAAAGTATCGACATGACGTGTCGTTCACTCAAGTTCACGTGGACACCAATTCCTTCTCTCCCTGAGCGGTTACATACATGCACTATCGGTGACACTCTCATTGGTCATGTGACATTAGCCAATGGGATTCCCTGCATGCAAGCACAGGGCTAGATGTGTGCGTCTATAGGGGACAGATATGCTCCCGAGTAGGTTGACACATTAGTGTTACTGGAAGGCAGACAGGGATGAGAGTGTCAGTGCTAGAAACACTGACTGTAGCTGGTCAACGTAGGATGAGGTGTTTGAGCATTCTCCCTCAGCAGCCTTCTAACAGAGCTTTTGTCGGAAAGAGTTATCATTGGTTCGTATTCTGACCCGGCCGTTAGTCGGTGTCCCTGTGCCAAATTTCCAGCACTTGTTCGAGCAGTCCGTGACGTATCGAACGCACAATATGGGATCGGTACAAAGTGCACGGTACCAGTGGCACATTTAGGCTCCAGGTTAGTAATGCCTGGTGGAAACAATATACCGCGTGAGCGTAAAATTAATAATAATACTACTAATAATAATGGGCATATTTCTAGCCAAATGAAAAGTTGTGACAATATTTGACACAGGACACATATGCACATGTGATGTCATGCTTTTGCAAGAGCCATATCAAGTTATCTTCTTATATTTGTCTGCAATCCACGCAAGGTATTTGCCACATACGTTTATCTTATGCGATTATAGGAGGCAAATTTGCAGTTTGACCATGTTGTAGACGCTGAGGACTAATTACATTGCGTGAAGTGGTGGTAGTTTACCAAGTAGACATTATGTGGACTTTCAGCGATTGAATGTTCAAATGATCTTCCTACGAAAAATGACAATGATGTCCAGGTAGAGGTAGCTTCACAACTTACTACGAACGGATTGCACGGTCTCACACGACCTGTTGGTGAATGGCAACTGATTCCACAGAGAAGCCTATATGGTGAGAGGAAAGGTAAACAGCAAATTTGCCATGCATCGTGATATAATCAGGATAAGGGCTTTGTTACCTAGGTCTCGCGTGTAATTGTGCTTCCTTGTTAAGGTCCATTGGTTCATTGGTGTGTAGAAAAGAGGAGGAGAGACCTTTGTCAGCTCCATCGATTCTGATTCAGTGCAGGTTTGACGCAACTGGCTGCGAAGCGACATATCTCTGAAGATCGTCGCCGTTGCAGTAGGTGCAGCAGAGACATGCGGTATTCATCAGATGGCAGTCAAGCAGTCGTTTGAAACTTTCTTCTGTCGGTGCATCAGAAATGATCTCCGGTAGGTTGTTCCAATCATTCACTACACAAATTGATAGGGCAGTCTCCGAACGGAGGTGAAGTAATCGGCTCTTGTATAACTTCTACTTGTGGCCCCGTGTCGACCCATCCACGTGGAGCCGAAAGTGCTTTTGTACCTCACTCCCAACTTCTTCTCTTAGGATTTGTCTGGTGTAGATAAGATATCCACGGCACCGACGATAATCCATTAGGAATGTGTTCAGGTTTCTGGATTGAAAAGGGTAAGCAAGACCACGACGCTCCATGATGGATTTCGATCCACGCCTCTGAATTCTTTCTAACAAGTCGCATACAGATTTTAATAGAGGATAGGTAGCTGGATGCCAATACTCTAATATCAGGCGGATATGTGATGTGAACAGAGTTCTGAAACTTGGCGGAGTAATACGGGAGAACGACCTCCGTAGAGCAATGGGTATTGCCATGAATCAGATTGTGTAGCAGTCTCCAGTTTTATTTTCGTCTTCGCAGCCAAAGCGGATTGATATAGAGTTGCTGGCATCGCTCCCGAGAGTTGATGATAGAATGTTTTCCAAATACCTGCTTAGTAAATGACCGTTGAAGACATTCTAGCGATGTTCTGTCTGATTTCCTAATACTGCCTCCAAGTATGCTGTGATACTCCAGGATGGGACGACTAAGGATTTTATGTCGTTCAACTTTAGATGTGATTGTATGCAGGTTATGAGAGATGTCAGTTAAGGATTGTCTGCATCGTGCTATCTGCTACTTACTCGGTTCTATAAAGATGAACGTAGAAGTATGACTGCTCCCAAGGTCACGGGGAGACCGGTGTACACAGATGCATTCGCTGTTCCGTGGGATAGATACTTCGGGTGTCAAGCGACCGCGGCACATGACACCTGACTGTTGTGCTTAAAATGTCATCAACCACTTGTCGCATCAAGTCTCAAGCGAATGAATGTATTCTTGAATGAGTGGTAGTACATTCGAAGCTCAACTCCTCGGTGCTTG